>CM060901.1:93160121-94410121 GCA_030737815.1 Allium fistulosum | reverse complement strand
ATCTGTCATAATCAGCAAACGTAGTAGCATTTTTATAGTCCCTAGGCTCATTATAAATAACACCCAAAGCATATGTAGTTATGTAATCAAAATCAATATCCTCAACACTTAGCCCAAAAAAACCACGAAGCCAGATAGGCTTCCTCCACTATTTAACGGGCTTAGACTAAGACTGAGCTCTACTATGAGTATGAACCTCTTATCAACCATAGTTCCATCGGTAACACCATTAATCGCCTACCAATCGAAAGAATCTGATGACTTACTCTGTGTTTGGTACTCCTCTGTCCTCGAATTGTCATCAGCTGGTGTAGGCTCCACTTTCAACATAGTCTTCACATCAAACAGAACATGGTTGTTAGTCAATCTTCTTCGTACTAGGATACCATATCCTATACCACTTCACTCCTTCACGATACCCAAGAAAGACACACTTGCTTGCCCTTGGATCAGACTTACATTTGCTCTCATGAACATAAGCTGAACATCTAAACACTCTAAGAATTGAATAACTCATAGGCCTATTTTTTTGTACTTCCTTATGTATTTTCGTTTCTATTGCAGAAGAAGGTGTAAGGTTGATGAAGAAACTGCCGTAGATAGGGCCTTTTCCAAGAATCCTTTGTCCAAACCAATAGTCAATCTCAAACATCGGTTTCTCTCTAACAACATCTAATTCATCCTCTCCGTCACGCCATTCTACTATGGATTACCAGTTGTGTTATAATGCCTACTAATGTCTTTGTACACACAATAGCGGATGAATGCTTGTGACATAGATTTACCACCATTGTTTGATCTCAGAAACTTCAACTTCTTCCCTGACCATTTCTTCACTGTTGCTTTCCACCTAAGGAACTTATCAAAGGTCTGATTTTTGGACTTCATGAAATATGACCAGACTTTCCATAAGAAATTATCAATAAAAGAGACCAAATATTTTGCTCCACCTAGCAAAAGTCATGGTGAGGGCACCTACACATAAGTACGAACATACTCCAACACATCTGGTACCTTGCGTGAAACTAACATCGAACACAACCTTCTTTTGCTTACCAAGCGCACATCCCTCATTGAACCCATGCTTTGACTTTTTGACATAATCAATCAACCTATGCCTGTGTAATAACTTCAGACTCCACAATCTAATAAGCCACATCATAAGATGCCACAACCGAGTCAAGTCGGGATCAGAGGAACTAACTGATGTAGTTGAGTCTCTTAAAATAGTGCTCCCATTCAATATAAAGAAGTTGCCCACCCTTATACCTTCCATTAAAATCCGTATACCCTTCACTATAGTCAACCTCTCGCCTTCTACAACAAAGCCTACTAAATGCTTCAATCGACAATAAACTCCAACGTAACTGCGGTACATGTCTCACATCACTAATAATCCTAACCACCCCATCAAACATCTTAATCCTCGCAATTTTAACACCAAACATACAACAAGATGCGCTGTTTTCCATAAGAACAGTACCTCTATCACCTTCCCTACAAGTGACAAAACAACTCCTATGAGATGTCATGTGATAAGATGCTCCAGAGTCAATAATCCATGGTGCACTCCTCATAGAAGATGCACTAGCTAAAAGAATAGATATATCATCATCACTATTCCCATCTGATGTCTGCACCTCTATTGTAGATGCCGATGTCTTCTCTTCCACTTGCCTTTCTCTCTTCTTCTTCAATTCCATTCACTCATACTTATGAGGTCCAGGCTTCCTACATAAGTAATAAATCCCCTTCTCAGGCCCTCTAGATTTGGATCTAGACTTCAATATATATCACTGCTTTATTGGATTTGTTCTGCTTTCTCCCCCTAAAAAAACAAAGCCTATGAACCATCTCCACTTTCATTACTAGCCAGTTTCCATATCAACACTTCACTATGCAACACTACTTTAACATCAGCCATGGTAATGGTAGTTCTCCCATATATCATGGAATTAACAAACATACCATACTATGAAGGTAGTGAGCATAACAGTATGACTGCCTACGCTTCATCTGTAATATTTACATCCACTGCCTTCAGCTTCATCACCAAAGTAGTAAGGGTGTCTATGTGCTCCGAAAATTAGGTTCTCGATTTTATTCTAAAGGTATAAAGTTTCTGGTGAAGAACAATACAGTTTGCCAAAGACTTATCCTGATACGCCATTGTCAACGCATCTCATAGCTTCTTCGCCTCCTTTATATCAGAAAAATCCATAAGGATCTCATTTGAACGGTACAACTGAATGGTTATAAGGGACTTTTTTTCATTCTCCTCCAATTCCTCTACTAATAGGCCTTTTAATTTATCCGACATTGATACTATTTTAAAAGTCATCTCCTTCTTATGCACCGCCTCCAACTTTAGCCTTTAAGTTTTAGAATCTCCTTTTCCATTTAATTGATCCACTACATAATTATTCAAACTATTGTTGGATCTTGCCATAGAAAACTAACCTCCAATGACTCTCTAGCTCTAATGCCAACTGTTAATGTAATTTCACTAATTTGATCTAGAGTCACCCATTAGGAGATTAAAAGATCCGCTAATATGAACAATTATTGATTCAATAATAAAAACAGAATTGGACCTAAAATTTTCCTTTATTAATGAATTTGAGGAGATATGAGAGAGATTAAGAATTAGAAAAAATAGAGATTTCTAGATGATTTTTTTTGTCATTTTATATTCTTAATTACAATGGTCAAAGCCTATGCATTTATATTGAGAAGATAGCTTGGAGAGAAAGACGTATTGAACTTTTCCACTGGAAAATATCTCCTCCAAAATGGGATCTGACTTTGACTTGGTATAACACTTTGATTTGATATATTATAGAAATTTCAACATACTAAATAGCTGTCAAGCATCCCAACATAATTAAAGCCAAATTAGATAAAAGTTCGTTTACTAACATCGGTCTAACGCTATGTTAACCAATCAATACAACATCCAATGTGGTTACGTTGAAAAAAAATTATGCACTAAAACAATCTCGTGTATACTAAACAATTGTCAAGCATCCTAATAGAATTGAAGAAAAATTAGCATACATGAAAATTGGGAAAAAGTTATTTTCTAACACAAATCTATGACATATGTTAACCAATTAGTAAAAATTAAGAAAATGTTTGTTTTCTAACACAAATATATGGCATATGTTAACCGATGAATACCACATCCAGCACGATTAATTCAGAAGAAAAACTTACTATAGTGGACAATAACATCAAAATTGAATAGTTTATAAATTTTTTAGAAGGTGGTGAAATTACGAGGTTATTTCCCATATGCAATAGAAAAAAATGCAAAATCCACATTATATCAGATGGACACTTTGCGAGTTGAAGTTAGATTGGAAGATGTTATTGAAGGTGGTAGCCGATGCATGTTAATTGAAGAAAAGACTGATGATAGCGGTGTGTAGGTGGAAGTTAGATTGGAAGTTGTAACTGAAGGTTGTAGCCAAAAAAGGAAAATTGAAGAAAAAGTTAATGGTGACGGCATTGAAAGAATTGCAAAAGATGAGAAAAAGGGTTAAAATGTATTTATGTAAACAAACTATGCATTAACCACGATTATGGACATAATTTTATAAATAAATAAGAGTAAAAGCCATTAGAGAGAGAAGACATTTTTATTCATTCAGATCTCTAATACAATTCAAATGAGCTCTATTTATAGACTCTATATGGAATAAAGATTATAATAATGTCCTTTAATATTTAACATATTCACCTTTATTATTATTTATATTACAATCGTCCCCCGCGAAAATGCGTATGTAAAGATGATAATGATACTTACCTCATTAAAAACCTATATTATGAGAAACCCAGTGGGAAAAATCATAAATAAGGAAAAGAGTGCAAGTTTATTTTATCTTTAAGTAACATGTTTTATGATGTTATTATGAGGGTTGATACTTCCATATTAAGATAATGCTTCATTAAAACCTTACTAACAAAAACCTAGTGGAAAAAATATTAGTGAAGGAAAAAGAATACATTATAGCATACTTTTGGATGCTCCCCCTGATTTATAATGCATCATTCAATTAGTCTGTTGATACAGCCGAAGTGGAAGAATTTTATACATCATCTTAGGAAACGCTGATTTTAGAAGTGCCTTTATGAATAAATCTATCAGATTTTCTTGGGATTGGAATGGTTTCACCTCTATCATATTATACATTTGTAATTGAGGCATTTCACCAGTAGGACAAACTTTGCAGTCCAATTAGTTTCTAGGACACACATTCAACGAAATTACTTTCAAGGCCAAAATCATCAGAATAATTATTTTCAAGGACAAAGTCAGCAGTCCAATTATTTTCAAGAACATAATTTCATAGGTTTTTAGGCCCTAGAAACTAATTATCTTACGTTTTGTCCTTGAAAGTAATTATTTCAGTTGTGTGTCCTAGAAACTAATTCCACCTACTAAAGAGGCCCTTGTGGCTAATTTCCACTTTGTAATTTATGTGCTAAGAAAAATTTAGGAGAAACGCGCTTCGTCTTATCACCCTGGATGTTGCTACCAACGTTTGTGTAACAAGCCACACCTCTCGACACATCGATCCAAAGCCTAATGTGACTTTTGGACTGCGTTATGCAGAGAAATACGAGATGTTGGAATTTTAAAACCTTAAAAAGCATAACTATGAGGGTAAGTTCTTTACACTTTCAAATCTCATAGGTAAAGGAATTAAAATATAAGTACAAAAATACAAACGTCTAAAAAAATAGTCTTATAGATACTTGTTTTACATTCGAAGTATAATTTTAGCTTTACATATATTTAATACAGTAAGTGACTACAAGAGGAAAAATAAATAATTTGAGAACTCTAACATGAAGCTCCGTTTCCTACGTACTATGCCCAATCAACTACTAATTTATTGTCCTGTGGTGGAGAAAAATGGAAAGGAGGGGGTGGATCAGACAAAAGTCTAGTGAATGAGTATAAGTTTAATATGTGATGATCATGTGCACAACTTCAAAACTATTCCAAATGACATAGGGTGCGCTACAAGTGTCCGTGAATTCTTAAAATGTAATACCTAAGGACCCTTATCTGATACAAAGGGTCGAACTATAAGTCGAACCTCACACTAACGATCAACTAAAGCGGGAACTACTTTTAACATCCCCATTTTGAGGCTTGAAACTAAGCGCTACAGATGTTGCAATCTCCTATAGTATTAATTTTTTGTGACAAAATATGGTCATACTAATGATATCCACTGTGCTGTTAATGTCCCGCTATTACCACGCTATAACCCCGCTATATCCCATAGCGGATTCTCACCGCTATGATTTTCCCAAATAGCCTTAAATATAGCCTTTCCACTTTAACCCCCACTCTTTCCGCTATATCCCGTTGATCCCGCTATATTTCGTTATTCCTCTATATCTTCTTTAAAAGAAATGAACTGAAAAATGTCATTTATGTGTTATACAAATTTTGAAATTAATTTTTTTAATTGGATTTTATAACACATTTTTTTTAAAAAAAACTCTAATATTCTATTAAATTTAATCATGTTAAATAAGAGTTTACATTTATTTACAATATATTTACACATGTTTTTATTTAAAACCAAATATGTGTTAATCGTAGTTAAATTGAATGTTAATTTTTCATTTAATTATCGCTTATATATTAGTAAAAACATTAAGTATGAGTTTTATATGCTATTACAGACTCATCCGCTATATCCTCGCTATATCTCCGCTATGATTTTTGCATCTCCGACGCATTGAATCCGTTAAGCGCTTTAACTGCACAGGATATCCATAATATTAGAAGCACAAGAATATGAAATTATTTTAAACATAATTTCAAAGCAAACTTCCATTTTTTATTTCAAAATCATAATTTTATATCCAGTGCATAATTCGTAACATTGCCCAGGTTCAAATAAGATATAATTATTAAATAATACTCCATGAGCAATATATGAAGATGCCCCCTTGGTCGATTAGAGTTATTAAATAGACATATACATTTACTATCAATACATTCATACACCAACTAACACAATTCAGTGGATAATAGTAATGGACAGGCTCATACATAGCTAGCTTTGCCTCTTGCACATCTCTGGAAGCTTTATTCACCAAAATCTACATAACCTGTAAAGCCCTTACTCTTGGCCTATTAAAATCAAATTTTGAGCACCTAAAAGTTTAAGGGGAAAACATAAACTTCGAGTAAGACAAAAATCTTGGCATGAATAATAAAATTCTTCTCGGTTTATAGATATTAAGTGAGACAACGCAGCTGAACAGAATGGGTTTTCCGCTCACTAATATTCCTTTTTAAATATATTTTGCAAATCAACTCCTGCAACCAAACTGATTAAAATAAATAATACAAAAATTAATTTGGATGAATGACCATAGGCAATATCCATCAAATCAGTGGAATATCTGTCCGAATGTTTAGTTCATAGGGTAACTACCAACCTACATGACTAACTCGGGCCTATTAGATATACCAGAATTTTTAATTGGCTGTTAGAAAAAATAAGATGGTCTGTGTAACAGACTGGGGATTTTCGACCCTCGAAAATCGACATTATTACGTTCACAGTATAAAATGCCGAGCAATCGAGTGCCGAAAATACTAGTTCATTAGGGGTGAAGAAGAAAAGATAGAAGAAAAATAGAAACAACAACACAGAATCTCACAATCGCAGCGGAAAAAAATATAATATATAACAACAGATTTCTATACAAAAGAATCTGTAACTGTTAAATACTTACAATCATCAGAGTGAACAATCATTACATCAAATTTGGACAGTTATAACAACTTGTCCTCATACAGTGGAAATATTCAAGTACGTGATATATGTCTGAACTCCTCCAGCTCGTCTCCTGAGCTCCACGGCATTTTACCCTAAATTTGTAATACTCAGTCTGACCCGAGCATTATAATAAAATAACACCCGAGTCAGTCTGGAAAACCAGTGTAAGAAAAACACACTCAATTTGAATTATTAACTTTTCAAAATCTTTTGAAACAAAGATATATCGTAAGACCACGTCACAAACAAACACGACGGGTTTTTACCTTACGATAACCAAAACGAATTTTATCAAAATAATATGATATTACAATAGTGTCCACAGAAAGTAAATAGAAAATAGCTGAAATGCTTGCATCGCACATTCTAGCATAGTTGGGCACAATCAAAACTGTACGGCGCTTATTGAAGAATGGATTCCATCGAATGACTGGGCCACTGGGGTACCGCCTACCATAGTACACCTCTAGAACAATGTACCAAGGACCACGCCGGGATCCCCTGCTACACAAGACCGGCCAACACCTTACCTGGATAGACCGAATATGTTATCACCCTAGATGTTCCCACCCTAACCACCAAGTGCTCCTTCCATGCACAACCATATCCATAAATAATAGGTTTCCGAGGACATCTAGAAAGGTGATAACATACCCTACTTGGGTGCGACCCACTTAGCCTTGCTGCATATCCCCTGTTTTAGTCATTCCCCGGTTGATGAGGTCCGAGGCTAAGCGTTACCTTTCAAGAACAATTTTACTTAGAATGCTCATCGTTGTCCAATGACGATGTTCTGATAGCATTCATCCTACAAGTTGTCCTGGGTCTGGACAAGGAGAATCATCATTTTCAGCATCTTCACGGTATTCATTCGTTACGTTCAAACCGGATCGACGTGGTTTTCGGATAATTAAATCCGGTCTCGGTCTCTTCGAAACGATTAACGAAATTGGACAAAATTGATAGTCCATTATTTAACTATCAACACACATCCATAAACAATCATCAGGCCTTACTATTAGTTTACCAAAATTTATTTCAAAAATATCTTTATAAGGTATTACTTCCAGTCCTTCAACATTTGAAAATAGTTTTCAAATCCTACTATTTCAACGGAACATTTCCAACCCTTCCTAATACTTAGAATATTTTTTCCCACTTCATTTTATATTCAACGCTTAGAAAATATTCCTTTTATTTCCTATTTCTTTTCTCAAAATCGTTTAAATTTTTTTCTTCTAAATTTCTCAACTCGTTTTCACGAATTCTACAAATCTTGGAATTCCTTAATTAATTCCCTTAATATTTCCAAAACCAATTTACAGTTGCTTATAAACTCAATTCCCTTTGTATTTCTTTATGATTCTACTTTCATTTTCGAAGTTCACTTTTATCTAACTTATTCGGAAATTTCTTTACTTTTCCCAATTTTCGTTTTGAGAATTCTCTTACAAATCATATTCACTGAATAACTCGTTTTCCAGGCTTCCGAGAAGGTTTACAAATAAATTTAAAACATTTCAAAACTCTATACACATATATATAAAAATAAGCATTTTAAAAAAATAATAGAACTACTACAAAACAGGCCATTTGCATCGCCTCATTTGAATCGGTTGAAGTAAAAACTGATGCAAATAGAACTATTTGCATCAGTTGTGTCTTAATAACCGATGCAATTGATACGTAGAAAGCAATAGATAATAAAAATCAAATTTGCATCAGTTGTCACCAACAACCAATGCAAATACGTCGATACAAATAGTTGTAGTTGCATCGGTTTTAAAGCCAACCGATGCAACTAAATTAATTTTCATCCCTTTCGTTACGCATTTTTGTTAATTCCCACCATCCCAATTTTCTGCCGCCATTTATTTTCCCATTCGTTTGCAATATTTTGTATGCTTCCAAAAAAAAACCTAGACCTTAACCAAATCCATGATTTAATCAACTGAATTCCTCTCACATTTTCTCCTTCGCCTTCTTCTCCTCTCTCTCATCTCAAACCCTAATTTAGAAGAAAAAACCCAACGAAGATTAAAGGTCAAAGGGTTGGGTTCGCGACGTCGTTCAGGTATTTTCGTTGCATACCAAAAGCATACCCCAATGGATCATTATTTTCCATTCTCCAAAATTTAAAAAAAACCCAAATAGAAACAAGCGCCGTCGCCGACTAACCCTAAATCACCGCTTGCCGCTCCCGTCGATCAGCTCAGTCGCGCCTCTCCACAGTTCATCCTCTCCGCGCCGCTCAGAGCACTAAATCACCGTGAGTAATTTTTACTTTACCGGTTATTCAATACGAATTTTGGATGTGGGAAGCTTTAGTTGTTCTCATACAAGTACTATTATGTTACTGAAAATTAATTATTGATATTTATTTCTTAACGCTTGTAAAAAGCATTGATAATGGGGCAGTGAATAGCATATTTCAGTTAGGATTGTTATTCAGTGAATAACATCGATAATGGTCACAGTGACTAACGAATTTCTCTGCTGGTTTTAGCAGTCAATAGCATTGATAATCGTTTCTTATTCAGTGTTTCAATATGCCTTAAATGGTCGAGCATCTAATTATTGCATAGGCTGGTTTACGTTCAATTACTTATGATGTCATTTAGTTCTTGCTATGAATACGTAGATAAAGAACTACGTTTGTTAGCTGATTTGAATATAGTTTTATGCCCCAATATAGTTTTATAGCCTAGTCTATTTCATGGTGCTCAAGTCTACAATGTCTCTTTGTTTGAAATTATTGCATATGAGTGTGTAATGCGAAATTAGTAGCTGTTCATGTGAATTACACTTTAATTGGCTATGGTATATCTGAATGTGCTTGTAAAATGATTGTTAAAATGGGTAACCGAGTAGCACTGTTTGCTACTATGATTATTGTAATATGAAATGTGACGAACCTACTAAGTACTTGGACATATATTGTGAAATGATTAAGCTATACAAGCTACAGGAACAGTGGTTCAAATATTAAATGGTATGGCATGTCCTCTTCAAGGTTGGCTGTGAAAATAAAACTAAGTTTTTATAGTTGTTTGGATCTTGTGATAGGTGACTGATTAAAGTTGATGGTTCGATACGAACCGAAGGACAAATGTTAATGCATCTTACACATAAAATTGACAAGGCAGTCATCTGCTGATGATCCTCGATTTATATCTTATGCCATTAATATGCACATCAGATATATATACATGATTCCATGACAAGTTCAATCGTCTTATAATTTCACTCAACTCGTCTTGGACATATTTTTTTACTGTGATCATCTTGATTAAGTCATATATGTTATTGAAACATCAATCAATTTCCTAAAAATGCATATCAGACCAACCACCATTGACTTTGGTGTCCAAAATGTTAAAGAAAATAGATGTATGACTTTATTAACTTGGATAATGCAACTGTATACGGGATGAGAGTTGTCTTCGCATTAAACTTGAGACAACTTAATGGCTTAAACTCAAATTCAGACATTCCATTAAAAAGGAAACTGAATCGCTGATATTTTGTTGAATGGTTGCTTCTGCTCTTTGAAAAATACATATTAAACCTTCTGTGGTTAATAATGATATGTACAAATCAACAAAGAAAACTACATAGTGTCTTATTTATTTATTCTGCACCTAGATAAAATATTAATTGTCTAATATGGTGCTTTTATATTGTTAAATACTTTGAAAAATTGTTAAATACTTAGTAGGTTTGATATTTGTAGATACTATTCTTAGCTATGTACCTTTTTTCGTCTTCATGAAAAGTTCATGGTTTTTCTTTAAAGTTTCTACACTTGTCCAATAATGAAGGGATTCACATCCAAAAGGCTTACCACTATTACCAATTGTTGTTGATATCAATTTTGTTCAAGATTTATTTAGTGTATATAACAAAATACTTGTTATACAGCTGATGCCTTTTTTTACTGCTCAGGCGACTATTCTATTTTTTTCTTTTGCAGAGGTGGAAATTTGGTTCCAACCTTGCAAACACACAATACATTATATTTTTTGACTGATACGATGATTCATACTTGGCTGATAATCTTATTATGGAAATTTATTAACCTACATTGGAAAATAGTAATTTTAATATTTTGGTTTGTACGTTTATGATTTTTTTTTGTAGTTTTGAAAATATGTTTATTTTAATTAGTTTGAAATGTTACCAAAATGTTTGTAGATGCATAGGAGTTATGAATGGAGCTCTGATCGTCTACTGATTTAGGTATGCTTATGTAGCACAACATTAGATTCAGTGCATTGTTATTCATATCATTCTCGAATTATGTGTATTGATGGCATCCTAGGTATGCTTATGTAGCACAACATTAGAATCAGTGCACGTAGCTTTCAGCCCATGGATTCGTAAAAAATAAGATGCGGATGACCACTCATTTAGGTAGGATCATCCGATCATCCATTTTAGGCAGGGCAGTAACTAAAATTTGCAAGTAGCTATGCTCATCCTTCCATTGTAACTTGTAACAATTTGGTTACTACTTTACTTACTTATTTCATTTCCTTTGTTTGTTGGTAGGCTAACACTTATATTTGTTACCATTTAGTTGTCATATTTTTTGTATGTGGAGGTCTTAGTATTATTAAACTCTGTGTTTATTTTATTTTTCACATTTTAGGTCGCTGTTTAGCGAGCTCAACAGACCAGAAATGGTTGCAGTTTGGCTTGTGCTTTTGGATGTGCAGTGGTTAATGAAGGGTGTATGTATGCTTTGGTATGTGTTGGATGTGCAGTGCTTAATTCTGGTATTAGAATAACTGGTGAAATGCAGTTTTTCCCAGAAACGGTGACTTAGATTCTGTGTCCAAAATAGATTGAAAACATTTATATAATATTAAAGTGATACTCTCTGCATTTGCAGCTTTCCTGTTCTCACATTTATATGTAGTTAAAAAAAGGAAGATTAAAAAGAGCTTCTTGTTTAATGAATCTTTTTATGCTTCTTGGACAGATTTGAACTTGTGATTAGGTGTATAGATTGAGCTAGTTATCATATCAATAATTTGTTTATTTGATAAAAAAATGGATAGGCTTGTTGGGGTCCCAAGCCTTCTAGAAGCAAGAATTCAAACAGAGCCAATAAGCAAGCTACAGTCGGTTTCATTAGACGAACTTTTGTGAGATGTAGAAAATACGAGGACACTGGGACTGGTTGCTTTGGCGAGCCCCCATTCAAAGACATGTTATGTTCTGTTTCTTCTCAAAAAGACAATTCCAGAATTGCAACGGATTCTCACCCATCCACCTCAGGTATCCAATCTAACATCATATATTTACCATAGTTATCACTTAAGAGTGTCCAGCTTACACAAATTTTAATATATAAAATACGTAGTCGGTTGCACTTATTTTTTAAACCTTTACGTCTATACTTATACAGATCGAAACAGTGGTCTACCCTCACAACCAACTCGTAAAGATTATATCCGTGGTAGTTTCTCTGATGCTCGTCAGTCTATAAATCAGTTGATAGAACAATCAAACAACAGAGAAGATCATTGGTCGAATAAATTAAAGAAAAAAGAATTGTTACTGGATGAACTGATAAGAAAGACTTCCTTCAGGTGTGCTTATTTTACATGTTCTTATTTAATATAATAGTAAACATTTTGAAAATCTTTTCTTTTGCATGGTTTGCATTAGAATATAGTGTTCTCTTCAATGCATGTATAGATAATAAATGCAGTGTTTAGAATAGAAAGTATAGGTAGCATTATTAAATCCTTGTATCCTTTCTTGCACATTTTTCATTTCATTTTTTTGGTTTTTGTTTTGTTTGATTTAACTTTTGATCTTGGTTAATTTTTTAGGTGATGTTGGTGATCTTGGTTAATTTTTTAGGAAGCATCTGAATCTACAAGTTAGAAAAGGACTGAAAAGACGAATAGTTTATTTAGAGAACGGGAAAGGAATACAAGCATAAACGGTGGGTCCATTTCATATACCACATTCCCATTTTTTTTGGCTCTTGCTTCTTAATTACCCAGCTTTTGCTAGACCTTAATGGTTTAGGGCATCCCAAACAATGGGATCACTCGGTCCATTCCACATCACCATTTTGCACTCACTCACATCGAACAACAAAGAGATCGGCGGTTCCAGTATGGTTTATCCGGAAGTAAATGAGGTTTGCTTTCTGTGAGTCCAAAATAAAAACTCTTTCTCTTCGTTCCATCACTTCAAACTGTACATACGATATGTCCCACAGTGTAAGATATGGGAAGTATTAACTTGTACATAACCCTATCTCTCTTCACCATCGCACGACCCGATCCTCTTTACCATCGCACCAGCAACATTAGTAGGTCCACCACATTGCCGCTATTTTGCTGAATATAGACCGCTGTATCCATCACGCCATCAGTGTTTTACTGCATTTGCAACACTAAACCCTTACGACATTCATCTGCTGGTATGAGTAATCAGATTCTCATAACTTATTCAATTTTTAATGCTAAGTAGTAAATATTTATGCGTCATTGATATTGTCTGAGTTTTCAAATTGATACCTATCTTTTATCTACTGTAATACTTCTAATCTGTTTTCCAAATTGTAATAGTGGAGCTTTTGAAGAAATTTCCCACTGTTTTAATATGTATTAATTCATTGTGGTTTGAACTTTGAACAGTACACTGATTGTTCATGAAACTTAACCGGTGCTGTATTCCTATACGGTTGGAATCGTAACAGTTGTGTTTTTTTTACCTGTATGGACGCTACTATATGTTTGAAGAAGTTAAGATGTTTGTCAAAATTACCCAATATCAACAAGTAGCTTTAAAAAGCGAAATGTGATTACAGCATAGTAACTCTTTGTCTGTCATGGTTGAGTTGTTGAAAATAGCAACACACATAACCCAGATTTTGGTATGACAAGCAAAATTGTCATCATTGATACTAGGCTAGTAAATATTTAAGAAAAGTGGAAATTATAAGTTCTTATCATATAAATGCTTGCATGTCTTTTAGATAATCGAACCAGTTGTACTAGTTTCCAGAAATCTTTCATGTACTAATTAAAAAGTAAATTACGATTCAAGAGTATGGATACCATGCTTGTAATAGAAAACACATTTGTAAATATTTGAAATCATAAGTGAAAAATACTTATATTCCAAGACAAGTTAATTCCCTCCTCCTTGTGTACCTAGCTTATCGTATATTTTTAAAAACATTTATACTATCTGATAATTTTTTATTATTTTTTGTTGTTCTCTAGATCTTTTAGTTGTTTACTATTTTGTCTTGTTTTAAAAAAAATTTCCTTAGATATGAGCTTGTTAAACTTCGTTCTCCCACCACCATGTCCTTTTTTCATGATTTTTTTCTCCTTTAGTTTCATCTAAAATTTCTCTGGTCATTCTTCTTATATAATTTGCTAAGTCTTTCTATAACATATTTATCTCATCGTTGTAATTCCAGTTTGTTCATTTTCTTATATGTTCATTAAACTTTATTTAATGTTTAGCAGAGCTCATTCTTCAGAGAATCTTACAGGTTCTTGCTGCCGATGTTTATGCTTCAAAGTTTGAAGATTTTTTGCTAAATCAGAATGCTGGCTTGCAGTTTAGGAATAAGGTAATGTCCTTTCCTATCACTTCGAGGTTATGTATATGTAATCAGTTGCATCATATTTGTATTTGTTGGGGGTAGAATGCATTGAAAGGTTTGAAACAACTCAAAGATAGGGAACTGTTATAAAGTTACGATGTTTAGTGATATGCCTTGGAACTGCAGTTTCCAAGAACTAATATTGTAGCACTTCACTTTAAAATAAGTGCTTGTATTTTATCTCTGTTGGTATGTAAAGAACTTGTACACATTCATACACATGTATGCACATTTTGATTTGTAATGTATTGGCAATTTTCTTCTTCATTCAGTTCTTTGGGAGTGGCTAACAGCTAAACTATACATATGCAGGTGCTGGCACCAGGAGGAGCTAAAGACCCAAATGAAATTATAAGATATTATCTTGGAAGGGAGCCGTCTGTTCATTCATTTATAGACAGCAATACAAGAAACAGCTTGTGGAATACCCTCATCTACAATGCTTGCTAATTCCTTGGCCAACATTGATACTACCTTCATACAGTTCAGTCATCTTTGGTTGATTGATTCTAGACAAGCATATCAGTTGTAACTTTTCTGTTTCATGCCTCTAATTTTAATTCTCTTTAGAATTTATTTATGTTTTTCATTCTTTTGTAGAGTTATTAAATATTTTCCATCAAATTTAATTTTGAATGATAGTAATATTGCATGCAATAATTGTTTGTTATAATCAATAATATATATATATATATAAATATATATATATATAGTCTATTTGAGTACTGTAATAATTGTTTCTGAGAATGCCTTTTTTGCATCAGGTATATATAGCTGATGCAATAGAGGGATTAGTTTGCATCGGTTGTTATAAAAAACCGATGCAATAGAGGGATTAATTGCATCGGTTTTCATTACAACCGATGCAACATGGGGGCTGTGTCCAAGCAACCAACCATGATATTTTGCATCAGCTGTTAGTAACAACCGATGCAAAAAGGACCGTTTTGCATCGGTTTCAGAACTGATGCAAAAGTGTTAAGCCTGTTGCATCGGTTGCATATGCATCGGTTGTTGAACTGATGCAAAAGGGGGGTAAACAACCGATGCAAATGGCCTATTTTGTAGTAGTGAATTGATACTTCCATATTAAGATAATGCTTCATTAAAACCTTACTAACAAAAACCTAGTGGAAAAAATATTAGTGAAGGAAAAAGAATACATTATAGCATACTTTTGGATACTCCCCCTGATTTAAAATGCATCATTCAATTAGTCTGTTGATACAACCGAAGTGGAAGAATTTTATACATCATCTTAGGAAACGCTGATTTTAGAAGTGCCTTTATGAATAAATCTATCAGATTTTCTTGGGATTGGAATGGTTTCACCTCTATCATATTATACATTTGTAATTGAGGCATTTCACCAGTAGGACAAACTTTGCAGTCCAATTAGTTTCTAGGACACACATTCAACGAAATTACTTTCAAGGCCAAAATCATCAGAATAATTATTTTCAAGGACAAAGTCAGCAGTCCAATTATTTTCAAGAACATAATTTCATAGGTTTTTAGGCCCTAGAAACTAATTATCTTACGTTTTGTCCTTGAAAGTAATTATTTCAGTTGTGTGTCCTAGAAACTAATTCCACCTACTAAAGAGGCCCTTGTGGCTAATTTCCACTTTGTAATTTATGTGCTAAGAAAAATTTAGGAGAAACGCGCTTCGTCTTATCACCCTGGATGTTGCTACCAACGTTTGTGTAACAAGCCACACCTCTCGACACATCGATCCAAAGCCTAATGTGACTTTTGGACTGCGTTATGCAGAGAAATACGAGATGTTGGAGTTTTAAAACCTTAAAAAGCATAACTATGAGGGTAAGTTCTTTACACTTTCAAATCTCATAGGTAAAGGAATTAAAATATAAGTACAAAAATACAAACGTCTAAAAAAAAATAGTCTTATAGATACTTGTTTTACATTCGAAGTATAATTTTAGCTTTACATATATTTAATACAGTAAGTGACTACAAGAGGAAAAATAAATAATTTGAGAACTCTAACATGAAGCTCCGTTTCCTACGTACTATGCCCAATCAACTACTAATTTATTGTCCTGTGGTGGAGAAAAATGGAAAGGAGGGGGTGGATCAGACAAAAGTCTAGTGAATGAGTATAAGTTTAATATGTGATGATCATGTGCACAACTTCAAAACTATTCCAAATGACATAGGGTGCGCTACAAGTGTCCGTGAATTCTTAAAATCTAATACCTAAGGACCCTTATCTGATACAAAGGGTCGAACTATAAGTCAAACCTCACACTAACGATCAACTAAAGCGGGAACTACTTTTAACATCCCCATTTTGAGGCTTGAAACTAAGCGCTACAGATGTTGCAATCACCTATAGTATTAATTTTTTGTGACAAAATATGGTCATACAAATGATATCCACTGTGCTGTTAATGTCCCGCTATTACCACGCTATAACCCCGCTATATCCCATAGCGGATTCTCACCGCTACGATTTTCCCAAATAGCCTTAAATATAGCCTTTCCACTTTAACCCCCGCTCTTTCTGCTATATCCCGTTGATCCCGCTATATTTCGTTATTCCTCTATATCTTCTTTAAAAGAAATGAACTGAAAAATGTCATTTATGTGTTATACAAATTTTGAAATTAATTTTTTTAATTGGATTTTTTAACACATTTTTTAAAAAAAAACTCTAATATTCTATTAAATTTAATCATGTTAAATAAGAGTTTACATTTATTTACAATATATTTACACATGTTTTTATTTAAAACCAAATATGTGTTAATCGTAGTTAAATTGAATGTTAATTTTTCATTTAATTATCGCTAATATATTAGTAAAAACATTAAGTATGAGTTTTATATGCTATTACAGACTCATCCGCTATATCCTCGCTATATCTCCGCTATGATTTTTGCATCTCCGACGCATTGAATCCGTTAAGCGCTTTAACTGCACAGGATATCCATAATATTAGAAGCACAAGAATATGAAATTATTTTAAACATAATTTCAAAGCCAACTTCCATTTTTTATTTCAAAATCATAATTCTATATCTAGTGCATAATTCGTAACATTGCCCAGGTTCAAATAAGATATAATTATTAAATAATACTCCATGAGCAATATATGAAGATGCCCCCTTGGTCGATTAGAGTTATTAAATAGACATATACATTTACTATCAATACATTCATACACCAACTAACACAATTCAGTGGATAATAGTAATGGACAGGCTCATACATAGCTAGCTTTGCCTCTTGCACATCTCTGGAAGCTTTATTCACCAAAATCTACATAACCTGTAAAGCCCTTACTCTTGGCCTATTAAAATCAAATTTTGAGCACCTAAAATTTTAAGGGGAAAACATAAACTTCGAGTAAGACAAAAATCTTGGCATGAATAATAAAATTCTTCTCGGTTTATAGATATTAAGTGAGACAACGCAGCTGAACAGAATGGGTTTTCCGCTCACTAATATTCCTTTTTAAATATATTTTGCAAATCAACTCCTGCAACCAAACTGATTAAAATAAATAATACAAAAATTAATTTGGATGAATGACCATAGGCAATATCCATCAAATAAGTGGAATATCTGTCCGAATGTTTAGTTCATAGGGTAACTACCAACCTACATGACTAACTCGGGCCTATTAGATATACCAGAATTTTTAATTGGCTGTTAGAAAAAATAAGATGGTCTGTGTAACAGACTGGGGATTTTCGACCCTCGAAAATCGACATTAATACGTTCACAGTATAAAATGCCGAGCAATCGAGTGCCGAAAATACTACTTCATTAGGGGTGAAGAAGAAAAGGTAGAAGAAAAATAGAAACAACAACACAGAATCTCACAATCGCAGCGGAAAAAAATATAATATATAACAACAGATTTCTATACAAAAGAATCTGTAACTGTTAAATACTTACAATCATCAGAGTGAACAATCATTACATCAAATTTGGACAGTTATAACAACTTGTCCTCATACAGTGGAAATATTCAAGTACGTGATATATGTCTGAACTCCTCCAGCTCGTCTCCTGAGCTCCACGGCATTTTACCCTAAATTTGTAATACTCAGTCTGACCCGAGCATTATAATAAAATAACACCCGAGTCAGTCTGGAAAACCAGTGTGAGAAAAACACACTCAATTTGAATTATTAACTTTTCAAAATCTTTTGAAACAAAGATATATCGTAAGACCATGTCACAAACAAACACGACGGGTTTTTACCTTACGATAACCAAAACGAATTTTATCAAAATAATATGATATTACAATAGTGTCCACAGAAAGTAAATAGAAAATAGCTGAAATGCTTGCATCGCACATTCTAGCATAGTTGGGCACAATCAAAACTGTACGGCGCTTATTGAAGAATGGATTCCATCGAATGACTGGGCCACTGGGGTACCGCCTACCATAGTACACCTCTAGAACAATGTACCAAGGACCACGCCGGGATCCCCTGCTACACAAGACCGGCCAACCCCTTACCTGGATAGACCGAATATGTTATCACCCCAGATGTTCCCACCCTAACCACCAAGCGCTCCTTCCATGCACAACCATATCCATAAATAATAGGTTTCCGAGGACATCTAGAAAGGTGATAACATACCCTACTTGGGTGCGACCCACTTAGCCTTGCTGCATATCCCCTGTTTTAGTCATTCCCCGGTTGATGAGGTCCGAGGCTAAGCGTTACCTTTCAAGAACAATTTTACTTAGAATGCTCATCGTTGTCCAATGACGATGTTCTGATAGCATTCATCCTACAAGTTGTCCTGGGTCTAGACAAGGAGAATCATCATTTTCAGCATCTTCATGGTATTCATTCGTTACGTTCAAACCGGATCGAAGTGGTTTTCGGATAATTAAATCCGGTCTCGGTCTCTTCAAAACGATTAACGAAATTGGAAAAAATTGATAGTCCATTATTTAACTATCAACACACATCCATAAACAATCATCAGGCCTTACTATTAGTTTACCAAAATTTATTTCAAAAATATCTTTATAAGGTATTACTTCCAGTCCTTCAACATTTGAAAATAGTTTTCAAATCCTACTATTTCAACGGAACATTTCCAACCCTTCCTAATACTTAGAATATTTTTTCCCACTTCATTTTATATTCAACGCTTAGAAAATATTCCTTTTATTTCCTATTTCTTTTCTCAAAATCGTTTAAATTTTTTTCTTCTAAATTTCTCAACTCGTTTTCACGAATTCTACAAATCTCGGAATTCCTTAATTAATTCCCTTAATATTTCCAAAACCAATTTACAGTTGCTTATAAACTCAATTCCCTTTGTATTTCTTTATGATTCTACTTTCATTTTCGAAGTTCACTTTTATCTAACTTATTCGGAAATTTCTTTACTTTTCCCAATTTTCGTTTTGAGAATTCTCTTACAAATCATATTCACTGAATAACCCGTTTTCCAGGCTTCCGAGAAGGTTTACAAATAAATTTAAAACATTTCAAAACTCTATACACATATATATAAAAATAAGCATTTTCAAAAAATAATAATATCTTATTTTTAAGACATATTCAAATAATTATTCAAAATATTGAAATACTTTTTATAACATCACTTTCAAAGCAAGGTTTTTTAAAAATTTAGGATTTTTATTAAAATAAATATTAAGTATTTAAAAATTCACTTCTGAAATATTTCAATACTAACTAACTTTAAAATTTATATAGTTTAAATAAAATTTTCCTTTTCAAATAAAAACTTAACTTATCGACAAAATAAATTTTTAAATCTCAATAACCAAATTTCAATTTATAATTCTTCTCGATTTCCATCACATTACTTCCATCCCGGTCTCCTTAACCATTTCACTTAAAAACAGTATCTCCTATTTTTCTCACCCTGCCTTCGTATTCAGATATAAATTCTCCCTGTTAATTTATATTTCAAATTTTATTATCTGATACCACTTTCCTTCATTTATAACTTCGTTTATAATTCTTTTAACTCCTTTGAATTTCACTAAAAATAAATCTCATTTATAAAATTCCATTCTATAAATTCAATTCTTTTAAAACAATCCATTTATTTTTGCCAATCTATTTTTAATATCGATTTCAATTTCTTTCTATATTTTCCCGAATATCATTTTAAATCTCGTCTTTAAAAATTCCTTTATATGATTTATTTTAAAACCTCTATTTAAACCCACATTATTTAATACGATCAAAAATTTACCATTCCTTATTCAAACCAATCTCCTCTAAATAATCCAAATTTCGTTATACAAATTTTAATATTAAAAATCTCTTTTTAATTCCTTAAAATTTTAAAATAATATCTATGGTATTTAATATTTCCACAATTAATTTCCATGCCATTATATCATTTAAAAATTAACAACTCACAATAATCCAGCATTTTATAAATATGAAAAATACTAATATATTTTGAGGAATCCAGTTGGATCCCTCCAACCTATTTTCCTACATCCACAGATGTTAGACAAAAATAAAAATATCAATCCCACTTCGAGGGAGATATCGCGGTATATAGGGTCATCCGCTATTATGCAGGGCGCATAGGGTCTCATCCGCTATAATGTGCGGGAATATCACTCCAATACTAATATATATACTACTATATATATGTAGTAATCCAACAAATAATTATAAATTTATCAATCAATAAAGCATCCAATAAATTTTAAATTTAAACATTTAAATTTAAACATTTAAATTTAAAAACGGTAATCCAAATGGGTGAGAATTTCTCACCTTTGATTTTTATTTGGCAATCCGATCCAAACCCGACTTGTTTCTTCACGATTTTAGACCTCGTATAAACATTATACAGTTTATTAACATTTGAAATAATCGAACAATTAATTACCATTTACTAATTTTAAACACTAATTAAACTAACCTAATTTACACATTTTTTTCTCAGTTTAACATGATTATCATATCAAAAAAACACCCTTTTAAAAAAAAGATTACCTTCTCCCTGGCCAACGAACGACCGACCACCCACGTCGCCGTCAGGCACCTCTGGCCACTGTCGCATAAACCCTATTTCCTAAAATCAAATTCGCGACGAACACCGCCTTCACGAACTCATGCCTCAGAAGGAATCGCGACTGCCCTCGAACTCGCGAACTCATCGCGTGCCATCTCCCCTCGACGTCGCTAGCTAAACCCTAACCCAACTGTACTCGAATGCCTCCGTCATCGACTCAGCGTCGCGAGTTCCCCATTCGATCACTACTCTTCCCTTGAAATCTGGACTTCCATCGCTTGCTCGTAAGACGCCGTGAATCCCTTACGATGCCTCCTACACTCACAACCGAATGCGACTCTCTCTTCTCTTTTTTTTGATTCGATCGATTCCCCCTCTTTTTTTCTTCTCCTTAACTTGATTTCGAAAAAAAGAGGCAACCGCGATTTCTTTTTCCTTTTTTGCTAAATTGAAGAATTAAGGGGAAAGTTTGATTTCTTTTAAAATAGAAGAGAACGACATTATTTCCCCTTTCTTCTCTTATGTTTTGATTGCGAACTGAGGAAAGTAGAGGACATAGTACGTGATTTAAATGAAGGAAGTTGTCGGCCTTGAACGTGATAGATGCGTGTTTTACAAGGTACAGTGACCTGATTTGATTTTGATTATATATATATATATATATATAATATAAATCAAAATATCTCGTTTGCCCAACCTAAAATATTGAACCCCTATTGAGACATGCCGCTAGGCGTTTATAATGATATACCCCTATTTCCGAACATAATGGATAAGTTTTCGAGTCCTAATTCGATCGTATGGAGAAGATAGCTTTTTGGACCTAATTATTATATTGAATTTCGACATAAACTTCAGCGCGTTTATATTCCATATGATCAAAAGATAACTCCAAATGCTACGAAATTTGGAATCCGATAATGATACATTATTACAGATCCAATGGAACCGGTTTCATCGAATTCTGAGGCTATGCCTCGGAACGCTATTTTTTTATGTCAATTTGAACAGATCACTTTTAAATTCAATTTTAAAACTTCTATTATCTTCATTATTATCAATATAAATTTTATAAGCCTTTAAATAATTTTTTATCAAGCTTAAAACTCTAGATTCACTATTTCAACCAATATTCAATTATAACTTCAATAATTAAATTATCCAATAAATTACGATATTTAAATTCTGAACTTATCTTATAAATAAAATCAAATTTTCATATTCAAATTCAATATTTAAAACCATTTAAATATTCAAAATCGAACAACAAAAAATCTGGGTCGTTACATTCCTCCCCCCTTAAAAGAATTTCGTCCCCAAAATTGCTAAGGCAGGAAATTTACTCCAAACCCATTACTCATCCAAAACCCGCTTAGCTAACTTTACATTCCACTTTTATAATCTCTTAGTTTTCAATCAAACAACTAATTCCATTCTAAACCCAAAATCCTTTATATCGATTACAAATCCGAAATCAAATTTTCGTTAACAAACTTTTTTCCAAAAATTTCAAAAATTTTCTAGCACCCTAAATTTTTGAATTTTTTTGGCAAAATCTCCTTTATACTGAGGACTTTTTCCAATTTGACAAGATAGATAAATATATATACATCAACCCACATGGTCGGAAAAAATATATATCAATATTTATATTTTTCGCAGTATTTAATCTGAAAACGTACCTTATTTTAGCATTTTTAAGCGAGCGGCTTATTTAATTATGCAATTACGCGATCCAACTCTACCCCAATAGACTCCGGGTACATGTACTTACTCAATTTAACCACATAAGTACTAAAATATGAAAGTTCAATAACATTTCATCTATTTAAATAGTTAAAACACACAATCTTCACGAGCAATGCATGTTACATATATTTATAGTCAATTATGAGGTTCCAACACCAATTCAATTATTCCTAATCAATCTACATACCATTTCATTCAATTTAAATGATTTATAACTCACTTTTCATGCATTTAATTAATATTTATATCGAACAACACATCTCCATTCCAAATTGCTTTAAAAATCAATTTATTCCACTTCTATTAACTCATAGAATTTTATTTACTCCCGTTTACGCCGTACAACAATTTTCTATGCGAATTTGGCGTTATTTATTTAATAAAATAACCATTTCAGTTCATAGCTATTTTAAATTGATTCCAAATCAATTTTATTTAATTTTATTCTATTTCAAATGCAATCCATTTATTTAATACCCCAAGCCATATCAATTTATTTACGCTCCAATTGAATTTATTTATAGCTTGAGTTATCACCATTTCCAAATATTTCCATTTTTAACTAACAATCCAAATTTATTCAGCCCACTTAATATCCATTTAATATCCAATTAACTAATTAATTATCTAATTAGTTCGTTCCACTTTTTAATTCAATATCTGATTTTTATTTCAAAAATCACTTCAACCAATTTTTCTTGAGTTCAAATTTATTTTATAATTCAAGTTTGGGTTTTTATTTCGTTCCCAAAATATCAAACTCTTTTTATTTTGGCCCATATATTCCAATTTTCAGTTTTATAAGTCACACACTTATTTTTTCAAGTTTCAATCAATTCTATACTTAAATATATTCACATTTTATTTTTAACTCGAGACTATACATTTATTTATAGTCTAAATATATTTGTATTCAATATATTTTAATTTTTATAAGCCATTCAATTTATTTATTCATAATTCCAGATTTTCACTTAAATTTTTATTTCATTCAAAATCTTATCCATATGGTTTTATAATATTCCGAATTCAAAATTTATATTTACTTTAATTCGATATTGTTTCTAATCCAATCCAAATATTATAACTTATAGTTATATAGTCACCTTATAATTCTCATTTACATATTTTAATTCAATCTCATATAGCTCAAATCCGATTCACTTTTTAATTTCAATTTCAATTTCTTTTAACCAACATTTCAAAATCATATTCGAGTTATTCATACTTAAATTAATTTCACTCCAAACCATTTTATCTTGAATTCATTCAACTTCATTATATATTCCAATTTCTTCACTTAAGTTTAATTTCATTTATTTTAACTTTCTCCAGTTAAAATTTAATTTCAAAATTCAAATTCCACACTTTTCTCTCTTCTTTACAATTATTCTCAACTTTATAAGTTCATACTTATTTCCTGATGTTTTCTAACCCATTTTAAATAAGGATTCTGGAATTTAAACACCCGGTATTGATTTCAAATCATTTTGAAATCACAAATATCCAATTCACACTTTAAAAATTTAAACCAACCCTGGTTTTTATCCCAAACGAATTCCTTTGGAATTTCTAAAAAATGTTTTTTTCAACAAAACCTCCGAATCAATTATTTTGATAGCAACCCATCACTTAGAAACTCGAAAATTAATACTGATGATGCGGCCGTCATCATCAGAATTATTTTCCAGCGACTGAAGTGAGTTCAGTGCTATATCTCTTCCAAAAATCCATTTAAAACCATTTCCGATCGAAAATATTCAAAAAATAATACTCTTATTATTTTCCTCACCACTTTGAAAAATGTATTTTTTTTCAACTTCCTGGGATTTAAATTTCCAGATTCCGGTTTAAATCCAGTTTTAATTATAATCCATTTGTATAATTTATACTGATACAAATTTTCATTTGGTTATATAAACCATTCCAATTTTATAATCTTGTTTGATTATGATATTATCAACCAACAATTCAATTATATATATAATAGTTTTTCAGAAAAATTATTACTTTTATATCAAAATATGGTTTGGGTAAAATTATTTCATTTACCCACTTTTGAAAACAATAATGTGTCGGTTTGCCTAGTTTAAGAGTTTAGAAATCCCTATCGATATAGTTGTCCAGACCGTACCGACCAGAATTTATAAACACTCAACCTTTAAGCCAACATAATATAAAATAATTTATATTCACTAACAAATACGTGCTCATACCTATTAATACACTCAAACTCATTCTAGAGCACTACTGACTCTATCTCTAATGAGTAATCTCCACCAGAGCCAAGGTTCTCACTTAACCTTCAGCTCTAATACCAAGTGTAACAGACCGGTAGGCTTTTCAACCATCCCGTCAATGATGACTAGTAGGCTTTTCAACCATCCCAGCCTCACCATGGCATATACTGGTACCTCGAATTTTCTTTTACGGCCAGGCTCTCAACTGTAAGCACCTAGCAAACCAACCCATCAAGGCCTTATGATATCTCTCCGGGACATGTAGAGGTAAGAGTCTCTTGCTCGCCACCAAACAGAAAGTGAGAACCCCCTATCATGCGTGAACTTATCTGTCACATACCGAAATTTTCGACTTTCGAAAATTCGACATCGATACTCACTTTATCGACTGCCGAGAAATCGAGTGCCGGAAACTCCAATAGTGAGGGTTTTAGATAAAGAAAAAGAAGAAAAGATAGAAGAAAAAGAGAAGAAGAAGAACAACAGAACAAGAGCAGAAACAGAAACAGAAAACAATATCAGAATCTCACATATCGCAGCGGAACAATATATAATAGATAAATGAATATCTTTTAAAAACAAAGAGCTATATCATTTTATACATACATCACATCATATCATCAGAGTCAATAAACAACAATGGACAGTTATATAAACTTGTCCTCATACAGAATACACAGCGGAATAAATACTATCAGATACAAATACTACGTCTCATCATCCAGCTTGCTTCCAAAGCTCCAGAATATCCTGAATATCCTGATAACATAACTCTAGGCTGCCCGTGTGGAAATTGGTGGGCACCCAGAGTTTAGAAGGGAACAATAAACTCCGAGTCAGTCATGGTGACTAGTGTGAGATCGTAAAACAGTTATTCTTTCACGAAGAAAATAAAACAAATTCGCAATGATTTTTGGAAAATGAGACTACCATAAGACCTCCCACCACACACACAATGCAAACGCAGAATTGGAGGAGATTTCTTCTTATGATAGTCAAAGATGCTTACTACGCAAAATCAAATCATTTTTGATATTATTATCAGTGCATAGTGTAGAAATCATTTCGAAAGTATAATATTAATCTTAGCCAACATACGACCAGTATCGTATGCCTACTATAGCTACCATCTAAACAGTGGTGACCACCGTACGTAAATGGCAGGTTCTACAACTAATACCGTACAAGGTTCGTATTGGAGTTTGGATTTCCAACAAATGGTCAGGCTAAGGAACTTCCTATCCACGATGGGTACGTCCCTGGAATAGACGACCCGAGAACCTAACCGGATCTCTGCCAACACAAGGCCGGGTTACCTCTGCAAAAATAGGTAACTACTGACACGCGTATGCCATCCCCCGATCGTAACCGATCTTCCCGAGGGTCCCCGAAGTCTCATCCACAAAGCTACGCTTTCTCAAAAAGCCCTGCTTCGGGTCAAACAAAATGATCAACCTATGATCACAAAGATATAAGATCAAACAAATGATCATATCACAAATGATCAAACACTGATCATTTCACAGCAACACTCAGTATGCCACGTTACCAAATTGGGATATATCGCTGATAAATTTCAACTACATAACCTCTGAGCTCGTACGTCTCAGAGAAGGGTGTTAAGCTAAGAGAATAAATTCTCCGCCACCAACAGAAATGTATTTGAAAGAAATCAGCTTTATATCTCAAATTGTAACGTCAGACACACAATCCATACAAGTCTGTTCCGGGATCGAACAGAACCGAAGGCACTTCTCACGAAGCCCTTGCATTTCCGGATAATTTTCTAATCACGTCCGGACTTCCCGTCTCTAAGGGTGATAAAACCTCTAAACCGGAGATCAGCCGATGTAGAGTAACTCGACGGTAATCCTTCCGTTTTCAAAAATATCCGGTCTTCAACACCGGTCTTCGAATGCAATTCATAACGACGTATCACATATTCGGAATGGGTTATACGACCCCATGGTCCTTTCCCGGCTAACCCGAATAGTGAGCGATTTTTCAAAAATAAGTGTGGCATTCAAATTCATCCAATTCACAACAAATACCATTCAGGGTAATTATTGATAGTCGGTTATTTAACTATCAATAAAGATGCGCAACATCATCAGATTCCAAATAATTTTCCAAATTATTTTATCTCCAAAAATATCTTTACTAGATATAGAATTTTCACACTTAACCGTTTGAAAACAACTTCAAATCAATTCCCACATTTCTTTTTATCTTTGAAGATAAAATCTCAAAACAGTTCATTTCATATTGGAAAAGCATTTCCACACTTATTTAAAAATAAGTATTTCACAAATCATTTATTTTCAACACTTGGAAAATATTCGATATACTTAAATCAATATTAAGTATATATTCATTCTTTAAGGAAATCATAAATTTTAACATCTATTTGAGTCAAAAACGAATGTTGCGTAAAACATCGTTACGACGACTCAAAATCACTAGTATAGGGATTCGAAATTAAAATAGATATATAAATCCCAATACTACATAAAAATATTTCCTTTTAGAAATCATTTACTATAACAACAGTGTTATAGTCTACCATTTCCTTATTTTCCTCGAAAACGTCTATTTCAACAATAAATGTTGAAATCTATGTATTCGATACTTAACACGTTTTAAAACATCCTTTAAAACAGTTACTTCATTTTTATAATATCGCTTTCCCAAAACCATATCCATTCTACTTCAAAAATATATTCACTGTCCAAAATCGTGAATATACTTCACTTAACCAAATTTCAAACTTTACTACACATTTATTTCAAATAAAAATTCGCTATCCAAAAACGCGAATATATCTTCTTTAAATAATCTTCTATATTTAATTTATCAATTTCAATTTATTTCGAATCTATAAAACAATGTTTATAAATTCTGTTTCTCTCTTATAACAACTTGCTTTATAAACTCTCTTAGATAACCTTCCATAATTCATTTATCAAAATTGAGTGATTTTAGATTTATAAAACAATTTTTATAAATTTCTTTTACGCTTTATAACAATTTCAGCTTCAAAAATCATTTTATCAGCAAGTTCTATTTATATTCCATCTAAGGGCAAAAAATCAAATTTATAAGTAGATTTTCTTATAAATCTTTTATTCCACAATTTCATTCACATTTTATAACTTCATAATTTATCAATCTATAAATTTCATATCTTCACATTTTATAATTATAAAATTTCATATCTTCACATTTTATAATTATAAATTTTTAGGCGTTTATTTATTTGAAAATAAATCAACTCACAAATTAAATAAAACGTCTATTCCAACAAATCACTTTAAAAACCCTTTTAAAGTAAAAGATGTTATTTTTAAACTTCAAAACTGAATCCGATGATGCAACGCATCAATTAGTCCATCACAACATCAAACATCATATATCACCATATGATGACAGAATATATACCAACATCTGTAAATAAATAAATACAGTTGAGGAATCCAGTTGGATCCCTCCAACCTGTTTCCCTACATCCAAAGACGTTAGCACAATACCATTCCACTTCGAGGTGGAATATCGCGGTATATGGGTTTTTATAAAAATCCGCTTACTAACGGCGCGATAGGGTCTCATCCGCTATACGAGGCGGGAAATCATCAATCCAATATATACATATGCCAATATGTATATATTGCTATATATAGATATATCCTATAATATCTAATATCACATCAAATAGCAATCAATCAAATCAATAACTGCAAAAGTTCCACATTCAATTTGAGTGAGAAAAATCTCACCTTTGCTTTTAATTTGCCATCCATTTCCATTCCAGTCTGTTTTCTCGATTTATAAACCTAGTATAGACAATTTTATACAATCGATTAATATTCGAAATAAATCAAAAAATTAAATCTGCCGTTTTAAAATTTTAATTTAACTAAGATTTTCAGTTAAACTAATAATTTAATTTTATCGAATGATTTATTTTAAACAAATTTTCTATTAACTACAAACTTGAGTGTTAATTAACTTTATACTTAACTCAAATTAATTGTTTAATTAAAACAATTAAGGGTTTAAGAACATTGTTAAGCTTTAAAAATAATTTAAAACTTGAATTAAGTCTTAACTTAACTGTTAAACATCTTCTAAGTTTTCATTTGTATTTGTTTATAAACAAAATTCTTGCTACCAGGTTTTACAAGCCTGGAACAAACACTAACCAACTCAACCAAAATTACTTCGAGTCGCATACCCCTCTGCCTCGAGTTGAGCATACGAATAACCCGAGAACCATCCCATGATTTTACTCGAGTAATACTTCGAGTTGCACGCTAGTTTCCCCGAGTATCTCCCCTGTCATTCATGCAACCTCCTCCTCCTTCTTCTTTCCTACTTTATAACCATCACCGATACAACTGACATCGCGTGTACGTGCACAGGCGATTGGATGGTCGCTGACCATCACCGAGACTCCCCGCACGCCAACCACCAACCCAGCAACCATCCACAGCCATCCAAACACCCTAACATGTCTCGAATCAAAATCGAACCATTCACTCCTAAAAAAACTGGAACCCCAAACCTCTAACGAGATCGCAGCAATCACCTACTCGCGCGCCTGTTTCCCCCCAATCGCGAAGTTCGCCTCACCTTCACGCTGGCTTCAACCACGCGCGCGTACGCGCCTGCCGCCCCATCCTCTGATTTGATGTCGTGAAGCCCTAAACCCTCGCGCCTGAACGGAACACGCGGCCTCGATTTTGAGACCGTAGCACAACTTCAAATCGGCAGTAGAAATATCGCGTAGGGGCAAGGATGAGTCGCGATGACTGATGGAATAGCTGAGTATGTAGCGATGATTATAATGAAGGCGTTGATTTTCGAATGAGAGAAGGGGATCGAAGAATTTAAAGATGGAAGCTCCGCCATTTTTTTCTTTTCTGAACTTTGAATTGAACGGGAGTGGAATGAACTGAACAAGTATGGGCATCACGATTTTTTTTGTTCGTGATTGCAGGCGTGAATTTAGGCATGAGATAAGGGGAAGGTATCGTGATTGTCTACGTGGTGGAAAGGAGTGAACGTGTTGCAGTTGACCAACTTTTAAATTTAAATTCGAATTAATTCCAACGCGTTTATCTATCGTGTGTCCACATAACCGTCCCAATCAATACGAAATTTGAATTCCGGCAATAATACAACATTCCGGACCCAATGGAACTGGTTTCGTCGAATTCCGAGACTGTTTGAAAATTGACTATTTTTAAATATCGATTCGAACAATTAAATTTCAAAACTGATCAAATCAATCCGAAATTGGATTCTGAAGCTTCTGTTATCTTCAGAAATATCAATATATATTTTACAAGTGTTTGAAATAATTTTAATCAGCTTAAATTTGAAGATTCAAATTTTTATCCAACTTCCAATCGATTAAATTTTAAAGTTTAATCGTAGTTTTCAAAATTATATCGGGGATTCAAATTAAATTATCGTTCAAATATTTAAAATTAATTAAATATTCTCAATTTAATTTGTTCAAAATTCTGGGTCGTTACAGACTTCCCCCCTTAAAAGAATTTCGTCCTCGAAATTACAAGTTAGGAAAAGTGGTCCTTAGCTCGTCTACTATTTTCCACAATCTAAATAGTTTTATCAAATTTTCAAACAAATCTCTCTACTAAAGATTCGTTATTAATTCAACTAAATTTCTAAACCTTTCATAGTTTTTAAACATCATTGTTTAACTTCAAAATTCAAATTTAAGTTTAAATTCAAATTTCAAGCTTTCAAAATTTCTCAAAAATTTTCTAACCCCCTAAATTTCCGAAAAATTTCACCAGCGTCTCCTTTGCGCGGCTAATACGGTACTACTACAAAACGTCCCTACGGACTCTCAGATTTCAAAAAGAAAAAGAAAAAGCCAAGCGGCTAGAGAGAAATCATCAAAAACTCATATTTGAAATTCAAATACTTACCTTTTTCGAGCAAATTCAAATTCTCTTCAAAATCAAAAACCCAATTCCTTTATACCTGTATATCCTACTAGCCATAATATCTAGTCACAATATTCAATTATTTTGCAAATTTGATTACAAAATTTCTAGTATAAACTGCCTATACATTTACTGTTGAAGTTATACATATCTATTATCATTCAATTTCACATTTCATATCTCATTCGAATTCAATTTCAATCTAATTTGGATTCTTCTGAATAATGAATTTATATCAATTAACTTTAGTTCACTTCAAACTAATCTTACAACTTCATTTAATTTCGCACAATTCACATTTGTTTTCAACATTCAGTTTCAATTCCCAGTTTTATCTTTATTCAATCATCACTTAGAATAATTTCAATATCACATTTACTTAAGAATTTCGCTCTTCATTTCTTAGGTTCAATATAAATATTCCATGTAGACATTATATTTATTTTCGATTTACCACTTTGGTTCATAACTATTTATATTAAACTGGATTTCCAATAACATATGAATTTTAATTCATCTTTCAATTTACATTATTCAATTCAATTCATTTGCTTACTAATTCGAAATGAATTTCAACTTTCAATTTCATTTAATTGATTCACTTGTACTTACATTCATTTAACTTCATCCTTTAAGTTAAATTTATTCTATCAACCTTTCAAATTGTATAAGTTATCAACTTGATAATATTTCATAAATACGGTATTCCAAAGTCTTACCAATATTTAAAAATCATTTTGAAAACAAATCAAATTATCTTTTGGATTTCCAAAACAAAATCCAATTTTCCGAACAACTTCCATTTAAAACAATTTGGCAGCAATTTCTCTTTTGGAAACCCGAAAATGAACACCAACGATGCCGCGGTCATCATCGAAGTTATTTTCCAGCGACCGAAAAGAGTTTAGAGCTTTCATCTCTCTAAAATACATTTAAAAACCTTTGAAATTCATTTTCAAATCAAAAAGGAATTTAAACTTCCCAAATCTCCAAAAATTTCAAATTCTTTTCAAAACATTTCCAAATACTTTTCTGGAATCCCGTTTTAAATTACAATTCACATTTATAATTTACATTCTTTAAATTTCATTTGTATGTGAATTTATTTCTTAATTTTGGAGTTACGATTTCAATTTCTTATTCAATTTCAATAGTAATGATAACATTTCAATATCATCACTTTCCTAACAAACAAGCATCCATATACTATAGTACTTCATAGAAAAACATTTCTTTTCTATACAAAAATAGTTTTGGGTAAAATTATTTCATTTACCCTATTTAAAACAATACTGTGCCGAATTGTTCTATTCAAGTGTATAGAGATCCCTATCAATAACGTTAATTACTCGTATTGACCAGAATCCATATACCACTCAACAAATCAATCATCACAATATAAAACAATTTTTTTATATTCAATAACAAATACGCACTCATATCTATTATTACACTCAAACTCATTCTAGAGTACTACTGGCTCTATCTCTAATGAGTAACACCCAACAGAGCAGGGTTGTCGCTTAACCATATGCTCTGATACCACTTTGTCACATACCGAAATTTTCGACTTTCGAAAATTCGACATCGATACTCACTTTATCGACTGCCGAGAAATCGAGTGCCGGAAACTCCAATAGTGAGGGTTTTAGATAAAGAAAAAGAAGAAAAGATAGAAGAAAAAGAGAAGAAGAAGAACAACAGAACAAGAGCAGAAACAGAAACAGAAAACAATATCAGAATCTCACATATTGCAGCGGAACAATATATAATAGATAAATGAATATCTTTTAAAAACAAAGAGCTATATCATTTTATACATACATCACATCATATCATCAGAGTCAATAAACAACAATGGATAGTTATATAAACTTGTCCTCATACAGAATACACAGCGGAATAAATACTATCAGATACAAATACTACGTCTCGTCATCCAGCTTGCTTCCAAAGCTCCAGAATATCCTGAATATCCTGATAACATAACTCTAGGCTGCCCGTGTGGAAATTGGTGGGCACCCAGAGTTTAGAAGGGAACAATAAACTCCGAGTCAGTCATGGTGACTGCTGTGAGATCGTAAAACAGTTATTCTTTCACGAAGAAAATAAAACAAATTCGCAATGATTTTTGGAAAATGAGACTACCATAAGACCTCCCACCACACACACAATGCAAACGCAGAATTGGAGGAGATTTCTTCTTATGATAGTCAAAGATGCTTACTACGCAAAATCAAATCATTTTTGATATTATTATCAGTGCATAGTGTAGAAATCATTTCGAAAGTATAATATTAATCTTAGCCAACATACGACCAGTATCGTATGCCTACTATAGCTACCATTTAAACAGTGGTGACCACCGTACGTAAATGGCAGGTTCTACAACTAATACCGTACAAGGTTCGTATTGGAGTTTGGATTTCCAACAAATGGTCAGGCTAAGGAACTTCCTATCCACGATGGGTACGTCCCTGGAATAGACGACCCGAGAACCTAACCGGATCTCTGCCAACACAAGGCCGGGTTACCTCTGCAAAAATAGGTAACTACTGACACGCGTATGCCATCCCCCGATCGTAACCGATCTTCCCGAGGATCTCCGATTTCCAACAAACCACATAGATAATAATAATGCAGTAACCACAGAGGTTAAGTATCTGGGCTCCATACCATGATACCACCTTTATCCAGAAGGAATGACATACACTAAGGGGCGCTACTCCCTAGAACCTTGCCGCATCCTTCCTGTTTCGATCATTTCCGGGGTGTGAGGCTCGATGAAGTCTCGTCCACAAAGCTACGCTTTCTCAAAAAGCCCTGCTTCGGGTCAAACAAAATGATCAACCTATGATCACAAAGATATAAGATCAAACAAATGATCATATCACAAATGATCAAACACTGATCATTTCACAGCAACACTCAGTATGCCACGTTACCAAATTGGGATATATCGCTGATAAATTTCAACTACATAACCTCTGAGCTCGTACGTCTCAGAGAAGGGTGTTAAGCTAAGAGAATAAATTCTCCGCCACCAACAGAAATGTATTTGAAAGAAATCAGCTTTATATCTCAAATTGTAACGTCAGACACACAATCCATACAAGTCTGTTTCGGGATCGAACAGAACCGAAGGCACTTCTCACGAAGCCCTTGCATTTCCGGATAATTTTCTAATCACGTCCGGACTTCCCGTCACTAAGGGTGATAAAACCTCTAAACCGGAGATCAGCCGATGTAGAGTAACTCGACGGTAATCCTTCCGTTTTCAAAAATATCCGGTCTTCAACACCGGTCTTCGAATGCAATTCATAACGACGTATCACATATTCGGAATGGGTTATACGACCCCATGGTCCTTTCCCGGCTAACCCGAATAGTGAGCGATTTTTCAAAAATAAGTGTGGCATTCAAATTCATCCAATTCACAACAAATACCATTCAGGGTAATTATTGATAGTCGGTTATTTAACTATCAATAAAGATGCGCAACATCATCAGATTCCAAATAATTTTCCAAATTATTTTATCTCCAAAAATATCTTTACTAGATATAGAATTTTCACACATAACCGTTTGAAAACAACTTCAAATCAATTCCCACATTTCTTTTTATCTTTGAAGATAAAATCTCAAAACAGTTCATTTCATATTGGAAAAGCATTTCCACACTTATTTAAAAATAAGTATTTCACAAATCATTTATTTTCAACACTTGGAAAATATTCGATATACTTAAATCAATATTAAGTATATATTCATTCTTTAAGGAAATCATAAATTTTAACATCTATTTGAGTCAAAAACGAATGTTGCGTAAAACATCGTTACGACGACTCAAAATCACTAGTATAGGGATTCGAAATTAAAATAGATATATAAATCCCAATACTACATAAAAATATTTCCTTTCGGAAATCATTTACTATAACAACAGTATTATAGTCTACCATTTCCTTATTTTCCTCGAAAACGTCTATTTCAACAATAAATGTTGAAATCTATGTATTCGATACTTAACACGTTTTAAAACATCCTTTAAAACAGTTACTTCATTTTTATAATATCGCTTTCCCAAAACCATATCCATTCTACTTCAAAAATATATTCACTGTCCAAAATCGTGAATATACTTCACTTAACCAAATTTCAAACTTTACTACACATTTATTTCAAATAAAAATTCGCTATCCAAAAACGCGAATATATCTTCTTTAAATAATCTTCTATATTTAATTTATCAATTTCAATTTATTTCGAATCTATAAAACAATGTTTATAAATTCTGTTTCTCTCTTATAACAACTTGCTTTATAAACTCTCTTAGATAACCTTCCATAATTCATTTATCAAAATTGAGTGATTTTAGATTTATAAAACAATTTTTATAAATTTCTTTTACGCTCTATAACAATTTCAGCTTCAAAAATCATTTTATCAGCAAGTTCTATTTATATTCCATCTAAGGGCAAAAAATCAAATTTATAAGTAGATTTTCTTATAAATCTTTTATTCCACAATTTCATTCACATTTTATAACTTCATAATTTATCAATCTATAAATTTCATATCTTCACATTTTATAATTATAAAATTTCATATCTTCACATTTTATAATTATAAAATTTCATATCTTCACATTTTATAATTATAAATTTTTAGGCGTTTATTTATTTGAAAATAAATCAACTCACAAATTAAATAAAACGTCTATTCCAACAAATCACTTTAAAAACCCTTTTAAAGTAAAAGATGTTATTTTTAAACTTCAAAACTGAATCCGATGATGCAACGCATCAATTAGTCCATCACAACATCAAACATCATATATCACCATATGATGACAGAATATATACCAACATCTGTAAATAAATAAATACAGTTGAGGAATCCAGTTGGATCCCTCCAACCTGTTTCCCTGCATCCAAAGACGTTAGCACAATACCATTCCACTTGGAGGTGGAATATCGCGGTATATGGGTTTTTATTAAAATCCGCTTACTAACGGCGCGATAGGGTCTCATCCGCTATACGAGGCGGGAAATCATCAATCCAATATACATATATTGCTATATATAGATATATCCTATAATATCTAATATCACATCAAATAGCAATCAATCAAATCAATAACTGCAAAAATTCCACATTCAATTTGAGTGAGAAAAATCTCACCTTTGCTTTTAATTTGCCATCCATTTCCATTCCAGTCTGTTTTCTCGATTTATAAACCTAGTATAGACAATTTTATACAATCGATTAATATTCGAAATAAATCAAAAAATTAAATCTGCCGTTTTAAAATTTTAATTTAACTAAGATTTTCAGTTAAACTAATAATTTAATTTTATCGAATGATTTATTTTAAACAAATTTTCTATTAACTACAAACTTGAGTGTTAATTAACTTTATACTTAACTCAAATTAATTGTTTAATTAAAACAATTAAGGGTTTAAGAACATTGTTAAGCTTTAAAAATAATTTAAAACTTGAATTAAGTCTTAACTTAACTGTTAAACATCTTCTAAGTTTTCATTTGTATTTGTTTATAAACAAAATTCTTGCTACCAGGTTTTACAAGCCTGGAACAAACACTGACCAACTCAACCAAAATTACTTCGAGTCGCATACCCCTCTGCCTCGAGTCGAGCATACGAATAACCCGAGAACCATCCCATGATTTTACTCGAGTAATACTTCGAGTTGCACGCTAGTTTCCCCGAGTCTCTCCCCTGTCATTCATGCAACCTCCTCCTCCTTCTTCTTTCCTACTTTATAACCATCACCGATACAACTGACATCGCGTGTACGTGCACAGGCGATTGGATGGTCGCTGACCATCACCGAGACTCCCCGCACGCCAACCACCAACCCAGCAACCATCCACAGCCATCCAAACACCCTAACATGTCTCGAATCAAAATCGAACCATTCACTCCTAAAAAAACTGGAACCCCAAACCTCTAACGAGATCGCAGCAATCACCTACTCGCGCGCCTGTTTCCCCCCAATCGCGAAGTTCGCCTCACCTTCACGCTGGCTTCAACCACGCGCGCGTACGCGCCTGCCGCCCCATCCTCTGATTTGATGTCGTGAAGCCCTAAACCCTCGCGCCTGAACGGAACACGCGGCCTCGATTTTGAGACCGTAGCACAACTTCAAATCGGCAGTAGAAATATCGCGTAGGGGCAAGGATGAGTCGCGATGACTGATGGAATAGCTGAGTATGTAGCGATGATTATAATGAAGGCGTTGATTTTCGAATGAGAGAAGGGGATCGAAGAATTTAAAGATGGAAGCTCCGCCATTTTTTTCTTTTTTGAACTTTGAATTGAACGGGAGTGGAATGAACTGAACAAGTATGGGCATCACGATTTTTTTTGTTCGTGATTGCAGGCGTGAATTTAGGCATGAGATAAGGGGAAGGTATCGTGATTGTCTACGTGGTGGAAAGGAGTGAACGTGTTGCAGTTGACCAACTTTTAAATTTAAATTCGAATTAATTCCAACGCGTTTATCTATCGTGTGTCCACATAACCGTCCCAATCAATACGAAATTTGAATTCCGGCAATAATACAACATTCCGGACCCAATGGAACTGGTTTCGTCGAATTCCGAGACTGTTTGAAAATTGACTATTTTTAAATATCGATTCGAACAATTAAATTTCAAAACTGATCAAATCAATCCGAAATTGGATTCTGAAGCTTCTGTTATCTTCAGAAATATCAATATATATTTTACAAGCGTTTGAAATAATTTTAATCAGCTTAAATTTGAAGATTCAAATTTTTATCCAACTTCCAATCGATTAAATTTTAAAGTTTAATCGCAGTTTTCAAAATTATATCGGGGATTCAAATTAAATTATCGTTCAAATATTTAAAATTAATTAAATATTCTCAATTTAATTTGTTCAAAATTCTGGGTCGTTACATTATCACCAAGAAAATCCGATCCTGGTCTCTTTGAAACGATTAATGAAATTGACTAAAATTGATAGTCGGTTATTTAACTATCAACACACATCCATAAACAATCATCAGGCCTTATTATAAATTTACTAAAATTTATTTCAAAAATATCTTTATAAGGTATTACTTCCAGTCCTTCAACATTTGAAAATAGTTTTCAAATCCTAATATTTCAACGGAACATTTTCAACCCTTCCCAATATTTAGAATATTTTTCCCACTTCATTTTATATTCAACACTTAGAAAATATTCCTTTTATTTCCTATTTCTTTTCTCAAAATCATTTACAATTTTATTTTTAAAATTTCTCAACTCATTTTACACGAATTCTACAAATCCCAGAATTCCTTAATTAATTCCCTTAATATTTCCAAAACCAATTTACACTTCCATATAAACTCAATTCCCTTTGTACTTCTTTATGAATTCTATTTTCATTTTTGAAGTTCACTTTTATCTAACTTCTTTGGAAATTTCCTTACTTTTCCCAATTTTCATTTATTCTCTTACAAATCATATTCACCGAATAACCCATTTTCCAGGCTTTCGAGAAGGTTTATAAATAAATTTAAAACATTTCAAAACTCTATACATACATATATATATATAAGTGTTTTAAATAAAATAATAATATTTTATTTTTAAGACATATTCAAATAATTATTTAAAATATTAAAATACTTTTTATAACATCACTTTCAAAGCAGGTTTTTTAAAAATTTAGGATTTTTATTAAAATAAATATTAAGTATTTAAAAATTCACTTCTGAAATATTTCAATACTAATTAACTTTAAAATTTATATAGTTTAAATAAAATTTTCCTTTTCAAATAAAAACTTAATTTTTAAATCTCAATAACCAAATTTCTATTTATAAATCTTCTCGATTTCCATCACATTACTTCCATCCCGGTCTCCTTAACAGTTTCACTTAAAAATAGTAACTACTATTTTTCTCACCCTGCCTCCGTATTCTAATATAAATTCTCCCTGTTAATTTATATTTCAAATTTTATTATTTGATATCACTTTCCTTCATTTATATCTTCATTTATAAATTTTTTTAACTCCTATGAGTTTCACTAAAAATTAAATCTTATTTATAAAATTCCATTCTATAAATTCAATTCTTTTAAAAAAAATCCATTTATTTTTGCCAATCTATTTTTAATATCGATTTCAACTTCTTTCTATATTTTCCTTAATATCATTTTAAATCTCGTCTTTAAAAATACCTTTATATGATTTATTTTAAAACCTCTACTTAAAGTACTTTCCCATATTATTTAATATGATAAAAAATTTATCATTCCTTATTCAAACCAATCTCCTCTAAATAATCCAAATTTCATTATACAAATGTTAATATTAAAAATCTATTTTTAATTCCTTAAAATTTTAAAATAATATCTATGGTATTTAATATTTTCATAATTAATTTCCATGCCATTATATCATTTAAAAGTTAACAACACACAATAATCCAACATTTTATAAATATAAAAAATACTAATATATTTTGAGGAATCCAGTTGGATCCTTCCAATCTATTTTCCTGCATCCATAGATGTTAGACAAAAATAAAAATATCAATCCCACTTCGAGGGGGATATCGCGGTATATAGGGTCATCCGCTATTATGCGGGGTGCATAGGGTCTCATCCGCTATCATGTGTGGGAATATCACTCCAAAACTAATATATATACTACTATATATATATGTAGTAATCCAACAAATAATTACAAATTTATTAATCAATCCACATCCAATAAATTTTAAATTTAAACATTTAAATTTAAAAACGGTAATCCAAATGAGTGAGAATTTCTCATCTTTGCTTTTTATTCGGCAATCCGATCCAAACCCGACTTGTTTCTTTACGATTTTAGACTTCGTATAAACAATATACAGTTTATTAACATTTGAAATAATCGAACAATTAATTACCATTTACTAATTTTTAATTTCTAATTTTAACCAATAATTAAACTGACCTAATTTACACATTTTTTCTCAGTTTAACATGATTATCATATCAAAAAATTCACTTTTAAAAAAAACAGATTACCTTTTACCTGGCCAACGAATGACCGGCCACCCACGTCGCCGTCAGGCACCTCTGGCCACTGCCGCATAAACCCTATTTCCTAAAATCAAATTCGCGATGAACAACGCCTTCACGAACTCACGCCTCAGATGGATTCGCGACTGCCGTCGAACTCGCGAACTCATCGCATCCCATCACCCCTCGACGTCGCTAGCCAAACCCTAACCCAACTGTACTCGAATGCCTCTCCCATCGACTCAGCGCCGCGAGTTCTCCATTCGATTGTTGTGCTTCCTTTGAAATCTCCACTTCCATCGCATGCTCGTACGACGCCGTGAATCCCTTTCGATGCCTCCCACACTCGTAGGCGAACGCGACTCTCTTTTCTCTTTTTTTTATTCGATCAATTCCCCCTCTTTTTTTCTTGTTAACTTGATTTCGAAAAAAAAGAGGCAACCACATTTTTTTTGCTGAATTGAAGAATCAAGGGGAAAGTTTGATTTTTTTAAAACAGAAGAGAACGACATTATTTCTCTTTTTTTTCTCTCTCATGTTTTGATTGCGAATTGAAGAAAGTATAGGATGGAGTACGTGATTTAAATGAAAGAAGTTGTCGGCCTTGAACATGATAAATGCGTGTTTTACAAGGTACAGTGACCTGATTTGATTTTGATTATATATATATAATAATAATATAAATCAAAATATCTCGTTTGCCCAACCTAAAATCCTAAACCCTTATCGAGACATGCTGCTAGGCATTTATAATGTTATACCCCTATTCCGAACATAATGGAAAAGGTTTCGAGTCCTAATTCAATCGTATGGAGAAGATAGCTTTTTGGACCTAATTATTATATTGAATTTTGATATAAACTTCAGCGCGTTTATATTCTGTTCGATCAAACGATAACTCCAAATGCTACGAAATTTGGAATCCGATAATGATATATTATTACGGATCCAATGGAACTGGTTTCATCGAATTCCGAGGATGTGCCTCGGAAGGCTATTTTTTTATGTCAATTTGAACAAACTATTTTTAAATTTGAACATATCACTTTTAAATTTAATTTTAAAACTTCTATTATCTTCACTATTATCAATATAAATTTTATAAGCCTTTAAATAATTTTTTATCAAGCTTAAAACTCTAGATTCACTATTTCAACCAATATTCAATTATAACTTCAATAATTAAATTTTCCAATAAATTACGATATTTAAAATTTTAATTTATCTTATAAATAAACCCAAATTTTCATATTTAAATTCAATCTATAATTCATATTCAATATTTGAAACCATTTAAATATTCAAAATCGAACAACGAAAAACCCGGGTCGTTACAGTCTGACCAAATACACTTATCCTAGTGTTTACATGACTATCTATCAATCTCATAGCTTTTCTAGGCTTTCTATGAACCTAAAGGTTTTGTAGGCCAACCTATAACCTATCTTATTTTCATGTATTCCTTTCTGTGCATAAAACTACTTTTTGTCTTACCCTGACAAAGCTCTATACATTGGAATATTGGACTTATATCAGCTAGGGGCTAAAAGTTGAAATATAGGGCTCTACTCTACACCAATCTCATATGGTTTTCTGATCTTTGAATCAATTCATCCTATTATAGTCTATCCAAAGTGATAAGCACAATAATTTCTTTAGTAAAATCCTGGTTATACACCCCTTTTTTGTTTCCTAGAAAACACTTTCTTTCTAAATGATTTAACCGTTAAACATACTTTCAGAACAAGGAAAATATAGCTCTTTACTTTATCTAAAATAATCATTCCATGATATATGCTTTTATAAAGTAATATTGATGAAGTTCGAAGTCATTTAAGGTCATCGCCTTACAAAACCATAAGCTATAGAATCAAACCCTTTATATTGATAATGTTGGCGACCTCATTGCCACGAAGGGTCTTTGCCCTTGTTTAGTATAAAATTATGTGAAAGCCTTTAACTTTTAAAAAATAAGGCTATAAGGCCGATAACAGGGACGTCGTACTTCATATAGTGTCGAAGTCATAGGAGATAAAACATGGTTTGCATAGTTTAAGGTCTTAATGCTTAATGTCGACATAGTTACATCTCAGCATCAAATGCTTTAAATAAAAGTAAGCAGCTTCATTAGAGTCAAAGTCAATATAAGTGGCACCATAGCCGTCTTCGAAAATAGGTTACTAGTATTAAAAGCGACAACCATTAAAGTTGAAGTAATAACATAAGGCTCTATATTGCCGAAGTCATTAATAGCGGCATAGTTTCTTATAAAGTCGAAGTCGATATGTTTAAAACATGCGGCATCATTATTGCTGCTATAAGTCACTTCAAAACCAATAGGGTTGGAGACATTTTAGAAAACATGCGGCACAGTTCAAAATGTGACATTAATAAGTTAAAGAAAGCGGCCTTATCAACTTTGAAGTTCACGATGTCGACCCTAATGCTTGGCTTCCCACTTCAACCAAGCCACTGCATTCCATATTTACCGAAGTTTATACCCAATGCATTACTCTTAATCGACATCGAAGACCATAGAGGTGGAGTAATGAAGAGCGTCATCGTGACTATTGGCATGGCACAATCGTAATTATCATTAAAACCAAACTTTTACTAATAAACGCAAGTTCGTTTCCAACTACTCTATATATTTGACAAATTCTTGTTGGTTAACAAAACTTTTTCACATTTCATTTCCAGAAAACTTATCGAAAGCAGGTTTATCATTTCAAAACATTTTGTAAACCATAGATTTTATTTTAATATTTATAGTACTTAAGTTTTTCTAGCTTAATTAATTCATATTAAATCATAAACACTTGGGAAAAAATCACCAAAAATCATAATAAATATAATTTATTATATCCTTTAACTTATAATTTCGAGACTAAAAACATAGTTTAATTATTTTTAATAGTTAAAACCTAAAATAAACCATCTCAAGTCGTATTCTCATTAAATTAGAAAATTATGAAATTAAAAACACAATTCCAAAAAAATGTTTCGAACATCATATCAAAATCTCAAGTCATCTGAGTGTCATATGATAATTTTCTAACTTAGACATATCACTTAATTTCATAAATAAATTCCTTAATCTCACGAATAAGTATATAATCATTCAAACTATCATAGCATAGCATAATATATGTAAAAGAAATGGATATATACTTAAAACCGAAAAAAATTCTTAAAACATGAGATGCATAACTGTTATTCACCTTGAATGGTTTAAGGGGGTTGAGTTATGTTTCTGATTTGATTCCCCTAAGCTTTGCTCTTGTTTTCCTTAGCATTGCTTCCCTTGAAATCCTTGTTAACGATTGGCCTTGACTTTGGATTTCGTATGCATTAAATGAAATGAAGAGGAAATTAGAATAAGTATGTTTATTAAGGAAACATGATCCTTTCCCCTTTTTCCCTCCTTATATAACCTTCTTCTTATAAATGTTATAATTAATTCCATTAGTTCACTAATTAAGGTTCGACCCATTCTAATTACCAAATCCCAATCTCCTTGTCTATTTACATTATTTTATTCAATCTATCAAATTAAATATCTTAAATAATGTTAATTAAAATTAGGGTTGTTACAGATTCCCTTTCTTAAAGAATTTCATCCTCGAAATTATGATAAGGTGCACACGTCAAACATAGACGCATAAATGTGAAACATACCAGCAAATAAGTCAGGATAAGTATCCCTAATTCTGCTCTCCATTTCTCAAATATAGTCTCTTACATCGTCACTTTACTGGACTTTTACCAATCTAATTGTCTTGTTCCTTGGCCCTTTCTCATCCTTAGCAAGAATACGAACTGAATGTCTAACTATAGTCATGTCTGGCGCAGCTACTAAATCTTCCAATGCATTCATAATTATAGTAGTTTCTGGATCTCGAACACATTTCCTTATACGAGAAATATGAAAGACATTGTGTACTCCTGCCAAACTACTAGGTAATTCTATCCTGTAAGCGAGTTTCCTTTTCCTCTCTATGATAGGAAATGGACCTACATATCTCAGTGCCAATTTTCCCTTCTTTTCAAACCTTTCCACACTCTTCATTGGTGGTAGGTTGATGCAAACATGATCTTCAACTAAGAATTATAAGTCTATCCGTCTTTTATCCGCATAACTTTTTTGCCTAGATTGAGCTTTCTTCATTCTAGCCCGAATCAACTCAGTCTTTTCTACGGCTTCTCTTATCATATCCGGACCAAGAACTAATCTATCTCCGATCTCTAACTAACATTCAGGTGATTTACATGGCCTTCCATACAAAGCTGTGAAAGGCATCACTCCAATCTTCTAGTTCTTTCAGCTAGTAATGGATCATTGCTTTGGTTAGAAGCAATTCTGTTGACCAATATTGGTCGAACTTCCAAACAAGACAACATTGTGGTACTCTGACTAGAAATAGCAGTCGATCTTAACTGCACACTACAAATAATCATGCTTCCAAGTCTTTCCATTCAGCCAACATAGCTAACACCACATTCTGATGTTTCCTGGTAAGCGCATCCGCAACTTTGTTTCCTTCTCCTGGTGTATACTCAATTCCAAAATCATAAGCGGTTAAGAACTCCAACCATCTATTTTGTCTCATATTCAACTTCTTCTAGAAGAATAAATACCTTAAAACTTGTGATCCATATACAACTTGAATCGTTCTCTCAAAAGGTAATATCTTCAGACCTTCAAAGCAAATACCACGACAGCCAACTCTAAGCAAGAGTTAGATATCAAACTTCATGTAGTCTATGTTGTCGAGAAGTGTAGGCAATCACTTTACCCTTCTGCATTAGCACAACTCTTAGTTTAGTTCAAGACACATCAACATATACCATAAAATCTTGATTCCCATCTAGAACAACTAACATGGGTGCATTGGTCAGTAAATGTTTCAACTCTGGAATGCCTCCTCAAATTTATCGGTCCAAACGTACTTCATGTTCTTCCTCGTTAGTTTAGTCATCAGTGCTGCTATATGAGAGAAATCCTTGATAAATCTTCGTTAGTAGCCAGCTAGACTAAGAAAACTCTTCATCTCAGTCATCATCTCGGATCTTTTCTAGTTATTAACTACTTCTATCTTAGATTGATCCAATGACAACTCTTTTTCTGAGACTACATGACCAAAAAACTTTACCTCTTTCTTTTAAAAATGACATTTTGAAAACTTATCTTTTAGCTGATATTGCCTCAGCATCTCAAGCACTATCCTAAGATGAATCTCATGATCTCTTTCATTTTTAAAATATATCAAAATGTTGTCTATGAATACCAATAAAAACCTATCCAAGTGCTCTTGGAAAATCTGGTTCATTAAGTCTACGAAGAAAGCGGGCGCATTAGTCAATCTAAATGGCATTATTAACCAACCATAGGAATCATATCTTGTTCTAAATACCATCAATGGAATGTTATCTTCTGCCACTTTTAGTTGATGGAACCCTTTCGCCAAATCCAACTGGAAAAATAATTTGGCTCCACACAACTGATCAAATAAATCATCGATTCTCGACTGGGGATATCGGTTCTTTATCGTCTTTTCATTCAACTTACGATAATTGGTAAACAATCTTAACAACCCATTCAATTTCTTCACAAACATCGCAGGTGCCCCCTAAGGAGAACTGCTTGGTCTAATAAAACTCTTTTCTTCTACGTCCACTAGCTACATCTTTAACTCCTTCATTTCGATAAGTGTCATCCTGCTAGGTGGTTTACTTACGGGTTCACCTTTGGGTATAAGATCTATTCGAAACTCAATAGCTCGTTTCAATGGTAGTCTTGTAACAGGCTCAAAAACATCTACAAATTTTCTAACCACGAAAACAAGATTCAACTCTTCATCCTCCAATATTACACCCAATAAAGAAAAGACATAGAACTTGGATTCTCTACTAAGTATATAATTCGATCACTACTATTAGGGTGTCTTAGTGATATTTTCCCATCTTGGAAAAATATCTTAGCATTATATTTACTTAATTAGTTGATACCAAAAACAATCCCAAAGCCCATGAAATCAAATACATGCAAACTACATCAAAATACATGACCTAATAGTGCAAATTCTAAATGGTCACATCTCATCCTAGAGTTGCTTATCCACCTATAGGATTCACAACCCTTAGGTAAGTAATTTGGTATGAGGGTTCTAGGTTAAGTTTACATAACAAACAATACAATATAAAAGAATGTGATGCCCCAGTATCTAATAATATTCTAAACAGTATACCATGAATCAAAAACGTGCATTCCATCATAGCTTCCCTTTCTCCTCAACTGTTGGTCTCGATGTAGTCGGTTCTAAAGCAAATATTTTTCTCTTTTTTGCCTTGGCCACTTTCGAACATTTTTTTATAATGTAAGTCATGGTCGCTTGTTAGAGCACTTAATGTTCTTCTTTACCAGTTTGGCACTCATGAGCATAATGACCCTTCTTATCACACTTGTAACATACAACCTCAGATTTTCCTTTCTTGGCAGCTCCACCTTTCTAAGCTCTCTTCTTTTGGTAAAAATTTTTCTTATGATTCTATCCACCCTAACTCCCTGTAAACCCCTAATTTTTGATAACATTATTCGTGATATTTAATTAGATAAATTAAATAGAATAATGTAAATGCTAAGTGATAAGGAGATTGAAAAATGAATAAATATTAGACTTGATCAATTAAGTAATTAAATAGGCTTAAAAATGGGTTCTAAGCTAATTAATTTACATAAGGGTATATTGGGTATTTGCCGCATATAACCCTTAACCACTATATATTTTCGTTCCTATCATTTTATTCCCATTCATGTCATTTGACAATAAAACGTAAGAAGGGGAGCCGGCCATAATCAAAGAAAGAGAAGAGAAATTAAATCAAAGCTAAAGATTCAAGCTTAGGGGAAATCAATCTCAATCCATCCTCCTTATCTTAATCAAGATGAATTATAATTTCATCTCTATTTTGTTTTTATAAATGTATATTTTTTGGATTTAAGGGTAAATTCGTTTTATGATGATTTGGATGATGATATGCATTAATTGAAGTTTATTTGATTTAAACAAGATTGTTTAAATATGATTTCCCTAGAGTAAAACCATTTAATTTTGATGTTTAAATGCCATGGAAAAATTTTGTTTTGTGTAAAACATGATTTCGGAGTTGGGTTTTAGTTTTAATAATTATCTAAGCTATGGATAGATTACTATAAATTCTCAAAGGAAAAATATAGGTATCTGGGTTTATAAATTTATTTTGGAAAATTTTATTAGAATTTGGGTCTGAAATTTTGATATGTTAGATAACACGATTAAAGTGAATTTCTGGATTTTTGGTGATTTTTCTTAAGTGATTTGCTATGCAAATTAAATTACTTTAGAAGGGGACTTCTTTGTAATATTGGTTTTACAAAATGGAAAGGCTTATTTCTAACTTAACCATGGTTTAGATCTGAAATTAGCGGCAGTTATTTTAGTAAAGAATTTGAAAAGTTAAGGCAACCAATCTTGTGTTTACACGTGGCAGGTTAGTAAGAAAATGTTTGCTTTAATTAGAATAAAAACAGGTTTACCCAGTAAAGTTGGTTTCGCCTTCTTTAGGAATACCTTTCAACTCAGAGCTATCGCCTTCAACCAAGTCAAAACCACTAAGCCGATACCAATACACAAGGTATCACTTGGATGGCACGTAGTGGATTGGAGAAAGATAGAAGGCTAGGTGTCGAAAGCAAAGCTTTCGAAAGGGTCGATACCTTGGTTTGTTTTAAAAAAAAGAAAAGATAAACGCCTGCTTTTTTTCAATTTAAAGCCTTTGAAGGAGTCAAATCAGATGGTTTCAAAATAGGTTTTCATAATGCTTTCGAAGGGGGTTGCCACTAACTTATGTTTTAAAGAGTAAGCTTTTAAATGGGTTTCTTTACTTATAATCTAATGCCTTCGAAAGAAAGGGTTCCGACCTAGTCGAAGCTATGCTGCTATTCTTTAGCCTTTCGAGTGTTTTGAAGTCATCAATGCTGTCGAAAGGTTATGTTTTAAAAATGTTTTGAACCACTACCTAAATGTTTTCTAAAGGGTCCAGGGGTTTCGAAGGCAATGGCTTCGAAAGGGGTTTCGACGCTATCCTTCAGTGTTGTTTAAGTGATTAGAACTTTTCAAAAGGAATGGTGTCGATGCAATCATGTTTTCCTCAATATTTTTATTTGATAAACAATGGTTTCGAAAGAGATACTTTGATTTATATTTACATTGACCTAAATGATGTTTTAAGTATAAACCTAGTAGTTTCGAAAAAGGGACTTTTAATGGTTTCGAAAGGGGGGATTTCAATGATTTTGGAAGGGCTACTTCCAAAGGCTTCGAAAGGGTTTCAATGCTTTCAAAGCTAAGCTTCTAAGTATTATTATTGAGTATACTTTAATATGTCTGAAAAAAGTATCGAAAGGGAAGATTTAAAGTGTTTTGAAAGTTAGGGGCCTAATGTTTTGAAAAAAGATTTATATGCTTTTGAATGAGGCTATCCAGTGAAGTCGAAAGTAAGGTTTTGAAGGTTTCGACAGCCTTAGTTTTCAAAGAAAATAACCCAATCTCATTTTGAAAGAAAAGCATGCCATAATTTAATAAAGTTTTTTGAAAAAGGAGTTTTAGAAGAAGTTTTCGTTGATTGAAAGGTTGAAGGGATTAACCCAATTATTCTGCATGCTTCTTCATATATGTATATATTCACATTGTAGTGGACCCATAACTATAGTTTGGGAATGGTAGAATAACTAGCTAGGTTGAACCAGTAGTGAATATAAATTAAATTAACTCCTGAATGAGTAGAATTGCATCCAGGAGGTCAGGAAGACCAGAATATAGGATGTTATAATATTAAAGGGAAAGATATTGGCAGGGGCTAATAGATTCATAGTCATCCCGTAAAAGCTATGTATAAAGGAAGATGTCAGAGAGATTGGTTCATAGTTAGTCCATGAAAACAATGATTCAATATTAGCTGGGGCCAATAGGTAATAGTAAACCCATGAAAACTATATTTGGATTAAGATATTGATAGATGTCAATATGTTCCTAGTTAGTCCATGAAAACTAGGATAAGAAGAGAAGATATTGGAGTTTCGAATAGGTTCCTAGTCAACCCATGAAAACTAGGATAAGTGTAAAGACATTGGAGTCACCAATAGGTTCGTACTGATCCTATGAAAACTATATAATTGGACAGATAGTCCTTAAACAATTAACGGCTATTAGTCAGCCAATGAAAACTATTAGGTTAATAGTAATCCTAGAAACTATAACTGAGACAGATAGTCAGAAGGAATGGAGCTGGGTAAATCAGAATTTATACATTTACATTGCATATCATCCTATCATATTATTTTGAATTGTTTTAACTATTATGGATGCAAGAGCATAGTATATGGTTTTATAAAGGTTTTAAGATACTAGTGAGGAGAAAATCCGTTCCACTAAGCGATGTGGTTTCATTAGATATCTAAGTAATTCGACATGGTAGTTTATTATTCATATTAGGCTTTATGTCTAACTCGAAGTTTATGTTTACCCCTTAAACTATCAGGTACTCAATTGATTTTGAGTAGTTTGAGAGTTGAGGTTTGCAGTTACCTCATTAGATAAATGAGCTTCTTGAGATGCGTAGGAGGCATGATAACTATCTAGAGTTCTCTTTTATTTGATTCTACCATGTTGATTGAAATGGAAAAATTGTTGTATTGCCTATATATACTCTGATCCACCAAGGAGGCATCTTGATATGTCGCTCTTAGCATATGTTGTAATAAATATATGTTATGTGAACATGGTTAACGATAGTAGGATTATGTAATGAATTGGAAATGCTTTGAAATGGAATGTGATCTTGTTTGATGTTTTAAAATTTTCCATATTCAGGTGTTTCTGTATATCAATGAATCTAGAACCGCCGTATTTGGTTGTTGATGATTAATAACTATGGATGACTGCATCATCTGTAGCCGTTAGTTTTGGGCATCCAAGTAAGGGGGTGTTACAAGTTGTATCAGAGCATAGGTTTATGAAACTTTAAAAGAGAGTTAAAACCTAAAAGCTTTTTCAAACATAATCCAATGAATCAGAAATATGATCGGGATTTGGGATAACGCTATAGTAACGTATTTGTATTTGATATATATTTATATATATAAGTACGTGTTCCCCTCTCTCTTAGATCGTTCTTCTATATCTTACTAAGGCACAAATGCAGACTTACGAAAAAGAAGATATGTAAGTAGGAAACAGAAGAGGAAATATGGGTGGAGGAAGCACCACAACCAATGGAAATGCTTGATCTAATACCAGGAGGAATCAAGGTCGACGGCTAATGCTAACCAAACTGCTGAGGCCAACGTTGGTGTTGGAAACCGGCCAGTAGATGCGGGGATGTTGTATCAGTTGTTAGTTAACCTTTTGCAAGCTTGGGTTGCTGGAAATGTTGGAGGAGCTAATCCTGTAGCTCCAGTTGGTAATAACTATGCTAAGTTGAGCAGAGACTACACAAGCCTAGGTGGAAAGCTGTTTGTTCGAATGGAGGACGATGTTGAGGTTGAGAATTGGCTATTACATTGTGAGAGGATCTTTACTGATCAATGCTTGGATGATGAGAAAAAGAGGAGGCTAGCTTCTAGACAGTTGTAGGGGTCATCACTTCATTGGTTGAACAGTGTTACTGCCAGTGTTCAACAGTGTTACTGCCAGTGTTCCAGAGGAAGAGTTGACGTGGACTAAGTTCAAAAGGAGAATAGACGTTCTTATCTGAGGTTGCTAAGTCGGCATTGATAAGAAAGTCTATGGATCTAGTTCGGGGAGAGATGTCGGTTATCCTGTATGCCACTAGGTTTAATGAGCTGTCTCGATATGGGAATGTTATTATTGACACTGACATTAGAAGGAATGAGAGGTTCGTTCGAGGTTTGAGAACTGAGCTTGTTAGAGCAACCATGACACATATCCGTGATCTGTGTAATGTGGTTGTGGAGATGGAAATTTACCATGAGGAGATGGTTGTTGTTTGCGTTAGAGAGAAGCCAGTTGAAACCCAGGGTTTTCAAGGGAAGAAAAGAAAATTCTTTAAGAAGAAAGGAGCCCAAAAAGGAGATGTTGCCAAGAAGGCAAAGGCGGATTTAGTTTGCTACAAATGTGACAAGAAGGATCATTACGCAAGTAAATTCCAGTCAAGCAAGGGAAAGAACGCTGCAGAGAAGAAGAATGCGAAGTGCTTTAACTGTGATTAAGTTAGGCATTATAAGAACCAGTGTCCAAATCCAGTCTGGGAAGACAAGGGGAAGGTCTTTGCTTTTGGATCTCTGTTAAGCCAACTACATCTGATAAAGGGAAGACTGTGATGGGAAGTACGTTTTTGATTCAGAGTATACCAGTTAGAATACTATTTGATACTGGTGTATCAGATTCATTTATATCTCAGTGTTTGGTTGATAGTTTATGCTTAGAACCCACATACCTTGTTATTTCCAGAAGGGTTGCGAATCCAATAGGAGGGTATGCAACTTTGGGGATGAGATGTGACCAGTTAGGACTTGATTTGTTAGGTCATATGTTTGCATGCGGTCTGTATGTTTTTGATTTCATAGATTTTAGAATTATTTTGGGAATGGATTGGTTAAGAAGGTACGAGGCCAGGATATATTTTGCCAAGATGGGGAGATATCACTGAGACACCCTGATAGTCATAACCAAATTATTTACTCAATGGAGAATTCTGACTGTAGTAGTTGTGCTTTGTTAAGTGCAACAGAAGTAGGAGAAGAGCTAAGTCAAGTTCGAGTTGCAAGAGAGTTTGCAGATGTCTTTGAGCCAGTCACGAAACTACTACCAAAACGAGCTATTGAGTTTCAGATAGATCTTGTGCCAGGAGCTGACCCTGTGAGTAGACCTCCTAGCAGGATGACACCTACTAAGATGAAGGCATTGAAGGTGCAGCTAGTGGATTTAGAAGGATGGAATTTTATTAGGTCAAGCAGTTCACCTTGGGGAGCGGCCGCGGTATTCGTAAAGAAATCAGATGGGTCGTTGAGGATGTGTATCGACTATTGTAAGTTGAACGAAAGGACGGTAAGGAATAAGTATTCTTTGCCAAGAATTGATGATCTGTTTGATTAGTTATGTGGAGCCAGAGTGTTTTCCCAATTGGATTTGGCGACAAGTTTCCATCAGTTAAGAGTGGCAGAGGGCATTATTCCTTTGACAGCATTTCAGACTAGATATGTTTCGTATGAGTGGTTAGTAATGCCATTCGGGTTAACTAATGCACTTACTTTCTTCGTGGATTTGATGAACCGAGTCTTTTGAGAGTATTTGAATAGATTCGTGCTGGTGTTTATATATGACACTTGTGGTATACTCTAAGGATGAAAGGGAGCATGAGGATCATCTTAGAATTGTACTTGAGACGCTTAGGCTGAATCGGCTAAAGGCAAAATTTTCCAAGTGTCATTTCTGGAAGAAAGAGGTTAAGTTTCTTGGTCAGGTGGTTTCAGAGAAGTGCTTGTTAGGTGATCTAGATAAGATTGAAGTTGTGAATAATTGGAAGAGACTAGGGACGTTGACTAAGATCAGAAGTTTTCTTGGACTTGCTAGCTACTACCGGAGATTCATCAAGGTTTTCTCGTGGATAGCAGCGCCATTGACTAAGCTTAACAGGAAGGAGTTGAAGTTTGTTTAGTCCGATAAATTTGAGAAAGCATTCCTTAAATTAAAGCATTTGACAATGCAACAGTGTTAGTAGTTCCAGAGGGAAACCAAGGGTTGGTGGTGTATACTGATGCATATGGAACTGGATATGGAGCTGTGTTAACAAAGAAGGGTAAAGTTATTGCCTATGCATCCTGATATCTTAGATCACATGAAGTAATATATCCTACTCATGATTTGGTGTTGGCAGCAATGATCTTCGCATTGAAGATTTGAAGGCTGTAACAGTCCAATATTTTCAACCATTCCCATCCACACATGTCAGACTTGAATTGCTCAAAATATCAGATTGTTAATTTATATTTGGCAAAACTCAGCATATACAGTAAATAAGAAAATCACAGAATCACAGACACAGAGTAATATAGCAATAAGCAACGGAAACAAATGGATAGTAGTTCATGAAGCTACTATATATATAACAGAGTTAAAAAAAGATACAACCGAAGTCTCAAATACATATAAGTCTTAATACAATAGTCAAATAACAAAATCTGAATAAATAGATGAATCTCCAAGCAAAGCTCCAACTCTAAAGGTGAGTCTCAAATGCTGTGACACTCAGTCTGACCCGAGCGTAAAGTAAAAACACAAAACACTCGAGTCAGGATTAACATTCTTATATCAATAAATCCAACTCAAGTGAAATGTCAACTGAAATACAAATAACTTAAAAGGATGTTTGGGACAACCATCCTCTAAGGATCCGTGGAACTATCAACTATGTAGTAATATACGCTATTATAATAATGTCTAAAGTAAAGTAATATATTAAAATAGCGTTAAGGCGTTACCCATATCCCCTTAACACATTTTATAGTGCCAATAGTCTATACAGTACCGTAATACCTCCTGGTCGGGAGGCTACCAGAGGATACTCTATAGGCACGACACAAAACAAACTCGTAGCGGTCTCGATATGGTAGGTGACACGGCACAACTAGGAAATGCCAGGGTAGATATACCAATTACACTTCCGGGCTAGTGGTAACGCATAGCCGCAACTACTGCCCACCTCGAGCCACACTCCCAAATCAACGGTGCGCACCAAATCAATCACAAAGTAATAGAATGGCAATCGAAGAAGTGTGTCCGATTGGAGGAGCTACCTCACTTGGCCCGTTAATTGCTCCTGTTTTAGCCACCTTAAGCTAACTCACGGGAGTTAGGTCTATGTATATACCTCATATAGGACGTCATCAACCACCTACTTCATTCTGGAATCTCCACCGCGTACATTGTTGTTAAAGTGGTTTTCGGTATTGGCAGAGAGTATGACAATAACCGATCCCGGTCTCTTTAACAACCAAACGTTATTATAACACCGTGGCCATTTCAAAAAATATCATATCAATTCAAGATCATTACTCACTTTAAAATAAGATACATTTCCAAAATCATAATACTTTGTAATCATAATACTTTGGAAATCATAACACATGAAATCATAAAACTTCCCACTTAAATAGTTTAGATATTAATAATAGTATATATAATAAAATAGTTTATATAATAAATTAGTTTATATAATAAAATAGTTTATATAATAAAATAATTAGTATATTAAAATAGTAAAAAAATTAAAATAGTTTATAAATTAAAATAGTTTATAAAGTAAAATATTAAAATAGTTTTAAATATATTTTAAAATACTTTATATAATAAAAATAGATTCCTCAAATTCCACAAATCGATTCAAATCAACTCAAATTCCAACATTCAAATTTAAATCAAATCTCAGTTCTTCCATTTCAATTCAAATCTCAATAAATTATTTTATATCGATTTCAAATATAGATATAAACTACAATTTAAACCACTCCGATTTTAATAGATTTCAAAGCTTAAATATTCAAACATTTATAATAACCCAATTTTGATAAATTCGTTTATATTTCAAATTCAACTTTACCATTATTTAATATTGAAATATTCACCCAGTCAATCCAATATCATTTAAATAAAACCTTAAATTACAATTTAAATAAACTAAATATTCATTTCAATTTATTTACTTGAAATATTCATTTAATCACTTTAAATCAAAATCAAGTTACAAAACCATATCTTAAAATCTCAAATTCAATAAGTTTCAAATTAATCTTATTTAAGTATAATTCTTAAATAAATACAATTTCAAACTAATTTCTATTTCTCATTCCAACCTTAATTTATTTAAAATTTATTATAAACTCTATATTTGAAAATAAACTTTTAAATAAATACTTAAACATATTATATATTAATTAAATCAAACTTTATTAAACTAAATCAAACTTTATTAAATTAAATCAAACTTTATTAAATTAAATCTTATTATTAAACTTGTTTTATATTAAAACTAATTTATACATATTTTAAAATAGTAAAATTATAAGTAGATTCTTAAAATTTAAATTTTAAAAACTAACTTAAAATTTTTAAATATTCAGAACATACAATTTTAAAAATCAAGAATTTAACCATATATAAAATAACATATATATATGTATAATATTTAAAAATCAATATTTATATAAAACCATATATCTATCTTTTTAAACCTTGGAAATCATTCCAATATATATATATATATATATATATATATATATATAGACCAACGGTGTCTGTATATAATTCTCTATCATGTGGTTAAGTGATACAGATATTTATCATTCAATCCACAATTTAAATATCTACGGGTATATATCATTTCAACCTGCAATCCCAAATTCAATTCAATGAAAATCGCTTGGGTTTATCATTTCAACCCATAATGATTTCCTCCTATTCTACAGACCGTTCGGGTATGTATCAATTTCAACCCATAGGGAATTCTATATTAACAGGGAGCTTGCAGAATGATAACATATATGATAATAATATAACATGCGTATATCATCAATATAAATAACAGATAATGGTGGATGTCACAAGTGAACAGATACAGATAATAACATATATATATATAGCAATGTAAATGACTAGCAGCAGCATATTTCAATTGTCATTTCAATTGAAATCAAATTTAATAAATATAAGAACGTTAATCGTGAGTGATTGCTCACCTTTCGAGTCTAGATAGATTTGTCAAAGAAATAAGCTACGAATTCCAAAGCAAGGCTTGATGGACACGATTCAACAAACAAAGCTGATAGATAAGGAATAGACGAAATCAAATAAGAACTGGATCGATGCAGATATATGGCATAAGTGAACTTATATATATAACTATATATATAAAATCAAATTCTAAATTCAAAAATATATTAAATTAAATATATATGCATTTCAAAATCCATTATTTTAAACTAAAACTAAAATACTAAAGTCAAACATATATATATATATATATATAAAGATAAATTATATGCTATATTTAAAATAATATTTATTATAAAATTAGTATTGATAAAATCAACTTAAATCCAAAATAGTATATACATAAACAAAATATATGTAAGCTATTTATATATGCAAATAACTACATGCATGTTACTCAAAAGTGTATGCAGACGCAATACATACACAAATATATATATGCAGACCCATTATAAATATATATGCAATTCAAAAATATATATGCAGACCCAAACAACATATCGGTATAAGTTATATAATAACATATATAACACTATTATAACTTATATACGATAACAACATGTTATATAGTACAATATAAACTTATATAATAAAATTTACTGTAACGTCATATATATATAAAGTACTAGCAAACAATACATATGTATACACTTAACTTTTTGAACACAACAACTTAAATATATATATGCATTCAGCCTTTACAAACTAATATAAGCCTTTATATTGTAAACTAGCATTTCACAGCAAAAGGAAGATAACCATACATTGCAAATATATATATATATATGAACTGGCATAACACATATAATATAAACTATATATAAACTCATATTGTAAACATATTATTCAACTATGATATACGTATATACTTTATATAAACAGAACCTATACATAAAAATCAAAATATCAACAAGTTATAAAACCCAAATATTCATAAAGTATATATAATGTAATAACATATCTGTGCACGCAAACATATAAGATAACATAATGAAATAAAATCAATATATAACAACACTTATTACCTATCATATAATTTATATAACTTGTATATACTCAACAGATAATATAAATCATATAAAAATTTCATATAACCCAATATATATAAACGGATCTTGTAGTATATATACATTACGAACTATTCTACAGTTATTAAAACAGAAGTATTATATATATATATATCAACTATTTCTTTCATAAAACATACTGTATATATATTTATAAAATAACAATACTTAAAACCAATATGTATAGCTAAAATCGAATATTCATATATATGAAAACGCCGAAAATAAGATAAACGGAGCAATAGCAGTCCAAATTTGACGAAACGAAATATGACATCTCACTCAGAAGATGATTTACAAATTTATTGTATAAAATTCAGATTTGAAAAACACTTTATTATCATCTAATATTGACTGATTTAAATTGAAATAAAATTTCACAATAAAATAAACTTCCATATTATCTGATGAAAATTCACCATTTGCTATATTTGTATAGACGTATTCCAAATATTAAATTTTTATTTCTAAATTCAGTATTTTAAAATTTCACAAAATTCCATTTATTTACGTTATTAAAACCATTAAAAAAAATTATGGGTCGTTACAGAGGCATTATCTCTTAAGGGAGAGATTTGAGCTATACACAGATCATAAGTCTTTAAGATATTTATTCTCTTAGAAGAAGTTGAATATGAGACAGCAGAGGTGGTTGGAGTTTTTGACTGCTTATGATTTTGGTATAGAATATATAGTTGGGAAAGGCAATAAAGTAGGGGATGCTCTTAGCAGAAGACATCAGAATGTGGTGTTGGCTATGTTGAAAAAATGGATGGACCTAGAAGCTTTGGATAGTTGTTGTGTGCAGTTAAGATCGACTGCTAGTTCTAATCAGAGTACTGCCGTGATGTCCTGTTTAGAAGTTCGACCATTTTTGATCAAGAAAATTGCTTCTAAGCAGAAGGATGATCCATTGTTAGCCGAGAAGATTAGAAGGCTTGAGGTTGGAACTGAGATCGATGATTTGAACGATTTTTTTCTTGACCAGAGAGGATGGTTGAGAATGAAGGGACAATTATATGTTTCGAAGGTTGAGGACTTGAGGAAAGAAGTTCCTGGGGAAATTCATCGATCCAAATTTATGATTCATCTTGGAGGAACCAAGATGTATCAAGATATGAAGTGGAGCTTCTATCGGGAAGGCATAAAGAGGGATGTTGGCTTGTGGGTTAAACAGTGTGTAAACTATTAACAAGTGAAGCCGAACATTAAAAGCTGAGTGGATTTGCTTCAGCCTTTAGAGATTCCAATTTGGAAATGGGATTCGATATCCATGGATTTTATCGATGGGCTACCAAGGTCAAATAGAGGAAATGAAAGTATATGGGTCGTAGTGGACAGGTTGACCAAGAATGCCCATTTCATTATAGTTAAGTCAACCAGGAGGACACCTGTTTTAGCGAAGTTATTTATGAAGAATATAGTTAGACTGCATGGAGTTCCTAGTAGCATAGTTAGCGACGGAGATGAGTACAACGTATTTGTTAGGCACTAAGCTCAAGACGAGTACAATGTATCACCCACGGATGGATGGATGGATGGACAGAGAGAGTCAATATGTACTAGAGGATTTATTGAGAGCTTGTGTATTTGATTTTGGTGGATTGGGAGGATCACCTACATCTGATTAAGTTTTCCTATAACAATCTTTATTAGACTAGTATAGGATTGGCACCTTTCGAAGCTTTGTATGGAAGGCCATGCAAATCACCATCATGTTGGTTAGAGACTGGAGACAGATTAATCTTAGGTCCAGATTTGGTTAGAGAGGCGTCATAGAAGATTGAGTTGATCCGAGAACAAATGAAGGAAGCTAAATCCAGACAGAAGATTTGCGCAAACAAGAGGGGTAAAGACCAAAAGTTCTCAGTGAGAGAGGAATTTTCATTAAGGTATCACCAATGAAGGGAGTGATATGATTTGGAAAATCAGGGAAGTTAGCCACGGGAGTTTTTGGTCCATTCTAGATTATAGAGAGGATTGGAAAGCTCACATACAGAGTAGAGTTGCCGAGAAGTATGGCAAGTGCCTATAATGTATTTCATGTGTCTCATCTTTGCAAGTATGTGCATGAACCAGAGCTACTAATCCTCCTACAGAGTTGGAAGATTTTTTAGTAGAGCCTAATTTGACTTTTGTTAAACAACCAATTTGGGTTGTACCGAGAGATGAGAAAAGATTGAGAAACATGAGAGTCAAGTTAGTGAAAGTTCAGTGGAGCGACAATGAGAAGGACCGTACTTGGGAGACAGGGGATAGGATTCGAGATACTTTTTATGATATGCTTTCCGATCTATTTTGAGGGTAGGCCTATATTAGATTTATATAGATATTAGCTAGCAAGGTAGACTAGTATGATTGTTAGGAGTCGTTACAAATGATTGCTATGTTTAGTATTTGGTCCTCACCGAATTTCGAGGATGAAATTCTTTAAGGAGAGGAGCCTGTAACACACCAAATTTTTGATAATATTATTCATGAGATTTAATTAGATAAATTAAATAGAATAATGTATACGCAAAGTTATAAGGAGATTGAGAATTTAATAAATATTAAACCATGCTCAATTAAGTAATTAAATGGGCTTAAGAATGATTCATAAGCTAATTAATTTACATAAGGGTATATTAGGTATTTGTCGCACGTAACTCTTAATCCCTATATATTTTCATTCCTACCATTTTATTCTCATTCATGTCATTTGAAAATTAAAAAATAAGAAGGGGAGCCGGCCATAATCAAAGAAAGAGAAGAGAAATTAAATCAAAACTAGAGATTCAAGCTTAGGGGAAATCAATCTCAATCCAATCTCCTTATCTTAATCAAGGTGAATAATAATTCCATCTCTACTTTGTTTCTATAATCATATACTTTCGGATTTAAGGGTAAATTCATTTTATGATGATTTGGATAATAATATGCATGAATTGAAATTTATTTGATTTAAACAAGATTGTTTAAATATGATTTCCCTCGGTTTTAGAGTAAACCATTTAACTTTGATGTTTAAATACCATGGAAAAAATTTATATTGTGTGAAACAGAATTTGGAGATGGATTTTAATTTTGATAATTTTCCAAGCTATGGAAAGATTACTATAAATTTTCAAAGGAAAATATGGTTATTTGGGTTTATAAATTTATTTGGAAAACATACTGAGAATTTGGGTCTAAAATTTTGATATGTTAGATAACATGATTAAAGTGAATTTCTGGAATTTTTGGGGATTTTCTCTAAGTGATTTCCTATGCAAATTAAACTATTTTAGAAGAGGGACTTCTTTGTAATGTTAGTTTTACTAAATGGAAGGGCTTATTTGTTAACTTAATCATGGTTTATCTGGAATTAGCGGCAGTTATTTTTAGTAAAGAATTTGAAAAGTTAAGGAAACCAATCTTGTATTTACACATGGTAGGTAAGTTAGAAAGTGTTTGCTTTAATTAGAATAAAAACAAGTTTACCTAGAAAAGTTGGTTTCACCTTCTTTAGGAGTACATTTCGACCCTGAGCTACCGCTTTCAACCAAGTCAAAACCACTAAGCTTAAACCAATACATAAGGTATCACTTGGATGGTACGTAGCGGATTGGAGAAAGGCGGAAGGCTATGTGTCGAAAGCATAGCTTCTGAAGGGGTCGATAACTTGGTTTGTTTTAAAAAAAGGATAAGTGAATGCTTTTGTTTAATTTAAAGCCTTCGAAGGAGTCGAAGCAGATGGTTTCGAAAGAGGATTTCAAAATGCTTTCGAAGGGGGTTTCCTTTAACTTATGTTATAAAGAGTAAGCTTTCGAATGGGTTTCTTTACTTATAATCTAAGGTTTTCGAAAGAAGAGGTTCCGACCTAGTCGAAGCCCTGCTGCCGTTCTTTAGCCTTTCGAGTGTGTTGAAGTCATCAATGCTTTCAGAAGGTTATGTTTTAAAAATGTTTTAAGCCACTTCCTAAATGCTTTCGAAAGGGTCCAAGGGTTTTGAAGGCAATGGCGTCGAAAAGGGTTTTGACGCTATCCTTCAATGTTTGTTTAAGTGACTGAAGCTTTTGAAATGGATGGTGCCGACGCCATCATGTTTTCCCCAATATTTTTATTTGATAAAAGATGGTTTCGAAAGTGATACTTTGGTTTATATTCACTTTAACCCAAATGACGTTTTAAGTATAAACGCAGTAGTATCGAAAGGGGGACTTTCAATGGTTCGAAAGGGAGGCTTTCAATGATTTCAGAAGGGCTGCTTCTAAAGGTTTCAAAAAGGGTACTTTCAATGGTTTCGAAGCTAAGCTTCTAAGTATTATTATTAAGTAATACTTTAACATGTTCAAAAGGTTTTGAAAGGGAAGATTTAAAGTGTTTCGAAAGGCAAGTGCCTAATATTTTGAAAAGATATTTATATGCTTTCAAAGGAGGTTATCCAATGAAGTCGAAAGCAAGGTTTTGAAGGTTTCGACAGCCTTAGTTTTCAAAGCAAATAACCCAGTATCATTTTGAAAGAAAACCATGGCATAATTTAATAAAGTGTTTTGAAAAAAGAGTTTTAGAAGAAGTTTTCCCTGATTGGAAGTTTAAAGGGATTAACCAACTTATTATTCATGATTCTTTATATATGTATATATTCACATTGTAGTGGACCCATAACTGTAGTTTTGGGAAGGGCAGATGTGATAACCCGGATTTTTGGACATTGGATAATTGGATAATTAACCGATTTTAAACTATTGAGATACTAATTTTATTTAGTTGAACAAATAAAATTCTGGTAGTTAAAAATATCTGGATATATAAATGGATTTGAAACTATAATAAATGTTGAAAATTTTAAGTGTATACATATACAAGCATATAAGTGTGTATATATACATATGTATATATATGTCATGAGAAGTAGAATATATGGAAGTTTGTAAAAGTGTGGATATATATATATATATATCAAAAATTCACATAAGATATTTCTAATTTTATTATATATATGTATTGTGATGAGGAAGCATTGATTTAAATTCAATGTAATAATTTTCAAAAGCTAGTTAAAGTTAAATACTATATTTTAAAACACTAAAGATAAATATTTATTAATTTGAAATATAATAGCTTAATTTTAAAATAGGATTAAATAAAAGGTTAATATACTTTCTTTTAAAACTATACATGAAATAGATATAGTTTGTATATATATATATATATAACATAAGCATAAATAAATAAAGATTTGGACATTTGTAAGTTAGAGTGTCATGCAAAAATACAAGTGGCAATTGTTTCTTTTAATTTAATTTGAAATATAAATAAAGTGTTTAGAGAAGGCTGTTTTACAGTTCAAACTATTCCATATTCATTTCTCAACTACTTTCTTTCTTCCTTTCTTTCATCTTCTAAATAAATACTAAAAAGTAAAATCAAACTTCTTTTAAATTTCAAACATGAAGCTAAGCAATTCAAGATCCAGGATTCAATTCAACTAAAGAAGATCTGTAGCAAAATCAAGAATCAAATTCAAACTTTAACAAAGTAGATCAAGTTCCAGTTTCAAAGTCAAGTGCAGTATCAAATTTTCAAACTCTGGTTTTCTCTGTTCAAAATATTACAGGTGAGTAAACTAACTTTTAAAAAAGCATAAACCTGTTTAAAATTTGATGCATGTGATTAATACTTGAAATAATGTGGTGAAAAATGTTTTCATGCATGTATAAATAGGCTTACATGTATATATATATATATGATGTTATTTGTGTGCATGTCTGTGTACTAGTATGTATGCCTCTATTCTAAGTTTAACAGGATTTAAACAAGTTCAAAAATCAAAATCTCTTCCCTCATTCTCTTTTAAGTTAAGATGTATAACGGAAATATGTTTGTATTAACTAAATCTTATTTTTAAAAATAATTGTAAGTGTAATTAGTAAGTGTTTTTCTGGGAAGAAAGAAATTACAGTGAAAATGTAATATATCATGAAAATCAACTATTTTAATTTCAAGTTTCACCTTTGTAATCTGATTCGATATTAAAAGTTATGATTTTTAATAAAAATATCAAGATTTTTAAGTTAGTAAATTAAGAGAATTTGCAAGTTGAACGGAATCTTGATTTTGCTCGATTTCTGGCGATCGGTGGAAGATCATGGGTCGGGGTCTTTTCTGGAGGTAGCTGGTTGGTCGTAGACCATGGGAAAAATGGTCAGAGTTCTTTTAGTTCACCGTGGTGGCGTTTTGGCATTGAAGTAGGGTTTTAGACCCAGGTTTGGTCATGTCGAATCCCAGGCTAATGCATCGACGAGGATGCATCAGACTCGATCGAAGCAAGGGGAATAGGAGCGTGGGTCAACGGCGAAGCTCTGGACGCGGTGGCGAAGGTTCTAGTGACCAGAGGTGGCAACGCGAGGTGATTGTTGGTGATCAGGTTCGTTCCAGGAAGTGTTCGTTTTTGCTCGTTTTTGATATCCGAAAACCACATCGATCGGATTTCCAAATGGATATCCGAAAACCACATCGATCCAAATTAAACGATAGGTCGTGAAATCTCAAGTGAAGATCGAGAATGAAGATTCAGAGTGCAAGGGGTATTTGTAGTAAACTCTGAGGGTGATTCCAAAATGAGTGTAACGGAGATAGTGCCTCCTTTCGAACCCGGAACGGACTTGTATAGATGAATGCTATTAGACCACCGTCATTTGAGGACGGTGAGCATTCCAAGATATGTGTGCTATAAAGGTAATCGTAGCCTCAAGCCTCATTAACCGGGAATGGCTAAAACAGGGGAGGTGCACGCAAGGCTAAGTGGGTAGCACCCAAGTAGGATAAGATTTTCCCCTGTGTAACGGAGATAGTACCTCTGGTTTCGTTCGAACCCGGAACGGACTTGTATAGATGAATGCTATTAGACCACCGTCATTTGAGGATGGCGAGCATTCCAAGATATGTGTGCTATAAAGGTAATCGTAGCCTCAAGCCTCATTAACCGGGAATGGCTAAAACAGGGGAGGTGCACGCAAGGCTAAGTGGGTAGCACCCAAGTAGGATAAGATTTTCCCCTGTCTAGAGGTCCCTTTTTATTCGGCTTAGTGGGCGGTTGGTCGCGCCAACTGCGGGGTTGTCTTATTCGGACTATCCAGTAAGGGGTAGCTCCGGTCTTGTGTTGTAGGGGATCAGGGTGGATCCTCGGTACGGTGATCTAGACTACATAATGTGACGGGCGGTACCCCAGTAGCCCTGCCATTGTATGGAATCCAATCTCCAATAAGTGCCCGTACGGTTTTGATTGTTCCCAACTATGTTGGAACGTGAGATGTAAGCACTCCAGCTATTTCCTATTTTATATTGAAAACCCTAGACACTATTGTAATATAACTGGATTTCCTATCAAATGCTTTGGTTATCGTAAGGGAAAAACTTGTCCGTGTTTATGTGCGGTGAGTCTTACGAGATACCTTTTATTTCAAAAGTTTTTTTTCAAGTTAAACAACTTAACCGTTTACTCACACCAGACCCATGTCTGGCCCAGAGTTTATTTTCTGTTTTCTTAAACTCTTGGGTACTCAAATTTTTATGAGTAGCCAAGTGATTCAGGTAGCTTTGACGTAATTTGGAGGAAGGCTTGGAGCAGGAGGCTTCTGCGTATCTAGCTATATATATTCCACTGTGTAGTTGAGATTGTATTGATAGTAGTCTGGGACCAGGTTATTACAACTGTCCAGTTTGTTTGTGAATGATTGTACTCTGATATATTGTATGTAAATTGACATTTACAGCTTCTTGTATAAATGCTGTTATTTGATATTATATTTGTTCCGCTACGATTGTGAGATTCTGTGCTTCTGTTTTTCTATTTCTTCTTCTACCTCCTTTTCTTCTTAACCCTAACAGTCTAGGATTTCCGGCACTCGATTGCTCGACACTCTATACAGTGAACGTATTAGTGTCGATTTTCGGGGTCAAAAATTTCGGTTCGTTATAACAGAATAACCAGCTAGGTTGACCCAGTAGTGAATATAAATTAATTGACTCATGAATGAGTAGAATTGCATCCAAGAGGTCAGGAAGACCAGAATATAAGATGTTAAAATATTAAAGGAAGAGATATTGGCAGGGGCCAATATGTTTATAGTCAGCCCATAAAAACTATGTATAATGGAAGATGTTAGAGAGACAGGTTCATAGTTAGCCCATGAAAGCTATGATTTGGTATTGGCAGGGACCAATAGGTTTACAGTAAGCCTATGAAAACTATAACCGGTTTTAGATATTGAAAGATGTTAATAGGTTCCTAGTCAACCCATGAAAATAGGATAAGGGGAGAAGATATTGGAGTTACCAATAGGTTCCTAGTCAACCCATGAAAACTAGGGTAAGTATAAAGACACTGGAGTCACCAATAGGTTCACAGTGATTCCATGAAAACTATGTAATTGGACATAAAGTCCTTGAACATTTAACTGGTTATCAGTCAACCTGTGAAAACTATTAGGTTAATAGTAATCCTAGAAACTATAAATGAGACAGATAGTCAGAATTAATGTGGATGGGTAAATTAGAATTGATTCATTTATGTTGCATATCATCCTACCATATTATTTTGAATTGTTTTAACCATTGTGAATGTAGGAGCACAGTATATTATTTATAAAATTAAGGTAATAGTGAGGGGAAAACCCGTTTTGTTAAGTGGTGTGGTCCCACTAGGTATCTAAGTAATTTGAGATTGTAGATTATTATTCATATCAGACTTTATGTCTAACTCGAAATTTATGTTTTTCCCTTAAACTCTCGGGTACTCAATTGATTTTGAGTAATTTGAGAGTTGAGGTTTTCAGGTGCCTCATTAGACGAATAAGCTTTTGGAGACGTGCAGAAGACATGATAGCTATCTAGAGTTCTCTTTTATTTGATTTCGCTGTGTTGATTGTAATGAAAAAAATGTTATATTGCCTATATATATACAGATCCACTAAAGGGGCATCTTCATATGTCGCTCTTAGCATATGTTGTAATAAATATATTTTCTATAAATGTGGTTAACGTAGTGGGATTATGTAATGAATTGGAAATGTTTTGAAATTGAATGTCATTTTGTTCATTGTTTTTAATTTTTTCCATATTCATGTGTTTCTGTGCATTAATGAATCTACCACTACCGTATTTGGTCATCGGGGATTAATAACAATAGATGACTGCAGAATCTGTAGCTGTTAGTTTTGGACCTCCAAGTATGGGGTGTTACACTCTCCCCTGGCTTGTAATTACTGAAAAAAGCAACATCTCTTCAGTTCTCCAAGCCATCTCCACGACTACATCTTATGGATCCCTAAGGTGTGGTAAAGTTACCCTAGCAAGTTGAGGCCTCGGTCCATGAATGAAGTTCTCATTCCTTTTGATAACTGTGTCAGTGGCAGCATACCCATATCTTGACAACTCGTCAAATCTCGTTGCGTGCTCAAGCACTGTCATATCACCTTACACTAACTCAGCGAACTTATTTAATAGAGTTGACTTAGCGATCTCAGACATTGACCTTTCTTCAAACCTCCTTCTGAATTCAGCCCAAATCAAAGTCTCCTCTGCTACCCCGACAGTCACACTATTCCACTAGTACAACGCAGGTCCATACAATTCCCTGGGCACTAATCTCCAATTTGTTCACCATTCAAACAAAGATTAGTGGAAATTCTTTCACAACGAGGCAACCAATTCTCTACTTCAATTGCATCCTCTATTTCAATAAATGGTTTCCTTCCAAGTCTAGCACAGTCTCTACTCAACACATCATAATTGTTTACAACTGGAACTTCCTCATTAGCTCCTCCAGCATTTCCACCAATTAATCAAACAGTAGCTCCTACTTGCATCATATTGATAAAGAACTGATACATTGCTTGCATATCAACATGTGGTGTTCCTGCACCTACGTTAGCAGCTGTATGTCGACCTGGATTCCTTCAGGTATTGGGCCTGATGTTTCCATTGGTAGTAGTGCTTCCTCCATTGAGATGCACTCTTACATTTCCTGCCTCCATATCTTACTTCTGCATTAGAATGTAAGTAAGATACGGAAGAACCACTTAAGAGAGAGGAAGAATTGAGATAAAGCGTATACTTCTATATAGCAAATATAAGTATATTACTGTAGCATTATCCAACACCCTAATCTCATCTCTGATTCATTTGGATTATGTGTTCAAAACTCTTTTCAGAGTTTAATATACTTTAGTTTACATACACATATGCTTTGATACTAATTTGTATCATTCCCCATTTTGAGGCTCGAAACTAAGCGCTACAGATGCTGTAGTCATCTGTAGTATTAATTTCCGTTGACAAAATGTGGTCATGTTAATTGTATCCAAAAAATCAGAAGCGCAAGAATATGAAATAATTTTAAACAAAATTTCAAAGTAGATTTCCACATTTAATTTCAAAGTCTTAATTTCATATTCAATACATGATCCAAAACATTGTCCAGGTTCAAATAAAATATAATTATTACAAAATTCTTCAAGAGCGGCATATGAAGATGTCACTTTGGTTAATCAATGTTACTAAATAGATAGACACATTTACTGCCAATACATTCGTACAACTACCATAACACATCGGATAATATTAATAGATATACACCTACATAGCTAGCTTGGCCTTCTATACATCTTCGAAAGTTTTATTCCTCAAAACCTATTTACCCTACAAAGCCATTACTCTCGACCTACTCAAATCAAATTTTGAGCACCCGAGAGTTTAAGAGGAAATCATAACATCTGAATAAAGCAAAAGGCTTGATATGAAAAATAATATGTCTTCTTGATTTATAGATATTAAGTGAGACCATAGGGTTGAGTGGAACAGGTTTTCCCATCACTAATATCTCTTTTTAAAATGTATCTTTTGCAAATCAATTCCTGCAACCAAACTATTTAAAATAAACAATATAAACAATAATATGCATGCATGCTACATAAGTAATCATGATTATCTGTCAAATCAGCGAACTACTCAGCCCAATGTTTAGTTTTGACAAGGTAACTACAAACCTACATAGCTGACTTGGGCCTACCAGATATACCAATTTTTCTGACTAGCTGTTAAAATAAAATGGACGATCTGTCAAAATACACTTATCCTAGCGTTTACCCGACTATCTATCAATCTCATAGTTTTGCTAGGCTTATTGTAAACCTAAAGGTTTTGCTGCCTAACCTATAACCTATCTTATATTTATGTATTTCTTTCTGCGCATAAACCTACTTTTTGTCTTACCCTTGACAAAGCCCTACGTGCTGGAATTTTGGTCTATATTTCTAAAGTCATTAATAGCGGCACCGTTGCCTATAGAGTCGAAGTCGATATGTTTAAAACATGCGGCATCATTATTGCAGCTATAAGTCACTTCGAAACCAATAAGGTCGATGACACCGTAGAAAACATGTGGCACAATACAAAGTGCAGTAATAATAAGCTAAAGAAAGCGGCCTTATCCACTTTGAAGTTCACGATGTTGATTCCGATGCTTGGCTTCCCACTTCGACCAAGCTAATGCATTCCATATCAACCGAAGTTGGTACCATATACATTACCCATGATCGACATCGTAGACCATAGAGGTGGAGTGATGAAGAGCGACATCATGACAAACGGCGTGGCACAACTGTAATTAATATTAAAACTAAAATTTAACTAATAAAAGCAGGTTTTTTTCCAATTACTCCATATGTTTGTCAAATTCTTGTTGATTAATAAAACTTTATCACATTTCCTTTTTAGAAGAATGACCTAATGCAGGTTTATCATTTTCAAATCATTTTGTCAACCATACATTTTATTTTAATATAATATTTAAGCCTTCCTAGCTTAGTTAATTCATATTAAATCATAAACAGTTAGGAAAAATCCATAAAAATCGTCATAAATCCAATTTATTATATCATTTAACATATAAAAAATTTAGGATAAAAAACATAACTTAATTATTTTTAATAATTAAAACCCGAAATAAACCATCTTACAACTTTAGAAATTCACCAAATATTCTCATTAAATCAATTCAAAATAATGTTTCTGACATCATATCAAAATCTCAAGTCATTTGGGTGTCATATGATAGTTTTTCTAACTCAAACATATCACTTAATTTCATAAATAAATTCCATAAATTTACCAATAAGCATATAATCATTCAAACTATCATAATATGACATAATGTAAGCAAAAGAAACAGATTTATGCTTAAAATCGAAAATGATTCTTAAAATATGAGATGCATGACTATTATTCATCGTGAATGGTTTAAGAAGGTTTAAATTTGTTTTTAATTTGATTCACCTAAGCTTTTCTCTAGTTTTCCTTAGCTTTACTTCGATTGAAATTCTTGTTAATGATTGATATTGAGTCCTTGATTTTGTTTGTATAAATGAAATGAAGGAGGAAAATATAATGAGTATATTTGTTAATGAAACATGCTCCTTTTCCATTTTTCCCTCCTTATACAACCTTCTTCTTATTAATGTTCTAGTTAATTCTATTAGTTCGGTAATTACGGCCCTTCCCGTTCTAATTACCAAATCCCAATCTTCTTATCCATTTACAATATTTCATTTTATTTATCCATCTAAATATCTTAAATAATATTATTAGGGTTGTTACACTACTCTCCTATCATAACTATCATCAACACTACACTTGGGTAGAGAGAACCTATCATATCTATCACCAACACTACACTTGGGGAGAGAGAACACTACTATGCAAACTCATATAGGGACTCATCATATGCACCCATGTTCATCTCTCGATCGTAGTGGCAAAATGCCTCTTATCATACCGCGATAGTGTCCACCTTAGGAACTCGCATTAGTACAGAGCCGCAATTTACTATATAGCCACTTATCGTGCTGTGTTGGTGTCCACTTGTACCACGATGTGCTAGAAAACATGCACATATGGATCTTCCATTAGCACCGGGCTCACATAGGAAATGTCTTTGTTTGTGCTGTGCCCACCCGTATGGAATGCCCCTGAGCCTATACGAAATACATCACCCTAATAAACACCATGTTTGTGAAATTCATCACCCTGATCAACACCCATGATTGTGAAATACATCACCCTAACAAAGTCTGATAGGGAATTGACTTCCCTTCTCTCCCAAGAATGTGTAACCAACTCAAAATAGCTCGAACAAATAGTTCATCATTTACATAATTTCTTACTAGGTTATATAATTCTAATTATTTAACTTGGGCCTTAGGCGGAGTTCAATGTAGCAATATTAGTTCTGAACAGTCGACCGCTAAGGGTCTAGGGTTGACCGTTCGTGAACAAAATTTAGGATTTCACGATTTTAATTGTCGATTTGATTACTAATTAGTTTGTATTGTTTGCAATTAACAATGAATGCTAAGTACTAGGTGATCATTTCATATTTCAATTAGCAATTCAATTTGGGGTTTTTTAATTTAGGGTTTGCAGGTTTTAACTGCAAAAGGGGTTTATGCATCAGTATCCAGTTAACAGTTTACTGTAACTCTTGTTCTAGGATCACAGATTTCAGGAGAAGGTTTTACAATTTAATTAATAGAAAGAGTCTATTTGCTTCTAATCAGGTTTATCAAATTACTATAATTCCACTTTCTACCATAAGGTGTGGATTCAAAATTAAGGTTTACATTATCAATTTTAATTTAATAACAACCTAAATCAATTAAAATAGATGAAACCTAACTGGAATAATTATTTAATTATTTAAGAAAAATTGTTCTCACTCACCTCAAGCCTAAACTCTTCCTATTACTTTAATTCAGAATTGCCCCCTCGAATGTTAGCTCCGTTGGTCCCGTTTGAATCCAATTGCTTGCACTCTTTAAAGTGAGTTTTATTTTGATTTTTTAGAAGATTTAGGGTTGGAGGAGAGGTTGGATTTTGGAAGTGTTTTGTTGTAGTAAACATTTTTGTTGATTATAGGGTTAGCTGAGGTTCCAATTTATAGAGATTGGGAGTGAATTTAGGGCGTTGATTTTAGTTAAAGAATATTTTGTTAACATCATATCTGGTCAACATAACTTAGACACAAAAGAACGATCAAAACCATCAAATTATGCTCCAAGTTATGCTTTGGGTTTTGCCAATTTCACTATCCAGGGTCGACCTGAAAGGACCCATGGTCGACCTATTCTAGTTGACCATGACACCCCTAGGGTCACCTAAATGTCTTTAATTTTTTTTTATTTACTCTATTCTGTTCCATTTCTTTTGGCGCCAATAGCTTCTCCATACTAGCTTCGATCTCTCGGGGTTATATGAAAATCGTCTAGAAAATCGCTACAAATGCAATGGTTTAGGTTTCATCGCCAAATTCGGACATCTGTGAAAATTTCCTTTTAGTCCTTATTTTAATTAAATTTACTTTTTTTATTAAATTTCCATTTAAATTTCATATAAATTTTTGGGGTGTTAAAGTTTTTTTGTTGTGGATCACCATGAAATAGCTACATTACTGTTACTAAATACATATCTAGTTTGTGATCTTGCATTATATGGGTCAAAAAGATAACATACATTAATATAGCATACTAAATTCAGGTTATTGCCTGTGTTAGAATAAAACAAACCTAATTTTGTCATTCCAAAAGATATCTTACGATATGATTTATACCATTTCAATGTCTTTTCTTGGTGCAGAACTATATCTTGCTGGAAGATTTACTAAATATGCAATATCTGGTCTCATGCATTATGCTAAATATAATAATACACCAATGGCACTGAGATATGATGCTTCTAGACCAAGTACATTTTTATCATCTTCATTTGGATGGTAAGAGTTCTTTTTAATGTCTAAAGATCTAACAACCATAGGCATATTAAGTGGATATGCTTTATCCATTTGAAAATGCTTCTGAGATTTTCTCAATGCAGTTTGATTGCTGGATTAATATGACATTAGTACTATGCTCGTTTGTAGATCGAGGAAGTATTTAGTTTTGCCAAGGTCTTTCATTTCAAATTCTTTTTTTTGGCAAAGCCAACGGGGTTAACTGGGCCCCTACCAGTTTATTGCAAGCACAATAAAAATGATTCAAAACAAGCTTTGAATCAAAAAGAAACAGGGAAAACAAAGAAGAAAAAAGACAACAAGGAACAAATAATCAATGACACCAACTGCTGATCATAATTTCAGGGAAAAGGCACTCTCTCCTTCTCAGTTGCAAGTATATTCTTTCGCTCACTTCAGACCAAAGTGTTCCAATGCTCTTTCTCTTATTATCAAACACGATAGAATTTCTCTCCTTCCATATCACATCCATATAAATTTTAATGCAAATCACCAAAACTCTGAATTTGTTGGTCTTCCACCTAGTTGCCTTTAATATAATGTTCCAGTTGATAACTGAAAAGGCAGAGGCAACAGAGCTTTGTATTTTACAAGCAATTCTATCAACCAGTTCATACAGTTTAGGGCAGTCAAAGAAAAGATGCTCAATTGTTTCCACATACTGCTCACAAAAAACACATTCAGGGCAACAACTAAACCCATAATTATTTAACACAGTTCTGGTGAGCAGAGCACTGCTAACAACCTTCCAAAACATAAGGTTTTCTCTCGAGGTAGAGTCAGAAGTCCATAATATAGAGTACCACTTTGCAGCTGGCAAGACAATGTTACCAACTAGGTGATTATAAACAACCTTAATACATTGTGGCTTCTTGTTCCAAGACACAAATAAAGAGGGCTCATAACAGTAACTGCTGCTCTGAATTAAACACCAAAGTTGTCTAACCTCATGACTACTATTGTAAGGTAGTTGAATTCTTCCGTCATTGAAGTAATCACTAGCTTTAGCTTCTCGATTAACACCAGACTGTACAATCATTGCATGATCAAACAATCTAGATAGAATCATACCAGAACTAACCCAAGGTTCATCCCAAAAACTAATATTAGATTTATGGCGGACATTATATTGAATCATGGGAAGAAAGACATCTCGGAGTTTAAGAATATTCCTCCAGGACCAACTACTGTCTTGCGCTATGTCCATCATCCAAAACTTCCCTTGCTTGATGTTATACTTCCATGTCCAATTGACCCAAAGACTGTCTTTCTTATTTATGACATCATGAAAATGTTTACTGATAGCAGCTATGTTCCACATTTTTTCATTTAAAATACCCAGACCACCCAACTTTAAAGTTGTCACAAACTTAGAAAACGAACAAGGCAAAAGTTTCTTATTGTGAATACTGCCAGTCCAGAAGAATCTATACATGGCAAACCGAACAAGGTGTAGGAGCCTACCAGGTAGGATAACTGAACGAGCCCAATAGACCAAGGAAGGGAACACAACAGATTTTATGAGAACAAGCCTACCACTTTGAGACATACTCCTATTTTCCCAAGCATTCATGACAGAAGTAATCTTATTATATAGGGGAAGACAATCAGCAATTGAAATTCTTTTAGTAATAATGGGAAGACCTAGATACCTCATATCAGAGAGCATACTAGAGAACCCACTGAGTTGATAGAAACTAGCTGCATGATCATCAGAGACACCAGCAATAAGCAAGGAAGATTTGGACTGGTTAATGGATAGACCTGTCATAAGGTAAAAGGACTGCAGAGCATTCAATATTTCACTTAAAGAGGAAGCTTCAGGTTTACAAAATATCATCACATCATCAGCAAACATAATAGATGAAATTTGATGGAGAGAGCACTTAGGGTGGAACTTAATGAGCTTTTGCGAGAATTTGTTCTTGAGAGTAACATTGAGGACTTCCATAACCAAAAGAAATAAATAAGAAGATATTGGGTCTCCCTGCCTTATTCCTTTTTGACTACCAAAATAGCCAACAGGTCTACCATAAACAATCACAGAGAAGGACGGGGTAGATATGCAAGTATATACCCAAGAAACAAAGGTTTTAGGGAATCCCATCATAGCCATAATCCTCACAATAGAAACCCAATGAATAGAGTCATAAGCTTTAGATATATCAATTTTAAGAGCAGCAGCTGGAGAGACATTGCATTTGCCATATCCTTTCAACAGTTCTTGGGCAAGAAGAACATTATCAAGAATATTCCTAGATGGGATAAACGCTGATTGGTTGAGAGACACTATAGTAGGCAGAACACATACTAATCTAGATGCTAGAATTTTTGAAATGCATTTGTACAGAACGTTACAACACGAGATAGGCCTGAAAGAAGAAACTTTGGAAGGAGGAGTAACCTTAGGAATTAATGCAATGTTAGTTGAATTAACCTCTCTCAAAATTTTACACTTGTTAAAGAAATTATGGATAGCTTGACAGAACTCATGTCCAAGCATAGGCCACGAAGCGATGTAAAAAGCAACATTAAATCCATCAAGACCACCAGAAGAATGTTGGTTCATGGAGAAAAGGGCAGACTTAATTTCTTCATCCGAAACAGGCTTGATTAAAGCATCAGATTCAAGGAGGGAAATTCAAGGCAGAGGAAGGGAAGAAATTTGGTTAAGGTCAGGAGAGAACTCAGAAGAGTTTCTAAGAATATTAGAGAAATAATCAACGAATGCTTTGTCCACAGATTCAGGAGTTGAGAAAACATTACCATGTTCATCCATTATGCTGTAAATATTTTCTCTGGCATGCTTGACCTTTAACATGTCATGGAAAAATTTAGTATTCTTATCACCTTCTTCAAACCATTTGTTGTGGAGTTGCTGCCTTTTCATACTAGCTTCCATCTGAAGAGCTTTATTCATATCCAAGAACAAATGACCTTCATCATTAGCAGCATTAACATTCTTTAAATAATTTATTGTTTCATCAATCTCTTCTAGAGTCCCAATCAAATTTACATCATCAAAATGAAGTGCTAAAATAGCAAATTCCTTTACCTATTTCTTTATAAAGATACATGGAGAAATTAGATTGTTTTTCTATCCGGCTTTTACCAAATATTCACTAAGACGGTTATACCATATTCTTTCGGATTATTTCAAACCATATAGTGATCGTCTCAGTTTTAATGAGTACATCGACTTTGATTTTTCTTCACGTAACGTATATTCATCTGGAATTTTCATGTAAATATCAGTATCTAATTCATCATAAAGATAAGCTGTCACAACATCGGGTAAACTTATATCAAGTTTTTCAGAAACTACAAGGCTTACCAAATATCGAAATGTTATAACATCCATAACAGGAGAGTATGTATCTTTAAAGTCAAAGCTCGGTATCTACAGGAAACCTTATGCGACAAGTCATGCCTTGTATCTTACGATTTCATTTTTATCACTTCGTTTTCTAACGAATACACATTTCTAACCTACCGAGCTTAACATTTTCTGGTGTTTTCTCGATCGGTCCAAACGCACCATGTTTTTCGAGTGAATCTAGTTCAACTTGGATAACATCTTTCCATTTTGGCTAGTCATGACTTTTTTGATATTCATTTATGCTAGTTGGTTCGGTGTCATTTTCCAATTATATTCATGACTTTCGGTTATTTCAGCAGCTACTGCGAATGAGAATTCATCATCAATTATTATTTTACTTCGGTCTCATATTTTTCCGTAGTACATATAAAATATTGATTTCCCATTATTATTAAATACCATTTAATTTTTAGATGATACTATTATTTCTTCTGGGATAATAGTTCCTTCAGCATTTTATAAGAGTTGGAATTTTCATTTAAGTGATCTTTTGGATCATCTTTGGAAGGTTTGTCAATTGATGATTTTTCATTATATTTTCTTTTTCTAGGCACCGAGTCTTATGAACAATGGGTCTTTCATACTTTTGTCTTGCTGTAGATTAATTTGCTGTTATATTCAACTTTGGTCCTTTTAGGACTTTAATTTTTTTTGGTGCATTAGCTCTTGGAATGTGAGATTTAGTTATTTTTGCAGCAACACTTAATGCATCTGATATTTGATTTGTAGTATTCCAAAGATGCAAAATACATTGTACGTTATATTGGTAAGGATCTAAAGTCTTTTCTTCCCCTAACGGCATAAAATTTGTGCCATCAAATTTATAGTCTGAAAATCTTTAAGTGAAAACATCGTATGTAAGAGGTTCAGGATAATGAATTATCGGGGGTGAATCAAATCCAACATAAATTCCTAACCTACGTTGAGGACCCATTTTAGTAGGAAGTGGGAGGACTAATGGGTTCATGCACAGATCAATCAATTTTTGTAAGTTTAAAATATTTGGTCGAGATTGGGGTAAAAGCTGTGATGGTGAAAATTATTGATAAGCTATTGGTCTAATTTTAACCAATTTTGATGCTTGCAAAATTGCATGTCCCCAAGTTGAAACAAGTAGCTTTGATTACATAAGCAATGGTCATGCAAAAAGCTGCAAATGCTTAATAAATGATTCTGCTAGACCATTTTGAGTGTGAGCATGAGCTATTGGATGCTCAACTTTAATTCCCAATGATAGGTACTTAAGAAGTAAATTCTTCCGCATTATCTAGCCGAATTGATTTAATCTGATGATCAAGGAAGTGTGCTCTCGATTTGATTATTTAAGCAAGCAATTTAGCAAATGTCATGTTTCTTGTAGAAAGCAAACATACATGTGACTAGCGACGCATCAATTAATACCATAAAATACTTAAATGGTCCACATTCTGGATGGAGTGGACCACATATATTAACCTGAATTCGTTGTAGAAATGTTAGAGATTCAGAAGTGATTTTACTATATGAAGGTCGAGTGATTAATTTTCCTTATGCACATGGGGCACATAAGTATTCACTCGGTAAATTAAATTGGTTTTATAAATCATGCCCATTTAATTTTTTAGCAATTTTATGCATCATAGTTGATCCAGGATGACCCAAGCGATTACGCCAAAGAATTAGTATCTTTGTATTAGTGAGCTACTGGCTCATGTTTATAGAGTGGGATTCAACTATACCAATTTTTTTGAAGTATAATCCAGTTGAAATTGTACCAAATATTTCTAAAATAAGCTTCTGACTTTCCATTATAGAAATAACACAATGATAATATTTGTTGTTTTCATTTGTAGTTTCAATATGGTAACTGTTCATACTTATATCCTTAAAGCATAGCATATTTCTTTTATAACTGCTTGAGTATAATGCATTTTAAATGAAGATATGTGCAACATTTGGTAGTACTATATAGGCTCTTCTGGATCCTTCAATTATATTAGCTGATCCGGCTACAATGGAAACTTTTGCTGAAATATTTTTAGATAATTCAGAGAAAACCTTCTGGTTTTTCAAAATCATACAAGTAGTTGCACTATCTAGTAGGCATATATCAACACTCAAATACTGATGGTCCATACCTTCAGAATTAAAGACAATATAGTTAGTCAATTATTAAAATAATTTATGAACATATATAAATGCTAATACTTTCTAAAAAGGATTTCAAAACAAACTACTAGTTAAAATAAGCATTCATTAGTACATATTATTTCAACTGGTTCTTAAAAAACATAACATCATCAACTTCAAAAAAACTTATCAATACAATATAATGAAATAAAATAAAATAAAATAGAAACCGCACAACAAGCGTCAGGCTACTTCTAGTTGATTAACTCAGCCATATCTTCAATCATTGCATTTAGATTTTCATCAGTAATGAAATTTTCATCATCATCTTTGAAGAAACCATCTAAATTAAGGTTATTGGATATTCCTTCAGCATTATTTACCTCAATATTATTCGAACGTTAGTATTTTTCAATTGTTTTCTTTAATGATCTACATGTATGTGACAAGTCACCATAACACATCTATAACAAACTTCTTCATAATGCTATTTATTTTCTGAAGTTAAATCATTATTTTTTTCAGACTTACTTTTCTTCTATTGCTTTTTAAAGTTGGTAGTTTTGTTACCTCTAAAACCATTATAATCACCTCTGTTGGAGTTATATCCATGTCCGTGTCTTTTATCTCGACATCTTCAAGAGTGGCAAAATTAGCATTAACTTCTGGTAATGCAGCCAGTCGGTCTTGAGGAGTGATTTTAATTAATAATTCATTATTTTGAACAGTCATCAAAAGATATTTTATAAGCTCATAATATTTTGTAAAACATCGCTCTCAATATTTCTGCTACAAGTGTATGTTTGAGGCATGAAATGTTGAAAATGTCTTTTCAAGTATTTGTGCATCCAATATCCATAACAAGTAGTTGTCTCTAAATATGTCCAAAGCTTTAAATTTTAAGCTTTGCAATGTTTATCTTATTATGAACTCTGTTTACTGTTAAGAAGACAGGAAAAAATGTTATAAATAATATGTAAATTTTGAATTTAATACTAACAAATATAGCAGACTACAGGATATTTCCATTAAAATGATAATCAAAACTATATGATAAACTATATTATTTTCTAAAATATAGAATTATGCAAGAAGATAAACCGGTTGGAGACATATAATCCAAATTCTGTGCAAGTTTCCACAAATATCAATACCATATGTATACTTTGCATAATGCAAATTTTGCTTGTTTCAATAGATATAAACTTTTTCTTTCTCCACTAGTTATTGCACGATATTTGTAACAACCCGCATTTTGACCATTCAAGTCCACAAAGCAGACACACATGTCGACTCAACCAATCCAAAGTACAGATAGTTATTGGGGTTAAATAAGAAAAGAAAAGAAAGAACAGAAATAAACACAGAATCTCACAGCGGAAGGAACAAGATATAATAATAAAATAACAGTTCATGAAGCTGTTAAATAAATAAATTTGATTATTATTATACATCATAAATCAGAGTTACATACATATCAGAGATAATACAACAATGCAGCGGAAAAATAATACAGTAGTAGAATACAAATGATGTAATACCAAACTCCGTCTTTGTCCTCCAGAATAGATCTTCAACCTTATCTGAAATGCTCAGGCTGACCCGAGCGTAATGAAAAGACAAAACACTCGAGTCAGGACTAAAATATCTCATGTAAGTTAAATCGAATAAGTAAAGATGAGTGTGACGGCATCGAAGATGTTTATGGGTTTTAGACACCTCCTATCCAGTATTTAACGTGTGTACATTAACTTAAGAGATGTTCGGGATTTCCATCTCCTAAGGATCCGTTAAACTATCTATTATATAATAGAATACGCTATATACAATAATGTCTATCATAAAGTAAAATATCAAACTAGCGTTAAGCCATGGCCCATTCCACCCTTAACACATTTTTATTCCCAAGAGTATATACAAGACCGTAGTTTCCCCAAAACCGGAAGTCACCAGAGGGCAATCCATATACTGAAGGTACAAACCAAAACGTAGTGGTCGCGAATAGGATAATCAGTATGACAAGGTACATGAGGCGATACCAACTAGGATACTAGTAGTTGCGTGATCCGAACTGATGTTGGGCATAGCAGCTACTACCCCAACACCGCGAAACAACACTCCCATAATCGAGGGGTGCACCCAAATCGAATCACAAAAGTAATAGACATGGTAACGAAGAAGTGTGTCCGCTAGAGGTGGCGAACCTCAATGGCCCGGCGCGGCTCCTGTTTTAGTCATGTCAGGGGTCATCCTATATCGTTCTCTTTCTTCAGTCAACGCGTTCACCAAACCATCCACTTCGTTCTGGATCAACACTCCGCATATACTAGTTATTAAAGTGGTTTTCGGTATCGACAGAGAGTATGTCCATATCCGATCCCGGTCTCTTTAATAACTACGTATTATTACACTGGTGGATCTTTTACATTTTCAAAATCAATTCATAATTGATTATCAAAAATATCATATTCGCTTCAAACAAATCAAATCTATTTCAAAATCATCATATCTACTCAAAATATACAATTTCATTTCAAAATCATTTTCGCCTCAATATCTCATTTCGATTTCAAAATCATTTTTCGCCTCAATATCTCATTTCGATTTCAAAACCATTTTTCGCCTCAATATCTCATTTCGATTTCAAAACCATTTTTCGCCTCAATATCTCATTTCGATTTCAAAACCATTTTTATTTATTCCTTGTTTACAATCATAACCAATTTGGTTTACAATCAAATTCAATTCATTATTTACATTCAATACAAGTTAACATCCATATTTAATTTACAAATAAGTTATTTCAGAATTCAGTTTTGTATTTTAACTTGTAATTCACATTTAACAACACAAAATTTTATTTCCTTCGGATTTTTATCCAAATTTTTTTATTTTAATTCGTATTTTTAAAGTGTTAAAAATACGGGTCGTTACATTCTCCCCCACTTAAAAGTTTTCGTCCTCGAAAAGGAACGGAGAAGGGGAAACCATCGTTTAGATATAATTCATTCAAAATATTCGACTTATTTGCAAAATTAATTATAGGATTTTTAAAATCTCAAAATTTTCTAACTCCCGGATTTTTGAAAAATTTCGGCAGCACCTCCTTTGCGCGGTTAGGACCGAAAAATTTCACAGTGGTAATAATTGCATGATATACATCTCATTGATGTATAATATATTCATAAAACAAAACTTATTTAACTGGTAAAAATGAATCCTAACTAAAAAATAGAAGTAGTAAGACAAAACTACATGAAGAAAAATACAAGAGCAATTTGCAATCTGCAATTTGCAATCTGCAATCTGCGTCTGCACATGTTGTTAATTAAATTGATGATGAAACAGTCATATTAGAAGTAACAATCATAAAAAATAGCAAATTTGAAGATGTAAAAACAGAGGCATGAAGTGAATTGTGCCAGAGATATTATTGGTAAAAAATATTGGGCTGGGATATCCACTGGCCTCAGGCGCCCATTTAATGAGTGTTCAAACATCGGACCACCATTAAATGGACGCCAGCCCTTCATTTATTGGGTTGTTGGCCCCCCTTCTCCGTTTGTTGAGTTGCTAGAAGGGTAGGGCTTAGGCGTTCATTTATTGGACGTCAAAGCTTGGACGTCCAATCAGAATTCTTAATCGATTTTGAATATTGGTCTTAATACAACGAACTAAATGCACGATTGAGGGGAAACTTAATATTACGGCGCACACCGCTGGAGATGGTCTTATCAGCTTCAGATACGTAGTAAAATACCATCAGATCAAACATAATAGTAAAGTGATAATGTGACAAGACACTGACACATATGTACATTTGAATATTAACGCCAATACATTTTCAAAATTACTTGTAGATGCAGCCTTTCGCATGCTTAAAAGTGAAATAAAAGAAAACGATATATACAAGTATAGAAGGATAGTTTAGACAAAAGAAAATAACAGTAAAAAAAGTAAAAGAAAATTTATGTTAGGTACTTCTCTTACCTCAATTTACACCAAAATAGAAAAATAAATGACAACTGGATATTGTATGTGATTGTTGCAATAAAAATATATAAGAATAAATTGTAACTTGTTGAAGAAATAAAGTAGGTAGAGTTTGATTTAGAGAAATAATGGCAAAAACTATGTAGTATGATGCTATAATTTTACAAAGACAGAGGCTAAAAGGTAAAATAATAATATAAATAAAGAGATGTTCTGTACTTCATTTAACAATATAAAAAATTAGCTTATTTACACCAATTTTTTTGGATAATGTGTGTATATTGAATGGTTATGAAAAGAAAAAAAAAAGATAAGCACCATTGTTCAAGTGGTTAAGAATTTGGATTTGATGCGAGAGGTCACAAATTCGAAACTTGTGTAGCGCTATTTAAACGTTTATTGACATATGATATATTGTATATAAAGTACCATTTCAAAAAAAAATAGAAGATATTTAATACCCCAGGTCCCCATTTAGCGTTCTCCAAATTCACGGTTGTTAAATACACAGACAATTCAAGCAACTTTTCAGTAGATCATCACTGCGGACGTGGTTTTAAATGTACGATGTGCGTTTAAAGAATATAAGCACGTAAATTTCAGCTATCACTATTAACATGTTACATGTATAACACAAACATAATTCAGTAATCATAAAACATAAAAAGTTGTTGTGAACCATAGTTCAGAGAGACCGAAAACCTTGAAAAAGATTTTTTTTAAAACATATACAATACATTAACAAAAACAATTTATTATCATTTATGTTTTTCAGATAGCCCATGCGTTGGACGGGTTCAAATTTGGCAAGTGTTAAATATGCAAAATATTTATAATGCGGAAAAAATGCATAAATTCATTTGCATCGAAAAGACGAATATACTCAGTTGGCAATATTCTAATAATAGATAAGGAAAATATATTCACCCCTAGCGTAATGTTTTTCTGTTAAATTGAGTAAAAATTATATATATTATTATAAAATTATGTGAAGTGGTCATATAATAACTTAAAATTTCTACAAGATTTGAATATTTTCATCATAAGAGGTTGAGTTGAGTATGGCGGGATCAATCTTATGGTAGGACTAGTATGAAGCCCATGCCGATGGCATAGATGCAAATTTTATTGTATATACACAATTCGTTACACTATATATAGAAAGGATGTCAATTTTGGTCGGTAATGTAGAATATGTTGTATATAAAAATGTAAAAAGTGTTTTTTTTGTTTGAATAAATTATTTGAAAAAACATAATTAATCGAGATACAAACTATCATTGCATGCATTAGTTCCTTGTGTGTAATATTTATATTGTTTAGCATATTGAGGAAACTACAAATTTATTAATAATTTATTTGGTATATGCATGTTAATAATTTGTTTGGTATATACATTCGTCATGTGAATTCTATATACTGTCTTGTCTAGTAAGTAATTATATAGATATTGAAATTCAATATTTTATAATATAATATTAATCTGGCATCTTGTTGAAATTTGATCTTTACTAAATAAATGAATATATGTTATCAATGCACAATGAACTAATTCATGTATTGTTGTCTCATATTACAGATTGAACTTGCTATTTGTATAACTTACGTGTATTGATATGTAAGCATGACACTTCCAATATAGAATATTAACTTGATATCAACGATTAATGTTTATAAAGGTCTTTCTGTAAGTGTGTACTTTTGGCATATTTAAATCACTGTTTAATTTCCTTATCATAATGGAATTGGAGGTCATCATATAAATTATCATGACATATGTAATTAGGTATTAGTGGTTAAAGATAAGTATGTGGATCACCAATTTAATCCTTTTCACTTATTATGGTTTGCCAATTTAATCTTCTTCATGTATCATTGGTCCTCAAAGAGGTTTGTTTATTTGTCTTTTTTGGAAACCATAAATGATAAATAATTATGTTTTTGCTTTAATTAAGTTCAATTTTAAAGCAAATGCCTACAAAAAATTATAACATACCATGGAAGAACTGTATATGATCAGATATATTCATTTGTTCCTATAATATTTTTTTGCAACATCCATGTAATTTTCTTAAAAAAACATATGCACAAAATTAGAACCATAAAATAAATTACATATCTGCAAGAACAATAACTAATGAACAAAGTAAATTTATTCAATTAAAATGAAAAATGAAGAACAACCTGTAGCTTCAACCTGAGGGTAGACCAACCACTTTCTGATTTTATCAACTTTATTCCATGAATGAAAGGTGCATGAACCAGAATCTTGTCCATTTGAAATTCACTTTACCGAACAGTAGTATGCAAAAGTGAATCCATTTGTTAGAAATATATAATACAAAAATATATGCAAACTTAAAATTTATAAATATATAAGTACATGTTGCTCAAACTGTCAGATATGCCCTACAACAAGCCCAAATTTAGTGGTCAAGATAACATTTGTACTGTGATGGAAAAGTAACAACAACTTGTGAACCCAATTTTGGCAACTCCGTATATTATAAATTATCTGTGTATTTGAATGCAAAATGCTTAAATACAAACATATACATAAAGTCATAATTAATTAACCCATGGATTTGTTCCTCATTTAAAAATTCCATACATTTCTATGTTTTGACTATACTTTTGGGAAGGAGACGATCAGCTGAATTATGATTACGATAATATCAAGAGTGAACAATGGGAGTTTTGAGTGTAGCTGTGTACTATCATCACAAAGCCTTTTATACGAAGCATATTAGTGTACATACTATGTATATATATACATAAAAGATCAAATATGTCATTTACTAAATATTGAGTGGTTAATATACAAATGTTTACTATTATAATAACGTACTGTTATTGTAATAAATAGACTTCAAAATTCAAAATTATGGATATTGAGAAATACTTCTTTGCCGTTGCAATATATATCTCCATCTGCCCATATCAGCCATTCATCAATCTGTGTTTTAATCTGAGTCGTTCCTTTACAATGTGGGTTCATGGGCTCGAAAGCCCATCATCAAAGCTACTGTTTAGCTTATAGAGAATCTTGTACAATTTTCTTATATATAAGCACTGTCATTACTGTGTAAAGATATTAAAGATCATTTTCAATAAAATCATTCTTCTTTTTATCATTTCTGCAATTTCATATTTCAAAATCTTTTATGGTATCAGAGCCATAAAGAAACTGCTTAACAGCAAAAGAAAGAGGAAGGAGTAATAAAACTCATCAGATAGATCATCATCATCTGAGTTTCATCTCTTATCATAGATTCAAATCTCATCACTTAAGAGATTGATCCAGCATTTGAATCCTGTGCCTCGCCAGTTTGTTATCTCTGGCTGCAGCAAGATTCAACACTGAATCTTGAATGAAAGAAATCAAAAATCTCAGCAACTCAGATCAAGAAACCAGAAAAAAAAAACATCACAACAAGTGGGAAATTGCCATCCAGAAAGAAAACTCATCAGAAAGTTCATCATCTAAAGTTTTCTTTGGTTGCAACTTACCAGTTCTACATTAATTCCAGATTCTTGAAACCTGATTCTTGATCAAGACTGTTCCATTCATTCTTTTTAATCTGTCATCCTCTGTTATTGTTAAACAAGATTCATCATGGTTGAAGAAGACAATTCAGCCACATCATCCAACCCAAATACTTCTCAACTCTTTAACACAGCATAAAATTTGATCAAGACCGTGACAAGTCCACATAGCTAATTGGTAATAGTACACTTGAATAAAGATAACTATCTTCTATGGAAACTTCAAGTCGAAACAGCGATTCAGGGATATGGGCTTGAGAGCTACATTCTTGGAACCATACAAATTCCACCAATTTGCATCACTGACAAAGAAAACAAAGTTATTAACAATGAGGAGTATGTGAGATATCATAGACAAGATAGACTCATATGCTCATGGTTGTTATCATCTATAAATGTGAATCTTCTATCAACTGTGATAGGGTGTAAAACTGCTAATGAAATCTGGACTATTATTGATAAGGTCTTTAATAGTCAATCTGATGCTAAAGTGATGTTCTATAAAAGATAGTTACACAACATCAAGAAAGACAGCCTCAACATGAGAGAATACCTCTCAAAAATCAAGACAACCTGTGACTTGCTGGAAGCTGCAGGTAATAAGATCTCTGATTCTAAGCAGATAATGACAATATTAAATGGATTAAATGATGAATATGAAGCAGTGGTGGCAGTTATATCATCTCAAAAAACTCCGCCATCAATAGATGATGTTCATTCTGTATTGCTTGCACATGAGGCAAGAATTGATAACAAGAAAGTCCATGAATCAGATTTCTCTGTGAATTATATTGCCAACTACAAAGGAAAAGGACAAACCAACAATAAACCAGAACAGACAATGCAAAGGGGTGGATATTCAAACAGATCCAGAGGAAGAGGCAGATGGAACAGTAATAACAGGCCTAGGTGTCAGATTTGTGAAAAACTGGGTCACACTGCAGCAAAATGCTACTTCATGCTAAACTTGAACTATGTTCCAGGACAAAACAACAACAATCAAAGAAATCAAAATTTCAGTGCAAATATGGCACAAGTTCAACATGATTCAAGTAATCTATCTGAAAACAGAAACCAGCAAACTAAGATTGCTAAACCAGAACATATTCAAGATGAGGATTGGTATCCAGATTCAGGAGCAAGAAATCACATCACCAACTATTTGAGCAATCTAAATCTTGGAAATAAGGAATACAATGGTATGAATTCTATACACATGGGTAATGGAAAATCAATTGCAATCACACACACTGGTAGTACATACATTATGGGAAAAAGGCAACTATATTTAAATAATTTACTTAGGGTGCCACTAATTAGAAAAAATCTGCTGAGTGTGTCACAGTTTGCAAAAGACAACAAAGTTTACTTTGAATTTTATCCACATCACTGCTTAGTTAAGGATATCCTAACTAGAGACATTCTCTTGCAGGGTAAAGAATATAAAGGTCTGTACAAGTTCAGTGTGACTAATCCAAGAAAACCAGAATTTAAAAGAATTTGGTGTAATAATTCTGAAATCAAAAAGGAAGAAAATTGTAAGATCTTTGATATGTGGCACTGTAAATTGGGACATCCAAATACTGTAATTGTAAAGCATATTTTGAATAATGACAACATTTCTTTTAATGATATTTCAATGCCATATATCTGCACATACTGTCAAATGGGAAAAGGTCATAAATTACCATTCTTAAATTCTGAAACACTTTACAACAAGCCACTTGAACTAGTTGCTACCGACCTATGGGGGCCTGCACCACTACACAGTGATTATGGCTATAAATATTATATATCCTTTGTTGATGCTTATTCTAGATATGTTTGGATATATTTTTTAAAGTCAAAGGATCAAACTTATAATGTTGTATTACAGTTTATATCTGAGGCAGAAAGACAAACCAACTGTCAGGTTAAAGTAATACAATCTGATGGTGGAACAGAGTACATGCCTCTAAAGCAGTGCTTTCAAAAGAGAGGGATTGTTCATAGAACAACCTGCCCTTACACTTTTGAACAAAATGGGCTTGTTGAAAGGAGACACAGACATATTTTTGAAACTGGTCTCACTTTGCTAGCACATGCATCCATGCCATTAAAATTTTAGCCAGATGCTTTTGCTACAACTGTCTTCTTAATTAATAGACTACCATCAAAGATTCTGAAATTTAAAAGTCCAATAGAAATTCTATTTAATATCAAACCAGACTATCAAAATTTGAGAATTTTTGGTTGTCTATGTTTTCCTTATCTCAGACCATATAATACTCATAAGTTAACTTTCAGGTCATCTCCTTGTACTTTTTTGGGTTATACTACTAGCCAAAAGGGATATAAGTGTATAGATAGTAATGGCAGGATTTTTATTTCAAGGCATGTAGTGTTCAATGAAAAAGTTTTTCCTTTCAAGGAATCAGAAATTAAAACATCAAAGAAAGTATATAATCCAAAAGATTCTCTGCCTCCCATACCTGCCTTACCTGAGGAAGTGATACAAGTTCCCAAATCATCAACAGAAGTTGATGGCAGTCCTCATACGGATGAACCTGACTCACAACACACTATGTCCAATTATGGACCAGGTCATGAGCAAGTTGAGTCATCAAACACACCTACACATGTATCTCAACAAGGAGTAAATTTGCATTCTACACCTCATCAAACTTCAGAAGAAACACAGACTTACAATGATCATTAATAACAAGAAGAAAACATTCATCATCACAAGATACTAGAGTAGGTCATCATATGATAACATGGTCTAAAAGTGGGATATTCAAGCCAAAGACCTATACTGCAACTTTAGACACTGAAGAGCCAACCACTCATTATCAAGCAATGAAGAGTGAGAATTGGAAATCAGCCATGTCAGAAGAATACAATGCTCTCATGAGGAACAAGACATGGGATCTTGTTTCTTTACCCAAAAACAAAAATATTGTGGGGGTGTAAATGGACCTTTAAATTAAAGAAAAATGCTGATGATACAATTCCTAAGTACAAGGCAAGGCTAGTAGCTAAGGGATATTCATAACAGAGTGGTTTTGACTTCAATGAGAATTTCTCACCTGTTGCGAAACCCACTACCATAAGAACTGTTATTACTATTGTCTTGTATAGAAATTGGAACATTAAACAAATTAATGTGAATAATGCCTTTCTGAATGGTGTTTTACAGGAAGAGGTGTATATGGAGCAGCCACATGGATTCATACAGAGAGGAAAAGAAAATCTAGTTTGCAGATTAAACAAAGCTATTTATGGGCTAAAACAGGCCCCAAGGGTGTGGTTTGAAAAGCTTAAAGAGACTCTCACTGGACTGGGCTACAATGCTACAAAATCTGACAACTCTTTGTTTACAAAATTTAGTAATAACATAATTGTCTATGTACTTATATATGTTGATGATTTTATCATTACAGGCAATAATGAAGAGGAGATTGGCAGTCTGATAAACTACTTAAATAAGAAATTCTCTGTTAAAGATCTAGGTGACTTAAACTACTTTCTTGGAATTGAGGTCAAAAGACACTCAAACTCATATATTCATCTAAGTCAGTGAAAGTACATTACAAAAATTTTAAGCAAAGCAAAAATGAATCAAGAAAATCCTATTTCCACTCCTATGGTCAACAACCTACATGTTTCCAAATACAAAGGTGAAGCAATAACCAATGATAAACAATACAGAAGCATTGTTGGAGCATTACAGTATGCAACTATTACAAGACCTGAAATTGCCTACAATGTCAACAAAGTCAGCCAATTCATGCAACAACCAACAGATGAACACTGGAAAATTATGAAAAGGATTTTACGATATCTCAAAGGAACAAATGACTTTGGTTTAACACTGGAAACAAGCAGATACAACAATATTACTGGATATGCGGCTGCTGATTGGGCATCTGATCCTGACGACAGGAGATCTACAACAGGCTATTGCATATTTTTAGGCAATTACCCTATATCATGGTGCTCAAAAAAACAAACTACTATATCAGGATCTAGTACAGAGGCCGAATATAGAAGTGTAGCCAATGCAACAGCAGAAGTAATGTGGATTCAGTCCCTACTTGGTGAATTACAGATTGAACTTAACAGTAAATCAGTTATATGGTGTGATAATCTCAGCACAGTTCATCTTACTGCTAATCCAATATTACACTCAAGAACAAAGCATATGGAATTAGATCTATATTTCATGCGCGAACAAGTAGCAAAAGGAGAGTTGGAAATAAACCACATACCTTCCACTTACCAAGTTGCAAACATATTGACCAAGCCTCTGTCTAAGATAAACTTCATTCGACTTAGAGAGAAACTAAAAGTGAATAACTCACAAGGCAGCAGAAAGTCTACTGACGAAAGAGTCGCCTTAGAGGATACTACCAGACAGCAATTGAAAGAACATCCAGTTTGTAGTTCTCAATCGAACAAATTGATGAAAAGATGGACTTTAAAGTCGAGTTGCAACTAAAATCATCAACTTTAAGTCTAATTCCAACTAAAGGAAGAATCTTCAGTTAATCTCAAGACAAATTGATGAGAAGATTAACTTCAAGGTCCAGTCGCAACCGAAATCAGCAAATTTAAGTCTAATTTCAACTAAAGGAAGATTCGAATTTCTTACCAATTTTAAATTTTCTTTTGGAATCGCACTGAAGAGATGATTTGGGAAAAAGATTCATCAAACCCTAGCTACCGAAGGGTTTGCAGGGGAGTATTGAGAAATACTTCTTTGCCGTTGCAAAATATATCTCCATCTGCCCATATCAGCCATTCATCCATCTGTGTTACAGAGCCGTTCCTTTATCATTTCTGCAATTTCATATTTCTTTCAAAATCTTTTAATGGATTACGAAACACCGAGCAAATAACCATACCCCATGTTATCCCGCCTTTTGGCAAGGCCGTGACACCAAGGGCTTAACTAGAAACCGGTGACAGATCGTCTCGAAGACCAGCTACGCGCAAGGATCGCTATGAGTATCGATGAAATTTGTCCGAGTCTGGATCGGGCTACAATTGATAAGACACGACAGGTAGAGTCCTGGGAACCAATGTTCCAAATTTCGGGTCAATCCAAGATCGTACATTCAAGATATCACCAACGGAAAATGGAGAAGGCAGCCTTGTACTCGAATCCATAAAAGGACCATATGTTCGAATCGATGAGGTGGGAATGTCGTTCGAATCCATCAAAGTAAAATCCATTCGAATCCATCAAGGTCGACTCCATCAACTTCGTACCCATCGAGTTTGCCCCTGTTCGAATCCAACGAATTTCTACACCTCGAATCCATAAAGAGAAGGAGCTTCGAATCCAGGAGGCATAGCCTTGCTTCGAATCCAGGAGGTGTAGCTCAGCTTCGACTCCATCGAGCGTACCCTCTATTCGAATCCAACGAGACAGAGGGTCTTCGAATCCATCCAGCAGGAATAACTTCGAATCGAGTGGATACGACATAGCATACTCGATTCGAACGAGCGTACTTTCGAATCCAACACTTGGAGTCGGAGTGATCGATTCGAAGGAACCAAGTCAAGAGGGGATCGATTCGAAGATGCATTTCAGCCGAGTGCTTGACCTTGAATCGATCATAACTCAAGATCCACAAGTCCATATGACATGAAATTTTCACAGAAGCTTAAGCACATGATGAAGAATGTTCACACCAAATTTCAACTCGATTGGACACTTTCTTGATCGATTCGAACCAAGGGTCGAATCGATCCCAAAGTGGGCCCGGTTCTCCAGATTTCAGCCATGTGGCCCCCTCACGTACTAGAACTGGTCTCCCAGAATTTTAGGCGAAATATTAGCCTCCTACACCTATAAATAGAGCCCCTGGTCATTCAGAAAAGGGGTCAGACAATTCTAAGTACTAAAGAGCGCCCAGATTCTGCCAGATTTACTCCAGAACACCACCGCTGCTTTAGAGTGAGATTTAGCATTTAAATTCAGTTGTACAACAGTATAAAGAATTGTAATCTTCAAGTATCGAGCAATAAATTCATCAAACTTCATAGTGGACGTAGGCTACAAAGCCGAACCACTCTAAATCGCTTGTCTTTGCACTTTACATTTTTTGTTTCGAGTTTTTGTTAGATAATCCACAATGTTAACTTTCATTCTTCGCGTTTATCTCTTCAAAGACTTCCGAAGAGTGTTGTGCCCATTTTTGGTACAAACACTTTGGTGCTTTCACTGAGAAAAACTCTGCTTTTTCTCCTGCTCCTTGGATCTACCATCGATACCGGATTGCATAAATCCAAGAGGAAGATCCAGATCTCTAATTCATAATCCTTCCATTCTATTCAGATTTGCATAAAGTCTAGGAAAAGGATTCATCATACAAAATGGTTAGCACAAAAACCGCTTCTACAGCTGCTGGACAAGAAAGTTGGGATGGACAGAATCCTGCTCAACAGCAGCCATCCAACCAAGACAACGTTGCCCATTCAGATCCGTCTGGACCAGTCACCAGGCAGGAGTTCCATGTGTTGCTTCAAGAACTGACTCAAAGTCGGCAACAATTGGCCGAACAGTTGCGTGCTAATATTGAATTAACAAACCAACTGAACCGCCAAGGCCGCAGAAGGTCCAGACGGGATGATATCTCCAGCTCATCCACTGAAAGTTCTGCCTCATCTGACTATTATCATAGGTTTACCCGTCCCTGATTGGACGGAAGCCATGCTCAAACTACTGGATATCAACCCGCCTTGACTGTTGGATAGTTGAGGGCAGGACCGTCGACCAGCTTTCAGGCCGGGCCCTCAACACAAGGAGGCCCTACTACACAGCATACCGTGGATAATCATGCCGCAGCTGCCACAATAGAAACAAGGGTTGATACCCTAAATCTTTCAGAGCCAAATAATCAGCAACGTGGGCGTACTCCTGAACCATACGTCCCAGAAGACGCTGAGCCAAGGAGGCGAAATTTGGACCGTCGACAGCGCCCGGTCCGAACTCGCGCTGTGGAACCCGACCACACCTTAGCTCAGCAGGCTCAAAATGTAGCAATGCCCGACATTTCGACTATGATACGTCAGATGATCCGCAAAAGCCAAGGTCTTACCAACGACGATTGGGGGATTTCTCGAAGTCATACTCCTTTCACGGATGAGATACTATACGCTGAACCTCCTCGGCGATTCAGAATGCCAACTCTCCCTATGTACGAAGGAAATTCTGATCCCAATCAACACATTTTGAAATATGAATGGTCAATGAGCGCCGCAAGGGCCGACGATGCGGTGAAATGTCGAAGTTTCCCCATCTCCCTGGGAGGAATTGCAACAATGTGGTTTACAAGATTACCTCCAAGATCTATCTCTTCATTTGATCAATTGGCTAAGAAATTTGTTGAACAATTTCGCATGCATGTCGCTAGACCCAAAGATGTTAACACCCTGTCCAATGTTACCCAAGCTCGTGGGGAAACGTTAAGGCGTTACTTGGAGAGATTCCATGCGGCATGTGTGGAGATTAGTAATCCCAACGATAACTCAATTTTAATGGCATTGACTAAGGGAATCGATCCCGATTCTGAGTTTGGAAACTGGTTAGCTGGAAAACCACCCGCATCGTTGGACCGTTTCTACTCCAAAGCCGCTCAATTCTTGCGGCAAGAGGACGCGAAACAATCTAGGAAGCAGGATGATGCGAAGCCCGGAAGTGAAGGAATACAAAGTAATGTAGCAATTAAACAGTCCGGTGAAAATTCCGGAAAATTTCAATTAAATATCCAGAATAAACAAACTCAGCCAAGAGGCAACAGTGGTCAAGATAAGAAAAGAGACTCAAATCGAGGCCCACGGCGTGAGGCTCCAATGTTCGATAATTACACACCATTGAATACATCGTTGGAAAATGTGTACCTACAGACTTGCAATATTATGCAATACAAGAAGCCGGCTCCGAAGCAATCGTCGGAGAGGCAGATTCAAACAGGGAAGTTCTGTAGATTCCACGAAAGTTATGGCCACAATACCAACGAGTGTCGACACTTGCAGGACCTCATTGAGAAGTTGATCAGGGAGAGGAAGTTAGATCAGTTTGTGCGGGCACCGCAGTCTGGTGACGCGGGTCCGTCAAATCATAATCGTGCACAGGATCAAGAAAGACAAGAGGAACCCGCTCATACGGGAGGAAGGCTAGTCATAAATGCTATAAGTAGTGATCCTCGTCCAGCGAAGCAAAGCTGGGAAGAAATGAAATCATATAACAACTTAGCTAGACGAACAGACTTTGAGTATGATGATAACCTAGACGATAGGCCTTCGACCAAACGAAAGAGAGCGATGACTAACGACATCACTTTCCGAGACAACGATATTGATTATGTCGGAAGCCCGACTACTGAACCACTCGTGGTATCGGCGCAAGTAGGTCCAGCTTGGATGAAGAGGATACTGATTGACTACGGGAGCTCTGTGAATATCCTTTTTATACATGCTTATAATCAAATGAGGATGAAAGCCAGGGATTTGGAACCTTGCCAAACTCACCTCCATGGATTCAACGGTAGCGCTACCATACCTATTGGGATGGTGAAGTTACCAGTTAAGTTGGGATTCGAGGAACATAGGAGAGTTCGGACATTACAGTTCGCTGTGTTGAACATAGTCTTGCCATACAACGCTTTCTTAGGACGACCTGCCCTTGCTGAATTCAGGGCCGTAATTGCCCCATGGTGCTTAACTTTAAAGTTCCCTACCGTCAACGGAGTTGGAGTGGTCCAGGGCGACCAGGTTGACTTGAGAACAATCATACGCCGAAATCGAGCCGCCCGATTACGCAATGCCGAGGACCGACTTAAAACTTTTGAACGCAATGAGATTGTCATTAAAAAAGAATATCCGACACTACCACACATGAAACCAACATGGAAAGGGTCACACGAGATTAAGCAGAAGCTCGGGGATGGTACATATGAGTTAACGACCGTTGATGGTCTAGCTTCACTAAAGGCCTGGGATAGCGAAAGTCTTCGTCGCTATTGCACATAACAGCTATGTTTATCCATTTAGTTTAAAGTTCCATTTTTTAAATTTGTTTCTGCATTTCGAAATTAGAATTTGTAATAAGGCAACTGACTTTGCCATATTTTTCTTATTTCAGCAATAAAAATGCCATCTCTTCGAGCCAGAGCTGTGATTCATTAAAACACAATGTACAACATCACGATGCACGAAGAGCTAAATTCCATCACACAATGGAATTTATTCAAGTAGGGAGTGGCTATGAAGTAATCAACCACTCGCTAAAAGAAACTCGAGCTCGGGGGCAAGCCATCACATCAGGCCAGAAACGGGTTGATACACGACAACCCTTCATTTAACTCCGTACTCCCAGAGTGCGAGGCAGAGTATAAACATTTTCCTAACTCCGTACTCCCAGAGTGCGAGGTGGAGTATAAACATTTCCAAAATCCCATAGTACTCCGAGAGCGCGAGCTGGGTACAAAACTTTTTACTTAACTCCGTACTCCCAGAGTGCGAGGCGGAGTATAAACATTTCCAAAATCCCAGAGTACTCCGAGAGCGCGAGCTGGGTACAAACTCTTTAATTAACTCCGTACTCCCAGAGTGCGAGGCGGAGTATAAACATTTACAAAATCCCAGAGTACTTCGAGAGCGCGAGCTGGGTACAAACATTCCTTAACTCCGTACTCCCAGAGTGCGAGGCGAAGTATAAACATTCATTCAACTCCATACTCCCAGAGCGCGAGACGGAGTATAAACATTTACTTAACTCCGTACTCCCAAAGCGCGAGGCGGAGCATAAACATACTTCAACTCCACACTTACCCCCAATACTGGGGGCAGAGCCATAACACATAACAAGTTGAAGACAAAAGGGAATAAATTTTCATTTCCACTATCAACAGAAAGAATCTGATTACAAAGTGGTTCAAAAAGTTTCTACTAGTGGGAGCCGAATCCACATCTATACACGACTACAGAAAAGTCAACAAAATACTACCCCATGCAGCGGAAAATTAAAGAAAGAGTTCAATCTTTCTTCTTTCTTATTTTCTTCTTCGGGGTAGCTCCGCCAGATCCGCTGCCTGATTTTCCCCTCAACCGCTTACTCTTTTCAGGCTTGTCCTCCAGCAGTGACATAATATCAACGTCTTCCTCAGAGCTTGAGGCGACGGAAATTCTTCTCGGAGAACGAGTTGAAGGCATGGGAACAGTAACAGGGAGTGGGGCAGGAGCAGCTTCGATAACTACAGTACCGCCCGGTGAGATCACCATTAATGGGGCAGGCCCTGACGGATTCATACCAGCAGTCCCTGCTGCCATCTCGGCATCAATCTCAGCAAGAACTTCGTCCTCGCGGGATGCTTGGGCCACATCGGATGTACCAGTAGCTGGCATAGATGAACTAACGGCCAAAGCAGCCCCACTCATTGCATCGGACGGATTAACTGAGGGATTGATGGGTTCATTAAGAAGCTCCTCAATCATTTGAGCACTAAAAGAAAACATGTTTGCATCTCCCTCTTCGCCAACCAAGGTAGAAGTCGTGATGGCTTCAGTAAAAACAGCCCCTTGCGTTTGATATGAAACTGATAGTGCAAGAGGCGCAGAAACAACGACTTCAGTCACTGAAATGCGACAAAGCGAAGTTTGTTAGCCAAGTGGGTTGCTTAAGGCTCTTCACAACTAAAATGCGGGAAGCGTTCAAATACCTTCCTTAGTCTGGACCGGAACATGGGCAGAATCATCGGCGGAAGATAATAGCGGTTGGTCAGGGTTATATGCAGGAACGGACGGAGGATCTGCCGCACCAGTGGTTTTGGGCAATGTTGGAACAACTTCAACACTTGCCTCGTGATGCGCGATCCTCGAGCCCTCGCCTGTCTCTAGAGATTGAACACCAAGCTTTTCTTTCGCCATAGAAATCACCGCCTCATGAAGGACCTTCCTCTCATCCTCGGTGAGCAAACGCATCTCCAGCTCAAAGTCATCAAGTATTTCATCTGGATGCGCTGCTCTCTTCTCATCCACCAGCCGGGTCCAGGCGTTGTACAGGATCATGGAGTCATCTCCCAGCCACGCTAAATTTCTGTGCTCCAGCACATTGGCGTTATACGTGACCAAGAGATCATCGAACTCGGCGTCCATCCTGGACCGCTCCTCCAAAATCTTTTCTTGAATTTCTGCTTCCGCAGACTTAGTCTTAGCCGCCACCACCGCAAGTTCGGCTCAAAGAGATGCAGCTTGGTCGCAGGCCTCTTGGGCAGTGGTGTTTGCATCGTCCTTCTCCTTCACCATTTTGGCAAATTTGGCCTTGAGCTCGTTCAACTCCTTAATGGCTAAGTCTCGCTCAGCTGCAATGGTGGTGTTGCGGTGACCCATCTCTTCTACCGTGGCGCAATGTTCCTGTTGCATCCTAGCCAGTTTGGCCACGGCATCCTCATGTTTCTGAAGTGCTTCAAGCTCTGACTTCCGGAGCCTCTCCATTTCGGATTGAAGAACCTGAATAATACATTTCTGTTTAACAATGTCGGCATCACGTTCCTCAATGATCCTCGCCCGGTCAAAAGCTACCCTCGATGCTTTCGCTGCCGCTTTGTACCACTCCTTATACTAAGCATAGAAGTCATGGATATAATCATGAGCAATGTTCTCAGCATCCGGAGGAATTCTTTTAAGATTAGGAGGGAAGACATAAGCATCCATACAAATTTCAGGAAAATCTCTTTTCATTTGCGCAAGTTTGATGGCTCCCTCACTTGTCAAATCAGCCGGAGCATGTTCTACCATAGCAGCTGTTGTGGGTTCCACTCTTAACCGCTGAGTATTGGGCCGTGAAGATTGAGAAGGCTGTTGTGACTGCTGAGAAGGCCCAGGAAGATCTACGGGGGCCCTAGGAGGCGGAGGAGAGCGAGATCGGGATCGGTGCTGGTGCCCCCAATCTCTGTCGGTGCGATCATGGCCAGAGCGGCCACGCCAATAGTCTCTATCCCTATCATGGCGCTCCTGGCTAGTATAACCATGCCCGTGATCTCTATCCGATTCTCTTCTATGGTAGTCGTAATATGGGGAAGATTGGCGCACATTGCGAAGCCTATCTAGAGTAGATCCTCTGCCTGACATTTCACCTGCGATAAAAAAGAATTACGGATTAGGATCCGCCAAAGCAATGTTTACCATGCAAAAGTCATGAAGTGCTGTGGAAGTGTGTGTAAATGTGTAAACCCCCAAACCGACCGGAAGTGTTGACCGCACTTAAAGGAAAGGGCTCGTTCATATTTAGGGCATCTTGAAATTCCTCCAACCCAGGATTATGAGAGATCGATATATAATCTGGGATAGGAATATCGTCAAGCCCTTTGAAAGAATCTCTTGATAGAGAAGGGGCGGCCTCAGAAATCATGACTCCGGAAGCGGGAGGAAACACATCTACAGATTTCCCCCCCTTGGACTTAAGTTTTTTGGAAACGGCGGCTTTGCCTTTCCGTTTTTCTCCCGATTCTTCAAAGTTTCCCGAGAGATCAGCCATCGGCTCCGAATCTGTATGGGTTCTTTCTTCATCACTCGCTTCGGTTATGGTGATTCCGAGCGGTTTCTTCACCGTTTTCTTCTTGGTTTTCTTCTTGTTTTTCTTCTTGTTCTCCTTCTTGGAGGCAGGATTTGCCAACCCTTCGATAACTATACTTTGATTGATTTCGATCAGACCGAGAGTTCTTAAGTTATAGTCATTCATCACCGAGTCGATATGTCTTAGCTCACTCGGAACTTCTTGAAGACTTCGGACTATACCCCTGAAGTACCCACCATCGGGTCTGGAGATAATGGCTGTGAAAGAAATAAGATGTCAATACTAACGCCAAAAAGGCTATTGGTCAAGAGAACAGGTTAAGGCGCTTACGTCTAGACAACCATCGCCTAGCAAAACCCGGAGGGCATCGAACATAGAACCATTCGTTCTTGAAATAACTCAGTCGGGTCATGGCTCCGACAACAACTTGGCAATTCCTAACTGCCTCTAGAAATGTAAAAGACGGGCTATCACCCCTACTCTTGAAGTTAAATATATGTCTAATCTCGGTTGGCCTTGGCGGGCGAAAGAGACAGTCCATAAATATGACAAAGGCACTGTTCAGCAACGCGTGCCCGTTGGGATGAAGTTGTGAAGGAGCGATTCCTAAATATGATAGCATCCCTCTGATATATTGATTGAAAGGAGGGAGAGTTCCGGCCGCGCAAGCATGGCGGTAGAAAGCTGTATACCCTTCGGGCGGATTGTGCGGTCTATCATCGACACTGGGTAATAACACATCGTCCAGAGATATGTTATGTTTCGAGCATATTCGACCCAATAAGGGTGCGGAAATATTAGATTGGACTGAATCAACGGGGTCCTTGATAAATATAGCCTCTGGCAATTCATCTGGAGCTGGATCGATTACGTTGGCAGGAATATTGGGAATCTCAAGCACCGGAGGAGTCGAGCTCTGTACCTCTTGTTGTTGGGAGCTCGAAGATTCCATAACTAACTAACTCATCATAAAGAAACGTTAAGTACATACAGAGCCCGTGCATTCCCCAGTGTGAAGTGTATGAACGTGTCGTGCAGTGCAAATGTTGTGCATAACTTAAGCAGATTCTACAGGTTAAAATGGGGTGTACGAACGACGAAACTCTGAAAATCGAAACTGGGAATGACCATCATCGTTGACCGTCATACCCGCACCATCCAAATGTCACCAACCAGTTCAAGTCAAAATCAGTTGTATTATTGGTTAAATCATAGTTCCATCGACGAGCTTCAAAGGAAATTCAAGTTTAAATCTTTGAGTCAAGTTCGATTATGCAAGGCCGAAGCTCGTCGGAGTCAAGTATGCTAAAGTTCATTATGTTCGTCAAAGTTCAACTTGAGATTGGTCGTAGTTCAGATATTGGAGCGGATCAGAAGATCAAACGTCAGAACGTTCGACCCGATCGACTCGAATCAATATGAGTCGAATCGATGACATTCGAATCCATATGCCTCGACTCCATTAGGGTCGACTCGATGAAGCCTTAGGATGAAGAAGCGCTTCGAATCCATAAGCTCCACGTGACTTCGAATCGATCAGTGTTCAGTTCCTTCGAATCGATCAGGATAACGTACCTTCGAATCGATCGAGGTGGCATTACTTCGAATCGATCGATTCGATGCCCTTACTTTTTTCCTCCCAAGTCATCGATTCGAAGCCTTGCCTTCGAGATTGATTCGAACTGGTCTTTCTTGGATCGATACGAAGCAACGACGTTCCACCATATTAACGCTCAATATCGATGCGACACGAATGGATTCGTTCCTCAGGTCCATCGAGTCGATCCATCTCTGACCGCAATATTCCTCATGATTTTCGAGAGAAGGAGTTGAAATTAATGATAAAAGTTCCAGTTTTATCTTTCATCGTTCGAATCGATCCCTTAGTTACCTGATTGAATTCGATTACAGATGGAAACTTGAGAAAGTTTGATGGATTCGCGCTAGGCACGGTTATGAGAGCTCTGAAGGATCGATTCGAAGAAGGAGCTGAAGCGATGATAAAGAGTGAAAAGTGAGAAATGAATAGGACCCCGGTATTTATATCAAATTAGTGGCGATTCGCCTCCCGGTATACCAGACCGGCTTTAACAGGTAAGGAAATCGACTCGATTCGTTACGGCGACTTCGAATCCATGGGATAGGGCGCTAGAATCGACTCAGACTCCTGCGTACATTGGTGATAAGACATGTTCGAATCCATTATAACCTACCACGTTCGAATCCATCGCAATGAGAAGGCCTTCCACTACTTCGAATCCATCCCAGCAACATCGATTCGAAGAAACCACCGAGCAAGGGCTGGATTGAGGATCGTATCGACTCGAAGCACGAAGTCCACGAACCATCGTTTCGAAAGGCCATTGATTCGAACATTCACGACTTCGAATCCATCAAAGACCACCAATAAGAGCAGATGGATCGCTTTGAATCGAACATCCAAAATAGCTTGTCTACTCTTTTACCAATTCAGGAGAGGGTTGATACAAGAGGATAATCATTGACAATCATAAAAACAATGTTTTAACTCGAATCTCGAACCGGTCTACGAGAGGACCGATGCAGAATTCGATAACAAACCGGACTAACAACGACTTGCGATCACGCAACGTTAACCAAAGTCAAGATAATACACATACGCACAATATCTCTAATTAATGTTCGATCTTTGTCATTTATAGGGATCAAATGTTCATCTCGTCATGACTCAAAAAACTAACAGCCAGTCACAATTATACGACGGTCAATTACAGCGATACAGAAGGCAACTTTCCGTAAAGCATGTCATAGCTGTCCAATGAGAGACTGCAGCTTTTCAAAGCACGTCATGTTTACACAAGACGTACTTTGGGGGGCAAATGTTATCCCGCCTTTTGGCAAGGCCATGACACCAAGGGCTTAACTAGAAACCGGTGACAGATCGTCTCAAAGACCAGCTACGCGCAAGGATCGCTATGAGTATCAATGAAATTTGTCCGAGTCCGGATTGGGCTACAATTGATAAGACACGACAGGTAGAGTCCTGGGAACCAATGTTCCAAATTTCGGGTCAATCCAAGATCGTACATTCAAGATATCACCAACGGAAAATGGAGAAGGCAGCCTTGTACTCGAATCCATAAAAGGACCATATGTTCGAATCGATGAGGTGGGAATGTCGTTCGAATCCATCAAAGTAAAATCCATTCGAATCCATCAAGGTCGACTCCATCAACTTCGTACCCATCGAGTTCGCCCCTGTTCGAATCCAACGAATTTCTACACCTCGAATCCATAAAGAGAAGGAGCTTCGAATCCAGGAGGCATAGCCTTGCTTCGAATCCAGGAGGTGTAGCTCAGCTTCGACTCCATCGAGCATACCCTCTATTCAAATCCAACGAGGCAGAGGGTCTTCGAATCCATCCAATAGGAATAACCTCGAATCGAATGGATACGACATAGCATACTCGATTCGAATGAGCGTACTTTCGAATCCAACACTTGGAGTCGGAGTGATCGATTCGAAGGAACCAAGTCAAGAGGGGATCGATTCGAAGATGCATTTCAACCGATTGCTTGACCTTGAATCGATCATAACTCAAGATACACAAGTCAAATGACATGAAATTTTCACAGAAGCTTAAGCACATGATGAAGAATGTTCACACCAAATTTCAACTCGATTGGACACTTTCTTGATCGATTCGAACCAAGGGTCGAATCGATCCCAAAGTGGGGCCGGTTCTCCAGATTTCGGCCATGTGGCCCCCTCACGTACTAGAACTGGTCTCCCTGAATTTTAGGCGAAATATCAGCCTCCTACACCTATAAATAGAGCCCCTGGTCATTCAGAAAAGGGGTCAGACAATTCTAAGTACTAAAGAGCGCCCAGATTCTGCCAGATTTACTCCAGAACACCACCGCTGCTTTAGAGTGAGACTTAGCATTTAAATTCAGTTGTACAACAGTATAAAGAATTGTAATCTTCAAGTATCGAGCAATAAAGTCATCAAACTTCATAGTGGACGTAGGCTACAAAGCCGAACCACTCTAAATCGCTTGTCTTTGCACTTTACATTTTTTGTTTGGAGTTTTTGTTAGATAATCCACAGCGTTAACTTTCATTCTTCGCATTTATCTCTTCAAAGACTTCCGAAGAGTGTTGTGCCCATTTTTGGTACAAACACCCCATACCTCTATATATGCTATATGTGTGTATAATGCACCCCTACTTATGTTTACAAAATTTGATACTCGCTTTCTATAAGTGGAATACAACATTAAATTAGGATAAACAGCCAAATTACATACAGTAATCACCATGACACATGACACTCCCAAACATAGTGCAAGATTTGATTTCCAAGTCAAGCAACTAATTTCTACATGTAGAAATTAAATATAAACAAACTTAGTTTTAATCTTTTTATGTGTACATATGTGCATAGGGAAAACCTATATGGGTAGTTCCTGTAGTCAGCTATATGTGTATTACGGTAGTCATTGTTTAATAGTTAAGAGCTACGGTAATTTAAAATGCTCTAAGAAAACATGCTTATCCTGGGTGAAGAATCATTTAAATAATATATTTTATTATTTAGTACTGGCCGATCCAAGTAAAGCAAGATATAGCAGCAACACATTCTATTAAGAATAATTTGAAATAAACATACATCAAAATTATAACCAAATATAATTCTTACCATATTGCTTAACCTTAACTTAAAAAGCCATAGAAAATTGTCCAGTTCACCAACTGCTAATGCACAATGCAACGTAATCTTGAAACCATCCTATATAATCAGATTCACATATGTTGTAAAAAAAAGATGTTAGAACTGTTTGAAAAACACAATCAGTACTTCTAAATTCATTTCAGGAGCCGATCCATAAAGCTCTTTTTGTCCAACTTGAAGTAAATCTAAATCATGTAAATAAACATTATACTAAAAAAAGTAGAATAAATACAATAATCTTCATAAACTAAAGCCAAAACAAAAGAAAATTTGGTAAAACTGAATATTCGAAGGGAATACAATTGAAATAACATCATATATTTAAAAAGAACCATACATAGAAATCAAACAAAAAGTTGCTAATATTATAAGATATGAAACCCAAAATCAAGGTGACAATGTACATCCAAACCTTCCAATCCATGAAGAGCATCTCCCATTTTTCCATTTTTGGTGTGGAAGATAGCAGTGTGGAGAAATGAGAAATGATTAATGAAAAAAGGGCGGATTGAATAATTGACAGATCGTGTGTAGATGGTGGCAAGCATTGCGTTGACGTGTCCAATTTTCAACCACAAGATATCTATGATGAGAGTAAATCCGAACCCTTCTTTATCTCATAGTAATTAGCGATGGATTTTATTATATAGACTAGTAGGAAGCCCGTGCCGATGGCACGGATGCATACTTTATTTTATACACAGGTTATGGAACTATATGTTGCAGTGATGCAAATTTTGATCATGGTAAACAATATTGTATAAAAAATGTAAAAAATATGGTTGTCTGTAATGATTGGGGATTGAAGATACAGGGCATGCTGATCTGAAAAAAGAGGGCAAACATCAAAGTGACAAAAAATATTAGCAATGGCGATTTGCTCCATGGAGATCATACTTTCCAACGTCGGTGGAAGAAGCTTTTTGAGGAATATATGGGAGAAATTGCGATTCTAAGGAGAAACTGGAAGAGGAAGTTTTGAAAGATCGTGCATAGTGAACTTGTGTGAACTGATAGATGGAGTTAGCAAGTTAAACGGCGTTAGTTTGTATTCTGACGTGGACAAACTATAGCCATCTGTTATCTTTTCCCATGTTAAATCTCAACCCATCTTTATGTTTTCCGTTAAACCAAAAGAAATTTGTTATATAGATAGCATGGAGCCCATGCCATCGACGTGAGTACAAATTTTATTTTATTTATACTGTTTATAACACAATAATTTGTAAGGATAAAATTTTTGGTGAATGTAATATTTGTTGAATATAAAAGATATATAAAATTGCAATTTGGTTAGTAATTTTTTTTGTGGAAAAACTTAATTAGTCCAGTAATATAATAGTTATCATTGCATCTATTAATCAAGTGATATGATCATGATTTATGCTTATTTGCAAATCAGATAGTAAAACTCTTCAAATAAGAATAAAATATCATTTTTATGGAATACTTATAATATATAACTTCCACACACACATATGTCTGTGTAAGTAATTACGCATGTGCGTACATTTCCAAAATGTCAAGGTTTAAATGGAGTAAGATGTTGAAAAAATGGCAGTTTAGAACAATAAATGTAATCTAGAACTAAAAAGAAAACTTTATATAAAGGAAAAGTCATAATCTTTACATGATGTTTTTCTTACATGTGTTTGCCAAACTGAGAGTGATTATGAAAGCAAACAGTCACCGAATAAAGTGAAAATCTTTGGTAATCATTTATTACATTTCAACTCAATTCATTCTCAAGGAGCTACATGTTGGAGGTAAACATGGATAACAATGGAAAGAAACTTGTTTCCTTCAAACAAAATATTTCCAAAGAATTAATTGGTACACAATCTCAAACCGAAACCTTTGACGGGCAAGCAAACTCTAATAAACTCAAGGAATAAAGGAATCAGCTGACTTTTATTTTAACACCTAGTCATCATCATTGGCAGAATAAGCAGTGGACTCAAGTTCTCATCTTTCAGATATTAGTTCATTGAAAATAGACTTCAGACTGCATTGAAAGAAATATCAAGTTCCTTGTATCATTGATCATTGGTAGGCTTATATACAACAAATTAATAATAAAAATTGTAATGACTATATTTGTTAGTGGTGTGGATTATAATATGGATTTGTAATATGATATTTCAACAATAAGATATTCATATCATATTTTAATCTACTGCACATACATGTAAATTTAACATACGCTTACTTAATTGTATATATAATCTCTCGCTTGTTTCATTAAGCTTTTGCAGTCAATAACACAGATTAACTCATCTAACTATACAAAATTAACATAATAAGTCAAATATTAAATTATATAAATTAATCGTATAAAGTCTCATCCGAAAATTATCCTATATAAGTTTGAATAGACTCCATTTCCTCTTCCACTGTTAATAACATAACAGGCTTAGGTGATTAGAAATAGTTTGCTAAAAAAACCATATTGTTTAGTCCAAATCAACAAATTACATAATTTAGTAATAATCCACTGTTAATAGTTGACATATTCAATTGAACATTGTAGACTTTTTGATACAGTAGATAGAATTTGATGCTTACTTAAGTGCCAGTCAGTTATATATACATTGACCAATCCATAAATGGAGCATAACAAAAATAATATTCTAATGCAAGCACTAAGCCAGACATAAATAAATGTGATTGAATGGAGAAGAAATATAAGAAAGTTGAAGAGAAGAAGAAATTAAACATGAAAAAGTTGCATGGGGCCATAAGTATACATTATTCACTGCTACCTGCATATAAAAGAACAGAAGTTAGTATAGGGAAACAAATTTGAAAGGACGGGTATGAAAGTCACGTCATCAAAATGTATATGGAGTAAAAAAATGTAAAATTAGTTATGAATGTGAAGAGGAGTGGTGAGAAGCAAGGTTTTGAAGTACAGCAAATCGTATAATAAATCAATGCAGTTCACAAAGGAGTACCGAAAGTTGGTCGGTGAGAGGCAAGAGACAGTGGTCTGTTGAATAACAGGCAACAAAAGTGAGCTAAAGTAGTACCTCAGGGTACACTATATTCGTTGTAGTTGTCTCTTGTTCAGGTGGAAGAAGGATAGAGATACGATGGAGGGAAGTGCATCTAGAAAGAGCTACGTATAGTTGTCCATGGGTGAATACAAGTGTGCGCAAATCGATACCCACATACTTCACAGATTGTCCCTGTGCCTTGTTTATAGTCATTACATAAGCTAATCTGATAGGAAATTGCCATCTCGGCATGTTTATGCTTAGTTCAGAAGATGATGGTTGAAGAGATATTCGTGGTATGAAAACTAAGTTTCCAAACTTATCTCTAGTTAGTATTTCAGCCTCTATAATACGTGTTGCGTAGCGAACGACTATTAATCTGGTGCCATTGCATAGTCCATCCTTAGGAGCAAGGTTCCTTAGCAGAATTATAGAGCATCCAACTTTGACTTCAAGTTTGAAAGGGGGTAACCCACTACACTCTAATGAGTTCAGGAATTCGCTTGGATAACGATCATTGTCCCTATCTTCGACTAACTTATCTGCAGCTAGGAAAACTTGGGCAGTAGTCGGACACTGGAGCAAACAGGAGGAGTTTATGGTGTTCACATCCTCGTTACGGGCAAATAAAATTATTCGATCATTAAAAAATGATGAAGCTATGCATATATCGTTCAGGTCTAGATAAACTGTTGTAATTATGCTATTTAAGTTGCTGCATTTGTGCATCATGTCCATGTTGATTGTCAGCTCGGGATTTGATCCAACCTGAGAAGAAAACAGTGCAGAAGGGTAGTTAAGTTAAAATAGTAATAGTTGTTGTCGTTGACAGTAATGGAAGGTATAAGAAAATGTGAGTAGTAGAACCTTTTCCAAGTAAACTAAGAATTCAATATTGTCTGCTTCATCCGACTTCAAACGCACGTTTGTACTTAGTGTTAGCACTTGTACATATTTCCATAACGCTGATCGTTGTAATGTTGATGCAACAATATCTTCCTGTAAACCTCTTGGAATAACAGGTAGAATTTGGTGAAAATCGCCTCCCAGTACTACTGTAATTCCACCAAATGGTTTTGAGCTATCTCGGATGTCCTTTAACGATCGATCAACTGTCTCGACCCAAAATCTATGCTGCATCAGCATTTCATCCCATATAATGAGCCTTGTCTTTTTAAGAAGTTCTGCCGTCATGGATTGCTTTGTAAACCCACATAATGAATATTCTAAAATATTTAAAGGAAGATAGAAGGTCGAATGTGCAGTCCTACCTCCAAGTAAGAGCAGCGAAGCAATACTAGAGGAAGCAACAGTATTTACAATGTGACCGTCACTACGGCATTTGTCTGCAAGTGTGTTAGAAAAGTATGTTTTTCCCATGCCAGCTCCTCCGTTTAGAAAGAAAGTTGAACCATACTCATTTTGTATGGAATCAACTATCTTCATATATGCATTACGTTGGCCATCATTTAATGACTTGACATTTTTTTCAGCCTTTGCTACTTGTCTCACATATCGCAACTGGGTGTGTTCCCATATAAGTCTGTTGTGACTGACTGCACTCCAATTTTCAGTTGGCAGTGGCATGGGTGGAAAATCTAATAAACATTTTCCAGATTCTTGTAGCAGTTTGTTAAGAAGATGCAAACCATGGTCATTTATTTGATATTCTGTTGGGCTAGGAATTGAGAAATTTGTTCTAATCGTATGAGTTAGATCATCACATAAATGCATAGAAAATCTATTCCATGTATGATGTGGTTCTAATATAGAGCATTGGGTGATAATAATACAAAAAATTCTTCTTAACTGATATCCTGTATTGAAGAAGGAAGCCTCCTATAAACATGTAACCCATTCCTCATCGTCCTCTAACAGCCCTTTAGCAACGCAAGCACATTTAAATGTTAGATGAAGGTGGCCATTTATTGTTCTTAAATTTTCAAAAGACGTTGGGTCTATAGTAATAGTCAATAATAAACAGAGATAGAAACGTTCTCCTGAGTTTGGGCTGCAAAATACATACGACCTATAGCTTTTGAGTGGGTACATCGTGGTGACCATGTATGTGTACTTTTATTCCATGTGTAATGTTCAGGAAATTCCTGATATGTAAGTCGTTGTGCTTCATGGTGTATGCTATAGAAGTTGAAAAACTCGATCAAAGTCGATGTTTGGTTTTGCACCCGTAATTTTATTACATCAGCCGATTCACATGGATTGAAAGTAACTTGATGCATTCCAGGAAGATGCAGTTGCAGACGGATGACTGCTGGTTTCTCTTTGTGCATACAATAACCAAAAATGTGCCATGCAGCTTCAGGTGGACCAATGTATCTGGAATCAAGATATTGTTTGATTTCATCGTGGTCGCCAACTACCATTGTTGTTCGATCATGTCCCTTATATATATTTATGTATATATTTAACAGCTCGTACGCTTGCACAACCTTCCACATTTATATGACAGTTGAACATTTCAGAAAGTTTAGGATTGTAAGGAACGACATCTCTATTATCTACAATTAATCCTTTAACCATATAAGATCTCCCATCATTTCGTCGACGGTAGATAGGATATCCATCTTGATCCATTGTTGTTGTGTTAGCCCATTCACGGGGGCGGCTCTTTGAACATTTACCATTTTCCATGCAAGCTGCCTGGATGTTGCTTTTACACGGTCCATGCACCATGCACTTCTTAACTATTTCAAACAATAACGGGCGTTCTAACTCATTTGGAAATTCTACGGAAATCAAGTTGTCTACTTGTTCAACCGTTCTTATTTTGTCAGAAGGTTGTAGGAAGAAAAGCGCATGCAAATGTGGTAATCCCTGCTTTTGAAACTCAATAGTGTAAACGTAAGCTGTTACCAGTCCAAAAATACCTTTTTCGACAATTTCATTCATTAAACTTTGTCTTTTAAGCTCAAAAACTCTAGCAATTATATCCGGACGATCACTTGGTTTCTGGGTTTGCAAGACAGTGTTTTGAATTTCTGCCCAGCTAGGATTTGCAGTCATTGTTAAAAATATATCTGGGTGCCTATTGTACAGTGTTATAGCTAAAGAGTCTTAGTATATCTCATACATATGTCTGGGGGTTCCGATGAAGCTAGATGGTAAAATGAACCGTTTCCCGATTTGATCAAGTTGTAAGACATTAGATTCAATGTCTGTGATACCAGAGTAAAGATCTCTTCTAAGTTCATTTTGATGAGTCCTAACCCATTGCAATCTATTTTGCTCGGTACATGCCCATGCATCGACAATAAATTCTAGAAACAATTTTCGTCCCAGCAAAATAGTCGAATATTCATCTTCTCATTCAAATATTCGATAACTGTAGTATGGTTGTTGATTCAATCTATCAGATGTCGAGAAATTTATATTCAGATTCCATTTTGTATGATTAATATCCCAACCAAGATCACCATTTGGAAAGAGGAGAACATAGTGAAGTGGTAGATACGCTGGATGACATTCACTAATCCTTTTCAAATGTGTTCCTCCTCGAAGATGTATGATAATATTCCTAGTTGCACTTAGTTGTGTCCCATCTCCTGGTTGTATAACTGCTATCTCATCATTCATGGGCATATTGTACACTCGTTTGTCAGTTGTTTTATTGTAGTGGAGATTGATTGGTAATTCATTACCTGCTTGTGCAGGTTTTTCTAAAATATTATATGCTTGACGGTATAATCGTGTGAAATGATTATTGCGCATTAGCACCATTTGAATAATTTCCAATACCTCTTTCTTAAGTTCTTTATTTCTGTCCTGTCAAAATTTTAATGCGGTTTCAGGATCGTAGATGTGCAGTTGTGAGTAAATAGGTGTATCGCCATTGTCGGGTAGTAGGGAACCTGACCTATGTCGTAATTCTCCATGTATAGTAAATGAATTGATCCCATGTCGACCCAAATTTCTGTTATCTAATTGACATCCGAGACTTGTAAATGCATTTGCAGCATTATATTGGCGAATATGTTGTAGTAATGATGTTGATTTCCAGTCAGTTCCATTATATAACTGACGAAGTTCTGAAGGTGGCAGCGTTAATGCTGGTAGTTTCACCTTTCTAGATTTACAACATGTTCCAAAAAGTGGGTAACTTTTGGAACTGTCTTTTAAACGCTCATCGATCCAATGGATAGCTCTGCAAAATGGACATGGTATATTCCTTAGGCCCAAGAAATGACGTTTGGTGGATTGCAATTGTTGGTGAATAGTATTCTGTGTAGTTTGTGTTGGCTCAACTTCAGCACATCCTTCTTCATCCGGGCTTCTGCATTTTCATTAAAAGGAAGAACATTTGTTATTCCATATTATGTACATAAGTATCAAGGCTACATTATGTAGTAAGGGAGTACATGGAAGGACAGAGCTTACAATGTGATGTCAGTTTCGTTATAGGAGGGAAGGAGACGCATTTTTGATTTTCGATGTTGTGCATTACTCCCCTCCCTGATTGTTAATATTCTTTCTCTTTGACGTCGCAACTTTTGAGCAGTGGATCAATCCGATATTGTATTAACGTAAGCGACAGATTTCATCCTAATGGTAGTGAGTAGAATAAAGTGTCATGAAATAAAAACTGACACATACATTGATATTTGTTTTTTCAAGCAGAAAGGAAGGTGTAATAATTGCTTACATGGAGTCTGTACATTGACCCATTGAGCATGTGATGGATATGTTATTTGGGTCATGATGTTGTAGCTGTGTAGTAGTATCTTGTAAATATTGATTCATTATCGGTATGCAACCACTTGATGATGGCTGATCGACCATACAGTCGACGTTGTTGATGTTCAAGCTAGCTGCAAAATTGGTCAGTCGTTCCCTCTGCCTTCGCAATGTTTGTGATACTAAACGGATTGATGGCGTCTTGGTCATATCACTAATGGAATGTGAGTAAATTGGTGAAGGGAGGTAGGGAAAAATGTGATACAGTGAAAATTAAGAATAGTGTGAGGTAATTGCAGAACAAAATATTAAAGACTATACACTTACAAATTAGCACCGCGGCTTGCTGTTTTTTTTTGTAGATATATGTTGGGTGTTCATTGTGTCAAGTCTTTGTGCTAGTGGGTTGGAGCACTGCTGATCAATGTTAATAGGCGAGGACAGGTTAATTATAGGTTTTGTACACTGCATATGTAACTAAATTTGAGGATTTTCTGGTTTCTCATACTGTTGACAAACGGTGTTAGTTGAGGATGATGGCTGAGACGTTGTCGTAGTTTGCAATTGGGATAATCTTTCTCATCTTCGATGGTTCTATTGAGCTAAGGAACGATTTGATGGTGTGAGAACCATATTACGGTTTGGTGTCCTGATACGAATGAGGCAGCATAGGTAAAGTAGTTTTAAAAAAATTAAAAGTTTAGGAACAATAAATATCATAGGAAAATACATTACACAGTGTTTGCTTGATTGAATAAATATGTTGGCATTGTGCATTTATTTGATACATTGTTGCACATTGGTCCATATTGCTTATTGCCTAATTGTTGATCTGGATTAGTAGATAACACATTTTATGTTAATTTTGTTCCTCGGTACTGTTACAACCCATCTTTTGGCTCACCTAACAAATAGCATAGTATGGAATTTATGGTTATTTACAAACGGCATGAGACAGGAAGTTAGTATTTACAGTATGTAGGTTCGGAACAAAACCTCATGCGCTTTCCATCATAGCCCACTAACGCAGAGATGTAAGTCGTTGTTGAGGATGAACAGAAGTTGTCATCTTGTTCCATTCTATGTTCAAACCAATGAAAAATATTTAAGTGTGATTTTGTAGAAAATAGGTGAAATAGTCAAACTGGAAAATGTTGACATGGAATTTGCAGTTGAATATTTCGACAATGCTGTTGTACAACGGTTAAGTTTGTTAATTTTATTATTTGGTTGTCCGCTGTATATAGTATAACGGTAGACGGTTCTGTAAAAGCTGAAATAAGTGGGTGAACCATCATTGACACGTGAGATGCGGGAGAAGAAGATGGTATTTAATTTGGTTTATCCAGAGGAGATATTGTTTGAATGATGATAATAAAGTATAAACTTTTTATATATTGATGTAATGGATGAATGAATATTTGATGTTAGAATGTACCTTGTGCTATACAGTTGGCTGTAGTAAATAAGAATGGGAAATGGACGAAGTAAATGATAGAAAATGCATGGAGGAAGGAGAATTAAAAAAAGTTGGATGTAAGGACGTGGAGTAACATATATGGTAAGTGGATCACCAATTTAATTATAAGTGGGTAGTGGGTTAAGGGCAAGTTCCTTTTGTATGTAGATTGAAGCATGAATTAATGCAGGATGAGATTTTAAATGAATTTCAGCAGCTTAAAGGACTATATTTTTGCTGGAACAGAGAGGACATCTCAGTGATGGATAACAGTATGGATCTTATACCAATAGGAATTTTTTTTTGTTCAGACAGAGGGCGATTTAGCAAATTTTTGTTGATTAGTTTTCAGCTATTAACTGCTCATGGATCCATAAACTAACAGGTATTGAATTCTGATATGCTCTATACAATCTGATGCAGTTACAACTTTGCCTTTGGTGAATTCTTCCACAATCATCATGAAAGTGGTTGTGTAGGTGGAGAGTTTGAATGTTTTTCGGCTCAAATTCTTCTGCAGTGTTACATAGAGCGTAGTCTGTGCAATGAAGTTTGTCCATTATGGCTTGTAGATATGATGTAATTGCATCCTTAGGTTGTCCTGCAGGCACACAGAGTGGACACATAACATGTACACAAAAGACAGTCATGTATTTGCACAAATTTTTAGTTGTAAAGGCTGGAATAAGTACTTGTTACATCTAATATGTAGTAGATATCATTTTGGCTTTGTTTCGTACATCCCATCCGCAACACAAATGCATGGAATTATGGCTCATAGCGTTGATGAATAGCTTATAGTTTTGGTTGTTGCTCTTCCTAATATATACATCGAGCAGTTGTACATTCATGTGTGCATGTGTACATTCATGTGTATGCATGTTGGTGAGCTTTTGTGAACGTAAATATGTGGGTGCGTATGTGTAATGGAAGAAAAGTTGTTTCCTAATTAAATCTTTGGAGGAAACCAAAGTAAGTTGCATTCTAGTGCAGATGCATGAGCATGAATTTTGTGAAACAAGTGGTATGGCAGGTGGTGGAAGGATAGATGTAAGCCGATGGTTGCAATGGTGTTAAATGCATCTGGGGTTGCATGCACATAAGGTATTGAATAGATAGGTGATGGTATTGATCAGATATGTCCCTGACTGCCTCACTTTTTTTTCAATGTTTTTTTTGAAAAATGGTACTTTATTAACAATAGAGAAGAAAGCATATTTTTCCATGATATGCCTCATTAAAACCTTGCAATCCCCCTAACCTAAACGGGTGCCTTACAAGGAAAAAGAGTACATATCATTTCCATATATTAACATTACAAAATCATGTCTATTGAAAACAAGGTGTTGAAAAGATGGAGGAGTAAACTAACACAAGACGCACTCAAAATCATCCGTAAAATCACCTTGATCTATAGACACGAGAATACATATAATAGAAATAAAAAAAACCAAAAACATGAAACCAATAAGAGGACTTCACGTGGGATAAGGCATCAGCTCCAGCAGAACGATGAAAATGCTATCTCAGGGAATAAGCATCATCCAGGAACGAGAAAACATGTAACTAGATTTGAAAAAAATGGATCTAATAAAAAATCCGAAAGCAACCACCAACTCCAGAATCCAGATTCGTCGATGAAGTACAGAGGCAAGAATAGCAAGAGCTAATGCAGAAGCATTCGAGATGAGACCGAGTATCATTCATGGAGGTTGCTGATGAACATCGAATCTCAGATTATCCAAGATAAGTCTCGTCTCTGAATTCATCACTTGATTTTTCAATATATACTTCATAAATATTTTAACATCTTGTAAAATTAGGGTGGTTCTGACAGACTCCGGCATCTCGATTCCTCTAAAAATTCTGTTGTTCCTTTCGCACCATATGTTCCAGATCAGGGAAGTGAAAGTTAAGTTGGTAATTAGTCTTAGTATAGTGTCCTTTCCCTGTCTTTGACTAATGCATTCCAAAATTTGATTAATGTTGCAATTACGATTACAATCAATCTTAATTTTCTGTATGATATTGTCAAGTAATCTTCTCGAATATGGACAGTTAAAAAAAAAGATGATCCCTGTCTCCTAAATGATTTGAGCATAGAGTACATTGTTGATCAATATTAGAGTTCCATCTGCTAACGCGCTCCTTTGTGTTCAACTTATTCTGTATGGCCATAAGCGCACAAATAGACATTTTCGGCGCACACCCTTTATCCCATATAATTTTGGTCCAGAAATATTCTGTATGCTTGTTTCTGACATGGTTCCATGCTGATTTCATTGAACATTGTTCATTGTTATTCGGGTTCCAGACCCAATAGTCTTTTTCCTTTTGTGTTTGAATGTTAATATTATGAATAATATTATGAAATTGAGAAGGAATATTGTCCATGCTTTGTTTCCAGTTATTATTAGAAATTAACACAGAAACTCTTGTATTATGCTCATTTACCACATCCATGGCATTCCTGCCAACTTTATTAATTAATGTAGATCCATTGATCCATGGATCAAACCATAGATTTGTGGTTTCTCCATTAACAATATTCCTATTTATGAGACCATTGCACCACTGTCTAGCACGAAGTAATGTTTTCCAAATGAATGAATCAGTTGGATTCATAGTAGCAGACCAGAAGTTATCTTTTTTATTGTATCTATTTTTAGTCCATTTAGCCCATAGTGATTCACCATTAATAAATTTCCACAATAGGTTAACGGCCACTGCTTTAGATAAATCTTCAATTTTCCTTATACCAAAGCCTCCTTCGTCCTTAGTTTTACACACATCTTCCCAACTCATTTTATGAGTTTTAGATTTCCACAAAAAATTAGCACACAATGTGTTGATTCTTTGTATAACAATTACTGGAAATTGTGAAAACTGCAGCCAAAACTAAATCAAAGGGTGAATGACAGTTTTTATTAATTCAGCTCTACCACTTATATTTAGCATCTTACTTTGCCAGTGGCTGAATTTTTATTTATTTTGTCTATCAGCAATCCGAAATCCCTTGCTCTTAATTTATTATTCGATAAAGGAATGCCCAAGTAAATTATTAGCAGATTGCTAATGCTCAAGTTTAAAATAATAGCTATTTGATTTTTGTTCGTGGCACCTTTACTAAGAAATAACATAGATTTATTGCTATTTAATTCCAATCCTGCAATACTATTCAAATCTTGAAAGATATGCTTGATACACTCAGCATTTTCAATAGAAGCTTTGGCTATGATTAGAATGTCATCTGCATATATCAAGTGAGTAACCAACGGTTCTGTTGGGTATATGGATTTTATATTACCTTTGAGGAATTCTATGTCAAATTTTATAGTCAGTAGTTCTATAGCAATGGCAAATAGATACGGTGAGAGGGGGTCACCTTGCCGAAGACCTCTCGAACTGTTAATGAACCCATATGGTGTGCCTTCAATTAGAACCGAAAAAGTTGGGGTAGAGACACATTCATAAACAAGATCCACAAATTGAGGGGGAAAGTTCATCGAAATCAGCATATGATGAATAAATTCTCTGTTGATTTTATCATGTGCCTTATGCAAATCAATTTTCAGACATAAATTGTTAGAATTTTTCCTATTAAAGCTTCTAATCATTTCGTAAGCCATAAGGGAATTTTCTGTGATTACTCTACCAGGAATAAAAGCATTCTGGTTATAAGAGATAAGATCATCCAAATAACTTTTCATACGATTACAGAGAAGATTTGCTAGAATTTTATACGACACATTTCATAATGATATCGGTATGAAGTCAGTCATATCTATAGCATTTGGTTTTTTTGGGATAAGACAAATAAACGTATGATTGATTTCTTTAGTAATTTTCTCAGTGTGAAGAATACCATTCATAGCATTGCATACATCATATTTGATTTGTTCCCAGTGGAGTTTGTAGAATTTGGAGTTGATGCCATCTGGTCCAGGGAAGTTATTGTCATTAATTTGAAAAATAGCATTTTTCACTTCCTCAAGAAGAAAGGGTCTGCATAGATTAATTTTTGCATTATCTGACAAAATTTTCTTGCAATTTATGTCTGGAAATTGAGTGAACTGTTGGCACTAGTCCTACATTTTGTCTCTGTGGACCGAGGAGAAAGGTGGCTCAGCGGGAAGATGTATTTCTCGGCGTAGTGAAAAGGTCTGAAAAATATTTTATAGCTGAAAGAGCAATATTTTCTGATGCTGATGACCAAGACGCATTGTCATTTAGAATAAGATTATTTCTCCTACTTGATTTTATTGAATTAATGTTGGAAAAAAAATTCTGTAGGTTTATCTCCTTTCGTCATCCAGTTAATCTTCATTCTCTGTTCGTTTTCTATCGCAATACATCTCATAATTTCATGAATCTGATAATTCTTCGCACTATATTCTTCCGAAAGGTTGATATTTAGAGGATCTCGCACTAATTGATTGTAGATGTTATTAGCATCCTCTTATCATTTTTCCAGTTGAGAGTATATGTTGAATTTGTTTGTGGACCATATTTTCAGAGCAGCCTTACATTTTAAATTTTACAGAGGAGAATGTAAAGATCATTCCCTGAGAATTCCTGCTCCAACGCCATCTGAACAGTGTTCTGGTAACCTTTTTGAAGATGCCATGCATTATTGTACTTGAAAGGTATGCAAGTTCTTCTTTTCTTTTGTTCTACAATTTTAATCACGATGAGGGTGTGATCGCTTATGGAATAATTGCCAAATTTTTTACCAAAATGGTTAAACTTATCAGTCCATAACTTATTTACAAAGACTCTGTCTATTTTACTATGTATAGAGAAATTGAGTCCTCCTCTCCATGTGTAGTGATTTCCTGAGAAGTCTGGCTCAATGAGATTAGATTTATTAATACAATCTATGAATTCCTGATCACCCCTATCATTATGAATGCCGTTATTTAGTCTATCAGTAGGGGTTAAAATAGCGTTAAAATCGCCTGCCACTATCCAAGGAAGGTTAATATTCATAGATTGATCAATGATATAGTTCCATAGATCTTTTCTCCTCATTTCCTCATTAAATGCATAAATAGTGGTACAAATCATGCTGAGTCCACTAGCATTATGAAGGATGCAAGAGATATATTGTTCATTCGTGTGACATATAATGTTAGACCACTGTGTCGAATCCCAAAGATTAAGAATGCGACTTTTTTGATCATCTAAAATGTTATGAGAGAATTTCCATTTAGGTTGAATTTTATTCATAAATTTATCAATACTATCTAAAGATAGTTTATTCTCAAGAATGCTAATAAAAGAAAACCTATTACTGTTCAAAAGTCTAATAATTTCCAAATGTTTGACTGGGGCGTTCATACCCCTAATGTTCCAGAAGAGGAATTCCATCTACTGATAGCTTTCAGCTTTGCTAATGTTTTCTGGGGGAGTAGCATTCCCCAGTAATTTAGCTTTCTTCGAATTTTTATTCTTGCCTTTTAGTTGATTAACAATGGATATCCATGCAGGGTTGTCTACCACGTCATGTTGTGCTGTGGCTTTAAATTCAAATGGGGCTTCGTCTGTCCTGATTTTTCGCAAGTTGCAGTGTTTTGAATTGCTCAGGGAGATGGAATTTTTGTCAAGAGGATCATTCCGTGTATCCATATCAGAACAATCTGCATTAATGTTATTTGGGTCAACATTATTATTATCTGAATTTGTGTACCTTGTATGTAGAATTTTATGATTTTCTTTGTTCAATTCTATTGGATTTGCATTTGTAATAACATTCGAACTGACTATACTTGGTTGGATAACTTGGTCTTCTACTGTAATGTTCTGAGATGATTCAATCTTGTCTGTCTTAAAATGCTTCTGTCCGATGAATTTTTCTAGTTCTGCATCATCTGTTGCCATATTAGTATTGGATTGAGAATCTTGGGAAACTTGATTGTTAATTTCGTCTTTTGCCAAATGGTTCCCATCGATGTCAATAATCATGTCAGAATTTCCCTCATTTGTGGGTTTATCATTCATTTTGGTTTCCAAACTTTATTAAATTGACCGTTAATTTCAGCGTGACCAAAACTTGAGCAATTTGTACATATCGATGGTTTCCATTCATAGACCACTTCTTGCCATATCATTTTGTCATCTTCAGTTATAATAGGAATTTTACTAGGGAAATTGAAGGAGTTTTTTATTTCAATTAGCACTCTAGCATAAGAATTTTTGATGGTACCTTCAGTGTATTTATCCAATCTAATTGGGGAGCCTAGCACCGATGCAATACGGCTAATCCTTTCTTCTGTCCAATAGTCTAGGGGAAGATTAGGAAGACGAATCCATATTGGGATTGAGTGAAGAAGCTCTTTGTTGAGTTGCATTCCCAAAGACCACCTTTTCATCATCATCAATTTTTGTTGTAATAATATGGTCCTCCTTCCAGAATTTTATCACAATCTTGTTTATTGTTGAATTTTATCACATAGAATCCGTTTTCTTTCGAGTAAATCGAGAATTCATCTTCTGGTTTCCAGACTCTAAGAATATAGTCTTTGAAAAATGGATAATATGGTTTAGGACCAACTACGTATACCACTATTGCATTGTCCCATTGTTTTTTAGCTTTTAGCACAACCTCATCAGACATTTTGGCACATTGAACGGAATTTAATTCACGCGGTTGATAGAACTTTAGTGGGATAGAAGTAGGTATGTTATTGCCTTTAACCACTTCACTCCACGCCCGACTAGCTGTGGTAGAGAAATTCCATCTATTAGGAGCAGATCTGAGATGATTTTGGGATGTATGGTTGTTGTTATTAATTAGGGTACTAAGAATGTGATTTTTTTGTCGAGATGGGTTGATCACTATCTGTTGGGAGTTTCTATTATTCATAGCTCCAGGTTTTGCTTGAAGTGAATTGATAGCAGCACGTTTCCATTTATGAGATACGATTGTAGTAAATCCTTCATTATCAATTGGAGATGGATCTGATGGGGATAAAGGGGGAAAACCAGGCAGAGGTACCATGACAGGGGGCGGCGGATCAGGAGGTCGGCTAGTCTGTGGATTAGTCGTCAATGGGGAGGACATCAGAGGCAGAGAAGGAAGGACGAAGGTGTGGATTTGGCGGCTAGGGTTTCTCAAAAATTTACATATAATATTTTTGACACAGTGTTCATGTAATTTTTTTTTACTGTTAGCACATGTTAGTACATAGGGTATTGATCAGATGGGTTGGCGTAATAAAAGGCAACATACATTTGGATACAGTTATCCTTAGTGATAAATGGAATAAAACTGCAAATTGTATGCTCAACACATTAAAACGCATGCAGGCACGACTTCAAGTTCAACAGAGTGCTTGACTCTAATAGGTATAAAGCTTTGATCCGACAATATGTAGAGAATAAAAAAAATTTGTTAAATATTGTTAAAGCAACTATTTATAACCGTTAGAGCAATGCCTATATTCATCTTGTAGTTACTTTTCATTGATTTTCATATGTCAGTTTTTTTATTTTGTTCGCTGAGTACTGCATATACTATAATATTATCTGCATGGGCGCTTCCTTTTGAATGCTTCCCTTTGCTTCGTTGTACTGTGTTTTGCTTTAGAATTTCATTTGCCTTGTTGGAAAAATGCATCAGTACTATAATATTATCTGCATAGCCGTAAGATAAGTATCATAGAAACAGTAATCAAAGTCTTACCCATCACATCATCTCTGACGTAAATTTTTTTTTTGGTTTACTGGTTTGAGCTTAAATAGTAATTAATTTTTTTTAGTATATTAATAATGCAGTACAAAATAAATGAAAAGTGAACAAATGAATCACAATGGTGATGTGTTATATATTATTTCAGCATGGAATAGTACAAACATTCAGGCTTGTCTTTGGTACTACCATGTTGACATATATCATTTCATTCTATAACTGTACTAATATTCATGCCTCTCTGCAATATAAAATAAAAGAAAATAACATGTAGACATATAAGTAATGAATTGTACTTTTTGACATAAGGTATGTTTTGATGAGCATATACATGTAATTTTTTTTTCACTAAAGGGTGCATTCTGTTTTAATCTTTTAGTCCTTAGTACATGACTTCAATTTGCGCACATAAAGTGTTCTGTGACGTTTCCATTTGCAAATGAAGGTTGGACTAATATTAACTTACAGACATTATTCATATAGTAATTTCCTTAATGAAACCTGTAAGCATGCATTAAGTTTTATATAAGTAATTTCCTAATATTTACACAACACATACATGACCAATATAGAAGAGTTTCACTGTGGATACTTTAAAAAGTAATTGCAGATCAAGTGGAAGAATAAAAGTGCATTTAGCATAGTGACCAGCATTTAATTGAATCAGTTAGAGTAATTGTGGCAGTACCGAGAAATGTTTGTAAAATGGAGATTTTCATAACCCATAATGGAAGAGTTATTGAACTCCCAAAGCTACTACTTTCTATTATAAGTTTGTGATTCTCTCCATATGGAACACGCATTACCATGTATAAGGGACTACATTAAGGGCTTTTGCAGTATTCATTCAGTTTTGGGTAGATCAACTTGGTTGAACTTCAAAGATAAATCATATAAGTCAGGTATGATCAAAGTTGTGTTGTGTTTATTAAACACTGATCTAAATTTTCCACCATTAGCAACTTTTGATTACAAAAAATAAAAGATAACATGTAGACATATAAGTAATGAACTGTACGGCCGAATTAAAGAAAATAACATGGGGAAACAAAAAATAAAAGGTAGCATGGAGAGGTAAGTGTTGAAAAAGCAGAGGCATCTGCAATATAAATGGAAAAAAGTACAAACATCACATCAAATAAAAAGATTACACGGAACAGTGAAAACAGATATTCATGCAAAAGGTACAAAGAAAAATGAAGTAACAAAACCAAATACGATTGAAGGATGAAGAAATAAATTAAGAGGAAAGTGGAGATGAAATTATGTAGCAAGGAGACTATCAATATCCATTCTTCTCTGCCCACTCAACCTGCGTATAAAATATCCACAAATAATTTAATTCGGTCAAAGAATGTGATAGGCAGTGTAATACAACAGCGCATATTACCACAACAGCCTCTAATTCTTCATCCCAATCAGTAGTGATGCATACTGGAAGGGGTTGTTCCTGGTTGGTAGATTTCTCATTGTTTGCAACTGTATTTCTGTTCAGCACAGGGAGAGGTTCGGGCACTCCCATCGACAGATCTACAGTGACTACCTCCACAGGAGGAACAACTTTGTCAGCGTCCAGCTTACATCGTTTTGGTTTCTCATTCGGTGTTTCCTCAGCCTCAACCTTAACTGTTATGCCATCAACCATAGACTTTTGTATTCCACCTAATTCAAACTTCATAGCATTAGAAGAATCAGTGTTTTTTGCATTCAATGCTTCTCTCTTCTAAGCTGTTGTTCTACTCTACAATGGTATAAATGACCAAAGTGAGAGAAGGTGAGCATAATGCAAATCAGATTGTTGTACGTGCATGAAGAAAAAGAAATAGTACCCGCTTCATGTTGATCCCCTCCTGAAACTCTACAACAAATGGAGGAAAGAAGGACAATATAGTTAGTATGAATGAATCACAATTGTGGGTGACAAACGGAAATAGTAAATTAATTAAGGAATGGAAGAGAACATATGTGGGGAAGAGAGCAGCACCTGAAGAAGGAAGAAGTTGGTGGTGCAAGCAGATGGATGAAGAGGGCAATGAGGCTATCGTATATAAGGAAGTGGGTTGGTGGGGAAGTGGGCGATGAGCAGTTTAAGGAGGCAGTGAAGTACGTGCGTTTGTGGTTGAGGAGAGGTAGGAAGGAGTTTGAAAAGGGAATGACGGTATTTGTTTGTAGTAGAGTGAACGCCATTATAAGCAAACGGTGGATTAAATTTTCTGTTAATTAAGCCGATCTGTCAATTTCCAAGGTGTCTAATATCCTTTTTTTGGTAAATCTCATCCGTTGTTTGTCTTAGGTTTGTCTTTCCGTTAAAGCACATGAATTTTGTTATATAGATTAAACATTTATACCAATATCGTTCATGGACCTAATGCTAAGAAAATTGCCAATTCAAAACATATTTGATAATGCACCTATATTAAATTAAACGGCCTAATATGACATTTTTGTGTGATAACCAATCAATCTACAGGTTGTTAAAAATAATTATAGTAAAAAAAGTTACAGATCCATGTTTTGATGTTGTTATAAGAAAAGTTCTTACAGCAATGAATATATACTTAGATCACTATTTTCGAAAAAAAGGATGCAAGGTAATTTGCACTTTTCAGACAAAAATGCAAGTTGATTTGTAGTTTTGAGAAAAAATAGAAAATTCTACAAATTTTGATAATGGTGAAAAACTATAGTTATTTATTAAGATTATATCGAAGTAATAATTATTGTTATTAATGAATAAAGAAATTTAGTTTTTTAAATTTTGAAAAACTTATTGAATAGTGCAAGTTATCAGAAAAGTGCAAGCTAGTTGCATTTTTTTATTTGAAAAAATAAGGACATAATTTACATATTCAATACTGTAGGAACTTTTCTTATAAAAACATCAGATATAGAGACTTGAAGTTCAGAGCCCCTAAGAATTGTCCAAATTAATGATTAATAATCAGAAATGCGAGTGCCCTTGTTAGGAAACACAATTTAACTACACTCTCAAAAAGGTTTATGCAAATCCATGATAATAATTTGCTAAAATACACCACTCTTATTATTATTATTTAAAAAGATTGATAAAATATGAACATCATCATAAATTAGTTCACAAAATATAAACGGTTAACCATCAAACTACCTACTAATTATAGTAGAAAAATGTACATTAAACGTGGTAATAGAATTTTTTCATGTTGTTAGTTTTTATATTAATAATTGCAAAATTGTAAAAACTTACCATTTATTATTGAGTAAGTATCTTATTTTTTTACCTCGTGTGTTCATCATATTCATAAATATAATATACACACTTGTTTGTTTGTGTGTGTATAACAAGATTAGAAATTTCGTTTTTTGTCTTTTGAAATTTTAAGAATTTCGATCCGATTCTTAAATTTCGAGAATTTCGGTTCTAGTTTCATTTCGAATCTCGTTTTTGTTTATTTTATAATTATGCATACTTTTATTTAATTTATTAAAGCAAAATGTATAATTTATTAGGAAATTTTGACTCACATCCTTCTATTTGAAAATAATTAGGCTCGTATTTCTCTCATCTACAACTTATAAACTACATCTTTTTTTTAATAATTAAAAAACAAATACCTGCATTATCCTACCCGCTTTCACTTGCACAAAATCTTTTCCAAATCATCGATATCATTAAACTGTTAACTGAACAAAAAAACCAAAAACCCTCAATCAAACGTTAAATACCTAATTTGCAAATTAGGTTTCATTTACACTGTCAGTCGATCGAATAAATGAAAAACTCGATCGCTTATAGTGTTGACCGAGCAACTATATGGAAGGAAAAATAAATCAAAGTAGATTCCTTAAATAATGGAAAATATCTACAAATTTGTGGAAAGCGATCTTCAAATGTTCAAAGATGGCAAATAACAATGATTATTGTGAAGAACATACATCAGTTCAAAAGGAAATCCTTAAAATAAACAACGAAAGGCAATATGAGTTGAGATTTTGATGTATATATTGATTACTGTACGTATATATATGTATGTATGTATATAAGTAAAACTTACGGCAAATATTTGACATATATGATTTTGGTTCATGATATACTAAAATAGTAGATTCTATAAAAAGTGTATAATGAAATGAAAATTGAAGGATGACAAATATTTACATGATAAATATTTGCCATAAGTTGTAATTATCAGTAATTGCTGGAAATATTACAATAATTTTACTTATGTACTAAAAATGTCAAATATATAACATATGTGGTTTTCATTAAATGGTAGATTATAATTGCAGTGTACAATTAAATGATGGAGTGAGTATAGCAAACATTTGAATTAATAAATTTACTTTATAAATACATGTTTATATTACAAAACCTTTAACACAAATATTAAGATTGTCAAATACTTCCTACGTGCAGTTCTGATTCATTGAAGATTGAAATTAGTGAAAATTTCCTTTGAAATTATAATATACAATTAGATGATCAAATAAGGATGGCAAATATTTGCCAAATAATTTATGATAGTAATTTTATGCATTTAATTTTTTTACTACAAATACTAAAAATATCAAATATTTGTCAAGCAAAGTTTGGATTGTTGGTGGATTGAAATTATATGTACATTTACATATAAAGCAAACAATATGACATATTTGCCATAAATATAGAAATGACAAATATTTATTGCCGAGCTAATATTTGCCATGCCCATATTTGCTACTCATATATATGTGACACTAATATGATAATTTTAAAACCTTTATTGGTACCACGACGAAGATACAAACTCATGGCGCACAAGAAAGACTTGCCACGCTGTAACGACCCAAAATTTTGGTTATTTGAATTTTGAATATTTAATTAATTTTAAATATTGAAAAGTTAATTTTATAGATTAATAACTCGAATTTTGAATATAGCGATTTATTGGATAATTTAATTGTTGAATTTAATAATTGTATCTTGGATTTTTACTTGGATAAAAATAATTTCAAAGCTTAGTTAGATTCTATTTAATAAGAATGAAGATAATAAAACTTTTAAATTGGATTTAAATATGATTTAACTAATTCTATTTAATAAGAGTTGAGGATGTATGATGACTTGGCCATGACTTTTTCAGTCGAGTTCATGCTGAACATAGAGAACGTGCTGGAGTATATTCGAGAGCTTATTTTGATGATTTTTGTTTTCAAAAAGAGGAGGAGACTCACTTGAAAGGGGGCTTATTTTTCATATCCTTTTTTGAACTCTCTAAATTATGATGAGTTGAGATATTAACTTCTAAATCAAAGGATGTATAGCTTATACCCAAGTTGTAAGGAACCAAGGTGTAAAATATACTTTGTAAGAGCAAAGTACGATAAATAGAAACAATTAAGTGACATGGGTTGGAGTGTTGAATATGCGAGTATATGATTTTTATTTTATGATAATAAACATATAGTTATTTATTTAAATGTATTTGTTAATGTACTATTTTATTTTTCACATAATTAAATAAATATTTGCTGAATAAAATAAATAACACAGAATTTAAATTCAAACAGATATTTTATTCAAACAAATATTTTATTACAATTTTGAATACTACAAATTTGAGCTCTCACTATATATATACAATTTGCAATTACAATACATTTCAATTTACATAACTGCCCTCACTACGTATCGCTCGTAGTTATCTTCAACTCTATTCCAGATTGAATCCAGCATCTGAGCAATCTGTAAAAATATACACTGACGCTCGCAGTTATCTTCAACTCTATTCCAGATTGAATCCAGCATCTGAGCAATCTGCAAAAATATACACTAACGTAGTAAAATTAAAAATAAAATATTTTTGCAATGTAAAATAAAATGTATTTTGAAAATATTATTTGCCTGGGTTATTTGGGTTGTTCGTCATCATTTAATTTTGAATTCATCATACACGAACATCTTGTGACATGTACAGTGTATCACTGTACATACGACAAGGCCGTGCACACCGATATACACTTGATAAACTTACAGGGACAGGTGAGCACAAGGTCAAACCCAAATTAAAAGTCGGGTTCAACTCAAGTGAAATAAATAAAGTCACGACAAGAGCATAAGGTCAAACCCGAGCTTTAAAGCTGGATTCAACACAGGTGCAGTCCAAAAATACAAGCACAATATGTACAAAGTCAATGCAACAGTGGTGAACCATGAAGAGAACAAGACTGCATCAAGTAATCAAGTCAAGTAGACTGTACATGAAGGCAAACTCAAGTAGAACAGATAAAACAAATGTGGTCGAGACAACCGAGCTGGATATGCTACAAGTTCAACAAGACATATGTATACATATACATGAACCAGTGCAATCAACCAGAATAATGAACCAACAACACACATACATATACAGGGATGCAGTGTTCAAGGCTGAGACAAATTTAAGTACCAGACTCGACCAAGACTACAATGTACACAAGTGAATGCAACTGCGACATATAACATGAATATGTACGATGGGTAATGCACAGTGAAGACTAACATGCTCAAATCGAAATGTACAACATGAAATGATCAAATTCAATATCAAAGCAGACCCAAATCAATACATGCATTCACACATACATATGTATGTATGTATATATATGAAAACACACATGTGCAGCTCAAAGAAAGGTTCAAAAAGAACCAACAACAAATGCAATGCATCATTGAGACACAATTACTTGACCAATAATGCAACTGTATGCAAACTGCCTCAAAGCAAGTAGCATGATCAGAAGTACACAAATGCAGTCTACGTAAGAATCAATATACATTGACAATATGGTTGTAGTGAAGACTTAAAACAACTCGAAGAATAGATACATGCAAGAACATATATGTGGAGTGGAACCAAGAGGCAGCAGACAAACAAGTACATATTCAAGTGCAGTAGAGACCAACAGCGAGTGTCAACCAGACAACAACAGAGTGAAATCCAACAGACTCACATAGACCAGGAACAAAGACTAAATTCAAACCCAGTGCAACTTCAACCTGAACCAGAGCATGCACAAGCTCATACGCAATATCAAAATACATGAAGTGTAACTGCAAATACCACAGTAAAGTGAAACAAGACCGGACAATATGCAGTAAACAAACATGTATTAATATACAGTGATATGTATAAAACAAGTCAAAGAATGCAACACTACGGCAACTACAAGTGATCAAGCATCAGGTCAAAAACACTACAAAACAATTGTTATGAACCAGTCAGTGTCGAAGTAAATATCATCACAGTTTCTACTGGCCGAATTCAATCAAAATTTGTAAAGCCAAAGTCCAGAAATCATTTCAAATGACCAAAGTCAATTTTGAAAATGTCAGAGAACCAAAACAGTAGCAAGTTCAACCACGTCAAGCTCAGTGCCGAAGTTAAAAAATGATCACATCAACAAACACAAAATTAAACAAAGTCAATGTCAAGCCGCAAGTGAATAAAAAAAATCGAACAGTTCAAGTCAGAGCCGTGATAACTAAGGAAATCGCAAGTTCAAAATCAATGCCGTGAGAATCAAGTAAAAACGAATTATACGAAATTGAAGAAGTCAGAAATCATCATCAACATCCAAGCAACATCGAATGGCCGAAACAAAATAATTGACGAATTCAAATAAATTTATACGAACGAAAATATAGGAATTCGAATCCTATATAAATGTTTAACATCATCAGCTATGAATCTATCGAGTTCAAGCAAGCAAATCAGAAAAAAGAAAAAGGGATAAATTGCATACCGAAGTCAATATCGAACTCGATCGAGAAGCAGCCGAGTGCAACTCAAGGAGACGGTCGATCGACAGAGCTAGCAACGCATAATAACCTATTCGATCAATCAACAAAAGTCGGCGGCTTCAAAGATTTTGCAAAGCCCTAATTTCATCAGAGAGAAACGAACAAGCAACAGACGGTAGACATTTTTAATTCAAAGAATTAAAGGCTGAAGATATATAACAAGGAGTTGGGCCAAGGAATAAAAGATAATTAGCACTTGTTTTATTTGGGCCGACTTATACATTGGGCTTTAATATCTAAAATTGGGGTTTTGGTTTTAAATTGTTTTTAAATTTGTAATTTCTTTTAAACCGTTGCAATTTCTAGTCGTGTGACTAGGGGACGAACTACGGTGGTATAGTTCGAGAATTCGCAACTCAGTGGCTGAGTTGTGGTCGAGTTTTGAGCGTAGATTTAAGGTTAGTCGATAGCAGGTGTCGCAAGTTTACGTGTGTAAGCGTCTGACTACTTAATTTCTAGTAGAAACCTTGGGGGCAGCACATAGGCAGGGTTTTGCCGAAGTTGGGTAAATCTGTGTGTTTTGTTTTTATTCTGCTTTTATCCATCCTACTATTATTCTACTGTGATCTGTGTTGAAATTATTTTATATAAACTTCCGCAATAAATTTTTATAATTAATAGTATCACCCTATTCACCCCCCTCTAGGATGAAATCGATCCTACATGGAGTATTTGCCAAACTACAATAAAAATTATGTGTTTCTTCTTCCTTTTAATCTTGTTTCCTCTTATAATCTTCATTGACTATTCATTTGGGTGTTTGTGCAATTTTTGGTCCAAACGGTTCAAAAGCAGGTAAACACAAACTATCAAAAATAATCTGCAAATACATATAAACTAAATCACTACAGAATTCACTTCCTTTCATCCCATTTATAGATTCAGCCCAAAAAACATTAAAGAGTGAGTAGTAATGCATTGCACTTTTACATTTATAAAACAAACAACCTATGCCGAAAATTAATATAATTTACAGGAAAGAGACTTTAGTGGAATAAAATACCAAAAGAGTAGAAGGATAGGGACGACCAACCTTGTATGAACTCACTTAGAAAGAGGCTTTTGTTGATCCTTTTCCGAACTCTCTGAATTATGATGAGTGAGATATTCACTTCTAGATCAAAGGTTGTATAGCCCATACCTATGTTATAAGCAATCAAGTTGTGAAATATACTTTTTAAGAGAAATGTACGATCAATAAATGATTAAGCAGATATAAGCCGAAATATTTGCCGAACCACTATAAAATTATGTGTGTCTTCTTCCTTTTAATCCTTTTTCTTTTATAATCTACAATGACTACTCGATTGGGTGTTTGTGTCATTTTTTATCCAAATATTTTGCCGCTTTCACTCAGAGCGACTCAAATTTAAGAACTTGAAATTTGATTTGGAGAAGAGGAAGAGGCCTAATACGAGAGCTATTGTGATGCCCCACCTCAATACCCACGCTAACCAAGAACACTACGATGTAGTGCTGTCAATTAGCACGGAGAATAAGGCTGTTGAGGAGCGACCATCCGTGTAACTTCTTTGTGCGAGCACCGATATGTCAGATAGAATAGAAAGCATATCATTTAAGGAGGAAATCCGACATTCCGATACAAACTCAAAGCTATCACACAGTGGCTATATATAATTGATGTAGCGCAACCCTCATTTGTCAAAGGCATATGTCGTGACCAAGCTTTGCGACCTAACGTAGAAGTTGTAGGTCGTCTACGACCTAAGGAGCCACGTGAGGAGGAGCTATGACTTAACGGGGGAGGGTTACGACTTAACCAAGTCAGGGAGAAAAGGCTACGACCTAACAAAGCTTATAAGTCGTTGGTACGACTTAAGGAAGATAAGCGAGATAGCAAGCAGTTAGGTCATGTAGCCAAGGGACGGCCTACTGATGACAAGTTACGACCTAATTTGTTGAAAGCTGAAGTTTTAACTCGCTCACGACCTAATGGGTTTTTAGGTCACTCACGACTTATGGAAGGATGTCTACGACCTAACCAGTTGGAAGGTAGAACGCTGGAACGACTCAACGAGTTAAAGGTACTACGAGCCAAAATGGAACGACCTAAGTTAGGTCGCAAGGAGCTAGGTCGCAAGAAGTTAAGGCGTGAAGTCCTTAAGTCGCTACATGTTTTTTTAGGTCGTTACCGACCTAAAGCTTAGGTCGCGAAGTTTCTGATGCGCATGTTCTTAAGTCGCGGAAGCCTGAATGCCGTTGGATTTTCTCTGCCGAGTTAATCTGGACCGTTGATTTCTTAAGTCGTTACTAAGTTGAGTCGCATAGAATTGTTAAGTCGGCAACGACTTAAGTGGTTGTCTGTTTTTCTGTCTTTAAGTCGTATGGCGATTGTTTTTAAGTCGTATGCGTTGTGTTGTAATGGTAATATTGTTAAGTCATTATGTTGTAACTATTTGGGCTTAAGTCGTGTACGACTTATGGTAGGTCGTGACTGTTAGCTCGGAACCGACTTAGGAGATGTAATTTTTTGTTGTTTTTTCCTGTGAGTTGTAAAACGCCTATAAATAGGCCGAGTCTCTCATTTGTAAAGGTTTTTGAATATTGAATAAAATTCTCTTTTGTTAGCTTTGTGCTTTCAATTCTAATTGGTAGTCGAGTGTATCTCCTATCTCCACCTTCGACATTCGAGTGCGCTCGAATCTTCGATTGTTGAAGCCGATTCACGAAATCAAGTGCGCTTGATCAACGCGTGAAGAATCGCAGATCTTTGAACCCGGTATCGTGTGCGATCAACGGGTTTGGGATAGCTAGAATTCGGTATCTTCGGATCAACGAGTTTGGGCATTTCAGTATCCATCAATCCATCGATTGCTACTTTCACCGATTGAAGTTTGTTTTGAATAATCCGCTGCGTCAGTTTGGTATCGGAGCTTGTTTTAGCCAATCATAGCTAAATCGAGTCTTGGAGTTGAGAATTTGAAGTGTTGAAGTTGTGTTCATCGTGTTCATCATATTTTGCAACAAAGTTGGAGTTTCGATCCATTTCATTTTGGATCAAAGTTCGAAAGGTGTTTGAAACTTGAAGTGTGAATTTGTTGAAGTGTTTGGGAAGTATTCAATCATGCCGCCAAGACGAGTTCAACGTCATCGCAATATTAATGCTTTGTACGGAAGAGAAGAGGCCGATGAAATGGAGCAACGCAACGAGAATTTCAATGAGAAGCTTACTGAAGGGATTGGTCGATTATAGAGAATGATGCTTGAAATGAGTCAAAATCAGAGAAGGGTTTCACCTGAATCGAGCCATGGAAGAAGTAGAGTTTCACCACATTCTAATCGGGAGAGAAGTGTTGATAGTGATCATAGAAGCGTGGATCGAGATTGTGATAGAAATGTGACTGATCGAGATCGGAGGAATGTAGATCGTAGGAATGTTGGTGGAAGAAATGGTGGTGGTAGAGATGTTGGTGGTCAGGATCGACATCGATATACATCGGATTATGAAGAAGAGTATGATGGTGGTAGTGTTCATGGACGAGGACGTGGACGAGGAAGGAATCAGTCGGAGTACGATCACAAGTGGGAATCTGGGATGAAGACTGAAATTCCTGAATTCAAAGGTGGTATGCAAGCTGAAGAGTTTCTAGATTGGGTGGCTAATGTTGAAGAAATTTTTGACTTCAAAGAAGTTCCAGAACATCGTAGAGTGAAGTTGGTTGCTACAAGGTTGAGGGGTAGAGCTTTGGCATGGTGGCAGCAAACCAAACTTACACGTGAACGAATGGGGAAGTCAAAAGTTGAATCTTGGGAGAAGATGAAGAAATTGATGAAAGCAACGTTCTTACCTTACAATTATCAATCTTTGATGTATCAACGTTTGTAGAACTTGAGACAAGGGACGAAATCTGTGAATGACTATGCTGATGAATTCTATCAACTTATTGCAAGGAATGATATTATGGAAACGGAAGAACAACTAACATCTAGATTCATTGGGGGATTGAGAATGCAGATCCAGGATATGGTAAACATGTTTGATCCAAGATCTGTGGCGGAAGCACATCAGAAAGCGTTGGCTTGGGAGAAACAGGGAAGACGAGGTGGTGGTGTGTTTACCAATTCTAACAATCAAACGAAGGGTGTTAATGGAAGTTCTAATGTTTCAAAAGTTGGTGCAAAACCAGTTGTAAAGGAGGTTGAGAAGGCGAAGGTTAACAACAGTTTCAAATGTTACAATTATCAGGAGATGGGTCATAAAAGCAACGAATGTCCAAAGTCGAAGAAGAGAACCATGGTGACAGAAGTTGAGGAGGAAGATGAGGAAGAAGCTGAATGTTCTAATTATTTATCAGTTGAGGAGGAAGAGTTACTGTCGGGAGATGAAGGATACGCATTGATGATGAGAAGAAGTTGTTTAACACCGAAGCAAGAGGAGGAAAGTAGTTGGTTGAGGAACAATATCTTTCAATCTACATGCACTATTCTGGGGAGAGTTTGTAAATTTGTTATTGATGCTGGAAGTTGCGATAATATTATCTCTACAGAAGCAGTAAAGAAGTTGGAATTGAAAACCGAGAAGCATCCTAAACCGTACAAGTTAGCTTGGTTGAGGAAGGGTGGTGAAGTGAAAGTTGGACGTAGAGCTTGTGTGAAGTTTTCAATTGGGAAGAAATACAAGGATAAGGTTTGGTGTGATGTAGTAGACATGGATGTGTGTCATCTGTTGTTGGGCAGACCAAGGCAGTTTGATAGAGCAGTACAACATGATGGTCGTGCTAACAGTTACAGTTTCACGTTTGAGGGTACTAAAATCACTTTGGTTCCCAAGAAGCAACAACCGAAGGAGAGTAAGTTGGAGGAGATTGAAGAGTTGAAAACTTTATTATCTCTGAAGGAATTTGTTAAGGAGGTTGAAGAGGGGCCTGAAGTATACCTGTTGATTGGGCGTGAGAGCTGTGAGGAGGTTGAAATTCCAGAAGAAGCGAAGTCAGTATTGAAAGAATTTGAGGATGTATTTCCAGAAGAGTTGCCTAAAGAGTTACCGCCGCTGAGAGACATTCAATATCAAATTGATCTTGTTCCGGGAGCAGTATTGCCACATAGACCGCATTATCGAATGAGTCCGAAGGAGCATGAAGAATTGAGGAGGCAGGTGGAAGAATTGCTTGAGCAGGGACGTGTGCAGGAAAGCTTGAGTCCATATGCTGTACCAGCTTTGTTGGTACCGAAGAAGGATGGAACGTGGAGGATGTGCACAGACAGTAGGGCATTGAATAAGATCACTGTGAGATACAGATTTCCTATGCCAAGGTTGGATGACTTGCTAGATCAGTTGAGTGGGGCAACTATATTTTCAAAGATTGATTTGAAAAGTGGTTATCATCAAATTCGAATCAGACCAGGGGACGAATGGAAGACAACATTCAAGACAAGAGAAGGGTTGTATGAATGGCTGGTGATGCCGTTTGGTCTTTCGAATGCACCAAGTACGTTCATGCGAGTGATGAATCAAATTTTTAGACCTTTTATCGGAAAATTTGTGGTGGTGTATTTCGATGATATTCTAATATACAGTGGGAGTTCATAGGAACACGTACATCATTTGAAGGAAGTGTTGATGGTACTAAGGCAGGAACAATTTTATGCTGCGATGAAGATATGCGTGTTCATGACGCATAGTGTTTTGTTTCTGGGGTATGTTGTGTCCGGAGAAGGTATACAGGTGGACCAGAATAAAGTTGAAGCAGTTAGAAATTGGCCACAGCCAAGGACAATTACAGAAGTGAGAAGTTTTCATGGGCTAGCATCGTTCTACCGAAGATTCATTCCACACTTCAGTAGCATGATGGCACCGGTGACTGATTGTATGAAAGGAAAACAGTTTTCATGGACAGTGGAAGCGGGAAATGCTTTTGAGAAGATCAAGGGGTTGCTGACGTCTGCACCAATTCTTGTATTACCAGATTTTCAGTTGTTGTTTGAGCTACACACCGATGCATTGAAGGTTGGAATTGGCGGGGTGTTGAGTCAGAAGGGGCATCCGATTGCATATTTTAGCGAAAAGTTATCAGGAGCAAAGATGAGATATAACACATATGATGTGGAGTTTTATGCTGTTGTACAGGCTGTTAAACATTGGAGACATTATCTATTTCAGAAAGAATTTGTTCTTTACACGGATCATGAAGCGTTGAAGCATATGCAGGGACAGGACAAGATTTCAGCAAGACATGCATCGTGGATTGCCTATTTACAACAATTTACTTTTGTTGTCAAACACAAGTCAGGGGTGACGAATCGCGTAGCTGATGCATTGAGTAGGAGGAGTCATTTGTTGACAACGATGAAGGTTGAAGTGACAGGGTTTGAATTATTGCCAGAATTGTTTGAAGAAGATCCTTATTTTGCAAAGCTTGTTGAGAAAGTCAAAGACGGAAGTATTGACGAGTTTGTGATGGCAGATGGTTTTCTGTTCAAGGGAAATCGATTATGTATACCGGATTGCAGTTTACGGTTGAAGATTGTGAAAGAATTGCACGAAGAAGGTCATGTGGGTAGAGACCGTACACTACAGCTGATTTCTTAATCTTACTTTTGGCCATCGATGAGGAAAGAGGTTGAAAGGTGTAACGACCCGCCATTTTGGACCATTCGCATCCATTATAAGTGTAAAGATAGACACTCATGCCGGAATTGAATTGTTCAAAATACCGCGTTGTTAATTTAAAGTTGGCAAAACTGAACATATACAGTAAATAAATAATCACAGATCACAGACACAGAGTAATAAGTGCAGCGGAAATAAAAGAGATAGTAGTTCATGAAGCTACTATATGAATATGTAAAATACATCAGAGTTTACAACAGAAGAATAATACGATACATCAGATACAAATCAGAATACATCACTGGAATCATCGAATACTGAAAGCAGAATAGATGGCTGGATCTTCAAGCAAAGCTCCAACTCCAAAGGTGAGTCTCGAATACTGGTACACTCAGTCTGACCCGAGCGTAAAGCAAAACACAAAACACTCGAGTCAGGATTAACATTCTTATATTAATAAATCCAACTCAAGTGAAATAGCAATTGAAATACAAGTAACTCAAGGATGTTTGGAATAACCATCCTTTAAGGATCCGTTAAACTATCTACTAGGTAGTAATGTACGCTAAGTAGATAATGTCTATCAGTAATATAAAGATATCAAAGTAGGGTTAAGCAGGGCCCATACACCTCTTAACCTGTTTATTCCCAAAAGCATATACAAGACCGTAGTTTCCCCAAAACCGGAAGTCACCAGAGGGCAATCCATATACTCAAAGTACAAATCAAAATCGTAGTGGTCGCGAATAGGATAATCAGTATGACAAGGTACATGAGGCGATACCAACTAGGATACTAGTAGTTGCCTGATCCGGACTGATGTTGGGCATAGCAGCTACTACCCCAACACCGCGAAACAACACTCCCAAATCGAGGGGTGCACCCAAATCGAATCACAAAAGTAATAGATATGGTATCGAAGAAGTGTGTCCGCTAGAGATGGCGATCCTCAATGGCCCGGCGCGGCTCCTGTTTTAGTCATGTCAGGGGTCATCCAAAATCGTTCTCTTTCTTCAGTCAACGCGTTCACCAAACCATCCACTTCATTCTGGATCATCACTCCGCGTATAGTTATTAAAGTGGTTTCGGTTCAGATAGAGAGTATATCCATTACCGATCCCGGTCTCTTTAATAACTTTCGTAATTATTACAATGATTGGTCGTTTATATATTTCAAAACCAAATCAATTTCAATTTCAAATAGAATTCGTAAATCAACATTTCATTTGTCTTTCTAAAACAATTTCCAAATTTTCGTTTCAAAACTTCCAATTTCGAAATCTTATAATTCAATTTCAATCTTTATTTTAAACAATTCAAATATCAATTTAAATTCGTATATAAGATTAAATTCCGAAATCATTTAAATCAGTTTAATTTAACATTCAAATCAATTTAAACTCATTTATCGATTTCATTCAATATTCGTTAAGTTACTTTATCATTCAAAACAAATTCAATTAAATTTCCAATTCATTAAACCAATTCTTAAGTTCAACTTCGTTAACAAAACTTACAATTTTGAATTAAACTAAATTCGTCAAATCAATTCTCCAATTACAAGTCTTACATTAATTCCAAAAATATCACATTTCATTTTCGTTAAAGAATCCAATTTCACTTATTTACTTCCTTAAATAATTTTCCAAAACTTAATTAATAAAGAACTCAATTTCAATTCTTTACGAAGTAAAATTCACTTATTCAAAAGTTCAATTTTTCTTATTAAAGAATTTCAATTCAATTTAATCATTTAATAATTCATTATTAAATAGTTCAAAACTTAATTATTAAATAATTTCAAAGTTTAATAATTTCAAACTTAATTATAATTTCCAACTTAATTTTTAAATCATTTCAAAGTTTAATTCAATCAATTCTCAAATTTAACAACATTCTTCCATCATTTTCATTGTTAACATTTTGTTTCAGATTATTAAATATTAACATTTTCCTATCATTAAAATTCAAATTTCAACTTCATTTCAAAATCCTATTTTTATTCAAATAAAATCTTCGTTTATTTTTAAATCAAATTTATTGACCAATCGGGTTTTATTTAATTTTCTATCCTAGGTCAAAGTTCAATTTGGGTATTTATCATTTCAACCCGATTCCAATTCAATTCAAAATCAAAACATATCAAAGGGAACTTGCAGTGTGATAACTGGGATGGTGTCAAAGTAAATAAACAAGCAATAACAACAAACAATAACAATCAAATAATCAATTCAAATAATCCCGAAATAACTGTATTAATTCGCATTGTTATTTGTACGAATTAATATAATTATTTCTAGAATCTACTCTATCATTTCAAGTAGATTAAAGATTATTACATTACGGTTTTCACTTGTCATCTATTTACAATTTCATACATCATCAATTTAACAACATACATTCAGTGGTTCAAAATGTAATTAAACAAATCCTACGTGTCAATAAATTTAACAGATAAGGGGTCATATTATACAAATGTCAGTTAATCAAATTTAACATTTAACTATCCTATATCAAGTTCAATTTCATACTATTTATCATTTTAACATTAACAATTTAACGTCCAATATAAACATCAACAATCAATCAATTATCAGCCAAACTGTATTATCAACGCATAAATAATTAACAGATAATGGTGTCAGATGTCACAGGTGAACTGATACAGGCAATAGCATATATAACAGTATAATTAACTAACAGCAGCATATTTCAATTGTCGTTTCAATTGAAATCAAATTTAATAAATAAAAGAACGTTAATCGTGAGTGAGTGCTCACCTTTCGAGGCCAGAGATGATTAGACGAACGGGAAAGGAAACGAACTATGGATCCAACACAAATTCCAAAGCGAATTGTGATGGCACGAATTTAAAAGCAGATAGGATCGGCACGGATTCGACGGACAAAGCTGATAAATATAGAAATCGATGAGAAAAATCAATCAGTTAATAGAGACAGAAATCATAATATCATTATTATTTTATTAAAATCAATGTTTAATTTAAAACTCCTATTAAAATTCACAATCCCTATATATCGTATTTTAAAAGTCACTACCAAAATCAAATAGTTTCTCAACTATGGAAATAAGCCTATATATACTAAGGTTCAAACATATATATTATCTTTTAAAATCCTTTATATATTTTTAACGGTCAAAGTATCAATATATACAAATAAACACGTCGGGATTTAACCCAATAGTTAAAATCAAATGAGACCTTTATATAATAAAATTCAAAATGAATGAACAAATCAATATACACATAACTTTATATCTTTAAAAATCAATGTTCATTACAGTCCTAGTTTACAAAATGTCTCAAACAATATTAAACGTGATATCCATATACATTTTAAACCATAAAACCCCTTTCAAAATATTAGTCAAAACATATTATATATAGGTGTACCAACATAAATATATATATATATAGTTTACATATATAAAACCAGAAGAATCTGGAAAAATCAGATTCTCAGATATAACCATTAAAATACACTAATATATATACTGTCATACCGTATATACTTTAAGCCTATAATTCTGATACATATCAACTCTTATATAAAGTGTAAAATATATATAAGAAATTATATAAATAAATAATTTATACTTTAATAGCTCGGGCAAACTTACAAAACTTTGTAAACAATAGGCAACTTCATATATATAGTAAAATATGTACAGGCAACATATAAATGAGCTGCTACACTATATCTATAACTATAAGATGTACATACTAATATATAAGTTTTAAAGTCTAACGTATAAAAGAATGTGCAGGCAGATCTATTAACTAACAGATCATATAAACCAATTATACAACTCATACATACATTATATATCCATCTATATTATACTAATATATATTATTATTTTTTATTAAAACAATAACATATAAACGTATTATACCTCTGCAAAATGGGCTCGGCCAACTGCAAGGAAGAGGGAAAGTAGGGAACATGCGACTTGAAAACAGCAGCGGATAAGGGGAGATGAGGCCAGGTGGAGACGAAGGCCGAGAGGAATGCAGGCAGTGGCGAGCTCGCGTGGCCGTGAGCAGGGTAGTAGGTGGCAGATCTGGGAAGGCGAGTGGCGGAGGCTGGTGTGGCATCGGCCAGAGGTGGAGGAAGGTCGGACCGTGGTTGATGAGATGGGGAGTGCGAAGGGAAGGTCTGGTGAGGAAATCTCGGCGCAGTGGTGGCGTTTGCTTAGGGGTGACTGGGAGGGAACGTGGCAGGCAACGGCTGCGACCGAGGGGAGGAGGCGATGGCGGCGGGTGTAGGGAGTAGGTAGGTCGGAGTATGAACGGAGGGATGTGGCGGTGGTCGTGAGGCGGAGTAGTGAGAGGCGAGGGGAGGTCTGGTTCAGTGATGGAGGCGGGCCTGGTGGGGCTCGGCTGGTGATTTGCGTGGAAAGCTCGAGGGGAGACATGCTGAGGTTGTCGAGGCCGAACTGTGCCAGGCGTTGATGCGTTGATGGCAGGCGGGATACAAGTGAGGTTATTGAATGGAAGGGAGGAAATGGGTTACAGGCTAGTATAAGAAAGCGACATTATTTCTCCTTTTGGATGGAAAGAACAGGCGGATGTATGAAAGAAGTGAAGGGTCAGGGAGAAAAAGAACGAACTGTATACATTGGAACCAGTGAAAAGCAAAAGGTAAGCACGTGAATTTTTGGAGATATAAATGCAACAGTTGTCATTTTGGGAATTACAAAAGCCAATGGTTGTTCAAATTTAAACGGTGGAATATGAAAAGTATTGGAAGCTAAAAAGTCGAATTACAGAACCGATACGGAAATTGTTATGCAAAGTGCAACGTACAACGGAACTCCGAATTTGACAATCGAATATACCGTAGAGATCGGCACGACGAGACGATCAAAACGGTATATAGAAATCAGTGGTACGATCATCCGATAAAAATCGATATCGGTACCAGAATACTGCTATTTTGTAGAAAATAAGAACGACGGAACCAAAGATGTCCGAATTTTGAAAAACGACAAACTGTCATCTTGCTCAGAAGATGGTTTAGAATTTTTCTATGTAAAATATTTTGGGTTTGAAAACGTTTTATTTTCAACGCTTTTTAACTGATTAAATTGAAGTGAATTTACGTGCGAAATAAACTTTCGTATTTTCGGACGAAAATTTACCAGTTGCTATGTTTAACTGGACGTATTCCAAATATTAAATTTTTATTTCAAAATTTTATCGTTTAAAATTTCACAAAATTTTAACTAATTACGTTATTAAAACGGTTAAAATTTACGGGTCGTTACATTCTCCCCCACTCAAAACTTTTCGTCCCCGAAAAGGAACGAGGTAGGAGAATAGAAACCACCAGAAAGAAAAACAGATTTTTAAATACAAAATAACAATTAATTTAAACCATATAAATTCAAATGTAAATTAATTGATATTCAATAATTGATTTAATCCATTTGATTTCACTAAAATCAATCTCAACTATTTCTAAATTTATTATTTTATTACCCAATTATCTTAAATTTACAATTACTAAAACCATAAATTTGAATAATCTTTTATTATAATCATATTTTATTCAGCAATTTTAAATTCCAAATTATTGTTAAATTTATTCTACTTAATATATCTAATCCCATATATTTAACCCATATTAATTTAAACCATAAAAGTTCTAATTTAAATTAATTTCATCTATTAATTTCTTTAAAATTCAAGGTATTTTCATATGTTGATCAAATTTCAACTTATTAATTCTTTCAAAACAAACTTATTAATTCTTTCAAAACAAATTTTTTTCATTAATAACTGAGTTTACTAATTATCCTATCTAACTCTATTAACATTTTTATAAGCAAAATTTTAGTGTATAACCTTTATTATAAACACTCAAATTTTATTTATAAAATTATTTTATATTGTATATTATCCAATTACATATTCAACTTCTGAATGATTTAGGTAAGTTGTATTAGAATGCAGTTGAACAATATACCAATAAAATTTACCAAATTCAATTATTTAAGTTTAAATATTTATCCAAAATTTTGGTTTTATTTATAATTAAAATCATCCTTTAACAAAATTCAAGAATTAGATTTCCGATTAACTTTAAACAATTTAGGGATATATATATAATATATTTATATCAAATCAAATTTTAAAATAAGATACCTATATATATATATATATATATCAAATTATACTGAAGAAATTCAAATCAAAATATTTTCAAAACAAAACTGTAGCAAAGCTGCAGAATGGTTTCTCCACTTCGAAACTCGAAAATGAATGTCGATGATGCGGCCGTCATCACCGAAATTATTTTCCAGCGACAAAGAGAAGAGCACTGATTCAAACATTTAAAATTCTTTGAAATGATTTCAATTTGAAAATACTTAAAACTGTACAACTAAAACTTTCAAATCAAGTTGGAAATCACCGAAAATTAAATTCTCAAATTTTTGAATTAAATTCATTTCAAATTCCAAATCAATTTATAAACCGTATTTATAAATTTATTTAGAACAATAAATGATAATCAAATATTATTATTTCAAACAACAATTTAATTAGCTTATTAAATTCCAGAAAATTTTACTTATATTTTTTACAATATAATCAAACAAATTTATTTCATTTACCAAATTTGTAAATAATATTGTGTCAGTTTGCTCTGTTCAAGTGTTTTGGAAATCCTATCGATAGCGTTGATCAGACGTATCGATCGGAAACCCAAATCAACATCAACAACTCAAACAACACAATATATAAAACATTTTAATATTAGTTTACAAATACACTTCTCACTCGACGATACTAAAATGGATTTCAGAGCAAGGATAGAGATTCAAATTTTTGATAGACTCAAATCAAGAGAATTTCGATTCGAAGATAGGTTTGAAACAAAGACGAGATAATTAATTAACAAAATAAGGCGATGGATAAGTTATAAAAATTTTGGGCAACCTTAACCGGGTCGACCGTGACTTCAAAAATAAGATCGGTGTAGAATTCTGAGGTAATCAACATTCGATCTCAAGAAATAAAATTCAGGTATAACAGGGAATAGATAGCATCGTAAACCAAGGATACAGAAATTTCCGGTAAATCGATGCCTATTATAAAGGAGTTTCACCCCTTTACAAATCATTCGAAGTTTGGCGAGACCGCCGATTCACTATAAGGGTCATTCGAAGTGGAGTTTTGTGATGCTCCAGAATTGAAAGAAGATGAATAGTGAGGGACACGAATGAAATTTGGAACCGCAGGGAACGTTCCAAAAATTCAAAGGAATTGAGTCAAAGGAAGAGATTGAAACTCGAATGAGAGTGATTCTGTAAATACATTTACCCTATATGTTAAGTTTTGCCTAGAGCTACCAAAGCTCTGATACCAACTGTAACGACCCGCCATTTTGGACCATTCGCATCCATTATAAGTGTATAGGTAGACACTCATGCCGGAATTGAATTGTTCAAAATACCGCGTTGTTAATTTAAAGTTGGCAAAACTGAACATATACAGTAAATAAATAATCACAGATCACAGACACAGAGTAATAAGTGCAGCGGAATTAAAAGAGATAGTAGTTCATGAAGCTACTATATGAATATGTAAAATACATCAGAGTTTACAACAGAAGAATAATACGATACATCAGATACAAATCAGAATACATCACTGGAATCATCGAATACTGAAAGCAGAATAGATGGCTGGATCTTCAAGCAAAGCTCCAACTCCAAAGGTGAGTCTCGAATACTGGTACACTCAGTCTGACCCGAGCGTAAAGCAAAACACAAAACACTCGAGTCAGGATTAACATTCTTATATTAATAAATCCAACTCAAGTGAAATAGCAATTGAAATACAAGTAACTCAAGGATGTTTGGAATAACCATCCTTTAAGGATCCGTTAAACTATCTACTAGGTAGTAATGTACGCTAAGTAGATAATGTCTATCAGTAATATAAAGATATCAAAGTAGGGTTAAGCAGGGCCCATACACCTCTTAACCTGTTTATTCCCAAAAGCATATACAAGACCGTAGTTTCCCCAAAACCGGAAGTCACCAGAGGGCAATCCATATACTCAAAGTACAAATCAAAATCGTAGTGGTCGCGAATAGGATAATCAGTATGACAAGGTACATGAGGCGATACCAACTAGGATACTAGTAGTTGCCTTATCCGGACTGATGTTGGGCATAGCAGCTACTACCCCAACACCGCAAAACAACACTCCCAAATCGAGGGGTGCACCCAAATCGAATCACAAAAGTAATAGATATGGTATCGAAGAAGTGTGTCCGCTAGAGATGGCGATCCTCAATGGCCCGGCGCGGCTCCTGTTTTAGTCATGTCAGGGGTCATCCAAAATCGTTCTCTTTCTTCAGTCAACGCGTTCACCAAACCATCCACTTCATTCTGGATCATCACTCCGCGTATAGTTATTAAAGTGGTTTCGGTTCAGATAGAGAGTATATCCATTACCGATCCCGGTCTCTTTAATAACTTTCGTAATTATTACAACGATTGGTCGTTTATATATTTCAAAACCAAATCAATTTCAATTTCAAATAGAATTCGTAAATCAACATTTCATTTGTCTTTCTAAAACAATTTCCAAATTTTCGTTTCAAAACTTCCAATTTCGAAATCTTATAATTCAATTTCAATCTTTATTTTAAACAATTCAAATATCAATTTAAATTCGTATATAAGATTAAATTCCGAAATCATTTAAATCAGTTTAATTTAACATTCAAATCAATTTAAACTCATTTATCGATTTCATTCAATATTCGTTAAGTTACTTTATCATTCAAAACAAATTCAATTAAATTTCCAATTCATTAAACCAATTCTTAAGTTCAACTTCATTAACAAAACTTACAATTTTGAATTAAACTAAATTCGTCAAATCAATTCTCCAATTACAAGTCTTACATTAATTCCAAAAATATCACATTTCATTTTCGTTAAAGAATCCAATTTCACTTATTTACTTCCTTAAATAATTTTCCAAAACTTAATTAATAAAGAACTCAATTTCAATTCTTTACGAAGTAAAATTCACTTATTCAAAAGTTCAATTTTTCTTATTAAAGAATTTCAATTCAATTTAATCATTTAATAATTCATTATTAAATAGTTCAAAACTTAATTATTAAATAATTTCAAAGTTTAATAATTTCAAACTTAATTATAATTTCCAACTTAATTTTTAAATCATTTCAAAGTTTAATTCAATCATTTCTCAAATTTAACAACATTCTTCCATCAATTTCATTGTTAACATTTTGTTTCAGATTATTAAATATTAACATTTTCCTATCATTAAAATTCAAATTTCAACTTCATTTCAAAATCCTATTTTTATTCAAATAAAATCTTTGTTTATTTTTAAATCAAATTTATTGACCAATCGGGTTTTATTTAATTTTCTATCCTAGGTCAAAGTTCAATTTGGGTATTTATCATTTCAACCCGACTCCAATTCAATTCAAAATCAAAACATATCAAAGGGAACTTGCAGTGTGATAACTGGGATGGTGTCAAAGTAAATAAACAAGCAATAACAACAAACAATAACAATCAAATAATCAATTCAAATAATCCAGAAATAACCGTATTAATTCGCATTGTTATTTGTACGAATTAATATAATTATTTCTAGAATCTACTCTATCATTTCAAGTAGATTAAAGATTATTACATTACGGTTTTCACTTGTCATCTATTTACAATTTCATACATCATCAATTTAACAACATACATTCAGTGGTTCAAAATGTAATTAAACAAATCCTACGTGTCAATAAATTTAACAGATAAGGGGTCATATTATACAAATGTCAGTTAATCAAATTTAACATTTAACTATCCTATATCAAGTTCAATTTCATACTATTTATCATTTTAACATTAACAATTTAACGTCCAATATAAACATCAACAATCAATCAATTATCAACCAAACTGTATTATCAACGCATAAATAATTAACAGATAATGGTGTCAGATGTCACAGGTGAACTGATACAGGCAATAGCATATATAACAGTATAATTAACTAACAGCAGCATATTTCAATTGTCGTTTCAATTGAAATCAAATTTAATAAATAAAAGAACGTTAATCGTGAGTGAGTGCTCACCTTTCGAGGCCAGAGATGATTAGACGAACGGGAAAGGAAACGAACTATGGATCCAACACGAATTCCAAAGCGAATTGTGATGGCACGAATTTAAAAGCAGATAGGATCGGCACGGATTCGACGGACAAAGCTGATAAATATAGAAATCGATGAGAAAAATCAATCAGTTAATAGAGACAGAAATCATAATATCATTATTATTTTATTAAAATCAATGTTTAATTTAAAACTCCTATTAAAATTCACAATCCCTATATATCGTATTTTAAAAGTCACTACCAAAATCAAATAGTTTCTCAACTATGGAAATAAGCCTATATATACTAAGGTTCAAACATATATATTATCTTTTAAAATCCTTTATATATTTTTAACGGTCAAAGTATCAATATATACAAATAAACACGTCGGGATTTAACCCAATAGTTAAAATCAAATGAGACCTTTATATAATAAAATTCAAAATGAATGAACAAATCAATATACACATAACTTTATATCTTTAAAAATCAATGTTCATTACAGCCTAGTTTACAAAATGTCTCAAACAATATTAAACGTGATATCCATATACATTTTAAACCATAAAACCCCTTTCAAAATATTAGTCAAAACATATTATATATAGGTGTACCAACATAAATATATATATATATAGTTTACATATATAAAACCAGAAGAATCTGGAAAAATCAGATTCTCAGATATAACCATTAAAATACACTAATATATATACTGTCATACCGTATATACTTTAAGCCTATAATTCTGATACATATCAACTCTTATATAAAGTGTAAAATATATATAAGAAATTATATAAATAAATAATTTATACTTTAATAGCTCGGGCAAACTTACAAAACTTTGTAAACAATAGGCAACTTCATATATATAGTAAAATATGTACAGGCAACATATAAATGAGCTGCTACACTATATCTATAACTATATGATGTACATACTAATATATAAGTTTTAAAGTCTAACGTATAAAAGAATGTGCAGGCAGATCTATTAACTAACAGATCATATAAACCAATTATACAACTCATACATACATTATATATCCATCTATATTATACTAATATATATTATTATTTTTTATTAAAACAATAACATATAAACGTATTATACCTCTGCAAAATGGGCTCGGCCAACTGCAAGGAAGAGGGAAAGTAGGGAACAGGCGACTTGAAAACAGCAGCGGATAAGGGGAGATGAGGCCAGGTGGAGACGAAGGCCGAGAGGAATGCAGGCAGTGGCGAGCTCGCGTGGCCGTGAGCAGGGTAGTAGGTGGCAGATCTGGGAAGGCGAGTGGCGGAGGCTGGTGTGGCATCGGCCAGAGGTGGAGGAAGGTCGGACCGTGGTTGATGAGATGGGGAGTGCGAAGGGAAGGTCTGGTGAGGAAATCTCGGTGCAGTGGTGGCGTTTGCTTAGGGGTGACTGGGAGGGAACGTGGCAGGCAACGGCTGCGACCGAGGGGAGGAGGCGATGGCAGCGGGTGTAGGGAGCAGGTAGGTCGGAGTATGAACGGAGGGATGTGGCGGTGGTCGTGAGGCGGAGTAGTGAGAGGCGAGGGGAGGTCTGGTTCAGTGATGGAGGCGGGCCTGGTGGGGCTCGGCTGGTGATTTGCGTGGAAAGCTCGAGGGGAGACATGCTGAGGTTGTCGAGGCCGAACTGTGCCAGGCGTTGATGCGTTGATGGCAGGCGGGATACAAGTGAGGTTATTGAATGGAAGGGAGGAAATGGGTTACAGGCTAGTATAAGAAAGCGACATTATTTCTCCTTTTGGATGGAAAGAACAGGCGGATGTATGAAAGAAGTGAAGGGTCAGGGAGAAAAAGAACGAACTGTATACATTGGAACCAGTGAAAAGCAAAAGGTAAGCACGTGAATTTTTGGAGATATAAATGCAACAGTTGTCATTTTGGGAATTACAAAAGCCAATGGTTGTTCAAATTTAAACGGTGGAATATGAAAAGTATTGGAAGCTAAAAAGTCGAATTACAGAACCGATACGGAAATTGTTACGCAAAGTGCAACGTACAACGGAACTCCGAATTTGACAATCGAATATACCGTAGAGATCGGCACGACGAGACGATCAAAACGGTATATAGAAATCAGTGGTACGATCATCCGATAAAATTCGATATCGGTACCAGAATACTGCTATTTTGTAGAAAATAAGAACGACGGAGCCAAAGATGTCCGAATTTTGAAAAACGACAAACTGTCATCTTGCTCAGAAGATGGTTTAGAATTTTTCTATGTAAAATATTTTGGGTTTGAAAACGTTTTATTTTCAACGCTTTTTAACTGATTAAATTGAAGTGAATTTACGTGCGAAATAAACTTTCGTATTTTCGGACGAAAATTTACCAGTTGCTATGTTTAACTGGACGTATTCCAAATATTAAATTTTTATTTCAAAATTTTATCGTTTAAAATTTCACAAAATTTTAACTAATTACGTTATTAAAACGGTTAAAATTTACGGGTCGTTACAAAAGGTTTGTGGAGCGATGTCATATCTGTCAGGTTTCGAAAGGAACTGCGACCAATGCTGGATTATATATGCCGTTACCTGTACCAACTAAGCCTTGGTTTGATGTGAGTATGGACTTTGTTTTGGGTTTGCCTCGAACTCAAAGGGGAAACGATTCCATTTATGTGGTGGTTGACCGATTTTCGAAAATGGCACACTTTATTGCTTGTAAGAAGACGACGGATGCTGTTCGTGTGGCTCAGTTATTTTTCAAAGAAATCTATCGACTTCATGGATTGCCTGAATCGATTGTCTCAGACAGGGATACTAGATTTCTGAGTCACTTTTGGTTGAGTTTGTGGAAAATGGTGGGAACGAAGCTGAAGTTTAGTAGTGCATATCATCCTCAAACAGATGGACAGACCGAGGTTGTGAACAGATCGTTGGGAAACTTGTTGAGGTGTATTGTTCAAGATAATCTAAAGAGTTGGGATATGAAGTTATGTCAAGCCGAATTTGCTCATAATCATGCTGTGAATCGAAGTACTGGGTTCAGTCCATTCCAGATTGTCTATTCGAGCTTACCGAAGGGACCGTTGGATTTAACGGTGATACCACACTCAAAGGGGACAATTAAGAAAGCTGCTGATTTTGTTGAAGGGCTGACGGAATGTCATAAAATCGTTCAAGAACGATTAGAGAAAGCAAATGAGAAGTATAAACAATCTGCAGATTTGAAACGAAGAAGTGTTGAATTTCATGAAGGTGATTTGGTTTATGCAGTGTTAACAAAAGATCGTTTTCCGGTAGGCGCTTACAATAAATTGAAAGCACGGAAAATTGGTCCGGTGGAAGTTGTGAAACGAATCAAAAAAAATGTTTATAAACTGAAGCTGCCAGATGATGTGTATACGTCTGATGTGTTTAATGTTAAACATCTCGTACCATATCACGGAGATGAACGAGCTGATAGAGAAGAATTTACAAATTCTAGGTCGAATTTTTCTCAACCTGGGGAGGATGATGCAGCGCAACCCTCATTTGTCAAAGGCATATGTCGTGACCAAGCTTTGCGACCTAACGTAGAAGTTGTAGGTCGACTACGACCTAAGGAGCCACGTGAGGAGGAGCTACGACTTAACGGGGGAGGGTTACGACTTAACCAAGTCACGGAGAAAAGGCTACGACCTAACAAAGCTTATAAGTCGTTGGTATGACTTAAGGAAGATAAGCGAGATAGCAAGCAGTTAGGTCATGTAGCCAAGGGACGACCTACTGATGACGAGTTACGACCTAATTTGTTGAAAGCTGAAGTTTTAAGTCGCTCACGACCTAATGGGTTTTTAGGTCGCTCACGACTTATGGAAGGATGTCTACGACCTAACGAGTTGGAAGGTAGAACGCTGGAATGACTCAACGAGTTAAAGGTACTACGAGCTAAAATGGAACGACCTAAGTTAGGTCGCAAGGAGCTAGGTCGCAAGAAGTTAAGGCGTGAAGTCCTTAAGTCGCTACATGTTTTTTTAGGTCGTTACCGACCTAAATTTTAGGTCGCGAAGTTTCTGATGCGCATGTTCTTAAGTCGCGGAAGCCTGAATGCCGTTGGATTTTCTCTGCCGAGTTAATCTGGACCGTTGATTTCTTAAGTCGTTACTAAGTTGAGTCGCGTAGAATTGTTAAGTCGGCAACGACTTAAGTGGTTGTCTGTTTTTCTGTCTTTAAGTCGTATGGCGATTGTTTTTAAGTCGTATGCGTTGTGTTGTAATGGTAATATTGTTAAGTCGTTATGTTGTAACTGTTTGGGCTTAAGTCGTGTACGACTTATGTTAGGTCGTGACTGTTAGCTCGGAACCGACTTAGGAGATGTAATTTTTTGTTGTTTTTTCGTGTGAGTTGTAAAACACCTATAAATAGGCCGAGTCTCTCATTTGTAAAGGTTGTTGAATATTGAATAAAATTCTCTTTTGTTAGCTTTGTGCTTTCAATTCTAATTGGTAGTCGAGTGTATCTCCTATCTCCACCTTCGACATTCGAGTGCGCTCGAATCTTCGATTGTTGAAGCCGATTCGCGAAATCAAGTGCGCTTGATCAACGCGTGAAGAATCGCAGATCTTTGAACCCGGTATCGTGCGCGATCAACGAGTTCGGGATAGCTAGAATTCGGTATCTTCGGATCAACGAGTTCGGGCATTTCAGTATCCATCAATCCATCGATTGCTACTTTCACCGATTGAAGTTTGTTTTGAATAATCCGCTACGTCAATAATCTTCGGAAACAAACATAGAAATAATCATAACATAAATCAGTCATAGACATCCATATCACAAAGGCGGAAGAAGATATGAATATAAATATATAACACATGAAAGTGTTCATCAGAGTAGAGGTCAGAAAGATCCATGATAATACAAAAGAATAGCTACAAGCTACACAAAAGGATAAGTATACATCACAGAGTCTATATCTCAAATGTGTACAACAAAAACTACTAATCTAAGTAGTTAGCCAAAAGTCAGAGTAGCAAATCCCGGGAGGAAGTCAAGCAGAAGCACCTGTAACATCTCGGTCTGACCCGAGTATTATTTAAGAAAATAATAAACGGATCAGTCTAACTATAAATATCAGATGACATGATATAAAATAAAAGATATGGCATAAACATAAAATATCCATACTGACATACTACTATAAGTATGAAAATGATGATCAACAGGAGATTAACCGAAGAGAAATGATCAATATCACAAGAATCTTCTCAAAGATCCAAAGAGGGCATCATACCCTAAACTTGTACTCATAACAAGTCAATGACATAAAAATCCAGAAATCAAAACAAGAAATCCAGAAATCATAAAAAGAGAAAGAAAGAGGCCTATCACATGACGGTCCGAAGACCATGGGGAGCTACCCCATATGTGTGAGTCGGAATCACACAGATTGAGGTCTAGACTAACCAAAAAGCAAAAAGGTATGTGTGAGTGGAATCACACAAGTGGTGTCTAGTCTAACCTCGCAAACAAAAAGGTATGTGTGAGTGGAATCACACAAGTGGTGTCTAGACTAACCAAAAAGCAAAAAGGTATGTGTGAGTGGAATCACACAAGTGGTGTCTAGTCTAACCTCGCAAACAAAAAGGTATGTGTGAGTGGAATCACACAAATTGAGGTCTAGACTAACCAAAAAGCAAAAAGGTATGTGTGAGTGGAATCACACAAGTGGTGTCTAGTCTAACCTCACAAACAAAAAGGTATGTGTGAGTGGAATCACACAAGTGGTGTCTAGACTAACCTCGCAGGCAAATAGATATGTGTGAGTCGGAATCACACCAAAGAGGACTAGTCTAACCTTGCAAACAAAGAGACATCACACAATTGCTAGTCTAAATCATAAGAATGATCGTCATGATCAACAGGAAGTATCAATCACACCAAGCTAGTAAATATATGAGTTTAGCTTCATGTCCCATAACCACTTGCTTAACTTAAATATTTACGAACAAGCTGTAAATCTTCACTAGGAAATTGTCACAGAAAGGGTTCAATCGAACAAGTCCATAAATTAACCGACGAAGTAAACGCAAGCGTTTCATACCACTTGTTTTGCTAAGCCGTTTAATTATATTTTCTCATACGAATGAGGTAAAGGTTTGTATATACTAATAGATTGGAAAACGGTTTTGATAAACGAGTTTGATATTGAAAATAGAGTTGAAATCATTTTAACGAAAGGGTTTTGATATTTACTACTAGTATTAAAACCTTCAAATCTTTAGAGTGACAAGTCACAAAATGATTGTTGAAACAAATCGAATCACATAAAATTCGCATTCGAAGACGTGAGAAAAATCCAAAGAAACCAATTCCCAAAACCATCAAAGTAAGAAGTTCTGTTGAATGTTTTTCAGAATAAGATCCCCTACGCGGGGTCCAGGGGGCAGTGCCTACGGCGGGGTGCGGGGCAGCGCCCCGTCAAAACGGTACGACCTATCGGATAACTTAGAATCGATGGAAATTGAAATCTCGAGATAAAATAGGCAAAAACAGGCAAAATAGAGCAGTTCACAGGCTCTAGACGTTTGGGGTATATGCTTAGACGTCTGCAGCAAGTTTCAGGAACTGCCTGAAACAGTCTCCAGACGTCTGAGCCTACCTGCAGACGTCTGGTGACGTGCGGAAATCGTTTTTCAGCCTAGTGGGAGAGCAAACTCTCTCCCACACTTGTACCCGGTCGAGCAATGGAGTTAGGGGTTTTTGTCAATCGGTAATACGGCCCTATAGGCTCTCCGATTCACAACCAAAACCATGTTCATAATTCAAAGCAAGGAGTTTCAAAGTTTTGAATTCAAAACATCAAAAATTGAAATGTTCGCCAAAGCAATTCAAACCAAAAGCAATTGAACATGAAATAGTGTTAGAAATTCATACCCAACATCAAAGATGATTATAGTCATAGGTGTGAGATAAAAATCTCACCTTTAAACCCAAAAGCACAAGTGAGAAGCACAAGAACTAGCTAATATCAATCCCTCTTTAATAACAACTCAAGAAGCTTCAATCTATGCTCAAAAGAAAAATATTTCCTAAGTTAGGTTTAGGTAATTTCTGAGATTGAAGAGAGAATGAGTTGGAGAAGAAGAAGGAGATGCTTACCTAGACTTCTTTGGAAATTTGGAGCTAAACTTGGATTTGCAAAATGAAATTAGGGCTTAGGAATTTCCATTTCCAATCTTTTCCCCCATTGTTCTCTTTAGAGCTGAAATATTAGGAATGGAGATAAATGAGGGGAGAAAGGTTCAGTTTGGGTATTAGTGGGCTAGTGGGTTGAACCCAAACTCAAACTTCAAGTGGAAAAGGTCGAAATTTTAGCTAGCTCCAAACATATCGAAGTTTATACTCAAAAAGGTTGCAAACGACATTTTGAACTCAATGGAGGTGGTCTCGAGTCCCAATTCGACTGTTTGCAAAAAGTAGCTTTTCGGACCAAAATCCGACGAACGACGAAATATTTAAATAAAATATTTAAATATAAAATCGACAAATATGCGGGTTGTTACAGCTATTACTAGTGGTAGTCAAGGTCACGGGGGTAGCCAGGAGGTGTCCTTAAACTCAAATCCATAGATCTATATGACTAGAGAATAGATGGAAATGATGATGATAGAGATGCAAGATATGATAGGGGCTCAACAAAAAAAGATGATGAATGGATTCTTCAAAATAATATAGCAATAGAGGACTGTCGTAGCAGCTAGAAATCAGAAACAGAGGTTAGAAGGTGGAACAAGTTCACCGGGAGATGGGCAGAACTAATTAAAGCTAAACCCTTGGAAACCCTATAACTCGATACCGACTCATGTGTCCAACTTGGTACCGAGTTAAGGAGACTGTGGGCATGATAGATATAGGAGTCGGCGAGATGGAGCATACTCAAGGAACGATGTTGATCCACAGAACGATGGTCAAAATGAATGTGCAACAAAAGAGATTAGAGCCAAAAGTTCCATGTACGAAAGAGTGGCAGGATCAAGGTATGAATATGAGATTTCTGTTAGATGACAATGACAAGGTTACTGAGATGATAAGGCGAATACTAAGAGATTTAACCTAGATTAGAGTTTGGAGGATGTAAATAAAAACTCATTCACCTCAAACATACGATACGTCAGGAACCCACCTGGTTTTAAACCACCAATGCTAGATATGTATAACAGAAGGACAGATCCAACAGTTCACTCGATGAGATATATTTGACATATGGAAGTATTGGATGCTTTTGAGGAAATAATGGGACGATATTTCCCATTATACTTGGCGAAGTTAGTGGTGATGTGATTTCTCCCATTAGAGAATGGGTTCGTCGGTACGTGGACCAAATTAGTGGATAAGTTCATGGAACAATTCATAGTTCATTTAGCACGACCAAGAATGTGATGACGCTTTTGAGTGTGAGATGGAGGGCCGGCGAGATCTTATAGAGTAATCAGACCAAGATCAATGCAATAGAGGCTGCAATCCATAAGTCGAATCTATCAATAGTTCTAATACTGGTGGTTTCCTGAGTCGTGAATAAGACTGGTTTCAAAAATTCTTTGGAGAGAGATCCACCAATGGATCTAATGGATTTTTACTATCAAGCGAAGAGATGTTTATGGCAGAAGGACACAAAACCTGAAAGTGCTAAAGTGAATGCTTGATGGAGGGTCGTCCAAAACAGGATGTGTGAAGGATAAAGAAAAGCGAAAAGCTGATGATGGCTTCGGAGGATCAAAGCGGATGGAGAGGGAATAGAAATTTTCTTCTTATACTGAATTAATGAAGGATGAAAGAGAATCTACTTGGATACTGGGGAAGATTCCCTAACCAAAACCAGCAAAAAGGGTCTCATGGATTGGGAGAGAGATTTGGAAGTTTTGGTTATCCCATGAACTGAATGGGCATGAAACAAATGAATGCAGGCATCTCGTGATTTAATCGAAGAATGGGTTTGGGTAACTGCTTGCCAAAATATGTTAAAAAATCATACTACTATAACAGAAACTGTAGTGGAGCCATAAGAGTGACCACCGTCTGCAACGGATATATCTGGATGCGGCGTTGGATTTAAGCCGAGACTGATCATCTAATGATCGAGATGGATTAGAGTCGGGTTTGATTTTCGCTGTTTGCTTTTGTTTTGAATAAATGATACAGTATTACTTCCAAGCCACTTATACATGTACATTATCTTGATCGGTTCGAAGGAACGCTTTGATTTGGAAGTTTGAATGTTTTGGCTATCTCATGAGCTTAATGAGCACGAAACAAATGAAGTAGGCATCTACTTGATGTGTTAGTTTGAACTTGATAAATGAATGGCTGATGGATGTATGGACTTAAAAATCATTCGAACATGATGACCGATATTGATATTATTATGGAACACCAATGGTAGTTGGTTGTTCCTAACCGACATAAATTGATAGGGCATGATTTCCTCGATAGAAGAAACGTGATGGTGAACCGTGAGTGCAAGTTCCCTTGCCAGAGAGCGAATGGATGGACTTATACCGGATAGCGAGCCCACTCATCGAAGAGTGAGTAGATGGACTCGCTCGGTAGCAAGTCTCCTCACCGGAGAATGAGTGGATGAACTGGCTCAGATAATGAGTCCCCTCACTGGAGAGTGAGCAAATGGGCTCGTTTGGATATTAGGTCCCATCATCAAAGAGTGAATGGATTGGGCTCAACTGGATATATTATTATATGATTTGGAGAGATCATAAATTGGATTGGATGTATGATTATGTGATCCGAAGTGATCAGACACTGAACCTAAGGATTTAATGCCTTAAAATGTCTGGATATTAGATACTGGATTGTGTCATTGCCACGATTCGGTTGACTTACTTATAATAGGATATCGAGCGATATTAGATAATTTATAAGTGATGTTCCAATCGATGATAATGTATGACAATGATCGATGATGCTTGATTGCCTGATATGTGATCGTTAAATCTTGGGCGAACACGAGACGATATTGACACTAATATATGATAACCTGATCTCGAGCGAACGTGAGATAACCATTATTTATAATATATAATAATATATAATATATTAAATCAGGAGGAATTCAGAACGATATTGATAGCAATGCATAATATGATAATCCCAAGGGAACGTTGAACGATTTCTATTTGTGACTGACACTTCAGCAAGGACTCGAGTCCTTAGCTATAATGGGTCTAGAACGACCTTTGACTTGCAGGTGAATCCGATGGAACCGAATGATTCGCCACAATTGGTCTAATAGATAGCTGGAGAGCTCAAACATCGATAATTTGCCAACTTCCAATGTTTGTTCGAGCAATGCTCACCTTATATTCACAAGGCATACTTTGAAGGGACAAAGTGTTAACGGCAAATTTTCCACGGTCTCCTAATAGACCCAAACAATTGAACTGGACCAAAGAATGGTAGAGAAATGGATACAAGCACTTGTTATAAAACAGCAAAGTAGAGAAGTACAATGGAGACAAAAAGAATGGGATGAAGTTTGGACAAAGCTTCATAACCCGGTCCCCTTGAATACACAACTCAAGATTGAGTTGTAACCTTGGATGAACCAAAGGAGCTTGGCCCAAAGATGAAAACTAAATCAAAGATAAGATCAAGGTAAGATAAGGCAATGGAGTCAACTGGACCCGAGTTGAGGATGTATGATGACTTAGGCATGACTTTTTGAGTCAAATTCATGCCGAACGTGGAGAACATGCTGGAGCATATTCGAGAGCTTATTTCGATGATTTCCGTTTATAAAAAGAGGAGAAGGCTCACTTGGAATGGGGCTTATATTTCATACCCTTTTTTGTACTCTCTAAATTACGACGAGTCGAGATATTAACTTCTAAATCAAAGGATGTACAGCTCATACCCAAGTTGTAAGCAATCGAGTTGTAAAATATACTTTGTAGGAGCAAAGTACGATAAATAGAAAACAATTAAGTGGACATAGGATGGAGTATTTGCCAAACTACAATAAAGTTATGTGTTTCTTCTTCCTTCTAATCTTGTTTTCACTTATAATCTTCATTGACTATTCGATTGGGTGTGTGTGTAATTTTTGGTCCAAACAGTTCAAAAGCAGGTAAACACAATTTATCACAAATAACCTGCAAATGCATAAACTAAATCACTACGGAATTCACTTCCTTTCATCCCATATATAGATTCAGCCCAAAAAACATTAAAGAATGAGTAATGATGCATTGCACTTTTACATTTATAAAACTTAAGAAAAGTGTCGCATGTCCCTGTTTTTGATGTTCTTATAAGAAAAGTCCATGTAGATAAGAATTTGTAAATTTAGCCCCTGTTTTTTGAAAAATAGAAAAGGCAAGGTGTTTTGCATTTTTCTGACAGAAAATGCAAGCTAGCTTGCAACTTTTTGACTATGAATTTTTTTTTTGAAAATTTTCAAACTTTTGAAAAATTTAAAAGCGCAAGTTAACTTACGCTTTCTATCGCTTTTTATCAGGAAAGCGCAAGCTAGTTTGCGCTTATATTTTGAATTTTTTAGAAATTTTTGAAAAATGCAAGTTAACTTGATAGAAAGCGCAAGCTAGTTTGCGCTTTCTGATTTTTAATTTTTTTTTTAATTTTCGAAAATTTTAAAATGTTTGAAAAGAGCAAGTTAACTTGCACTTTTTATCAGGAAAGTGCAAGCTAGTTTGCGCTTTTTGATTTTGAATTTTTTTTTTGAAAATTTTGAAATTTCAAAAAAAAATTAAAATTTTGAAATGTGCAAGTTAAATTTCATTTTCTATAAGGAAAGCGCAAGATAGTCACTTTCTGATTTAGGAAAAAAAAAACAGGGACTTAATTTACATACTCATTATCATAGGGACTTTTCTTACAACAACATCGAAAATAGGGACCTTCAGTGCTAAGTCCATGTAAAACTAACAACCTATTCCGAAAATTAATAATTTACATGAAAGAGACTTCAGTAGAATAAAATACCAAATGAGTAGAAGGACAGGGATGAACAGTAGAGGATTGACTGCCCTACTCATTGATTAACACCTATTTCGTCGAATCACAAGTGAAATGATAAAGTGCAATAACGTGTAAGAATGGGGGCAAAGGATTTTGATAGAGGATGAAGAAATAAGCATATCTAACAATTCTAGTTGCAAATGAAATATATGCATGGAAGGTAGATGGTTTATGAAGTGGTAATTGAAAAAAAAACATGGAACTGCAACGTGTATTTGTGATGTGGGGAGATCAATTTTTTTGATGCAAGGAGAGGAAGATAATTTTCTATGATCTTGCGATTTTATGGAGAAGTGGAGGATGTGTGCTACAAAAGTGGAGAAAAATATGCTTGCGTTGCTAATTTAACGGGGTTAGCTAAAATAGCTCAATTGCAAGACAGAGTAGGCACTTGCCCAGGGCTCAAAACTAGAAAAGAGGTCCACTTGCATATACACATTCAATTATTTTGTTAACAAAGAATACATTCAAAACTTACATAACACAAACATTTTATGACAAGTTTAATATGATAATAGATAACTTCCACCGAACTTTTGCACTGGTATTTAAAATTCTAGTTTGTTTGTTTCAATTTGTTTTACTTTAAAACAGACAAAATTCAAGCTCGTTTATCTTCATTTACCATATACAACCTTTTAAAAGAGTTGTACTCGTCAACGGTGAATATTCAAAAGAAATCTTATTGCAAATTCTAGTGTTGATTATAATCTAATTTAAATAGATAGTGTTAGTGGTGTAAAACACATATGTTAGAAACAGAGTGTGCTCAAAGTAACCAGTGCTGGCTAGGGCATCTAACATTAGCACAGTAAGTGGACTGTTGTGCTCTCGATTGAGTGGTTGAATAGAAAAATAAGTGAACTAACAGTAAAAACAGATGCTGTATCCAACTTGTAAACAAGAATTTTTCAAAGTTTAGAACTCCATATCCTCGTTTTATATATAATCCACTAGTTTACAAAGAGACTCAAACAAACATTTTCTTCTTTATTCCACAGAGGCATTCATATGACACCATACATGGAAGCTCAATCAAGATTTATGGTTTTATGGAGGAGGGCATCCATAGAGACAACTGTTCATAGCAATACTGCATTTGGCTGTACATTCTCCAGCTTTTGCTTCGGTGCAACTGAAATAGCATGCCAGAAACTGTTCACAGCACTTTGTTGTACAGCGCGGATCTACAGCCACCAGCGTTGAGCAATCCAACGTTTCTGTCATGATAACTGCTGCTATTATGAAGACCATCAAGCCCACTGAAAAGTTTGCCATCATCCTTTGTGTTATATATGTGAATATATTTCTGTTTAATTTTTCGTCTGTCTATATATATATAGATGGAATCAAAGGGAGAACGATAAGCTGGTTCATAGATCGTTCATGGATTTTCATTAATTTTATTTAACTAGTGTGAACCCGTGCTACGCACACGGGTATCGTTAGCATTTTTTAAAACAAACTGATAAAAAGAAAATTTCATTAGTAGTTTGTTTGGTGTACATATTGCATTGTGAAATGGTGGTATGAGTAATTATAAATCAAAACGATAAATACAAATTTCCATTAGTAACTTGTTTAGTGTACATATTGCATTGCAAACTGGTCAGCATTGATTTAATTTTGGCTCACGCAGGTTCATGTTTTAACCTATATGCAATTAATTTGAGCCTACATAATGAAAAAATAACGTGGCTAGAACAATTTGTATGCATAAAGTTCAAATTAGAACCAAACGAAATTTAATATAGTTTTAATACATTTTTTCGTACAGAAACCATAAATAAATGCTAGTAATAGTCAGTCATAACATATTGAAATCCATTAAGTCTACGTAAAGATGTAAAATAGAATATTTATTCTTGAACCGTAGTTGTTTGAGTCGAACTAAGTACAGCGTAGTACTTATTCAGTATGAAGTAGACCCGAAAGAAAAGACTAAAAGTACAGTCTTAAATAAAAGGAATATTATAATTTCACTATGTGGTCCAAAATATAAGAATATCACTCATAAGCGATGTCTATCCTAGGTAAGTAGTGGATCAATGCAAAAGGTAGATTTTATCAACAGTGCGCAACAAAGAAGCACGTCAGTAAATATGTAGAAGTTGACCTGCTATTCTTGCACATTGTAGATTAAGCGATCATATGGAAAGTGAGTAATAAGCTTATAAATAAGTACAAATAAAAAGAGTGTTAATGGAAACATGGAATAATTAAAAAGTAATTTGCTCAGAACTAAAACCATATGAACTACATGTTAAATCTAGAGTTCTGTGCATGAATAGAAAGTTGTAAAATTTTACATGCCATGGGACCAATTAAAATAACCAAAAATGAATTAGCTTTATAAATTACAGTAGTAAAAAGGTGAAGTTGTGCTGACTTGGGAAAATGCAAATGTCAAAGTTCTGATTAATTTTTAAAATACTTTCCCCAATAATAGTTAGTCCTTCCATATCCCAATCTGAATCAATTGGTTGTAGAACCTCCATCTGCATTTCGTGAACAATTTCAGTAACTAAGTAATAATATTAGTAAAAGAGACATACTGCACTGCAAACGCATGAAGGAATTTAGGATTAAGAAGGAAAAAAACAGCATGATAACATGTAGAAAATCCCAAACATGTTTTTCTTACAATTTCATAGCCAGTCATAGCCGTTCCATTTTTACAACTCATAATTTTCTCACAATCTCCTAGTCAGTTATATTATTGAATTACAGCAGTTGGAATGGTCGCATTCATATGTTATTGCAATGGTAGAATGATGGAAAAAAATTGGATGCACCTTAACAATTTCATCGACGAACATTAATTTGGTCAATATATTGTTTATTGCAAACTTACTGTTGATTGTAATCGGGTGCATGGGTGAACTTGTTGTAGGACGAATTTTCTATGGTAAAGCTGTGAGTGCTAAGAACGTTCAGCAAGTCTAAGCTGGTAATGTACACACCAGCACTGGAGTTGTTTAGTCGTACTGTAACCTGTTAAGAAATGAGGTAATGTTATTTAATTATAGTGATTCGATAGCCAGTCGTGACTCTATCAGGTGGATTACCTTATTGACTCCATTGTCTGATGAGTTTGTGTGGAATGGAATGGAGTTTTCAAGGATTTTTATTTTTTTGTCCAAAACTTGTTCTGAGCACATGTATTTATGGACCTATGTATGAGTTGTAGAAGCTGAGAATGTAAGTAAGTGAATTCATTGACGGTGAACAGGTATTTCAAGTGCTGGATGGTCTGTACCTTGTTTGAGTGGATTTGTTGCTTTAGAAAGTGAAGACGTCTTTTTTTAATCCTCGCTTGCTCCAAGGTAAAATTTAGCTCCTGTGGGGCCTGCAGCGAAATAGATTATAGCATGAGTATAATGTAGAAAGTAAATAGGTTTAGGTACTTTGTGTTATATGTAAGTGGAGGGCATAACCATCAGTGGGGATATGGTAACTTGGATTCCCTTAGAGAGCAGAATGGATTGTAGTAGTGTGATATGTTCGTCAACCTGTTGAGGAAATCAATGAAATAAAACAGCATGCAGAAATGTAATATCGGTGAAGAGAGGAAGGATAATAAAAGGATAAGGTTATGGACTTACTTGTCCATGTATGTCAACCTAGGGTCATGATTATAAATGCAGTAGGATAATTAGTAATGTGAAGGGGAAAAAAATAGTAGGTGTGAATATAAGTATGTTTTTCGCTAAGTATAGGCATTGAATTAATACCTTAAGTATCGGAAGGTAAGATTTGCTGTCCTTGTTATATCGGTTAGGGGCAGTTGGTTGTTTGAGTGGATTGTTCGATACATAGAGTTCATAACCCCAGTTCCGTGCATGTATTATGAAAGTGTTACCTACGTTAAGTTGATTGAAGAAGTGTGAATATGTGTGCAATTGCAGTAGATAAAGAAGTATGGCCTTTTGTCGGTAATTGAGGGGAGCTTAAATGATTGAATCATATGTTCAAAGCTATTTGCCGTTATTTGTCTACCTATTGTTTATAATGATGATTATATTACATTGTACTCTATTTGTGATAGAGCTTATATAATATATAGAAATTGTTTAATTAACAATATTGTTCGAAATGAATAAAGCGAAATTATCACTTGCATTGGTTTAACACATGAAGATTAATATAAACATAAAATCTGAAAGCAGAGGAAAGTGCGATTCCGTACATTAGTTGTAAACTGCAGGAACATAAATTGAGTTAAATCCAAAAAATTAATTTTCTTCAATACAGCTGCAGTTTACAACTTATGGAGCGACAGCTGTCTAGCAGTAAGAATGAACAATATACAGAGGCCAACAATATGGGAAATATACATATAGTGCATGGTGTGAAGTGGTTAACAGTATCAAAGTAAGGAGTACCAAAATATGCTAAAACATATATATGAATGCACGCATACCCCTAAACGCTCTAAGGACTAATCTCTGCATAGTAAGATTTAATTATATGAGTAACATGTTTGGGTAGCTGGGGCAGTTAGGGGATGTACAGTTTAAAATCATTGTTGTAACTGCAAATGAGAAATGCATACAGGTCAGTTTAATGAAAAAGTGATATGTACAGAACAGAAAATGTAATCGCATTACATCAGTGAGGCATGAATACGTTTGCAGCATATGTAGAGATATGTAGTGGACAAAAAGTTCCAATACTTTATTTGAAACCAAACAGAGGACAGTTAACAGAAGTCTGACAACAAAGAGTAGAAGTACTTGCACTACAACAATTAAGATAAATTGAACTGCGTTAAGAAACAATATAGAATCTAAACAGCAGTTGTACGATTTTTCTTTCTAGGATTTCCTTTAGGCTGACTGATCTTGCCGTCTGAGAAAGGTGGAACCTGTAGTGTTATACAATGACAGTTAAAAAAAAAGCCAGTTAGCAAACAGATGGCGCACAGGTAAATGGGAAAAAAGGCAAGTATCAATGCAGTGTGCTGGACATGATAGTTGTTTGCAGATAGACATACGTACAGTGATGGTGAAATAGGTACCTTAGTATGGCTTTGTTCAGGTGGCGAAGTGTTGCTGTCGGCAGTTGTAGAAGAAATTTTAGTTGCAGTTAATTTTTTCCGTCCAGCAGAAGTAGCATATGTGTCAACCTTGGCTTGAAAATTTTCAGTTTTTCCCACTATTTGTTCGAGAATGGTGGTTACTTTTTTGGCACCCCCAACCTTCATGTAAAATAAATGTTTTGTTAGTGGCAAATATCTTGTATAATGTTGCATCAGAGAAGGTAGACTAATTTTTGTTTAGTGAGTTGTAGTAGGCATTTGATGACTGCCATGAATTCAGAAGTACCTCATTTCTTTGAATTAGGTATAAAGACTCAGCCTTTTGCCTCAAAATAGACTCCGCCAACTTGTCAAAGAGGAGGATTGGAACAGACGCGGTGCCGTCATCAACAATTACTTCCAAACGAAACCTAGTAAGGAAGAAAAGATAAAGGATGATGAGTGGTAAAAGTAAGTATACATAGAAGCATAATTGTGATGTCATTACCTATGCAATGGAAACTCGATATCTCTAACGCACTTGCTGCAGTAATTCTTATGTCCCGATGTGCTTATTCTGGATTTGCAAATGTTGCACGATAAGTATTCACATCCATTGTCGAGAGAAAGTCCTGTTATTTTTGCTTCAAAAGCGTATATATTTCCCTAAAAAAGAAAGGTTGATGTTGAGAGTGGTTGAAATAGTATCGTAAATGAAGTAGAAGTCTGTTATGGATCTCTAATGTAAGTCAGTGTTGTAAATACAGTAATGAAGCATACTGATGGTCGAATATTTATTTGTTGCTGGGGTAAGAAGAAGAATAACAGGAACATGTACAAAACATTGTTCAGAAACACGCAAAAAATGTAGGTTATATAATGTAGACGGAAAAGTAGAAATAATGTCAAAGGTTAAACACACGTCACAAATATAACAGACGACTGCAGCAAGTGGTTGAGTAAAACAGATACAACCCGACAATTGATATCATCGTATGCGAATTTGGAACATTTCGGGGGGCGAAAAAAAATCTGAAATTGCTGTTGGTCATCGGAGTAACATTTACAATTTTCAGTTAATGGTTTTTCTTTCGTTTAATGAAACATCTAACTTTGCGTTTCATTGAGTTTTCCCTCTCTGTTATGTTTACTACTTTTCGCTAAATCATTGCAATGTTACATTTTATGCAAGATAATGCTAATACTGCTATATAGTATGCAAAGAAAGTGTATTGGTTTCTCTTATATTTGGCCTTTCTTGCTCTAAAAGTAACATGGGCGTACAGATATAAAACAGTAGAGATAAGTAAGTAAGGTATAAACTGTCCAAGTATAAGCTGGTAGAAATAATTTGTTGAACTATTAAAATGCAAGATGAGGATGTATTGTTCCCTGATTCTAGCCTAGTTGTAAGCACAGTTAGAATTTATAAATCATTGCAATGTTACATTTTATGCAAGATAATGCTATTACTGCTATATATTATGCTAAGAAAGTGTACTGGTTTCTCCTATATTTGGCGTTTCTTGCTGTAAAAATAACCTGGGCATACAGATATAAAGCAGCAGAGATAAGTAAGAATGGTATAAACTGTCCAAGTTTAAGCTGTTAGAATTAATTTGTTGAAATATTAAAATGCAAGATGAGGATGTACTTTTCCCTGATTCTAGCCTAGTTGTAAGCACAGTGAGAATTAAAATTGAGAGCTACAACATGGTTAGAAGGGAAAAATTCAACTGTGACAAACAGGCAGGCCAAATGGTGGGTTGAGGAGTTAAAAAATTGGGTAGCTTACCTTACTAAGAGGACTTGCAACTTGGTCTGTACCGTAGTAGCAAAAACAGTTTGGTTGACAGTTTTTTGAATGAGTGCATTTTATGGAAGGAAAAAAAATTTGTGCCATGCCAGGCAGCTAGGGAGGTAGTGAGGAGAACTGTACTTACCTCATACGCTGGTGGGAAATCTGAGCTGATTATTTCGGATATTGACCTATCAGCGATGATCCCAGCTGGTATTTTGGACTGAACGTCGTCAGGTGAAAACGCAGGGAGTTTCCTTTTACGGAAGCTGTGAAAACATTATAAAATGGGAAGGTTAGTAGTAGGCGCAAATAAATTTTTTTTCCCACAGTAAGTAGTATTGATATGCGGGTAGGGGGATCGACCTCTTAAGTATATCAAATCCCTCAGGAACATCCAAATCGGTGTACACAAATGTTGCAGTAGTTGAGCTCATGCTTGGCTTACCTATACGCCAAAGCATAAGCAATGTGTTAGACGTAACGAACATATAAACCAAGTATATTAGGATATGTGGATATAGGAAATATACCTCGGTAATTCTTTATGGTCATTGACGTAAGGATAACTGTTTTAGTGGTGTCATCGACAGCGGAGTCATCTATCAAGTTTGTTTTGTTGCCCCAAAGTGTAGCGGCAATGCGGTTACCACTGCATTTGAGATAAGTTAATGGTCATATAAGAATATGTTTGAAATTAAATGGCATTTATGTTAATGGTTGGAAAAATACAGAATTAACAGGTACCAGTGAAGATATAGGATAAGCTCGCGCTTAGGAGCCACTGAACCATTCCCGATAGATTGGTTGACGACATCCCCAACATGATGGAGGACTCCAATGACATCTGATTTGAGGGGTTGATTAGTACGTGAGTTGAAAATAGGTAACTGGCAGGGTTATAAGATGAAATGAAAAGTAGATGGGATGTAGTATACTTACCAGTCAAGTATTTAACAGTATCGGTTCTGTTAATTATGGATTGGTAGTCTGCGAATGAAAACTTATGTGCAGGTATGGTGTCATCATGGTTGTCGATTTCGGTAACTGTTGTCAACGCAGTGAAGTTGATCTTAATTGGTTTGTGCACTGGAAGGAAGCTGTCACCAGCAGGTGCGACGTTGAATTCACCTATGTCGTAAACCAACCCTTCCTTCAGCTTGCCGAGGAAAAGTAGCATGAAACGGGGCCCTACAACTGCATGTATTTCTCCATCCTGAAATAAGAGGAAGCATTAGTACGCGACTATGTGTATACTTTCATATAGTAACTGTGAACAACATTTGCAGATGCTCATGTGAATGTACTGTCCAAGTTAAAACCCGTGATGAAAATATTTAAGTTGAAACAGTAGGCATCAGTTGTTGTACCGCAACTGTTCCCATTCTATGATGGCAGGGTGCGTAAAAAGTAAATTTTTTAAGTTGCGATAAATAAATGTTGTCAGTGTTGTCTAAAAATGCAGGGGGAGAGTATAACAGCAGGCGTAAAAAAACCATTATTTTTACCAATTTGTATACAAAAACTGGACGGAAATTACATTAATCAATAATGAATGTCTTTTAAAAACTATCATGGTTAAATAAAAAAGGTATATACTAAATTTATCCTCAATACTATTAGATATGTCATTGAGGTTTTCTTTGCACTGGTAATAAGCGACGCGAAACATCATTTTAAGTGTTGAAGTCATCGATGAGAGGATAAAATACATAGATAATGTGGATTTGAAAAGTAGATGAACAGATGAACAAAAAATTTGGGGCAAAAGGCAACTGAGAAATTAAATGTACAATAAATATTTAGGAATATTAGCCAAATCTTTCGCCATGCAGTAGAACGTGGAAATATTTCAGAATTTAATTTAGCTGGGAGAAAGGTATAGCAGTTCACCAACATGTTTGGTATATAAAAGTACGTATAATAATGTAATCCAGACTTGTACCGACAGTAGTATGTAAAAGAAAGAGAAGAAAACGAATGCATGGGAGATGGGGTAATTGTAAATTTGGAATCCAGGAACAGAACCACAGTTCAGAGATTTTACTGAAATTAGGTAAGCATATAAATAGAAGTGAAGAAGGCGTATAACACCGTGAAAATGTAACATTGTGAAAATGTTGGTAAAGGCAATAACCATCAGCAGAAGAATACAGGGGAAAAAGTAGGATTTAGAAAACAAACAAAGGCAGAAATGTATTGAAGGCTAACCTTGTTATCGAGCAACTGCATATTAAATCCAAAAACATCATTGCTCTTTAGGTTTATGGAGTCCCACATCCTTGCAACACGGACTCGTATTATTGCTCCAACAGTGTCAACAGTGAGTGAATCTATAGATGAGTGTGAATTTTCCATGACTGAGAGGAGAGAATAAATTTTTTTATGAGAAGATGATTTGTATATGCGTAATAATAGATAGACAGCAGGTTATAAAGGACTGCAATTGTAATACTGGATGTCTGTTCGTAATCTGTCAGTTTAAATGTGGTGGAGGTTAAATAATTAAAAAACTGCTAATTTTAATTTATGGTGTGCTGTAAATGGCATCAAGTGCGAAATATAAACAGGCAGCACCATAAATTATGAGTAAAATAACTCTAATGTTAGTAGTCCAGAAGTCAGACCGAAGACAGTATAATATGATAGTGTAATTTGTTTTCTGTGTGGTAATAAATGCACCTGCTATTGCCTTGTTTCGTTATGCACTTTATCAAAACAGGGGTTTCTTTTCCTGCATAAACTAATAACGACATAGAATTTATTCCAACTGTAAAAATCAATTTATATTCACATAAATACAGTTTAAATTAATTCAAATATTATATTAACAGTTTAATTATCCAAATAAAATATTTCAAAATATTATGTACTCTGATCGATAACTACTACCGTTGATGATAGCCTACTCCCTATACTGTAGTGCTATAGTGTAATAACTTGATGTACCAGAAATATTATTATTACATTAATATCTTTAAGTAGATAACTTTAGTATCCATTTAATAGGTACAGAAAACCTATTAATTAAAATATGTAGAAAAATGCAGATTTTGACAGTTTCAACCATACCTTTGTGAAAGACTTCCTCTCAAACTTGATTCTTCTTTTACATAAAATTTGGCTCTATGCACCACAAAAAGATGAAGCCTACGGTGAAAGAAGCTGTCAGTATTTTAATTTCTTTTTGAATGTCCAAAAAATGAAGCCACTGTTTGTATGGTAATATAGTGTTTTGAAGCTCACTTCCAACCCTAGAGTTACCTGTATTTCTTCTGCATTCATCGAACATTTTCGACAGATTCCTCATCTGTAGAAGGCTTGATTTCACCATTGTTGTCTTTGTCACTGCAAACATCAATGCCACCTCCTTCCTATTTGTAAACATCAGCAAAAACAAAGTATATAAATTTGCATAACTGATAAATATTTTTATCTTTGTATGTAAACAGTGATTAATAAAACCAGTACATGTTTGCATAATCAAAAGAGCTTACCAAGACAGAAATGTAGTTGGAATCGACATGAAGCAAAAGTTTAGTTGTGATCGTAACACACTCCATGGAGGGCCTTGCTATTGTTCATGGAACTGAGTAATTTAAGGCAAACACATAAGCAACTTATTGGTGTATAATTATGTGTATAAAGAAAATAACAAACCAAATTAATTACATACATTTGCAGAAAATAATATGAATGTTTCAAAAATATGGATATTCAAAATTCCAAGGACCACAGCCATTTGTCCAATTTGGTGAATCCAACAGCGTCACTACGGTTTCATCATCATTACTTCAGTTCCACTTCCCCATTTTCTTCCAAATCCTAAAAACATCTTTGCGTATGTATAAACATCTAGTCTGTGAAAAGTAGTATTTTTTTCATGCCTATTATATTTGACTACTGTTGTGTTAAAACATTTCAGTTAGAAACGACCAACTAAGAAAAAGATAAGTGATGTATATAGGAAAATGAAGTACAACTAACAGCTTAATTGACATTATTTTTGTGACATAACAAAAAAAGTATAATACCAAAAACGCTTCAGTTATTATATCATGAGAATCGTCATCCTTCTAACAATAAAAATAAAACAACTTGAAATATTCGGATTACTGCAAGTTTGATATTAGTAATTGAAATAAAAAGAAAATAGTTATTGCATGGAGTGGGAGATAAAAGTGATAGCATTATGTATGCATTTAACTATAAAAGTTAAACAAACGGGAGTTGAAAATGATACAATACCATCTTTCCATTTGTAACCTACTCATAAAAGGATTCAACCCATCCGAGTACTTCCTTGTTCACTTTCTCTGTTTGGTGAATCATAATTAAGCAACGAAGGAAAAACAATACTGATGTTAAATAAACTCAACAGCAAATCGTACGTGGACTAAGAAAACTTATCTCTATGTGAGGCAAAAGGAACAGGCAAATAGTCGTAGAAGTTATATATCCTAAGCACAGCAAAAGAATTACATATGAAAGAAGAGTAATACAAAAAAGAGGATCTCATGAACTCTTATAAACATAGGATTGATATATGTAAATTAAAAATTATTGCCAAAATTACCTGAATTCTTCATAGTGCTTACTTAATGATTGGAATATAGGATCTTCTTTACGAAAATTTCATCTTTTATTTTTATTTTTAAATATATTCAAAAGGTTTGTATTAAGATATTTTCAACTGTTAGGAACAATAAATCATCATAATATAGAAAATGACATGAAAAAACCAATTTTCGTAGCACTTTCACTATTAAAGTAAAAGAAACGAAGAAAAGAATAATCAGTAGAGCTGTACACTTGAATGGACTTCAACTATTATTCCAAAAACATGAACTATTGAAACAATAACCAGTTCTAAAATCACATGATAAAGTCTTTAATCCCAAATCATTGTTGCTGTAAAGAAACTCAATTTTTGAAGCACAACGTTGAACTTCCCCCATTTAATTATGGTATACAGAAAGAAAAATCCAAATCTTAATTCGGCCAAGCAAAAATATATAATTTTTCCTATTTTACTCAATTACACAATTACTTAAACTAAAGAGTGTGAAACCACATGTGTGCAAAATGAGCTTATGTCTGGAAAGAAACCATCAATAGGAATAAGTGGTGAGCAAGTATACATATAAAGGATCCACGTTGAGGGTAAGTGGTAACAAAAATGGTATATGTTAAACCACTTGGCAAAAAAATCGAGTTATCCAAACAATTAATTAACTAAGAAAGTAAGTAGGTCGAACAAATTTCTTGTAGTAGGCAGAAAGTCGAATGAAATTTTCAGCGAAGGTAATATCGAGGATTTCAAAGGAGCCTCGTATATCATTGCGAATGAAATGCAAAGACTAATCTGTATTAGGGTTAACAATGGATCAATGTCTAGGAAAAATTTGCCATTTTTTACAGAACTGGAGAAAATGCAACACAGTAAACTAAACTACATAGGAATCAACTTCTATGAATGGGTTTTAAACCGGAATATTCAACACAAACAAAGTGAAAGTAGCTACAAATCTTTGAATATTTCGTGAAAAACAATATTTTCAGTATACCCAACTTCTTCCGCTCCTTGTTGTTTGATAAGCATTTGAAGACCTTGTTCTGATGTTGTTCTTGATATGGCGACGTATAGTTGACCGTGGGAAAACACAGGTCGTGGCAAATATACACCGACATGATCTAAAGTTTGTCCTTGACTTTTATTAATTGTCATGGCGAAGCAAACTTTGATTGGAAACTGCAAGCGACGGAGAATAAACGGCCATTTGGTATTTGCTGATGTATGGACAATCCGAGGAATGAAAACTTTGTTTCCAACATAGGTACCAGTAATAATTTCAGCTTCAACTACTCTTGCAGCTAGTTGGGTAACGATCAAACGTGTTCCGTTGCAGAGGCCCATACTTTGATTTATATTACGAAGAAGCATTATCGGAATTCCTACTTTAAGGTTGAGTTTATGGCTAGGAATGCCTGAAGGGTTCAAAGTGTTTAAAAATTCAGTAGGAAACATTATATCTTGATCCTCAATTCCTTCAGAGGCCGGGCTTATTGTGTCTGCGCTTAGGTACGTAGTTAAAGATCCTGAAAGAGTAGATGTTATGTAGCTGTTAATTTCTTCAACGCAATCATTCGTTGGAGTCAAAATGCAGCGAAGACGCAAATAATTTGGCTCCTTCATTCGTTTTTGCAGGTCAGGGTATGTATTACGAACTATTGCTTCAGTTGGATTTGAAGTTTCCTCGATCAACAAACGTTGTGGTATTTTTATCCACGTTGGCTCAGCTCCTTGTTGCAGGGCTATGGCAGGAACTTTTCCATCACCTACAGAGAGAACCCATTTTGTAAAATTTTCCAATTTTTTAACTTCAGAAGGTGTACCATCAGTCGACTTTAGACGCATGTTAATGTTTAGTTTGAAAACTCGACATTTGGACCATAAAGGAGACTTGTTTATGGAGGATTGGACGATTGCAGTTCTCGATCCCTTTGGGATGACAGGAAGCACCTGTCTAAAATCTCCCCCTAACAAAACAGTTTTCCCACCAAAGGTACGTTCATCCAAACAGTTGATGCCGTCGTCCATTAAGTCTCGAAGGGTGCGATCAAAAGCTTCCAACGAATTTCGATGAACCATAGGAGCCTCGTCCCAAATAATTAAATCTGCTCGTATTATTAGCTGTGCAAGGTTTGATTGCTTTGAAATGCCGCATGTCGTGTCTTCTCCGACGTCAATTGGTATTTTAAACCTAGAATGGGCAGTTTGACCACCTGGAAGTAGTAGAGATGCTATACCGGACGATGCAACTGCTAAAACAATTTTACCTTCTGAACGCATTGTTGTAATTATCGTATTCCAGAGGAAAGTTTTTCCCGTGCCCCCACTTCCGTAGACAAAGAAAAAACCTCCTGCTTTTTCGTATACTGATGCGGTGACAACATCGAAAACAGTCTTCTGCTCCACATTTAATTGACACAACATCGTACATGCTTCCTGTTGTAAAGTAGGACAATCGTAGCTTAGTTCCTCCTCTATTAGTCTATTGTGATGTGAACGTGTTATCGTTAAATTTGGCGTTGGCATAAGGGGAAAGTCCGCTAAAGAACGATTGTTCAAATTAAGTATATTTTCAAGGTCTATCAAACAATAGTTCTTTAGTTCTTCATCTGATAACAACAAATCTGTGTTATTTCGAATGCGTCGTTGGTGCCATTGTATATCGTCGGAGAGCAGTTCCCAGTTACTATTCCAAACCTCAAACGGGTTGGAAATTTCGCAGAAAAGTAGCATCGTCGCGAACATTTGACGTAAGGTTTTTCCCGAAGACCAGTTTCCAGCTTCACATAGCGCAGTATTCCATTCGTTGTCATTTTCTAACAATCCTAGAGCAACACATGCAGATTGGAAGTCTGAATATAGCGTACCATTTACTGTTCTAATGTCCTCATAACAGGTTGGACCTTTAACAACGGTTAAAAGCATTCGCAAATAGAATCTTTCCCCGGAAGTTGGATGCGCATAGTATATTCTGCCTATTTTATCACCTTGTTTCCTTCTTCTCCAATGCTTATCTTTTTCGTACCATACCCATTTTGATGGAAAATCAACATACGTCAAACATCTTGCATCTACATGTACTGCATTGATTCTCATCCATTCTGTGAACATAGTTCTTTCAATATGTTGCCTACCTACAATTTCAGATATGTTATCATTATCGGTGAAAGTAACTGTATGCTCCCCTGGAAGATGAAACTGTAGTCTTTGTACTGATGGTTTACGATATTGCACTTCAAATTCAAATATACGCCAGCATGCTTCAGAAGCAGAGACATATCGACAATCAAGATACCTTTTGATCTCATCATGTTGATACGTCGCCATTTCTTTATTCCCAACGTTTTCTTCGATGATAACTGTTGCTCTATCATGTCCCTTATTGATATATTTAAACAAATATTTAACAGACTTAGTTTTATTACATACCTCGACATTTATATGCGCATTATATTTAACCAATAGGTCAATGTTATGAGGTACAATCCAGCGACTGTCGACCATTATTTCCGTAGATGTGCGTATGGAATGGCCATTTTGTCGACGTTTATAAATAGGAAAACCATCTTTGTCAAAGCTTGTATCATTCGTAAAAGATTTTGGATAATGTTTTCCACATACACCGCCATCCATGCACTGTGCACGTTTATGAGCTAGACCACAGGGGCCATGCACCATGAATTGCCCAACTGCATCATAACCGATTGGATCTACAACAGGGTCTGGCACTTCAGCGCTTACAATCCGGTCAACCTGCAACGTGGTCTTTGGTTTGTCATCGGCGTGTAGAAATAGTAAGATATGTGCATGTGGCAAGCCTCTTTTCTGAAATTCTATTGTGTATATAACTGTATAGGAAAAACAATTCGTAAAGTTAGAGATCCATGAGTATGAGCAAATATGAAGTATAGACGGACAGTGCGTATATGTCTATACGTAGTTAGGCATGAAGATTCTACCTGCTTTAGCTCGTCCAAAATGTCCATTTTTAAATACATCTTCGATAAATTGTTTAAGTTTTATGTGGAAAACACGGGCAATGATGTCCGGTCGATGCTGAGGTTGTTGACCTGGAATTAACTCCAGCATATATCTGATTTCTGGCCACTTTGAATTACATGTGAACGTTATAAACAAATCTGGACATCCACCCCATCGACAAATGGCCACCGCATCTTGATAATTTTGAACCATATATTTGGGACCGCCGGTGAAACTGGAAGGCAAGATTGTTCGTTTACCAATTGATTTAGCTGATGTATCCCCTGCAACCACAGCATCCTGCAAGCCTTTATAAAGGTATGATCGTATGTTCGATTGATTATGTCTAATCCATCTCAATCTATCTTCCTCAATGCATGTGTATGCGTCAACAATATATTGCTGAAGCAAACGGCCTCCTCTAAGTAAAGTTTGCCCTTCATTCTGTCTATTCTGCAGTCGAAAAGCGTAGTACTCACGCATTGTTAGAAAAATCCTTTCACCATCAGAGGCAAACTGAGCATTGCGATATTCAATACATGACCTATATCCATCCTCAGCGTAAGGAAATAGAATTGGATACTGCATTGCCATGAAGCTGGGATGCTTTTCGTTTATACGACACAGGATGCCTGTTTTCTCTTCCAGCACAATATCTCTATGGACACCTGGTTGATTATCATTACCAACAATTAAAGCAGCTATCTCGGAAGAAGTGGGCAAGTTATATTGCCTGCCATCATTGTTCCTTCTAGAAATAATTCGAATGCTAACATCATGCAAAGTGCCAACTTTGAACCTATCTCTTGCCATTCGAAATACCTTTGCAAGTTCATTTGTTTCATCGAACATGTGTATTATTTTTTGTACTAAATTTGGATCCACATCCGTGGTGTTGTTTCTCGAACAAAAACGCAACCTATTTTCCCGCTCATTTTCTGTATCATAAATATACAATTGTGCAAATTTGGGAACGCCATCAACAGGTAGCAGAGATCCAATTTTATGATGATTTTGACCATTTAATCTGAATACATAAACTCCTTTACCATCATTAACACTATTGTCCACATGTCCGCCCATTGATGTGAACGCAAACATGGAATTATAAATTCGGATTTGTTCTCGGAAACGCGAAGCTGTTCCGCCTTGTTTATAATCCAATAAAATTTTCAACAACGGGGGGGGTTTCCTTTAATAGGGGTAAACAAACTTTTCCACCTTGACAACAAACGGAGAAGTTTGCAGAGCTGGGGATATCATCCTTCCGATTTCTCTCCTCGAACCAAACAGTGGCACCGCAATTACGGCATTTGGTAGTGGGAGGACCGAAATCCCATGATTTAAAAATACAACCTAGCAGAGGTAAATAACGGGAAAGAAATAAAGCTCACATGACCAAGTAATGTGAGTATGCATAAAGAAGACTGAGGATTACTTACGTTGATGTATGTTATTTTTTGCTAGGTTAGGGTTGGCACGGAAAACATTGGTCAATGGACTACAGAACCAAAGCTCAGAGTTGGATATGTCACTATTTGTTATAGTTTGTACGCCTCTATGCCTCCTTGTACTTGTGACCGAAGAACATAAATGAAGAGTGCACACTGCAGTGAAGATTTTGTTATTAAGTTATAGGGCCTTCGTATTGAACTTTGGAAAACAATGAAAAAACATGTACAAATCGGAAGAACAAAATAATTGATCACCATTTCGTAAATTTGTTGAGTTGTAGATTCTCTTTGATTGCAACGAAAGAACACGATTACGTCGTTTCCTCCATTTACCTACAGGTTCAGTATGGTTGGTCAAATTGTTTAAATGAATAGGAGCATAAGGATGGAAGACAAACTATTAGTTGGAAGAACACCTATATCTTGAAGTAGGTGAACTGGACGCAAAGAAGTTGTGGGTGTACTTGTCGCTGGTTCATCCAAACTATTATTCATAGGGAACGAAGATCGTTGGAGAACGGGAGGCGAATCTGCAATGTGATGGTGCCAAAACTTTTTGAATATACTGAAAGTAACATACAGGAAGCAGCAGTTGGAGTTTGGTTTCCTCCAGCTGTGCATCATTGGATAGTGGGTTTTTTTGTACATAGATAAATATTAAAACCACGTAATGGGTACAATGCAATAAAATGATGTTTGGTACGGTTTAGCAGTAATAAAGTTTTGTGAGAAATAAGGTATGACTTCGACACTGGGGGCACATTTTATTGAGCCATGATTAGTAATATTGACCTAATAACTTTGACGGAGGTGCGGTGGAGGGAAGTTAACGAAGGAAACATACCAGTGTTCGGTGGAATGGACGAATGGTTTGTTTGGGTGTTGCATGGTGGTTCAGGAACAGAGCCTAACGGATTAAAATTAAATGAAGGAACAGCAGCGGCGACGGAGAATGGTGCTGAAGACGGCGACGGGGAACAATGTTCAGCAACATCCGATGTACGCTGGTTTTTAGTTCGATGACATGCAACTTCAGAAACGTCGGGGTTTGCAGAAGTGAATTTCCTTAAACTTGCGGCTAGTGAATGTTTGGTTGAATTGTTGTATCTTCGTTTTACAGTTGGAGCAGGAAGGCCAGCATCCGATGTACACACTGGCTAGTACAAAAGGAGATGGTAGATATGTCAAGTAATACTTGTCAACAGAAGACGAAGAAAAAAAAAAAAGAAGAAAATATACTGACATTAAAGGGGGATAAGTTTAATTGGCTAATTTGTGTACTGGATGACGATGTTGGGGGAAGATTAGTGCTCCTCTGTACACCACCAACACACAGTTTGGCAGCAGGTTCAAGCAATGGGGGTGAATTGTCAGAAGGGGAAGTTGTCCTGCTGATTGATTTCCTCTTTCTATTTTTGTCAACAACCTCCATCTCCAAAGTACATATTAACAAATATTTTTTCAAAGTACATGTTAACAACTATTTTTTCAATATGTAATAATCCTTAAGAGGAAAATTATGCACGATATTTTTAATTAATAGTTTCCATATACTTCATATTTAATTGAAACTCAACAAATATGAATAAGTCAGACCGCATTTAAAAATTCTGAAGCACAATCCCCTAACTCAGCATCACAATTGTATTATGTATTTATTAAAGCAGTACTGCATTTAGGTTTAGAAAAGAAGTTGGAAAACAATAACTTCATAATAGTTCTCAATGAAAGTATTCATATGGTACAGTCTTGCAAACCACCAGGAAAGTTAAGTATAAATTGTTAGTGTTTCACAACATATATTCACGTGGTTATGAACTATTTCGCATAACAGGTATTATGGCAGCATCCTCATACTCCAAAATTAGTGTTCAGAGCATTTAGCATTTCTTACGTTTGATGTAACTAAGATGCATGCCAGTGATTTATGAGGACTGTTACCAAACTGTTAAAACTTGTAGAGTATATGGAAAATAAATAAGGCATTAAAAAATTGCACAAACAGAAGATAAATAATAGTAATGATAACTATAGAGCATATCAAATAATATATAATTTTTTTGGATAATGTTCTTTTAATCTACTTTTATCAACTTTTCTATTTGGAAAATCCAATAGTTTAAATACTGATATGCTTAAGCAATCAACAAATTTTTCGCTAGTTTTGACTACCACAAAATGGAGAAATTTATATTTACATAAAGGGAAAACAAAAGATATTAAATTAAATTTAGACCTAGAGGCAATCTTAAATATTTTAATTTAATGATGGGTTAATAAGGTGGAGCAGAAATCATAAAAATGAAATTAATTTTTAGGTTTTGAAAATAAAGCCGCTTTCATTAAAACTCCTGTGATGAGTAATCGTCATTTAAAATCAGATGCAAACTAAAAGCAAACAGAATGAAAATTCAAAAATCTGTAAGGAGGACGTCGTCTGATGAATGAAATGTACATATTGTATACAATACCATGGAACAATTTTGAATAAAATAAGAGCATTCCTCAGCAAGTTCTAAATGCGGGAAGTTGAATCTAGACGTGGATTACTTAAACAATTGGAAACCCTTTGTTAATTAGTCAGGTTAAATGAAAACATATAGGCCCATACATTAAATTGCTTAACATACGTCGTCAGTAGTAAAACTATTTAGTTCAAATCCAATCCTGAATAACAGTAGCTAATAAAATAGACTATTTAGTTCAAATCCAATCGTCCCTGTAATTTTAAGAAACTTGGGTGCATTTGCTTAAAATTTGTATGAATCTTACATAAAAATGTTTGAGCAGTATACATATTGAAGATTTTGAATATTTCAAAAGAAAAGAGAAGGTAGATATAAAATACCATTTCTGTACCAAGAGAGCATCATTTGGACATTATTGATAGATGCATATGCAAGCCACCTATGAATAATAATAAGAACATATTAGTAAGTGGTTGTAGTTAATCAAATAAAATGAAAGTAGAAAATTACGTAAGAATGAAAAGAAAATAATAATGTGGGGTTATTCGTCATAATTACTTAAGAGTCACATTGTGTAGAATGAAATATACAACCGATATTGATCATGCATAAAAAAACAGATATGAAAGATGAATATTTCAAGTGGTTGATGTGTTTTTAACTGTAAAGAACTTTATAAAGGCAGGTGCATATATCAATGGCCTTGAGAACCATGCTGGTATATTGAACAAAAAAATCTATAAATGACTCATTAACCAATGTTCATGTCAATGAGAATGATAGACCGTAGAAACAATGAACTGTAAAGAAGTTAAAATAGCGGTTCATGTTTAAAGATTCATACATAATATAGTTTACTATCATTATAAAACCTTTATCAATGCATAGAACTTCAACCATTGTTTCATTTATATCCAATAGACAATTTTTATAGTTAGATTACTTTCTTAGAGTCAGTGTACTAAATTGCCACGGGTTTCAAGTCTTATTCGTTTGCAATAGAAGATTAGTCGTTGGTTCAGGATAAGGATGAAGCCACCTGTCGTTTTATTCATGAAGAACTTCATCACATTTTTAGATTTCTAAAAAACCTTGTTGAACCTTCTACTTCAAAATATTTATAATATCAAATTTTAAATAATTGATTGTTAAATAATAATAAAGTGCATTTGTTTTGAGTTAAATATTAACATCCCTGTAGCTATGTGAACTTGGGCTTGAACTTTACAAATAAATCCATTCAAGGAAGCATGAAAATGAACATATGCTACTACACCAAATTAGGTTGAATTTATCAACCATATTACGCTTCTTTAGTTTTAAAATAGCTTAAGCTTCTACAACCAAATTTTCTAATATGTAATATTTCGAAGTTCAAACTTATAGTTTGATGGTTTTGGTTTAGTCATATCAAGTACGTAGTAATATAGTACTGCAAACAGTTTTTGATCATCCATATTGTTCCAAAATGCGCAAAAGTTGGATATGAAGAATTTGAATGCAATTAGCTCAGAAATCGTTCAAAATTTGCTGACCAATTTAAAGGTTGCACTGAAATTTATATTATGGAAGAATGAAAAACTTGTTACAAATATCGAGGATTAAGCATATACATGAGAATGAAAGAAATTGATTAGTGCATATTAAGTACTTTAGATAGAAAATGGTAGTAACATATAGGTGAAACATTATATTTTTTTGAACAATTCACCTCTAGAGAAGAGAATGGGTCATGATGGCTCAATGCACCTGGTGTTTTATTGAATTAATTTTTTTATTATCAGTTTAGCTGAAAACCATTTTAGCTTTAAAATTAAAATTCAACATGTACAGGAGGTTTTAAAGATGTTGTAAATCAAAGGAGTTATATGTTTAAAAAAGGTAAAAATGAAATTTCATTGCCAAACAATATATACTGTAAAAGTGGAGATTTGACACGATGTCAGTTTATAGATCAACCATTTATGACTAAATATTATTTTCTTAAATTACGTTTTACTCCAACTATGCACAGCTAGACATAGAAAAAACAACCGTGGCTTTAAATTTTTGCATGTCTGTTTATATATCTCCTGTGGGACATTCATAAAAACCTTCTTTTAAATCATGTGATTAACAAAGATTACTGCCTTTTTTACCATACATACAAAAAACTTTGGTGGTGAGAATGTGTAATGGAGTAAAGTGCAAGCAATACAGAGGAGCTAATAGAATTTACTCCTTTCGCACAGATTCAAGTTCACAGTGAAGGTGGATGCAGTTTGCTTCCAAACCGCTCATAAAAGCACACTAAGAGCTATATAGTTTGGTTTGTGTGTAAACATTTAAAAATCAAGGATATCAAATCCAAATAACTGGCAACTTTTGCGGACAGTTTTGAAACTGCTAATTATATATTCTGGACATATTGATTAAGAATTTTAACTAATCTTTTAGCGAAAAAACAAAATATTGCCTCATTGTTGCTACTATCAACTGATTTTCATGAAGTCTGATATATTTCTGAATTATTTGTTAGAAATAAAGTTTGCAGTACTGTGGGGCTCAGTTGTCATTGAATTTAAAATTATCAATACATCCAGCAGAAAGTCATATTTTTTAAACTACTCTGAACACGTTAAATTTCTAACCATTTAAAGAAATAAAAAAAAATCCTGCGCAGTAAAGGATGATGCAACTATGTGCAAGGTTTATCCTACCTAATGAAAGTGTCATATGATACCATATTGTTAGTACGTAGTAATATAGTACTGCAAACAGTTTTTGATCATCCATATTGTTCCAAAATGCGCAAAAGTTGGATATGAAGAATTTGAATGCAATTAGCTCAGAAATCGTTCAAAATTTGCTGACCAATTTAAAGGTTGCACTGAAATTTATATTATGGAAGAATGAAAAACTTGTTACAAATATCGAGGATTAAGCATATACATGAGAATGAAAGAAATTGATTGGTGCATATTAAGTACTTTAGATAGAAAATGGTAGTAACATATAGGCGAAACATTATATTTTTTTGAACAATTCACCTCTAGAGAAGAGAATGGGTCATGATGGCTCAATGCACCTGGTGTTTTATTGAATTAATTTTTTTATTATCAGTTTAGCTGAAAACCATTTTAGCTTTAAAATTAAAATTCAACATGTACAGGAGGTTTTAAAGATGTTGTAAGTCAAAGGAGTTATATGTTTAAAAAAGGTAAAAATGAAATTTCATTGCCAAACAATATATACTGTAAAAGTGGAGATTTGACACGATGTCAGTTTATAAATCAACCATTTATGACTAAATATTATTTTCTTAAATTACGTTTTACTCCAATTATGCACAGCTAGACATAGAAAAAACAACCGTGGCTTTAAATTTTTGCATGTCTGTTTATATATCTCCTGTGGGACATTCATAAAAACCTTCTTTTAAATCATGTGATTAACAAAGATTACTGCCTTTTTTACCATACATACAAAAAACTTTGGTGGTGAGAATGTGTAATGGAGTAAAGTGCAAGCAATACAGAGGAGTAGAATTTACTCCTTTCGCACAGATTCAAGTTCACAGTGAAGGTGGATGCAGTTTGCTTCCAAACCACTCATAAAAACACACTAAGAGCTATATAGTTTGGTTTGTGTGTAAACATTTAAAAATCAAGGATATCAAATCCAAATAACTGGCAACTTTTGCGGACAGTTTTGAAACTGCTAATTATATATTCTGGACATATTGATTAAGAATTTTAACTAATCTTTTAGCGAAAAAACAAAATATTGCCTCATTGTTGCTGCTATCAACTGATTTTCATGAAGTCTGATATATTTCTGATTTATTTGTTAGAAATAAAGTTTGCAGTACTGTGGGGCTCAGTTGTCATTGAATTTAAAATTATCAATACATCCAGCAGAAAGTCATATTTTTTAAACTACTCTGAATACGTTAAATTTCTAACCATTTAAACAAATAAAAAAAATCCTGCGCAGTAAAGGATGATGCAACTATGTGCAAGGTTTATCCTACCTAATGAAAGTGTCATATGATACCATATGCCATAGATGTCAATAAATAAACATCTCTTCTATTTGTAGAAACAACTTTATTTAAAAAACTTGAGTAGTGTTTACCTTTGCTAATATTAAATACGTTGATCAAAATTTACATGGGTAAAAGTAAATTTATAAATGTTAATAAGATAAGATAATATTGCTAATAAAGACACTGTTATAGTATAGTAGATAAGGCCTTCAAATTTTATTACTAAGATCTGGTAAAAACTTCCAAAGAACATGGGCATGCGAAAGGAGATAAATACTTGTCTAAAACCATCATCCCCTTAAAGCATATATTCTTGAAAGTTAAACTACAAAAGCTCATATTATTTTATAGTAAATCAGTGTGTAAGGTAGGAAAGTCCGTAAATCCCACTCAAATCTATAAAATTTGAAATACCTTTTTCAGCTTTGAAATCCAGATGGAAAATAAATTTCAGAATATAATTATTAGTACAAACACCATGCGTATGAATAATCGAGTTACGTATATCACTATATGTGCATAATTGCACTTTGTATCCATTTTCTCTTACCTTCTACCTTTTTGCTAAAATCACGGTTAAAAGTCAGAGTGAAATATTGTAGAAAGAAAATTTCAGTTAAAATGGTGTACTGTTGTTTTTATAAATTAGTTTAGATTAGATAATTTAATATATTTAAGCACTATATTCGTAGTTCAAATGACAATGGATGTCTTTGAAAAAAATGCAGCCACACAGAAATATATAAAGAAAGAGGCTTGTAATGATTATGGATAAAGTAATTTGAATGATCATACCAACTTATGTGCTTATGAAGACGTCAAAGCACATATACAATAGCATTTTTAAAAACAATGTAGAAAAACTGGAAAACAATGTATTCAATATTGGTAAAATTTCAAATTGACCCAACAATTTGGTAAGAAAAATCCATTTATAATTAAAAAATAAAAAACCAAATTATGCTTAAAGCATAAAACTATAAAATGGAAAATACAAATTTTAAAACTCTTTTGCAAAGGGTCTTTTTTTAAGAATCTCAACTATCTTCAATGAACGCAAAATGAGGCAAAAATCAACATGTAGACTGAAAAACCAAACCTGGTATTTTTTGTTTAAAATCATCAAGGTTTATGAATTACCGAGTCCATTTTACACACACTTTTCTGTAATTCTAAACAAAGGTTGGTTGTTAAGTTGTTACTTAAAAATCGCCACCTACATATGGAAGCCTTTTAAATTAAAATTCAACCGTGTGAAATAAAAAGGCTCATTTTGAAGTTAATAGTCATAAGTCAAAACTTAAAACTTAAAAGTCAAAATTGAAGCCAAAGTTCAATAATGTAATATTTCTTGATATTCCTAAAAACAAAATACTTTTAATAGTTATATTATAGGGATTCATAAAAACAAAATACTTTTATAAGTTATTATGTAAAGATGAGTTAAATTACTACAAAGGACCCTTTTCATGGAATCTGAACTATGTTCGATGGAAGCAAAATGAGGTGATAACCAACATGTAGGCTGTGAAACCATAAATGATCTTATCTGTTAAAAATCATCAAGGTAGTATGAAATTCCAAGCCCATTTTAGGCACACTTTTCTACATTTCTAAACAAAAGGTTATTTGTTAAATTTTATTTAAGCAATTGGCATAGAACACCTGAACCAGATAGATTCATATACACATGTGACTCAACTCAAGCATCAGACCAACCGTGTAACCATTAATTTGGCAGTATGGATGACCATAAAAATAAATAAAAAATCAAATACCTAGCATAACACTGTTATTTCTTTTCTACCGTAATGGAGTGAGGAATGCCAAGATAAAACGAAAACTATTTTTTCACATTTCTGACTTAGGTTAGCATGAAATACAAAATGTTTTTTTTGCCGTAACGGAGCGAATAACTCAAAGATAAAATGAAAACTACTCCAAATTTCTAGCTAAGGTTAGTATGAATAAGAAACGTTGCTGTTTATGAACACAACATAGGGTATTCAAAATTAAACGAAGCTCCTATTTAAATTTAAGGATCCATTAAGAAGGAACACAATAAATTTCATTATTCGTAGGAACGCAAGATTTTAAACTAACAGCGTCGATAGTGGCAAAGAATAATTCCTAACCTATATATTTCACCCTAATTGAATGATTCAAAACATGTTCAGCACACTGTAAATTAAATTCACACAGTACTGAAGCAAGGTTTAAAAATTGTATGGCAACATGTAAAATTGATAAGTGCAAAAACAATAGAGCAAATTACCCACAAATAACATCGACGACAGGCTGTATACGTAAAACGCAGGAGTTGAAAAATAGTTAGGTCTCAAAACTGAAGCAGCGGAGTAATTTTTGGGGGCGAAAGCGTTTGGGATACGGGAGGCTCACATCTGGAATGAGGACGTCGTGTGGAGGGAGAGAACAAAATTCTAGGGATTTTGGGGCGAAAGTGTTTGGGATACGGGAGAATGAAAAGGCGAGAAAGGAAGAGTAATGAGAGAGGGGAAAGAATGTCGTGACGCTGCTATGGGAATCGGGACTCTTCAGTTGCCAAATTTCAAGGAGGCATGGGTGAGCTTGAAAGTGAACTCACTAATAATAATATAGTATAGATGTGAATTGATACGGGTATTTTGGGACAGTGTATATGATACGGTACAAGAGACAATTTTAATTGATTTGTTTCTCTCCATACGCATGAAATGATAAATGACTTGATAGTGACAGTGGCGATCATGCATGCTCATGATCCCAGTTCACGAATTTGAATTAAAGATGCACCAATGGTAATACATAATCTTTATTATTATTAATTAATAAAGAATATTCAATGAATACGATTTTTGTTTAAAATAAACGAGCATTGAAAAATGTGAAGACATTAATGTCTTGAAAAATAAATAGTCCCACGTCTTTGCATAAAATAAATAGTTTGTGTTTTTATACTAATACGTGGACACTACTATAATTTTTATGAGACAAAAGGAGATACAGTCATGACGGATCACACATATGTGCTCGTGCCCGAATTCGAACCCGCACCCGCGGTGCGGATGAATGGTTGTTCATGCACCTATTACTGAATATGTGCACCTCTCCGTGGTTATATATAGCCAGCAAGAAAACAAAAAAAATAAACTCAGAATTTCACTATCAACTTGCAATCGACATCATCAACCATCAATAAACTACTTGAAATAAGTTTGTGACCACTAAAGATTTTGCACTAGTAGCAAGTCTATTAATTTTTATTAAATAAAAACTAAATATTTCTAATTATTATAGATGTACGTACGTGCGATTTAAAATAGTAATAATAATGTGAAAATAAAATAAAATGAAAATTTAAAACTAGCAACTTCTAGTTAAAAAAAATGGTGACCAAAACAATCAATGTGAATTACGTCTTCCATGTACATCATTGGCAGAGGCAATCAATCCATCTTTGTTGGAGTTGTACAACTAAATTCTAAACCTTGGACCCCTTTCGAAATCAGAAGAAAATTTTAACCGTCCTTTGGATTTTAAAGATCAAAATTTTCGAATGGTTACCTTTGACTTGTATAATTTACTTTATCATAAAGAAAAGGAAAATCAAATTGAAACTAGAAATTTTGATTTGCGATTTTAAACTGAAAAAGTGAATTTGAAAATTCAATTATTAAAATTTGAAGATACAAATTTATGCAATTCAAACTTTGAAGTTTAAAACTCCGACGATTCCAATTTAAAATTTAAATATAAAAGGTTTAAATTTTGAATTTGAAAAATGGAAATCATAAAATTTAAAATTTAAAATATTGGACAATTCAAATTTTCCAATTTAAAAAATATGTAGTTTTCAAAAATTAAAATTTAAAATTTCAATTTCTTTATTTTAAAGTCAAATTTTGAATTCTAAGATATGAAATACATATTTTGAAAACCCAAACAGTGAAATTTGACCATTGGATACTTCAAACTCAAAGATTTGAAAGTTTAAAACTTTGAAAGTTTAACTAATAAAATATTAATTTAGAATCGAAAAATTTGAAATTCTAATAATTAAAATTTTAATATTTCAAAATTTGATATTTAAAAAATTTGAAATTTGAAATTTTATATTATGAATATATAAAGATTCTAATGTTTGAAAATCCAGATTTGAAAATTTTAAAACAAAAACCAAAATTTGAAAATTTAGTAATTCAAAATTTTAAATTTTAGAAGTTAAAATTTTGAATTGTAATTTTTGAATTTAAAAACTCATATATTGGAAAGTTTATTTTTCTACAAAATTCAAATTTCAAAATTTCAAAATTTCAAAATTTTAGTTTAAAAATGTAAAAGTCTAAATTGTGAAAATTTAAAACATGAAACTTAATATTTTTAAAATTCATACTTTAAGCAACTAGAATTTAAAATTTAAAATTTCGAGTCTTTGAAATTTCAGTTACAATATTTGAAAATTCTAATCTTAAGTTTAACTTCAAATTTTAATTTTGAAAACTTGATTTCTAAAATTTGGATTTTGGAATATGAAATTAAAGTCTTAGTTTGAAAATTTTCGAGTTCATAATTTCTAACTTTTTAGTTTTTTTAGTTTTGTTGAATATTTTCATTATTGAATCTACTTCTTTTAAATAAAAAAAAGGTAAAAGTTATTATTTTTAGTTAAGTTAAAAAGCGACTTTCAAATTGTTAATTTTTGTCAATTCATACCTACCTTTTGACCCTTTCTTTAAAAAAAATATTAGTTTTGGCTATCGAGCAGCCCTGTCAATTTATCGGTTTAACTTCTTTATTAAATAATTACGAAAAAATGTGGGAGAAATCTATAATACATGTTAATAAGTGTTGACAGAAAATTCATATGTAAATTTTCTATCTATGATACGTAGACCGAACTAGCCTAAATGGAATTGCTCTGTTCTAGACCTAGTAATTAAGTATGCTATAATAAAAGTAAAGCTTTATGAGTAAGTAAATGCGTATAAGAGTTATAGAATGGTTAGATCGAAATGATAGCTCCATTATGGGTTTCACTTTTGTTGCTTAATCCATCCATCAAATAGTATTAAAGGATAAGAATCTCCATCTCTTTCTAATTTAAGAATTTTCATATCTCTCTTTCATTCTCTCCACATATTCGTTTTTGCGAACCTATATAATTTACCATTATTATTGTCATTGTTCCAATGTTATATTAATTTGTTTTCCTACCATTTTACATTTCAATACAAATAATTTATACATTTATATACATAAGTCTCCTCGATTTTCTTCCAATGTTTTAAATTCAAGTCTATATAATATTTTAATTAAGTGATCTCAAATTAAACATTCTAAATAACATATTTTATCGAAAATATTTTGGTTTGTGTTTTGTTGTTTTTTAGGCAAATGTTAATTATGTTTTGAAGAGGTTTTTCTTATAAATTAAATGAAACAATCGATTAAAAACTAAATTACATTTTTTATATCGTTGAAATAACAGTGTATATGAAACATTCCATGTCATATTACCACTTAACATTTCTTTTAGTCGTAAAATATATATTGTTCATCACTTATATTTTGATATCATACACATATTATTGGTAAATATTTTGATATTTTTGCTGCAAGAACTTTAAATGCATAAAAATATATTAATTCATTACTATTAAACTTTTATTTTAGGTATTTTTATCATCCTCTCATGTAATATTTGAGATTTAAATTTCATGTCATTTATATTATAATCGAATGCGCTAAAACAAAATGTTAAGTAAAAAAAATCTATGAACATATTACCTATAGAAATTTTCACAAATATTATTTTTAAATTAATTAAGAATAAGGACTATCATTTATTTGCTAATAAATATTGAATCCTCCAAGAAATAAATTATTGCTTATCCATATTTATGAACAAAAAAATCAATTTATGTTTAATCAACAACACACACAGACACAAACACACACACACCCACATACATTTATAGAGGGCGGCTATTTAAATACAAAATTAGATACAATTGGGTGACGTAAGAGATTTGAACCATTGGATATTTTTGTCTTTAGGTGAAATCCAGGGGCCAATCCAATGGTGAAGATCCATTGTGTCACCATTTGTGTTTATATTTTGTATCCCAATAGACTTTCCTATATATACACACACACACACACACTTCTCTAGTGGAGAGGAACTACCAGGCGATTCATGGGATATGCAATTCATCTTTGGCTAGTTTTATTCCCACCTCTCTTTCCTCCTTTCGCACCCCACTGGGTTACAAATAATCATCACACCCTATCTTTTCTCTTTCGTCCCCCAATTCAGTCCAAAAATGTCCTCTTATTTTTTAAACCACGTTTAGCTTTGACGTTGTTTATTCACAAACCACGCTCGGTCCGAACTAGGTTGTTACACAAATCTCACTCGGCCCAAACTAGGTTGTTATACAAATCTGGCTCGGTCCGAACTAGGTTATTACACGAACCTAGTTTGGTCCGAGCGAGGTTTTTACATAAACATCGCTCCTTTAGTGCTTTTGTACATAATTATTTCTTTTAAACATTATCAAGTGTGGTTCGAAGATAGTGAAATTTTGGAAAACCTATAAATTGATGAAGTACGGGGTGTGAAAGGAGGAAAACTAGGTGTAAATAAATTAGCCTTCATCTTTTTACCCACTTTCATCATTTCCATTGTATTATATACTATAGGAAAAATTCTATTTGAGGCAAGAACTACAACGCGAAGTGGGAAAAGAGCATCAAGGCTCACACATCGCAAACTCAAATAAATTTGGTGGTTCCTACAGACAAATGGAACTCTGCTACAATGGCAATTAGAAGGGGGGTAATTCTTTTCAACTTCAGTTTTCTCCTAAGAGAACAAAACTGATGCGTATATAGAAATCGCTTGCTACTGTTTGTTTCATCACTGAATCTAATCACTACGGGATGGTTACGCGGCAGTATTCGAGATCCAAATAGCAAATTCGAAACTACATGCAAATTGCGTTATTTAAGAAACATGATACCACTATCTCTAAAGGAAAATTCTATTTCAACACAGATAATAACTTAGTAGCCCTCCTAAAATAAATAAAATTTTAAAGACTAAAATACCCTTAGAAATTAGCTGCGTATCTTCTTTCTTCTCAATTCCATTATCTTCTTACGTTGGTTTCTTACTGTCTAAACTACCGCTTCTTCAAAACCCTAGTTTATAAATCAATGAAGAACTCCGGGTCTCCATGTGGTTAGCTTCAGGTCTCCATTTACTTTGGGTCTCCATGTGGTTGGCTTCAGGTCGATGTGAAGAGTTGCTAGCACTACGCCATAGATTGCATACTGCAACACCAAAGAAGTGATGCAGGATGTGCCAAAAAATGTTGCTGAAGGCTAAAAAAGGGCAAAGGCAACACTTTCTCGGTGTTGCATTTTGCCGCGTTGCCGCAGACCTCAAAGGCAACATTTTGACTATCTAAGGCAACATAAGAAATATTGTTGCAATAGAATCCTATTTGGGTCTATAGCAACATCCATAGGTGCATGTAGCAACATTCAAAAATGTTGCTATAGATATTAATTTTCTGAATTTGTGGGGCCCACAATGTAGAGCATATTTGATTTTTTAATAGAAATAAATATTTATTTAATAAAATGCTATTGCACAGAATTGGATATTCAAACAGTAATTTATTTAAATAATTATTTTATTTCAACATTTAAAATAGTACAAATTCCCGACTCCACTATTTTACAATTCAATGATAAATAATACTGATATTCACATATACAGATATTCCTCACTACATCACTCAGTTCACTCATTACATATGCAGTTTCAATTTATACAGACACCGACACTGACAAATATATGACGAGCTGAGTGCCGAGCCGAAGGCGAGCCGAGTGCCGAGCCGAAGGCGAGCCGAGAAGCGGGTCCGGGCGCAGCGCCGGCGGGGGTCCGGGGCACCGCAGTCCGATTTCGAAAGATCGAGCCTTCTTTGAAACCTGTCTTCAACTCCATTTCAGATTGAATCCAACATCTGAGCAATCTGCAAAAATACACACTGACGCAGTAAAATTGAAAAGGAAATATTTTTGCAGTATAAAATAAAATGTAATTTTGAAAATATTATTTGCCTCAGTTATTTGGGTGACAATTTGGTCCAAGCAGTTGACAATGCACAAGAACAAAAATGAAACAGAAGCATGCTACAGAAATAAACAGCATGCTCAATGAATTGGTCAGAGCAAACTATACCAGACTTGTATGCCAAACATAAAACAACAGTGGACAGAGCTCAACAAAAGAACTCAAACTCACAATTAAACCAAAACTCCAACCATATTCAAAAATACAGACCAACAGAAGTGTCAAGTGAATGAGCTGCAGCAATTTCAAAAATGGCCGAAGTCAGATAATATAAGAAATATGAACTCGAGCAAGTCCAGCTACCATATGAAAGCAACCATACATATATACATGTGTGAAACAGCATGTATATATATAGGCAGTGCAAACAGGCTCAAAGGACCAGTGCATATATACATGTTCAAGTGCAACAACAAACACATATATACATACATGAATGCATATATATATACATGATAATGGAAAACATAAGTGATACGACAGTTTCAGTGAACAAGTGAAGCACAAAGAGAAAGGTACACAAGTGTGTGTGGCACCAATGGAAACAGTATGGTGAAGCAACTTGACTACAAAAACTCAAGTGAAATATATTACAAGTTCAAGCTACAGGATGTCAACCAGAAGATATATTACAAGTTCAAGCTACAGGATGAACAGACATAGCCAAAGTCAACCACGAACAGTAGCAAGTTCAACCAATTCAAATCAAGTTGCCGAAGTCTAGTTAAATGTCAAAGGCAAAGTCACGATGAACAATCAATTAAATGACCGATGTCAACAGATATATACGAACGTAAATCTAGGGGTTCGAACCCTATATAAACACATTAACATCATCGGCAGATAGTATCGAGTTCAAGCAAGCAATACAGTAAAGTAAAAGCAACAAATTACATACCCGAATACACAGTTGAACTCAAGCAAAATCGAAGGAGTTGTATTCGAAGCAAGGAGACGATCGATTGCCAAAGCAAATCAGAAGAACAGCAATTGTAATCGATCGACAATCAATCGGGTCCTTCGATATTAGACGAAGCCCTAATCGCACAAGGCCGAAGCCCTAGCTAATCTCACAGGAGCGAAGACAAGGCCGAAGCCCTAGCTAATCTCACAGGAGCGAAGACAAGGCCGAAGCCCTAGCTAATCTCATAGGAGCGAACACGAGGCCAAAGCCCTAATTTCATAGCAAAAGAGGAACAAGATAGGAGCAGCCATTATCACATACGAGAAAAGGGGATCTACTCTAAACTAGTTCAGGTGGTAAAACGAAATTTTGGGGCAAATTGCAGTGGTGATCCATTTTAACAACCAGATTAAATGTAGACCGTTGGATCGTATTCACGCGGATTGCTAATTTTATTAATTTTTTAATTTGAATACATCTATAGCTACTGCAACATCTTGTTGATACCTATGCTAACACCTTGAAGCGAGTGTTGTAATAGACAAAAATCAGCATACCTATCGTTACATTATAGTTAGCAACACCTTGTAATTTCGTTGCAGTAGGCCATCTATGGCGTAGTGTAGGGATCGATATTGAACTTGGGGTCGGCATTCACTTCGGGTCGGCGTAGCATTGGCTTCGAGTCGACAAGTAAACAATGGCAGGTCGGCATATTGAGATGGGTTGGCATGCGCCTCACTTCGGGTCGGCTATTACCAGGGGTTGCCTATAAGAGGTTACTTCGGGGTCGGCATTAGTTTGGACTTCGGGTCGTTGTGGCATTTACTTTGGATCGGTGTATTTGGACATGGGGTCGGCATTGGGATGGAGGTGGTATCACACGGAGTTGGCATTGTGGAGCAGCTTCAGGTCGGCACATGGGAGCGCTTCGGGTTGGTGTTGCCACAGCTTAGGGTTGACACTCGGGTCAGCAAGGAACGAACTACTTGGGGTCGACATATGGAAGAACTCCGGGTCGGCACTATCTTCACTTCGGGTCAGCACTCGGGTCGGCATATAGCTTGGTTCGAGTTGGTGTAGGATGGACGATATGGGCTCGACTATGGTTATGGTGGCCCATATAGGTGATGAGGCCCTCTAGCTGGAGTTTCCCCTATAAATACAGCGGGTGTGGTTTCAGAAAGGGGGATCTTGATTCTGTTTCTCTTCATCTTCCACCTAGAGCCTACTCTGCCATTTTTGTTTCAGAAATTCCGGATTATAATTGTAATCAAATTTTAGTATAATAAAAAGGATTTTTCTAGAGTGGACGTAGGCCGGAGTTAGCCGAACCACTATAAATCTCTTCTTTTTTACCGTTTTCATTTTAATTTTGATTGATCTTCATATTATACACTATGCATACACTCTATCTGTGATCTGTGACTGGATATTGGTGCTTTCGCTTGCAATTGGGTGTTGGTGATCAATTTTGACGCCAACAAAACCCCTTAGTCACTAGCCTAGCTTTGTATCTCTCATCGTCCTTCACCTTGTATATCCATTTCCACCCAATAGCATGGTTTCCTTTAGGAAGTGGAACCAAATCCCAAGTTTGATTCTTCAACAACGATTTCATCTCTTCCTTCATGGCATAAATCCACTTCGAATTATCACTCGACTCCATGACATTATCAAGGTCCATCAGCTCATCTTGGACCATGTGAAGAGCATAGTCCAAATTATCAAAAAAGCTAAGATAGTTCCAATCACCATATCTATCGGGTGGGCTTATAGCACAACGACCCTCCAGACTAGCAATACCATCACCCAAACTCCTTTCAGCTCCACCTTGAACCGAATCTTCTCTAGCATTATGTACATCACCAACACTACTAGAAGCACCCTGTGGATTATGCGATGTAACATCAACTGCTTCCTCCTCACAAGCATCTTCAGCTACTCTACTTCTTAGACGAAAAGTGGGAATAAATTCCTTCTCCTTTGATTCACCATGAACCAAACCCGGAACATCCGATGAGCTCTTATTCTCCTTGAACAAAGACGACTCATCAAAAGTAACATGACGAGAATTCACAACCTTCTTCATTTTGGGATTTCATATCCGATAGCCTTTTACACCGTCCGTATAGCCAAGCAAAATCCCCTTGAAAGCTCTAGGTTCAAGCTTATCATTTCCTGGATCATGCACATAAACCAGACTATCAAACACACGAAGATAACTCAAGTCAATGCTCTTTCCCTTCCATACTTCCTTAGGAATTTTTTCACCATTAGCCGAGCATGGAGTTCGATTCACAATATGTACGGCGGTTGACAAAGCTTCGGGCGAAAATCCCTTAGACAAACCCGATGTCAATCTTAAGCATCGAGCTTTCTCAAGTAGAGTATGATTCATCCTCTCTGCAACACCATTTGACTGCGGATCTTCGGTGTAGTAAAATGCCTCTAAATACCATGATGCTTGCAAAACTCTAAGAATTCTCCGGAAACATACTCTCCGCCATTGTTGGACCTTAGAACCTTCAAAGACTTACCACTCTCATTCTCAGCAAGAGCTTTCCATGCTTTGAACTTTGCAAATGCCTTCGACTTGGCCTTCATTACATACACCCATACCTTTCGAGAAAAGTTATCAATAAAAGAAACATAATAGCGAGCTTCCCCCAAAGAAGCTACTAGTGACGGTCCCCAAACATCCGTGTGAACATACTCAAGAACCCTTCTTGAATCGTGTTTTCCTTCACCGAATGAAACTTTTGCTTCCCTATGACACATTCCTCGCAAAAATCTAGTTTGTTGAAACTCTCTCCATCGACCATCTCCCATTTCCGAAGAATATTCAAACTCCTCTCGGAGACATGACCTAACCTCAAATGCTACAACCTATATCCAAGCCATGAGAACTATCAACACCTATACAAGTTTCACCTTCTATGGTCATACCTTGAAGCAAATATACACCATGAGTCCTAACACCTTTTATCACCACAAGTGCACCCTTTGAAACCCGCAATCTATCACTTTCAATAGTGATCTTACAACCTAAAGAATCCATTTTCCCAAGGAGGTAAGAGACTTCCGAAGTCCCGGAACATATCGCACATTAGTGAGAGTATAAACCACTCCGTCAAACATCCGAATTTGCACGGAACCAATGCCCTTTGACTTACATATAGCATCATTTTCCATAAGAATTGAATTTCCCACTTTGTCAACATAAGAAGAAAAAAATTCCTATTTGGCGTTATATGATAAGACGCCCCTGAATCGAGCACCCATTCGCTACCCGTAACATCTGATCCTACTGCCATTAACACATCTACGTCTCCCTCACCAACTCCACTCTCCATCGCTATGGATGAAGATGTTACTTCCTTCTTTGTCTTCTCCTTGTCCGGACACTCATTCTTCCAATGACAAGGCTTCTTACAAATATAGCACTTGCCATTTCTTTCCTTCGACTTTCCACTTCAACCGGGGTTCCTTGATTTAGAACGCTCACGGTTCTCCTTCTTCGCATATCTCATCTTCTCCACAAATAAACCGTGACCACTACTAGCAACACTACTTCCATCATCCAATTCCTTCATTTGATCCTGCAACTTCTCGCTAAGAAAACCCGTTTCGACATCACCTAAAGTCAAAGTATCCCGACTATAGATCAAACTATTTGAGAAACCCATATAACGTTCAGGCAATGAAAACAACAATATCATCGTCTTTTGCTCTTCCTCGATCTTCGAATCTACCGCCTTCATCTTAATTAGCAAATCATCAAAGATTTTCAAGTGCGCCTTAAGCGAAGTACCTTCCTTCATCTTATAGGTGAAGAACGTACGCAAAAAGATCAAACGATTAGTTAGTGACTTCTTCATATACAACTCCTCCAACTTGTTCCAAGTACCCTTAGCGGTAGTCTCACCACTAATTTCGGAGATAACATTCTCCCCCATAACAAGTTGAAGTGTAGTGAATGCCCACTCTTCCATTTCCTCTCTCTCAACATCTGAGATGTCTGCCGGCAACAAATGTATGTCAAACACTACCTGATGCACCTGATTCCTACTTAGAACCGCTTTCATCTTCCACTGCCACTTTTCAAAATCATAATCGCCATTACACTTGTCTATAACCAATTGTGATCCCGAAGCCGCGTACAATCTACGTACATAAGGCGCTACTCTACTTGGATTAACCATTGAGGAACTACCTGAGGTATTATCTGGTTCTGGCATTTCCACAACCACCTATCAACATCAAAAGCTCCGATACCAAATGTTGTGGGTATTCTAACTCGAGACCACTCAAATCAAAACCCCAAAGCACAACGGAAAACGAGATCGTGGTAAGAAGTGCAAAAACAACCAATCAATATCTCAATCCAAATCTCAATCCAATCCAATCCAAAACCAATCACAATCTCCAAACAAGCAATAGAAAAATCAAAGTAATAACAATAAAATAAATCACACACCGATTTATAGTGCTTCCACTAACGTCTTGTTAGTGTACATCCACTTTGAGAGAGTGCCTTTATTAATACCAATGAGAAGAGTACAAGAGATTGATTATAATGATTAAAATTCTAATAGAATTGATTTGTAAAGAAGAGAATTGAAGAAAATTAGGTTTATATAAACCCTAATTAATGGACGATAAACTCTAGATTAAACCCTTAATTTCCTGCCGTCTCCGAGTCTCGAATCCTGAAAATAGCTTATATAGTGAACCATCCTTCATTGAAAAATAACCGATTTGCCGCTTGAAGCCCTACAAGCGAATACACAAATTCTGGGCTGAATAAACAAAACTGCACTACGACAGATGTCTGTTACAGCCTCTCAAACGTCTGTTGCAACTTTCGGGCTACAGTAAGCCTTGTGGCAGATGTTTGTCACAAGATGACAGACGTCTATCCTAACTCTCGGGTTACTAAAACCCAGAGCTCAGACATCTGTCACCTGTTGTTCCAACATCACTCCACCTTTTTCACCATATCTTCCTCCTCCGAGCTTCGATTTGCAAACCGTTTTCACTGTTATAAAGCTACTTCCGACCTCTTCAATTTTCCGTATAGTGTAGCCAAAAGTCAACAATCATGATATTTAGTTCTTAGATGAGAAGTTCTCAATCAAGGATTTGGAAAGACTTAACTACTTTATGGAAATAGAAGTTAACTGGGTATCAAGAACAAAATTGCATCTAAGTCAAAACAAAATATATTAAAGAGCTACTCATTAAAGCAAGAATGAATCAAGCAAAGCCATTGCCAACACTTATGACCAGCAATCTACACTTATCTAAATACAAGGGTGAGCAAATCATGAATGCAAAGGAATACAGAAGTATGGTGAGAGCTCTACAGTATACAACAATAATTAAACCAGAAATAGCATTTAGTGTCAACAAGGTATGTCAATTCATGCATCAACCTTTAGATGAGCATTGGAACACAGTAAAAAGGATAATGAGATATTTAAATGGTACTCTAAACTATGGAGTAACATTAAAATCAAGTAAATGTCTAGCAATAACAAGGTTTGCTGATGCTGATTGGGCATCAGATTCGGATGATAGAAGGTCAACAACATGGTACTACATATTTTTAGACGAAAATCAAATATCATGGTGCTCAAGAAAACAGCCAACAATATTCAAATCCAATACAAAATCTGAACATCGTAGTTTAGCAAGTGCAACAACAAAGGTGATGTGACTAGAATTGCTACTTAGTGAAATTAAAATCAACACAAACAGATGTACTGTAATATGGTACGATAATTTGAGTGCAATGTCACTAGCAGCGAATCATATACTATATTCAAGAACAAAGCATATGGAGCTTAACTTATACTTCATTCGTGAACAAGTAAATAATGGAAAATTAAGTATAAACCATATTCTAGCTCCTTACCAAATAGCGGACATACTTATAAAAGCCCTCTCTACTCGAATTTCTATCGATTGTGTGATGATACGAAGATTAAAGACTTCGATGGCGAGATTGGAGAAGCAAAGGAAAACCTAGCTCCAACTGAATGGGAGAAATAAAGCTAACAATGAGAATATAATACGGGTTATAGAATAGAATGCACAAGATAAGAGTCTTAGGTCCCTGTTTTTTATGTTGTTATAGGAAAAGTCCTTGTAGAAATGAATATGTAAGTTTGGTCCCTATTTTTGAAAAATAAAAAACGCAAGGTGTCATGCACTTTTCTGACAAAAAATGCAAGGTAACATGCACTTTTCTGATTTTGGAATTTTTTTTTGAAATTTTAAAAAATTTTGAAAATTTTGAAAAGCGCAAGTTAACTTGCACTTTCTATCAGGAAAGCGCAAGCTAGTTTGCGCTTTCTAATTTTCAAATTTTTGAACATTTTGAAATTTTTGAAAAGTGCAAGGAAACTTGCGCTTTCTATCAAGAAAGTGCAAGCTAGTTGCGCTTTCTGATTTTGAAATATTTTTAAAATTTTTGAAATTTTCAAAAAAAAATTAATATTTAAAAAGCGCAAGCAGACTTGCGTTTTTTGATTTAGAAAAAACATGCACCTAATTTACATACTCATTTCTACAGGGACTTTTCTAATAACAACAACAGAAATATGAACATTTCGTGCAAAGCCCCTAGAAATACAGGTTATAACGTATACGAGGGGCAAAAGTGTAAATACATATCAATAGCCAGCTGTACACATGAATACCCAAACATTTCTCTTGTATAAGACTGAGAATACGCTGTAATCATATTATCAATATTATCAGTAAAAGATTACATTTTACCCTTTATAATATCAACAGCTTACATCACATATTCTCATTTCATCACTAAAATCAAAGCTTTCACAGAATCCAACTGTCCGTCCACGCCACAATCTTTCTATTAGAACAAGTTTTAGATAATGATAGTAGTGCACGTCCCAATCCAATTCAAAAGTATCTCCGTTGCTCGATAAATTGAATATAACTATGCTATCTGACGCTTTCAGTGCAAGCACCACATCGAAGTACATCATCCTATGACATCCAACCGTGCTGCATTCCACTACAAAGGAATCCTCACTTGATTATAATCAAAATGTTGGTGTATACAATTAACCCTTTTTTACCAAATAAATACATTGAACATGTGGCAAGTAAGACAAGCATATTCTGGTTTTCTAAATATCTCACGTAAACCGGCGGCTGCCCTAACCCACTTTCATTTAAAGAAACATGTGTCAGAGAAAAAAAAAAGAATTTATACCAGACAATATGTACAGATCTAGGGAAAAGGCTGCTGGATATATACAACCCGCACATGTCATTGACAAATTGATAGGAGATAACTTGAGAATGAGCTGCGCCCATAGTCTATATTCCCCAAGTGTATTTATGTTTCAAACATTTTGAATTATATGATATGTTCTGCCCCTCTCGTTTTGTTCAGACTTCACACATTGTAGTAAAATGTTAATTAACTCATTATTACTGCTTCATCAATTCCCACTCTCCATTCTACTTTGTAACAACTCCTTATTTGGCAACTACTCATCAGTAACTAAAACAACTTATTAGCTACTTTATTACTACAATTTTATACTTCTGTATCCAACTTAGTTAAATTCATAATGTCATGTCCTACTTCCTTTACCTTGTGCTTGTTGTTGTTTGTCATGTGGACACACTGCAAGGTACAAAGCACAATTAGCAATTAAGATGAACCTACACCGTCTCACAGATAAGCGAACAAATCCCACTTGCACTTCTCTTATATACTCAACTCACCTCCACATTTTACATCCAAGAAACATCAGTAAAGATAAAGAAAAAAGAATCCACTTACTCCAACTTCATATATTCAAAGCAATTCATCAACAATGATCACCCCAAAAAGGCTTCTTCACCTCGTCGCAAAATGGAAAATTTTGGCAAAACTGGGAAGAAAACGTCTCACCTCAAATATATCTCACGTTAAAGCTAGAAAAGGTCATTTCATCGTATATACAAAAGATGGGTACAGGTACGAGCTTCCGTTGAGTTACCTTCATAGCAGTTTGCTTAGAGCGCTATTCGAAACTTCTGAAGAAATGTTTGGGTTAGATGGTAATGAGCGTATCACTTTGCCTTGTGATGCGGTTTTCATGGAGTTCATTGTTGCTTTCTTGAAGAATGAGTTGTCTGTAAACGTGGAGAAAGCGCTGCTTAGCTCCATAGCCGAGATGTCTAGTGACAAGTGTTGTTCTATGTACTTTTCTCTTTGTTATACGTAAAATGTTGCTTATTCCAGCATAAAATATATGTGGGTCAGTATGTTTATGCACATACATTTTTGTACTATTGAGCATAAACTGGATTGTTTTCACATTCTTAATTTCTTCATAACTTAGGCCACATCAGTAACAATACTATATGTATTCTGAATATCATACAGTTAAATGCGTTATTCTTCCTGTTTTTAGCTTGTTTTGGAATTTTCATAGTCAGGTAATACTGAAGCTACCTGTATGTACTCAAATTACAAAGATGGCCGAGAAAACAAACAAAGCAAAAAATCCAGAACTCGCATATCAAGTACCATAACTAAGAAACGTTTAAAACATTCACATGTCGGTTCAAGATTTTAAGTGTAAAACAATAGCCAACGGGTAGAAAATATAAGAAGTTCAAATTGTTTGCCGAAATAGCTACTACTCAGAAATAACAGTTTTTCAAAGATTTCAAGAACAACTTTGTCTTGCAGTAGAGATTGTCAAGGATTGTAGTCCGTGAATTATATTGGAATGTTAATTTATATTGCAAATTGCACGGTATGGACAATGTTGTACAAGGGGACTGTCGAGTGCGTTCTATCTTTAATAATAGTTATAATAGCTTTGATGTCACACTTTTTTTGTGTTAACGTGAACTACAAAAAACGCCCTTCTATAGATATTATTAAATTTCTTAAAATTAGGATCTAAAAATAAATCACTTTACAAACTCAAAATGTCTCTCTACAAATATTAACAAACCTTACTATCACATAAAAATAGGATCTAATAAATAATTTTTTTTACTAATTCAAAACGCACTCTACAAATATTATCAAATCTTAATCGTTATAAAATATATCTAACAAATAAACTTCCTTTACAATTCATTCTTTATTACTTAACTAGTGTGTAACCCGTGCGTTGCACACGGTAATATTGTAAAATATAATATTATATCTTTAATGTTAAAATGAGAACTTGTTATATAATGTATGATAAATTTAGTGAAATAAATGAACTATAAATTAAAACTGGTATTATGTTTGTGCATAATTTATGTTGTATACATATATATAATAATAAAGTAATTTATTTAGTTTTGTTAATATCGATATAACATACATGTTGAAACTGACGTATGTTAGTAATTTATTAGATAACTGAAAAATATTACTTAACGAAATTCGTTTAAATAAGTCAAATATAAAATTATGTAATTAGTCTACATACATGGACTTGAAAATAAACGATAGGAAGAATCGAGAGGAATTTTGTAAAAAATTATATAATTTTGATGTGGATATATTGAAGCTAAAACATAATTTTGTAATATAATGTATGATAAATTCTTAATATAAAGGAATTATAACTTATTTACAAATTAATTTGTTATGATGTTTATGTACATAATTTATGTCATGTGATTTATATATCTTTATTGTTGAATAAAAAAATAGTCTTACAATTTTCCATAATGTGAGTGTGTGTGTGTTAAAATTGACATATATTTTTATGATTTATTAGAAGAATAGACTAAATATTCATTGAAATTATTTAAATTTGAGATTTCGTAAGTAGTTTAAATACATGGTTTTAAATATAAAATAATAGGAAATAATTGAGGGCGGTTTAGGAAATAATTGTAAAAATGTTAAAATGTACGTATTTGAAGCTAAAAACAGAATTTTTCAATGTAATACAATATAATATACTTAGATATATGAATAATATATTAAATTTGGAAATATTGCTTATGCATATTATTTATGTTAGGTGACTTATATACCTTTGTATTTAAATGAAAAACTAATTTTATCACCTTTGCGTCTGATATGAATATGGTATACATATTGAAACCGTTATATCTTAGCATTTATTAGATGAATTACCAAAAATTTATTAACTGAATTTATTTAAATAATTTAAATTCAAGATCACATAATTAATTTGAAAATATCGACTTTAATATACAATGGTAAGTGATATTGTGAAGTGTTTTGTAACTAACTGGATAAATTCAAAATGTAGGTTTTTGACATTAAAAAAGGGTTTTACAATGTAATGCATGATAGACATATTGATATAAATAAATAAAACTTTAAACTTGTAGTTATTATTTATGAATATAATTTATGTTATGTGATTGATGTATTTATATATTTGAATGAATTTTTTTATCATTTTTGTTAATATGAATATGGTTCATATTGATCATACTTATTTGATAAATCGGTGAAAAATTGTATAGTGAAATTATTTAAATAGTTTTAAAGTTATGTAATTGATTACAATATATGACCTTAAATGTAAAATATTGTAAAGGAATTGAGGGGAGGCTGTAAATGATTATAGAAAATTTATAATGTAGGTGTTTGGAGTACAAAAAATATAATTTTGTAATGCATTTCATGATAAATTTATTGAGAGAAATGTGAGAAAAGGACTTACTATTATTATTTATGTATTCACTTTTAGTTCTTTAAGTTATGTAACTTAGGTATCTTTACATTAATCATTTTTTTTAAATTTTGTTAATATGAATATGGTGTACATATTGATATTTTCATAAATTAGTAAACGAATTAACGAATATTAGTTAGTTGGATTTATCTAATTAGTTTAAATTTAGATCGCATAATTAATTAATACATATAGGGTGAAAAGTAAAATATTAGAAGAAAAGTGAGGTAAATTTTGTGAATAATTATGGTAATTTTAAATGTAGGCATTTGTAGTTAAAGTAGAATTTACAATGAAATGTATGATAAATTTATTGAAATAAATTAACTACAATTTTTTATTATTGGTGTATGTGATATATATATCTTTATAGTTGAATGAAAAATTAATATTATGGTTTAGTTGTTTAAGTGTTATACATATTTAAATTGTCGTTCTTTAGTGTTTATAAGAAATATTAAATGAATTTATTTAAATAGCTTAAATTTTGGATTATTTAATTAACCTAAATGTACGGACTTAAATATAAAATATTAGAAGGTAGCTGATAAATTATATGTAAATAATTATATAAACTTTAGAATATATGTACCAAAATGTAAAATAATAGAAGAGAATTAGTAAAATAAGTGTAAAGTAATAAATTAAAGAATTTGAAAATAAAATATCTAAAGAGAGAATTAAGGAGAAGAGAGAAAATTCCTAGAATCAATGAGAGAGCCAGAAAATCTTCTGCTTTACTATTATTTAATAGATAACAGGAATAAAAATTCAAACTAAAAAAAATGGTATTGGAACTTAAATAAAAATAAAAAAAACTACAAATGATTTCAACGTAAAATATGATTAAATATTTGTGCTTTTTTTAATGTGTTGAAACAAAGACAATTTATAGAAAACAACTCACACGCGAAACGCGTGCCGTAACGCTCGTGAATAATATAGTAAATTCCGTTGGAAATAAACTTGGCTTTTAGAAAACGTGGATTATATTGACAATTTTAATCTCTGTATTTATGAAAAGACCAAATTAAGTATAGAAGAAAACCTGGAGTGAATTAATATGTAATTTAGAGAATTCTAGAAAATAAATTTGTCAAGAGGATTGAAGAAAAGTGATGCAGCTCAGGCCAGGGATGAAGGTCTAAGTCGCACACGACTTAAGGAAGAAGCTATAGGTCGTCCACGACCTAAGGAGTCACGTGAGGGGAAGCTGCGACTTAATTCCAACGGGTTGCGACTTAACAAAGCTCGGAAAAAAAAACTACGACCTAACAGATCAGATGAAAAGGAGTTACGACGTAATGAGAGCTTAAGTCGTTAGTCTTTCGTTTCTTGAGTCGTGAGTCGTTAGGTCGTCTACGACCTAAGTGTTGTAATGAGTCTGTATTTCTTTAAGTCGTTCGTTTTCTTAAGTCGCTGAAAGGTTAAGTCGGTTGTTGTTTAGGTCGTAACTCGCGTAGTGTTGAGTCACCATGTACTAAGTCGTATACTTCTAATGTGTATTGTATTTTTAGGTCGTACCAGGTTATGTCGGCCATGTTTGTAAGTCGTTGTATGTTGTAACTAGGTCGTTGCCGACCTAAGTTGAGTCGTAAGGCGTAAGTCGTTTGGTATGTTAGGTCGGTGCCGACTTATGAGTTGTACATTTTCTATGGCATGTGTTGTAACTTCTATAAATAGGCCGGTGGTGCCATTTGTAATAGTTTAGTTGATTTGAATAAAAACTTTTGTTTTGTTAGCTTTGTGCTTTCACCAAATTGGTAGTCGAGTGTAATCTCCTATCTCCACTTTCGGTTAATCGAGTGCGCTCGATTCAACGATTGCTGAAGCCGATTCACGGTATCTAATGCGCTAGATCAACGTACGAAGAATCGTAGATCTTTAAACACGGTATAATGCGCTATCAACGTGTTTGGGATAGCTAGAATTCGGCATCTTCGGATCAACGAATTTAGGCCGTTCGGTATTCTTCATTCCATCGATCGTCACTTTCACCGTATCATCATTTTGTCATTTCCGCTGCTGCACCATTTGATATCGGAGCCTGTTTTAGCCAATCATAGCTAAATTGAGTCTTGGAGCCGAGAATTTGAAGTTTGAAGTGTTGAAGAGCTTCGGCCGAGCTAAACAAGTGAAGGCCATGTACATCATTTTGAAAGTCAAAGCCGAGAATTGAAGAGTTTGTAAAGTTTCAAATCATGCCACCGAGAAGAGCTAATCGCCATCAGAATGTTGAAGCTTTGTATAGAAGAGAAGAAGCTGATGAGATGGAGCAAAGAATTAATGAAAACTTTAGTGAGAAACTTAATGAAGGGATTGGACGATTAGAGAATATGATGTTAGAGATGAATCAAAATCGGAGAAGGGTTTCACCTGAATCTAACCATGGGGAAGTAGAGTCTCACCACATTCCAATCGAGAAAGAAGTGTTGATGATGATCAAAGACGTGGGAGGAATGTGAATGATCGAGAACGGAGGAATGTAGATAGAAGGGATGTTGGTGGAAGACGTGATGGTAGTAGAGATGTTGGTGGTCAGGATCGACATCGATATACATCAGATTTTGAAGAAGAGTATGACGGTGGTAGTGTTCATGGACAAGGACGTGGACAAGGAAGAAAACAATCGGAGTATGATCACAAGTGGGAATCTGGAATGAAAACTAAAATACTGGAGTTCAAGGGTGGTATGCAAGCTGAGGAGTTTTTGGATTGGTTGTCTAATGTGGAGGAGATTTTTGATTTCAAGGAAGTTCCAGAACATCGTAGAGTGAAGTTGGTTGCTACAAGGTTGAGGGGTAGAGCTTTGGCATGGTGGCAGCAAACCAAACTTACACGTGAACGGATGGGGAAGTCAAAGGTTGAATCATGGGAAAAGATGAGGAAAATGATGAAAGCCACATTCTTACCTTATAATTATCAATCGCTTATGTATCAGAGGCTGCAAAACTTGAGGCAAGGAATGAAGTCTATTAATGACTATGCTGATGAATTCTATTAACTGATTGCAAGGAACGATATCATGGAGTCAGAGGAACAATTAACAGCTAGATTTGTTGGAGGATTGCGTATGTAGATTCAAGACATGGTAAATATGTTTGATCCCAGATCTGTAGCGGAAGCACACCAGAAAGCGTTGGCTTGGGAGAAACAGGGAAGACGAGGAGGTGGTGTGTTTACAAATTCCAACAATCAAGTGAAGGGTGTTAGTGGAAGTTCTAATGTTTCAAAAGCTGTTGCAAAACCAGTTGTGAATGAGGTTGGAAAGACGAAAGTCAATAATGGTTTCAAATGCTATAATTGCCAGGAAGTGGGTCATAAGAGCAGCGAATGTCCAAAACCAAAGAAGAGAACTATGATTGTTGAAGTGGAGGATGAGGATGTCGAAGAAGATCTCAATTCACAGCGTGATGAGGAGGAAGAAGTGTCGGGAGACGAGGGAAGTAATCTGATGCTACGAAGATCTTGTTTAACCCCGAAGCAGGAGGAAGAGTCGAGTTGGTTGAGGAGTAACATCTTTCAGTCAACATGCACTATTTTGGGAAAGGTCTGTAAATTTGTCATTGATGCTGGGAGTTGTGATAATATCATTTCAACGGAAGCTGTGAGAAAGTTGAAAGTGAAAACGGAGAAACATCCTAATCCATATAAACTTGCTTGGTTGAGGAAAGGAGGAGAAGTAAAGGTAGAGAGGCGAGCTCATGTTCCATTTTCTATTGGAAAGAAATACAAGGATGAGGTTTGGTGTGACGTGGTTGACATGGATGTTTGCCATTTGCTGTTGGGAAGGCCGTGGCAGTACGATCGTGAAGTACAACATAATGGTCGAACGAATAGTTACAGTTTCTTGTTCGAGGGCACGAAGATCACCTTAGTTCCGAAAAAACGACAGCAGAATGAGAACAAACTGGAGGAGATCGAGGAATTGAAAACTTTGTTGACATTAAAGGAGTTCGTGGAAGAGATAGAAGAGAGTCCTGAAGTTTTTATGTTGATTGGGCATGAAAGCAGTGAAGTTGCTGAAGTTCCAGAGGAAGTGAAACCAGTTTTGGAGGAATTCAATGATGTGTTTCCAAAGGAGTTACCGAAGGAGTTACCACCGCTTAGAGACATACAGCATCAGATTGACTTGGTGCCAGGTGCTGCATTGCCTCATAGACCACACTATCGGATGAGTCCAAGGGAACACGAAGAGTTAAGAAGACAGGTGGAGGAATTACTGGAACAGGGGTGAGTTCAGGAGAGTTTGAGTCCTTGTGCAGTGCCAGCTTTGTTGGTACCCAAGAAGGATGGAACGTGGAGGATGTGCACAGATAGTAGAGCATTGAACAAGATAATAGTCAGATACAGATTTCCGATGCCGAGGCTTGATGATCTGTTAGATCAAATCAGTGGGTCTGTGATCTTTTCTAAGATTGACTTGAAGAGCGGTTATCATCAGATACGAATTAGACCAGGGGATGAATGGAAGACAACATTCAAGACAAGGGAAGGGTTGTATGAATGGCCGGTTATGTCATTTGGTCTATCGAATGCACCAAGTACCTTCATGAGTGTGATGAACCAAATTTTTAGGCCGTACATTGGGAAATTTGTGGTAGTTTACTTTGATGATATTCTGATCTACAGTGCTAGTACGGAGGAGCATGTTCAGCATTTGAAGAAAGTGTTAATTATTCTTCGCGAAGAACAATTCTACGCTGCTACGAAGAAGTGTGTTTTTATGGCGAGGAGTGTTTTATTTCTGGGGTATGTTGTATCGAAAGAAGGAATACAGGTGGACCAAAGTAAAGTTGAAGCTATCAGAGATTGGCCGCAACCCAAGACGATAACAGAAGTTCGTAGTTTTCACGGGTTGGCTTCATTTTATCGGAGGTTTATTCCACACTTTAGTAGTGTGATGGCGCCTGTGACTGATTGTATGAAGGGTAAACAGTTTGCATGCACGGAGGAAGCAGGGGTTGCTTTTGAACGAATCAAAGAACTTTTGACGTCAGCGCCAATTTTAGCATTACCAGATTTTCAGTTATTGTTTGAACTACATACTGATGCATCCAAGGTTGGCATTGGAGGGGTGTTGAGTCAGAGGGGACGTCCTATTGCATATTTCAGTGAGAAGTTATTAGGAGCAAAGATGAGATATAGTACATATGATGTGGAATTTTATGCTGTTGTGCAAGCTATTAAACACTGGAGACACTATCTATTTCAGAAAGAGTTTGTTCTGTACACTGATCATGAGGCATTGAAGCATTTACAAGGACAAGACAAGATTTCAGCAAGACATGCATCATGGATTGCCTATTTGCAGCAGTTTACGTTTGTTGTCAAACATAAGTCAGGAGTGACGAATCGTGTGGCTGATGCTTTGAGTAGGAGGAGTCATTTATTGACAACAATGAAAGTTGAGGTGACAGGTTTTGAATTATTACCAGAATTATTCGTTGATGATCCTTACTTCACAAAGTTTGTAGATAAAGTCAAGAAGGGGGAGACAGATGAGTTTATGATGGTAGATGGTTTTCTGTTCAAAAGAAATCGATTCTGCATACCTGATTGTAGTTTGAGAATAAAGATTGTGAAGGAGCTACATGAAGAAGGCCACGTGGGGAGAGACCGTACATTATAGTTGATTTCACAATCTTATTTTTGGCCATCGATGAGAAAGGAGGTTGAGAGATTTGTGGAACGATGTCATATCTGTCAGGTTTCGAAAGGAACTGCGACCAATGCTGGATTATATATGCCGTTACCTGTACCAACTAATCCTTGGGTTGATGTGAGTATGGACTTTGTGTTGGGATTGCCGAGAACGCAGCATGTTAATGATTCCATTTATGTGGTGGTTGACCAATTTTCGAAAATGGCACATTTTATTGCTTGTAAGAAGACGGCGGATGCTGTTCATGTTGCTCGGTTATTTTTCAAAGAAATATATCGACTTCATGGATTGCCAGAATCTATTGTGTCGGATAGGGATACTCGTTTTCTGAGTCATTTTTGGCTAAGTTTGTGGAAGATGGTCGGAACGAAGCTGAATTTTAGTAGCGCTTACCATCCACAAACTAATGGGAAAACGGAAGTGGTTAACAGATCGCTAGGGAATTTGTTGCGATGTCTTGTGAAGGACAATCTGAAGAGTTGGGACATGAAGTTATGCCAAGCAGAGTTTGCACATAATCATGCAGTGAATCGTAGTACGGGTTTCAGTCCATTCCAGATTGTATATTCAAGTTTGCCAAAGGGACCGTTGGACTTAACGGTAGTACCACAACCGAAGGGGACGGTAAAACGAGCTGTAGATTTTGCTGATGGATTGACTGAATGTCATAAAATCGTTCAAGAACGATTGGAGAAGGCAAATGAGAAATATAAACGATCGGCAGATCTGAAGCGAAGAAATGTTGAGTTTAATGAAGGAGATATGGTATATGCTGTGTTAACAAAGGATCGTTTTCCAGTAGGCGCTTATAACAAGTTAAAAGCCAGAAAAATTGGTCCTGTAGAAGTTGTGAAACGAATTAACGAAAATGCTTATAAATTGAAGCTACCGGAGGATGTGTACACTTCTGACGTGTTCAATGTTAAGCATCTCGTACCATATTATGGGGATGAACAATCTGATGTGGAAGAGTTTACAAATTCGAGGACGAATTTTTCTCAACCTGGGGAGGATGATGCAGCTCAGGCCAGGGATGAAGGTCTAAGTCGCACACGACTTAAGGAAAAAGCTATAGGTCGTCCACGATCTAAGGAGTCACGTGAGGGGAAGCTGCGACTTAATTCCAACGGGTTGCGACTTAACAAAGCTCGAAAAAAAAACTACGACCTAACAGATCAGATGAAAAGGAGTTACGACGTAACGAGAGCTTAAGTCGTTAGTCTTTCGTTTCTTGAGTCGTGAGTCGTTAGGTCGTCTACGACCTAAGTGTTATAATGAGTCTGTATTTCTTTAAGTCGTTCGTTTTCTTAAGTCGCTGAAAGGTTAAGTCGGTTGTTGTTTAGGTCGTAACTCGCGTAGTGTTGAGTCGCCATGTACTAAGTCGTATACTTCTAATGTGTATTTTATTTTTTAGGTCGTACCAGGTTAGGTCGGCCATGTTTGTAAGTCGTTGTATGTTGTAACTAGGTCGTTGCAGACCTAAGTTGAGTCGTAAGGCGTAAGTCATTGGGTATGTTAGGTCGGTGCCGACTTATGAGTTGTACATTTTCTGTGGCGTGTGTTGTAACTTCTATAAATAGGCCGGTGGTGCCATTTGTAATAGTTTAGTTGATTTGAATAAAAACTTTTGTTTTGTTAGCTTTGTGCTTTCACCAAATTGGTAGTCGAGTGTAATCTCCTATCTCCACTTTCGGTTAATCGAGTGCGCTCGATTCAACGATTGCTGAAGCCGATTCACGGTATCTAGTGCGCTAGATCAACGTACGAAGAATCGTAGATCTTTAAACACGGTATAGTGCGCTATCAACGTGTTTGGAATAGCTAGAATTCGACATCTTCGGATCAACGAATTTGGGCCGTTCGGTATTCTTTATTCCATCGATCGTCACTTTCACCGTATCATCATTTTGTCATTTCCGCTGCTGCACCAAAAGGTCTAGAGAATGTATTACACAATACATGAAAATAGTTTCTTTTATCTTTTGTATGCAAGCAAAAAAGAAAAGTTGAAGAAAACTAGAATTTATTTCTTCCTTTAAAAATATTCAGTTTTCAATCTCCATTTGCAAATTAGCATTTACTTCTTCTTCTTCTTATATAAATTTTCCAACATTGGTATTGGAGCTTTGAAGATCCTGCTAAAATTTTCAACAATGATATCAAAGCCAGTTTGGAGCCAGGTTCTAATCAAGGAAGATGTCAAACATAATGACTTTTTTTCAAGTTCCTTTATTAAAGAAGAAGAATTATGATAACTGGAGCATTCGCATTAAGGCGCTGCTTGGATCGCAAGATGCATGGGATATCATAGAAAATGGGTATGAACAATACGTCGATATTTCCAATTTATCCCAAATTGAAAGGGATAGTTTAAAGAATTTGAAGAAGGATTAGAAGTCTCTTACGCTAATTTATCAAGGTTTGTATGCTGCTATGTTCGAGAAGATAGCTGATGCACAAATTGGTACCTAAATTCCTTGACACAGCAGCAGACCGAGGAGGAAGAAGCCCTAGGAGCAGAAGAAGTCAAGCTGCAAAGAGAAAGCGCGGAGACAAAGTACTAGGGTTTGGAAGGGTTTGGTTCGGTGAAGAGGAAAACAAATCTCGTTCGGCGTTGATGGCAAAAAGGGAGATGCTGATTTGGTTCGGTGAAAATGGGATAAGGTTTCTTATTCGGCGGAAGTTTTGCCGCTCCAACATTTGCCACTCCATGATACCGAACAAAATTTTTCGTTTGGCATTTGGGCATGCCGAATGAAATATTTCGTTCGGCATTTTAGTGACGCTGGTCCAAATTCATCGCTCGGCGTTTTGCCGAATCAAACTAGATGCATGCCGAACCAAACTCTTAGGCTGCTATATAGCGGCTACTCCTCCTCATTTCTTCACTCTATAAATAGAGGAGCTTCCAGACAACAATGGCAGCCGAAATTGAGAGATAATTTCAGCCAATTTCAAAGCCATCCTAGAGAGTTGAAACTCTGAAGAATTTTGTCTATATTGTTAATTCTTCTTATGTATAGCCTCCAAAAGTGAATCAATATTGTAACTCTAATCTTTTAGTGATTAATAAAATCTCCTCTCCCCAAGTGGACGTACACTGCATCATGGTAGTGGAACCACTATAAATACTAGTGTTATTTATTTTTCTGCATTGCATAGATCTGTGACCGTCTGTTCTGGTGTTTATTTCTATTTGTGTCATCTCACTACAATCACGATCCAGTTGTTTTCCGTTGCATTGGGTTTTTTGTTCCCTTAGACTGATCATCTGAAAGGATTTTCCCCAACAGTCTAGTATCGGAGCGGCAAGGTTGATTGAGGAGTGTTATATGCTATGACAGAAGATGAAGCAACTCCAGTTGTTACAAGACCTTGTACCAGAGGGATATATATCGCGTCAAGATCACAGTTGGCAATTGAGAAATGGAATGGGAATAGAGACTTCGAGAAGTGGCAATGGAGGATGAAGGCTATTCTAATGAGGAATGAAGTCCATCCAGTAGACGGTTGACATCTCAGTCGTGGAAAGGAAGGAGATAGAGAAATGAGCATTTACTGCTTTACAACTAGCTATGGGAGAGAATGTTATCTCAGAGATTAGCAGTGAGACCACTGCTAGGGGCATTTGGACCAACCTGGAAAATCTCTATTGAAGAAATCTCTGACTAACCGTCTGATATTGCTGAAGACTTTTTTCACCATGCGGATGAGAGAGGTTACTTCTGTGAAGGAATATTTTAATTTCTTTGATGATCACGTGATGAAGATGAAGACTATTGATTTGAAGATGGATGAGGAGCAAATGGCAATGATTCTTTTTTGTTCAGCGATACACAGGTTTCGCTAACAGCCTTATCTTCGCTAGGGACACATTGATAGTGGAAGATGTGAAGTCAGGTCTTTCTATTCGAGGGCTTGAGAGATCAGATGAAGAAGATAAGTGAAGGAAGTAGAGGTGGAAGTAGTAGCTAGTCACGACCTGTTTTTTGAAAGAGGTAGAGAAGATAAGAAGAATTGACACTCTAGAGGGCATTCCAAGTCTAGGAAGCCCGGTAATGGTAGGAGAGGAAAGTCTAAGGACGGAAAGTGCTTTATCTGCAAGAAACCTGGTCATTGAAAAAAAGATTGTCCAGATTTGAAGAAGAAGGAAGAAGATGGATCTTCATCATTTGCGGTGGAGAAGTCTGTATCTGACGATATGTTGTCTGCAGTAGTTTCGGATGTCTCAGACCATTAGGTGCTTGTCACGACCCGAACTCGATGTCCGATAAACAACATCAAATTCGTATCGCGGGAGCTTGCAACAACATTAAATGATAAACAACACAGCAGAAATAAGAGATGATATCATTAATACAACATGAATACAATATCAAATACATCAATCTGATACAATGATACCCATCAAAATCAGAGAATATACATATACAAGATACAGCGGAATATGACACAATATAAGATGAGTTTTTTTTTACAGAATCCAATACTGCAACTCTGATCCAAAGCTCCAAAGACAAAGCTCCAAAACTCCTAGCTCGATCCACCATCAAGTTTCACCATGATAAGTAAGTGCAGTCCATATCCAAAGACTGAACTAGCTCCAGATAACCTACTAATCCTGACTGTCTGAAAAACCAAACTCTAGACAGCCCGTGTGGAAAAAATTTGGGCACCCAGAGTTTAAAAAAGGGACAATAAACTCCAGGTCAGTCATGGGACTGGTATGAGCAAACAAAACAGTTTATCTTTAAAAATAAACAACAAGAGGATTTTAAAGTCAATTCGCAATGCTTTTAGAAAATGAAACTACCATAAGGCCTCCCGCACACACACACAATGCAAACGCAGAATCGGAGGAGATTTCTCCTTATGATAGTCAAAGATGCTTGATACGAGAGGATTTCTTTGATATTATTATTATAAGTGCAAAGTGCTGAAAACATTTCGAAAATATAATATTAATCTTAGCCAGCATAGACATTTCGAACTATGCCTACTATAGCTACCATCTAAACAGTGGTGACCACCATAAGTAAATGGTAGGTTCTACAACTAATACCGTACAAGGTTCATATTGGAAGATGGATTTCCAACAAATGGTCAGGCTAAGGAACTTCCTATGCCACGAAAGAACGCCTCTGGCTGGACGCTCCGAGAGACAACTTGCTCTCTGCTAAACAAGGTCGGCTACCCCCCTTCTCGGGGAATATACAAAACCTCAGATATGCCACCCTCGGTCCTTTGGGACCTTTAAACGAGAGCTCTCTAAGCAACAACATCACACAGTAAATAATATAGTGTGTCCACATGAGTAAGTATCTGGGCTCCATACCATGATACTACCCTTTTCCAGAAGGAATGGTCATACCCTAGGGAAGCTACCCCTGAAACCTTGCCGCACAATTCCTGTTTCGACCATTACCGGTTTGTGAGGTTCGACGAAGTCTCGTCCACAAAGCTACGCTTTTCACAAAGCCATGCTTCGATCAACAAATGATCAGCAACACTCAGCATGCCACATTACCAAATTAGGAGTATATCACTGATAACCATCAACTACATAACCTCTGAGCTCGTACGTCTCAGAGAAGGGTGTTAAGCTAAGAGAATAAATTCTCCGCCACCAAAAGAAATGTATTTGAAAGAAATCTGCTTTATATCTCAAAATGGAATGTCAGACATACAATCCATACAAGTCTGTTCTGGGTTCGAACAGAACCGAAGACACTTCAAAAGAAGCCCTTGCAAATCCGGGTATTCACAATCCCGATCGGATTTCCCATCACTTAGGGGATCTCTATACCAGGAGCTACCCAGTGCAGAGACAATCGATAGGTTATCCTATCGTTTTCGCAAACACCCGGTCTTCAACACCGGTCTTCAAATGCTATCCATATACGACGTATCACTATTCGGAATGGGTTGAATGACACAAAGGTCCTCTCCCGGCTAAACCGAATAGTGAGCGTAATCTTTGAAAACATATGGATATTGGGATTTCAATTAAGTCACATTTTATTACCCAAAACTTTCCTTCAAATGGTTTAAACACATTACCATTTTAAATCTTTTTAAACAAAAATATTCATTTCACAGATTTCACCCAATTTCACAAAGATTCATTCATAGTTTTCAAAACAATTTCCATTTCAATTGGATTAACTCGTTTAAAATCTTTAAATTAAAGATTTAACTTATAGCTTTCAAACTGTTTCCATAACTTGGAAAATCATTTTCATTTTTTACTTGAAATCCTTTTTAACATAATTTGGAAGTTTACTTCTTATATGAAAGCTTTTATTATTTGAAACAGAATAGTTTTATTTCAGAAAGATCCAATTTTATTTACACGAGTTAAAGCCTTTGAATTTAAATTCAAATTCCTAAATCAATACCTTTAAAATAGTTTAACACATATAAACTCATTTATAAGTTGAATAGCCTTTCTAAACCTTGGTTTCCAAATCATAGAATTCAATTTCAAATATTGAATTCAAATTTAAATCAAAATATTTAAATTTCAAAACTCGATCAAGTTACTCAAAATAAATTTCATCTTTGAAATTCCATTTCAAAAGCTTTTCATTTTAAACCCAATCCATTTCCAAAATATTTGAATTCAATTTGTCTATTTAAAAATCACTTCAAAAATTTGTGACTTAATCGATTTCCTCGTGAAATCCATCTTTGTGTGTGTATAAGTGTGGTCCAGGGGTTTTACACAATAGTGCAACATCATTCAATCATAACAGATTAAAACACAGAAATATAGTTGATAAGCGATATAAACTATAACGCTTATCTTTCACATACAGATCACAGATATATATATCACAGATAATAAATTACATCACAGATAATTTATCACAGATCACAACATAAATCAGAGTATATTACAAAGCATCACTAATCAGGGATATCAACAATCAAGTCATCCAATAGAACCCAAATATTCATAGGTAAAATCAATTAATATCTGATTATAATTAATTTATACCAGATTAATTACTTATGAATAAACTACAAATCTTGGTTAATTAATCATTAATACTTTATAAACCATTTCAATTAATTAATCTTTAATCATTTATTAATTAACTTTTAATAATAAATTAATTAACCTTTAATTATTTAGCTATCCTTTAATTAATTATCTTTAATTAATTACTTTAATTAATTACTCCTCAATTAATTATCATTCCTTAATCACCTTCGTTAATTAACCTTCAATTAATAAATCATCCTCAAATTTATTTCCTTGATTAGTTAATCACATAATTAATTATCCTTTAATTTATTATTTCTTAGTTACTTAGTTAATCAAACTTAAATCATTAATTAATTACTTTTAATTAAGTAATTATCTTTAAGTGATTGATTACCCTTTGATTTCTTTTAATTACTTAATTAATCCAAAGATAGATCATTTATCTTAATTACTCACTTTATTATCATTAAAATCTTTAATTAATAAAATTCATAATTAATCATCATTAACACATAATTTATTCAAAAGATTAAGGTTAATTAAAACAACATTCCATTTTAATTAATTACATTATTTATTTAAATTAAATTAAGAATTAATTAATAAATAATGTCACAAAAATAAATTAATTAATTACTTTTTTTTAAATAATTTATTTTTGAACTTCAAAACTAATCCCATGTTTTAAAACAAAAAAAATTCTCAAAAGACAATTTTTTTACCTGTTTAAATTTGAATTAACTTAAAACTTTGAAAACTGGTTTATCACAAACCCGAGTCCTCCCTGAATGTTCCCCGAGACAAAAGCATGTTTACTTCGGGTTTCTTCTCCAAACCAACCCGTGTTAGGATTTTTTTCAAAATTTTGTTTAAGTTAAGAAATAAACCCGGTGCTACTCAAATTTCTATGAGTGAAAACTCGAGCCTGTGACTCAACTTCCCGAAGCCGTCTTCGAGTCACAATGCTTCTTCCTCAGTGACGCAGACAAAATGCACAGGTGCACACATTCACATGCACCGATGATCGCCGAGGATTTGGCCAGTCCCGCCATCGTCAGTAGATCCCCCATCCCCTCTTGAGTCGCCACGAATACCTAAATCACCGAGAACGACCACGATTTGAAAACGAGTAGTTCGACCCAAATACCGGAACCAACCCAGTCGCCAATTTCACCTCAAACTCACCGCTCCGACCACCTGAAGGTCCCCAACTCCGGCCAACGACTCGTCATCCACCCAGCCATCATTCCCCAAGACCATATGCCACTCGATCGACCACAGAGGGAAAATGAGTCAACCCAATGCTCTCGACCAAAACTAGCTTTCCAGAAAAGAATCACCCGCCACCGCCGCTACGTTGACCTGCCGACCACCCCAATATTTTTCTCTGATACCCCATAAGCTCCTCTACCTCCTTGAGAAACCCCGTCTTCCAAAACTCCTCCAACCGCCTGAACTAGGTCGAAACCTAATTCGCGATCAACTCAAAACTGCTCTTCACGTACTTAATAAAAAATCAAAATTCTTGTTTTAAAAATCATATTTTTCAATGGTGATTCCAAATATATACTTGATTCAACAATCCATTATATTTGGTTTTATCATGTATAAGCGAATTCATCTGTGTTATGATGTTTCAGAGCTATCTTAACTTATTTTCCTAGAAATAAATTGTTAACTCCAATTTATAATCAACAAACATGTCAAGTTTTAAATCTTTCAGCCTAACAAAGATCATAAGATTTAATATCTGGGTTTTTGATCAAACTTGATGCTCTGAAAACTAGAAGACAGAGGTGGTTTTAATATAACAGGCATTCACTTCTCCAGATAATTATACACAGAGGAGATGTACATAGGTACATACAAAATGAAGCAATTCCAGACCTCAGTGTTAACAAGCAACAATTAAATATACTCAGTTTAATTTAAAATTGTTTACTCACAGGATATTGAAACAGAGAAGCCTGTTAACATGCAAACCTATATATAAACAGATTAAGTTTAAAAATGAAAGTTTGCTCACCTGTGAAGATGAAGAACAGATGAGAAAGCTTATGCCTAGAAGTGATTTTGTTTGAAAAAACTGGAAACTGATTGCTCTACCTTAAATCTTGTGACTTGATTTGCTTTGAAATGCTTCGTGATTTTTTCACTCTGATTTATACTTTCTTTCCAGGTTTTGTTTTGAATGAACGAAATGAAGAAGATTGATATATAAAGGAATGAGTTGTACAGGTGATGTTTATTTCTTTTTCTCTGGTTTGCTTAATTCTTTTTACTGAACGAACAGGGGCAAGTATGGATGTATAAATAAAGGCAATAGTTTGGTATAGGGGAAGGCGTTGTCTAGTATAGGCTTACTTCTTTTATTTGAACAAGTACTTCCTTTATTTGACTAAAGATTTTTTTCTTAGTTTACTGATATGGTTTCAACATATTTCGGCTGAGAAGATTATTTTGTGCTTGGGTATTAAATGCTTGCTCTATTTTGTTTACAAGCTCATATTATTTGTTAGGGCATCTCCAATGGTCACGTTACATCTTGAATGAAGGCAAAAAAAACCCCCCAGTCGTTACATTTAGTCTGAATATTAAGGGTAATGTTCAGGATCCAGTTCAGGATCCTGAACTGGGCTTGGGCGCCCATAAAATGGGCGCCCAAGCCCAACCCCGAAAGCGTCCCCCTCTTCCGCTGCCAAACTCCTCCAACGGCTATAACCAGCCATATTCTCTGAACTCCAACGGATATAAACGGTCATATTTTGTCCCCAACGGCTATAAACGGTCATATTTAAAATTACAACGGCTATAAACGGTCATATTTGTGATTTCATTATATATAGGACTATTTTTCAGATTGTAATACACACATCTCTTCTTCTATTACAATTATATTCTCAATTCCATAATATTGAAAGTATGTCTCATCCTTTTCAATCATATACCGAAGCGATGAATATGGATAGCTGGGATTTTGATTCCCAACCCTTTCAAAACGTTCATCCCCAAACCGCTCCCCCTCTATCCTTCCATTCTTCTGCTACATGGTCCGGCGATGAAGATAAGGATTTGTGTTATATTTACTGTCATTTTTCTAACGACTCGGTAAAGGGGAATGACCAAAGTGGAGAGGCGTTTTGGGCAAAAGTCATGACCGCGTACAATAAAAAGCATGTCGAAAAGACGAGATCAATGTCTGCAATCACCGGTCGTTTCGGGAAGATTAATCGACAAACACAATTCTACGAGTCGCAGATTCACAAAATAAGAACAACAAATCCAAGTGGAATGGGTGGCGAAGCTGAATTGGTAGCGTTTTGAAAAATATCATTTTTAATTTATATTCATTCCGATCACTTTGTTAATATATCATTTTGTGTTACTATTTTTTTAGAAGAGAATGGCGAACGATCAATTCTTGAAATTATTTCCAAGAGAAAATGGTACAAAGAAACCCCACTACTATCAGTTTGCAAACTGCTACGACTTGCTTGTTAGTCAACAAAAATGGAGCTCAAACACTGCAAAAAGCTTAAGAGATGTTCAGACGAACTCGAAGGGCAAGAAAAAAACAAGACGAACTAATTATAATTCTATCCCAAGCAATTCTTCTCAGATGGACTCTAATGTATGTCCAGATAACGAAGACGAAGAAGCAGAACCCGCATTTGATGAAGATGCTAGACCGATAGGGCAACGAGCAGCTAAGAAGAAAATTGCTGTTCAATCTCAAATCGATTCTCGTTTAGCCTTAATGCATGAAAACATGCGAGAGAAAATGCAGAACGTCAAAGGGGGAGTGCAGAAAAGCTTGCCGTGTTAAAAGAACTAACCGAGATTGAGAAGGGCCGGTTTGAGCTAGAATGGCAACGCCAAGAGACCTTAGTAATGGAAAAGGATGTCACCGGAATGGACCCAATTACAATGCAATATTGGATGGAGTACAAAAAACGCATTGTTGAGAGTAGATCGGGAACAAAACATATGTAGTTGAAATATTCATGTGATATTTTAAGTTATTGCAGTTTAAATATCCATGTACCTTCAGTTTATATTTTCAATCATGTGTTATTTTCAGTTTTAAAATATTCAATGGGATGTCATTTATTTCGATGCATTCTGTAGACATCAATAAAGATTTACTTCACCAAACATAAATGATATTACAAACATAAAAATTATAGCATTCTACACTTCGTTACAGAAATAAAAAGGCAAATAGATGTAATTAAACAATGATCCACCATCCCGAACTATTGATTTCCATGAGAATTCCAAATATGCTCCATTAAATCCCTTTGGAGTCTATTATGAATAGCAGCATTACGATATACTTCATGATTATCGACATGAATTGCGTATTGTCCTTCATTTCATAACGTGGCTGTGCGAAACAATTCGGGGGGTTGTCTTGCCCCATCATACTCAAAATCGAGATAGCCATACCGCGTTCATCTTCAATGATCATGTTATGCAGAATTATACAGCAGAACATAATTGCAGCCATTTTTGATCTCTTCCATAATCTACATGGATTGCTGACAATTGCAAACCTTGCTTGAAGGACCCCAAATGCCCTTTCTACGTCCTTCCTTTGTCCTTCCTGCATTGCAGTAAATTGTTTCTGTTTTGCCGTCATTGGGTTTGCAAATGTATTTACAATCGTACTCCATTTGGGATAAATTCCATCTCTAAGATAGTATCCATGCTCATATGTATTATGACCAAGAGTAAATGATAAGGGAGTTGACTTACCTTGCGCCAAACCATTAAACAAATGAGATCGTTCGACAACGTTTATGTCGTTAAGAGAACCTGGCATTCCAAAGAAAGCATGCCAAATCCACATATCATTAGAGGCAACCGCTTCTAAGATGATAGTAGGGTTTTTTTCTTTGCCGTTATATGCTCCATGAAAAGCTTTTGGACAGTTCTTCCACTCCCAATGCATACAATCTAGACTTCCAATCATTCCAGGCCAGCCTTTTCTTTCATGCATTTCACGCAAGCGCGTTACATCTGCCTCGTTTGGAGAACGAAGATATTCAGTCCCATAAATGTCCACAACTGACTGACAGAAGTGATCTAGGTTTTCCAATGTCGTACTCTCTGCAATACGATATGCGTCGTCAAGGGCATCGGCGGGTGTACCGTACGCTAACATCATCAACGCTGCGGTCATCTTTTGATGCCCACTTAAACCTTATTTTTTTGAAGTGTCCTTCTTGTAAACAAAATAATTATTATTCTGCTGAATACTTTCAAGAATTCTTAAAAACAATAGACGACTCATTCTGTATCGTCGTCTAAACATCTCTGGACCGTAAGTTGGATCACGGGCAAAGTAATCTTGCATAAGTGTTTTATGAAATGCTTGCTGGTTACGGTTGATATATTTCCGACCCACAACTGAACCGCCTTGTTTTCCAGAAGTTGAACCGTATGCTTCACGGTATATCTCCATCAGTTCCTCCTCCTCTTGTTGATGCGCTAACGCATACGCTTCTTCTTCAGAGTCACTGTCGCATAGCAATATAGCTTTTAGTAAATTTTCAGACATTGTTTGATATTGGAGGATGGTTGTTTGATATGTGAATGTTTTGTTAGACTTAATTGAGGTGAACAAGTATGAGATCCAAATGGTTATATGTATAGACAAATTATTGAGTGGAGAGAAGGTGGCTCAGTGTGCAGTCAAATCAAATACTGTAGCCACGTTCATTTGCCGATCAAGATTCTCTGCTTTCTTGAGTGGAGAGAAGGTGGCTCGGTGTGCAGTCAAATCAAATACTGTAGCCACGTTCATTTGCCGGTCAAGATTCTCTGCTTTCTTGAGTGGTGAGAAGTTGGCTCAGTGTGCAGTCAAATCAAATACTGTAGCCACGTTCATTTGCCGGTCAAGATTCTCTGCTTTCTTGAGTGGTGAGAAGGTGGCTCAGTGTGCAGTCAAATCAAATACTTTAGCCATGTTCATTTGCCGGTCAAGATTCTCTGCTTTCTTGAGTGGAGAGAATCAACATCCATTCTATAAATTCACAAATCGTTATCTGTTGAAATCGTTTAAAAACTTAACATTATTCAAACTACATTGTCCAACATGACATTTAGATCTCATGAATTGAAGTTACTTATGCAGTACTACATACAAACCGATGAGATGTGTGACAATCAGGAGTTAATGGTAATTCATTTTTGGGAGACTCTGGCTGAACTGTACAACAACGACGTGGGTTGTCAAGTTAAACGTACGGATAAAGAGGTAAGGACCGCATACGGAAACTTTACTAGCGCATGCACGCGTTACACAAAGATTATTAATGAGGTAATATCGAAAAATGTGTTCGATAATACACGTTCGACATATGACGGTCGAAACAATTTAAAATACCGCACTCCGTTCATTGGCCATGATGCGTACTTCATACGCCAAAATTGGCCAGAAAGATTTGGATGGCCTTAAGATAACAATATTGGTAGTTTGTTATGTAACGGTCGTTAATGTGTGGAGAGCTTTCTGACTTGTCTTTTCAAATAATAATGTCTGTTGTTTTTATCATTCCCCTGCTACCTGTTTGTTTATATATACGCTTTCTGATTTACTTATTCATCATTCATAATCATCTTCTTCCTCAATCACAACAATAAATTCTTCATCGCAATGCCTTATTGGCCTTCTTCTATCGATTCAGATGCAGGTTACGTGCCTACGGAAAGTCCACATACTGATGAGGATTGGCTTATCAATTATCAAGAACAACACTATGAAGATGTCCACGGTCAGTTTCCAAATCTTGAGCAGCTGAGACTTCAGGAAGTGGTTGAACCACCATACGAACAACATGTTGTTCGTCATGCATATGAACAACCTGAGAACCAGGTTCAAGTAGTTCAACCTCCCCCTGAGCAAGAAGTTGAATCGTACCCAGTTTGTTGTCAGTGCGGGTATGGAGTTGAAGTTGTAGTACGTGCGGATGGAGAAAATATTGGTCGTCGAATCCAAATATGTCAATTCTGGCCGAATGGTTGCAATTACGTGGAATGGTTGGATGATCCTTTATGTCCAAGGGGAATAACCTATGCAAACGAAATAGAACAGGAGATAAGACGTCTTCGACTTTCTTTATAGGAGTTGCAATTTAATCGTCACGTCTAGTATATTCATTTTTATGTTCTATTATTACTGTGTCGTTTTTTTATCAATGTTCTATGTTCGTATATCTTCAATTCTAATGTCACTAGTAGTTTTTTTATGTGTATACACAAACATATATAATTCACAGTATAGAATTCATAGTATACACAAACATATAGAATTCACAGTATACACAAACATATATAATTCACAGTATACACAAACATATATAATTCACAGTATACACAAACATATATAATTCACAGCATACTCGAACATTATGAGCCAAAATCCAAGAAAGTGAAATTATATAAACATATACTCAAACAATGACATAAGTACATAAGATATATGAACTGCAACATATAATAAAACGTTCACTATGCATATACTAAAAGGTATACAACTAAAGGGATGCAACGTCATCGTCGTCATCATCACCATCATCCCCATCACCATCATCATCATCTCCGTCATCGTCATCATCATCCCCATCTCCGTCATCATCATCTCCGTCATCATCATCGTCATCCCCATCAGCATCCTCCCCCTCATCCTTATCATCTTCCTCACCCCCATCGTCCTCATCTAAACCACCAGCATCATACCCACTGGGACCAGCATCACCTCCGCCTTGTGATCCGAAAGGCTCATATATAGAAAGTCTAGCTGACAGCTGATCAATCTGCGCCTCTATCATATGTGTATGTTGCATGTACATATCATGCATGGTGTGTGTATGTGCAAGAGTCATATCGCGAAACACACCAAGTGAAACTCTGGCCTGGTCCAATCTAGCAGCATACTACATAAAGATGATATTTGACATAGTAAGAAACTAAGCATAAAATAAAGGAAAAAGGGCAATAAACAACAAACGTACCTCATACGGAGGATATAACCCGACTGAAGGCACACCAGGAAACTCGGGGTGGTCTGGAAAGACTAAAGGCTGCTCAATCACAGTACCTGTAACGTCATATGCTCTAAAAGTAGTATCAGGCTCCAACTGCATGGGAGTCTGCGAGAACTGTGACAGAATCAGGTCAAATGAAACCTGCGGTACCTGAACTCTACCGGCTGCCATGTGAGGTCCTATATGATCAGAGTTGACCCCACGAACATAATCTGGTACGATGAATCTACGGGGTGCTACTCTGGCCCAATAAGAATCGTAGTCTCCATCGATGAAGAAAGTACTGCTATCCACCCACCCAGCCTGTCGTAGAGCATCTAAGTAATGATCGCCAATCACCCTATGTCTACCAAACATGTCCTCACAAGATAAAGGATCATATGGTATACGACGATCACCGGTAATCTGATAAGCACACCTCTCTCCCAAATACCACATAGGCATAAATGCAGGTGTATGCAAAGCAACCCTACGTCTAGATAGAGAATACACAACCATCATGGGATGGTCGTCCACCATAAGACCTGCATCTACTAGATGAGTCCAATGTGAGGCCCAAGGAGTACGAATGATGTTACCTCGACTACGCATATCAAGCTGTGACCTAGCCTCCATCAAGTCATGCCGTACACCTAAGGGAACATGATGTACATACTACATAGTCTCCCATCTTCTCATCCTAGGGAAATACTGCTCAGGAGCCTGACTAGCCATGTCCTGGATGCGGGGATGCATGTTTGCCGTGTACTCGTAGTACCATAACGACAAAATATACCAAAAAGCGTACATCTGCTTGACATCGCCAAGCGCAAATGAATCTAGAGCGGTATAAAGGGTGCCTAATATCGCTGTGCCCCAATCAATAGTATGTAGCTGGTCTAATCTAGCAAGAGATGCTAAATAACCTAGTCGAACCGTACCTTTTTGGTTCGAAAAAAAGGTCGAACCAAACAAGTACAGCAGAAATGCTCTAGTGACTGCATCCATCATATCGGCTCTAGCTATATAAGTGGTGATGTACTGCTGCAGGTAAGTCAACTTAACAGAACCACTACTGACGCAGGTAACATCTATCAATGGTAGAAAAACAGTAAACAGATTGGGGGACTCGTACAAATCATCAAATGGAAAAGGTCGAAGACCATGTCGTCCAATCTCAATGCCAGTGAACACGTAGAAATCAACTGGGGTGATACCAAGCTCAAAATCTGAAAAATGAAACGTATGCGTGGTGGGCCACCACCTCTCAGCTAATGCCTGAATGAGAGGTCGATCAAAGGACTGAACAGGCCTAATCGACAAAAAAGACCAAAAGGGCTAGCCTGTAGCCTCTCAGCAATAGGACCGAGAAGAGAATCATAAAACAGGGTAATACACTTAGCCCAACTACCCCGACAATGAATGTAATGGTCCTAAAGATAATTTATGAATTAATAATTTTTGATAGATTAACAGTTAATTAATATGATTATGTGATGTACATATAAAAATAACCAAATATACTAATGTGCAATTTATACCTGTACGGTCGTCAAAGCGGATTCGGCTCTATGCCGATAACCATCTGGAAGCTTGTGTAGTACACGTAGATCGTCTGGTGAAACTCCAGGTGGCGGCGGAACATGTAACGGTCCAGCTTGCTCCGTTGGATGTCTGTGAACCATTCTTCGGGCGATTTTGGTTGGACGCGGCGGCATTTCGTTTAGATTTTCTAATTTAACAAAAATTAAAATGAAAGGTAGAAGAAAAAATGGGGAAGGAAGGGAGGGGGATGGGTATTAGTAGGGGGGGCAGGCGCCCATAAAATGGGCGCCTGGCCATTGGGAGCCCATCCCCGCTTCAGGGCTGAATATTCAGCGGGCTGAATATTCAGCCTTGAAGCCACTGGAGATGCCCTTAATATGTATGTACAGTTTTCTTTGCTTTGGTATAAGCATGTACATATGTACTTTTGCCTATATAAAAATCCATCTGTTTATTTGTTTATCTACTTTTGCAAGCTTCATTACATAGACATATTTTCTTGCTTGCCTTTTGTGTTTCTCATTTTATTTACAGCAAATCAATTTTCTTTGTACTTAGATGTTTTTCTCTTATTTTCTTGTCTTGCATTTTTTTCCCGCATAATTCTATTTGTATTCCTTTTGTTATTATTTTATAGTTTTACTTTGTAATTTAAATGACATTCTAAAATTAATATGTTGTTGTAATTTATTTTACTTCGTATGTTTACTTCATATTTTGTAATTTATCTTATAATTATATTTCTAACTTAAGTATTAAATCTTATTGTTTGTTTCTATTCAAGTTTAACAAGCCAAACATTTTAATTTATAACATATATTTTATTTTTATATTTTACACTTATATTTAATATTGATAGGATAAAATTTTATTTTATTTTAAACCTTTTATAACCTTTTAAAGAAAATTCATTTTGATTTTATTTCTAATCTAGTTCAATTGAAAATATTCATTTTGAGTTTCAAATCAAATTCAAAAACAAATAAGTATACATCTCTTATTAAATTTGAAAATTTCAAACAAATCCATAATTTAATCCAAAAATTCAATTAAATTATAAATTTAAATTCGTCATTAAACTGGGATCGTTACAGTGCTGGACTCAGGGGCGTTATTCCATTGACGCCTAATAAGGATTACTTCAGTTCTTTCGTTGGACGAGAGGGAAGCTCTATTTTTATGGGTAATGATGCTAGTTGTAGAGCAATGGGTGAAGGTACAGTAATGATCAAGATGTCTGACGGAGTGATACGCACTTTTACAGGTGGTCGGTATGTTCCGGGTCTTCGAAAGTTCTTAATTTCTTTAGGACAATTGGCATCTTTAGGATGCAAGGTAACTATCGAGAAGGATAGTCTGAAGGTTTCGAGAGGTGCACTAGTTCTTATGAAAGAAGATGTGTTCCAAAATCTGTATTTGCTGAAAGGAGCCACAGTTCTTGGAGAGTTATGTGTTGGAGTAGATAGTTCTCGTGCTTTGGATGCCACAAAGCTTTGGCATCTCAGATTGGGTCATATTTTAGAGAATGGCTTAGAGTTGCTTCGGAGATGGAAGATGATCAAAGGAGAAAGCTTCGAAAAGATGGACTTTTGCCAGGAGTGTGTGTTAGGCAAGCAAACTAAAGTATCTTTTGGAGTTGGACTCCATAGATCGAGGCGAGTACTTGAGTATGTGCATACAGATGTTTGGGGACCGATTGCTACTCCTTCTCTTGGAGGAGCAAAGTATCTTATCTCTTTCATTGATGACTTTTCTCGGAAAGTATGGGTGTATGTGATGAAGTCCAAATCATAAATTTTTGAGAAGTTCAAAGACTGGAAATCACTTGTTGAGAACCAATTTGGTTCTAGGTTGAAGGTGCCGAGATATGATAATGGCGGTCAATTTGTCTCTAGGGAGTTCCTCGACCTCTACAGACAGCATGACATTCAAAGACATTTCACTACACTAAGAGATCCACAATTCAATGGTGTTGCAGAAAGGATGAACATGACTCTACTGGAGAAGGCTTGTTGCTTGAGATTGACGGCGGGCTTGTTTAGAGGCTTTTAGGCTGAAGTATTATCAACTACAGTGCATATCATAAATCGAATTCCCTACTCAGCCATAGATGGGAAGATTGCAGAGTAGAAGTGGAGAGGTAAAGCAGTGTATCTTGGTTACTTCTGAATTTTTGGTTGCCATATGTACGTTCATCATACAGGTGATGATAAGTTGGAGGCTAGAGCATACAAGGGCATACTAATGGGATACACCGATGGTATCAAAGGATATCGAATTTGGAACCCTGTTGATCGGAAAATTGTTCATTCCAGACATGTTACTTTTGATAAGTCTACTATGTTCAATCCGAAGAAGAAGCTACCTACCACATCAGAAGATTCTGATAGGCCTAAGTAGATGGAAGAAGTTCCCATGTTCCAGCGAAAAAGTAGAGTTGATGTTGATGCTGTCGAGAAAAACACAGTTGATGAAACATCACAAGATAGTCCATAGGTACCTTTTAGTAGTGCTGGTGATGTGCATGAATCTAGAGGAAGTTTAGTTCAAGGTGGAGCTGAAAAGAGTTTAGGCGAAGCAGTACCTACCTGGGTTAGTCGTAGGACTATTAAGCCGCCCGAAACGTATGGTGATTGGTAGTTTGCGAACCTTAGCCTTGGTGATCAGTTTGACTATGCACTACATGTGGTTCTTGAGGAGCTGCTTGAACTTTTTGAAGCTTTGAAGTCATGTAACAATTCGAAGTGGATGTGCGTTATCGAAGAGGAGTTGGAGTCATTGAAGAAGAACAAGACTTGGGATTTGGTACCACCTCCTCAAGGAAGCTGAGCCATAGGTTGCAAGTGGGTATTCAAGGTGAAGGATGATGAGAGATACAAGGCTAGACTAGTTTCTAAAGGGTTTTCACAAAGTAAGGGATTGGAGTATGATGAGATATTCTCTCCAGTAGTGAGGTATACGTCCATCCCCATTTTGCTCGCTATCGTCGCAGCTCATGACTTGGAGCTAGAGCAACTGGACGTGAAAACCGCTTTCTTGCACGGAGACTTAGATGAGACCATCTACATGAAACAACCAGAAGGATTCGTTGTAGATGGGAAAGAAAATTGAGTTTGCAAATTGAATAAGTCATTATATGGACTTAAATAGTCGCCTAGACAATGGTATAGGAGGTTTGACTCTTTTATGTTTTCACTTGGTTTTGATCATAGCAAAGATGCTTGTGTGTACTTCAAGCATTTAAAGAATGGTAGATGGGTGTACTTACTCTTGTACGTGGATGATATGTTGATTGCTTCCAAGGATAAAGCTGAAATCGATAGTTTAAAGCTAAAGCTAAAAGCGGAATTCGAAATGAAGGACCTTGGAGAAGCAAAGAAAATTCTGGGAATGGAAATCCAAAGGGATAGAAAGCTAGGACTTTTGAGCCTCACTCAAAAGGAGTACATTCGAAAGGTGCTTGCTCGATTTAGCATAGAAGGGGCAAAGAAAATCAGTACACTCATGCCTTTGCACATACAACTTTCTAGTAAAGGCTCTCCGATCTCAGAAAAGGACAAGGCTTATATGATGAAGGTCCCATATGCAAGTGCAGTTGGCAGCTTGATGCATGCCATGGTCTGCACTAGGCCTGACATTGCACAGGTGGTTGGATTGGTGAGTAGGTTCATGGAGAATCCAAGAAAGATGCATTGGGAAGCAGTGAAATGTATCTTCAGATACCTTAGAGGAACTCCAAACCATGGACTTGTCTATGGCGGCAGAGGAAGAGATTTCAGCTTGGTTGGATTTTGCGATTCCGACTATGCCGGTGATAGAGATCGAAGGAAGTCAACCTCCGGATATGTGTTCACCATTGGTGGGACAACGATCAGTTGGAGAGCGAGGTTGCAGACGATTGTGGCTTTGTCTACTATAGAGGCAGAGCTCATAGCTGCGGTTGAAGCAGCTAAGGAAGGACTTTATTTACGACGATTGTTGTGTGATTTGGGCTTTGTATACAAAGGAGTGGATGTGTACTATGATAGTCAAAGTGCAATTCACTTAGCTGAAAATCTGACGTTTAGCTCGATGACGAAGCATATTGAGGTGAGAGAGTCATTCCTTGTCTCGATGAGTGAAGAGAAGCTAGTTCGTCTTCAGAAAGTTCACATAGAGGAGAATGCAGTAGACATGTTTACCAAGTCGTTGCCTGTTGCTAAGTTCGAGCATTGCTCGGACTTGATTCACTTAATGAAGTGCTAGGTGCCACGGAGTGGCACTGGGGGAGAGTTGAGATGGTTCATGGAGACATTTTTTTTCATGGTGAAGATTGATAGGTTCTACATGGACTGGATACTTCGAACAATTTGTTGACGGGCGGTGGCTTTGCCGGAGTTCGTTGATAGAGTATAATGGATGATGGCATTGCTGAAGCTCATTGGGTAAGTATTCATTGCTTGGAGCACGAAGGTGTAGATGAAGTTGGAAGGCTTGTATAGAATTAGGTACTAAGGTGGAGATTGTTAAAAAATGGTACATAAATTCCTTAACGCAGCAGCAGACCGAGAAGGAAGAAGCCCTAGGAGCAGAAGAAGTCACACTGCAAAGAGAAAGCGCAGAGACAAAGTACTAGGGTTTGGAAAGGTTTGGTTCAGTGAAGAGGAAAACAAATCTCGTTCGGCGTTGATGGCAAAAAGGGAGATGCTGATTTTGTTCGATGAAAAGGGGATAAGGTTTCTCATTCGGTGGAAGTTTTGCCGCTCCATGATGCCGAACGAAATATTTCGTTCGGCATTTGGGTATGCTGAATGAAATTTTCCATTCGGTATTTTTGTGACGCCGGTCCAAATTCTTCGCTCGGTGTTTTACCGAACCAAACCAGAAGCATGCCGAACCAAACCCCAGGGCTGCTATATAGCGGCTACCCCTCCTCATTTCTTCACTCTGTAAATAGAGGAGCTTTCGGAAAACAATGGCAGCCGAAATTGAGAGCTAATTTCAGCCAATTTCAGAGCCATCCTAGAGAGCTGAAACTCTGTAGAATTTTGTCTGTATTTTTAATTCTTCTTATGTATAGCCTCCAAAAGTGAATCAATCTTGTAACTCTAATCTTTCAGTGATTAATAAAATATTCTCTTACCAAGTGGACGTACACTGCCTCACGATAGTGGAACCACTATAAATACTGGTGTTATTTATTTTTCTGCATTGCATAGATCTGTTACTGTCAGTTCTGCTGTTCATTTTTTGTTTGTTTCGTCTCACTATAATCACTATCCAGTTGTTTTCCACGGCGTTGGGTTTTTTGTTCCCTTAGACTGATCATCTGAAGGTATTTTCCTCAAAATGGATGCTGCTATGTTCGAGAAGATAGCTGATGCACAAATTAGTAAGGAAGAATGAGAGATTTTGGAGAACGCTTTTAAGGGAATTGACAAAGTAAAGAAAATTAGACTACAAATTATGCGAGGTGAGTACGAATCTTTACATATGAAATAATCAGAATTAATTAATGATTATTTTCTCGAGTTTTATCTATTGTAAATCAATTATAAAGTATGGTGAGAAAACAGAAGACTTTAGAGTTATTGAGAAAATTCTACAATCTTTAGATTCAGAATTTGATTATATAGTTGTAGTAATTGAAGAATATAAAGATATAGGATCCATGACTATTGATAAACTCATGGGTTACTTCAAGCCCATGAAGAAAAATTAAAGAAAAAAGTTAAAGAAGATCCATTGGAACAAGTTCTTCAAACAAACTCACATTGTGGAAAAATGAGACATTTAAAAATGGAAGAAGTCGGAACCAAAAAGGAAGCGGCCACGGCCAAAACTATGGTAGAGGCATCCACAAATTTGTCGATAAAGAGTAAAGAAACCAAAATATAGATGCTACGAGAGGTCGAGAAAGAGGATGATGTACAAATCAAAATGGAAGACCCATGTATGATAAATCTCAAATAAAGTGTTATAACTGTGATAAAATTGGACATTTTGTTTCTGAATGTAGATCAACTTTCACTAAACCACTACACCAAAAAGCTGATTTAGCCACCCCTCCTACCGCCTCATTAGATACGGCTATTAACCGTATCTAAAAATTTAGACACGGTTAATAGCTGTATCAAATTTGATACGGCTAATAGCCGTATCTTATTTCGTGCCTATTTTTGGTGCAAATTTTCCACCCCAATACGCACTACTTCCCTTCAGAAAATTGGCTTTCCCACTTATTTAGATACAGTTAATAGCCGTATCTTATTTCGTGCCTATTTTTGGCGCAAATTTTCCACCCCAATACCTCACTGTATAAAAAGAAAACCAACTCATTTTTACCTCTTTTGAAACCTAATTCCAAGCTCCCAAAAACTCTCATTAGCAGGTCAATTTAATTAGCTAAGGAAGCTAATAATTTCGGGTAAGGATATCTCTAACCTATATATTTCATATTAGGTCTTTGTTTTAGTTTTATAGTTCATTGAATTGGGTTTCTATTTGCTATTTGATTAAGCACTGTTAGGGTCTCAAATTGAGAAGCAGTAGGCTGTAGTAGTTGTTTTACTGCTAAATTAAGGAAGAAAGGTGAGTAATCCTCACATCCAACTCTATTTGACTGGCATGCTAAAATAGTTTGGTTGATTGTGAATTTTTGGATGAATTATGGATGTTTGATTGTCTTTGTGGATTTACTGTAAACAGAGATAGTAAATTATCAAAACTTCTTACTGTACCTCAGTTTTTGCTCCCTTTTCAATGTCTTTATAATATGGAGTGTTTTCAAGTGCATGCATCTGCAAATTTGAGGTGGTAAATACAATTTAAAATGTTGAATTATGGAGAAATCAAGTCAGAATTGCTTGAAGTCGACGATGGGGAGGAAACACCTAGAGCACGCTAGCTCCAGACATCCCACCGGTTGACCGATCTATGTTGACCGATCGACCGGTCAGTACCTGGAGCATGTGCTTTAGGTGTTTCCTCCCCCCTGTTGTGTTGTTTGCTCCTCATGTTTTGGTTGCTGCTTCTTAATTCATGAATGTTGCTTTCTCCCTGCCTCTTTTTCCTGGACTTGAACGGACCAGTGCCATAGAAGCTTTTGCAAGAAATATGAAGCCAAACTCGCATTGAAAGTATAGTAGTGGGTGGTGGAGGTGAATAAAGTTAGGTTGGGAAGCAGTGGGCGCTTTAGTATGTATGGAATATGAAGCCAATATGCAGTATGTAATGAGCTATGGATATGTGCTGAAGTAGTGAATTAGTTGATAATCATAATAGTTGATACTCATATAACTCAATGATTATTTGTTATTACTGCTGGAAAACTGAATTGTTGGGCAAATACAGAGTCAACGTCACCAAAAATAATCACCTAACTCTGAATAATAATATACAGTGCTAATTGTATGCAAGTTACAACTACCTCACTCTGAATAACAATATCGGAAAAACCATTACCTTTGAAAATAATTCAGTAAATCAGTATAGGCAGTTTAGTAGTTAAAGTTCATTTGATTTAAAAGCAGTGATTTTATTTATATAGTTCATTTGATGCATAGTTATTGTAAAAATTCACGACTAGTCTCGTATTTTGGTGAATATTGCAGGTTAGGTTTAAGCTAGACGAGGAATGGAAAAAAGCGCTCATTTTTCGACTAATAGGATGTATTTTTAGGACTTCAAAATGCAATTTAGTTAAACAGATAAAGAACGCAAAGTCTAAGGAGGAAAGACTTCAGCTAAAACTAGATTGCATCAAAAGTGCGAAAGAGTGGAAGAGGTTTGTTAAGTCAAAAACCAGTGCAGATTTTAAGGTAAATTAATATGGTTGTTTGGTTATTTATAGGTACTACTACAAGTGTACAAAGAATATAAATCAACTAATCAATGTATTATTTTACCCAACTAATTACTTTTATTTTACCCAGTTTATTAAGTCCATTCGAATTTAGACTGTTGAATACAAGAACCAATGCATGGAAAATGAAAAACAGTAGATCTGCTTTCAAAAACCTCAATAAGCATCACTTTAGATCAAGAATAAAAAATGGACGTTTTGATGTCTAATTTCATGAATCATATGCGCAAACAATTTGAAAGAATTATATATTATGGGACCGCGTTTTTTTAATATGCGCAAATAGTGGACCTTTTATTTTTATAAGCTAATTTTTCTTTCAAAAATGTGAGAATTTAACTGCTGTAGCGACTTAAGCACAAGTGAATGTGAGTTGATTGTTGTTGGATAATATCAACTAGTGATATCATTCGATTGGTAGTTGACTTTGATTGTTACTGTAATGATGCTTTGTAATGAGCAATGATTCATTTGCTTTTGGGATTAGTGGTGCTGGGAATATTAAATAGTTGCGATAAAACTATTTAAAAGGCGTTGTTGTATATGGTTCTGACATTGTTGTATATTCAAAAGGCATTGTTGTATATGGTTCTGACATTGTTGTATAAGTGGATAAAATTGTTGTTAATGGTGCAAGCCAAGTCAGGAGAGGGGTAATGCATAGACGTTACTCTGGTGCTACAAAATAGCGTCGTTGTAATGGCAAACTTTTATAGAAATGCTATTTTTATAATTAAGAGTATCATAGAAAATAGTCTATATCAATATACTTCACACATCTGAAAACATGACCCTTACCTTACAATGTGGGACTATTCTCAAATAAGAGCTTATATGCTCTTCTCGTATTTTTAATAATTCATTCAATTCAAAAAAATTCCAATAATTTCCCACTTGAATTTTTCAAAAATATTCTTTTCGAGCAATTGGAATGAGGACCCATTGAAGGGCAAGTCTCATGTTCTGTTATATATGATATAGGAGGGCAGTATGTCTTTCATCATAGACAAACAATGGATAAATGAATCAGATCTAAGATCTACATACTATATAGACGGGGTGCAGAAGTTCATTAGTTTTGTTGAAGAAAACGGTGGTAAGAAAGGAGTGTATTTATGTCCTTGCATCCGGTGCAAAAATATGAAGGCGATCAAATTAGATGACATTCATTTTCATTTGCTTAGATGAGGTATTATCCAATCATATACAGTGTGGTATTTTCATGGGGAAAAAAGGGCGGAGATGGAAAAACAACAACCAATTAATCATGCCACAACTACTGATGAGTCTGAACATATTAGGATGGAAGATCTGGTCAATGATGCAGATAGATTTCATCATTTTCAACCTAATAATCCATTGCCTGATCATGCTAATGTTGGAGAGCAGTCTACTGATTATCCAGATTGGCAGGCCAATGAAAGTAAGAAGTATAAATCACTTTTTGGTAGCGTAAAAGAGCCACTGTATCCTTCATGTTCAAAAGGGATTACGAAGCTGTATACCATTGTGAAACTGAATAGTTTGAAGACCCAATATTCAGAAATCAAGAAAGTGGATCAAAAAAGTATGCCATTGTGGATCAATATTCAGAAATCAAGAAAGCTGTATGCCATTGTGAAACCTAATATCGAAACATCTTCACATTCATCATGTTCAGAAATCAAGAAAGTGGATCAAAACTTACTTGGTATTCCGGTCTCAGATAATGCTGGAAAAATCGCTACTATGCTTGGTAAATTAGTAAGAGCTCATGTGCCTATATCATATATAAGTTGGGACAAAGTACCCGGAATATACAAGGACACCGTTTGGAACGAATTGGTGGTAAGTATATTGGACATCTATCGCACTGTGTTTCGATATCTGTTGCATGGAATAGATTTAATTAGCAATCTCATGATATTTACACCGAAAAATTCAAATTACAAGTCTGCTGCATCCTTTTCCTTGTTTTTCGACATTCATAAATTGTTAAAATGGATTTCATAATGCTAATTTTTCTCGTTTTGACTTCATAGATTTAATTATCAGGTTGTACAATTTATTCAATTATTTATGCACATGAAAGCACAGTTTTGAGCATATGCAAGATTCTATGAATATGCACATGAAAGCATAGTTGTAGCATTTATTCAATTATTACAATTCAGGTCTGCATGTATAGTTGTGTATGTGAAGATGCCTATAAATCAATTATCCTCATTTCATAGATGTATGGTCCCATTTTAGCATGCAGATGAACTGTATATCAACAAGTGGAAATTATTGTTAAGGACAAAATTTCTCAACATTTTAGCCTCAAGGACAGACCTTTAATATTTTAGTCTAAAGGACAACTTTCTTTAGGTATCAGTTTTTAGTTATTGATAGCAGTTTTTAGGTATCAGTTTGTAATTATCGGTAGCAGTTTTTAGGTATCAGTTTTTAGTTCGGTAGCAGTTTTGGAAGAATGTTTGTCCTTATGAATAATTTTGGAATAATATTTGTCCTTATGAATAATTTTTAGGAGAATGTTTGTCCTTGTGGTTAAAATATTGGGGTCGTGTCTTTGAAGCTATAATTATAGAATTTTTTGTCCTTTAAATTAATTCCTCCTATCAACAATATATCAACAATTATTTTTTTATTTACACATCATAATACTAGTAGAATTAATTCTTGATTGCACATTGCAAAAGCAAAACACATTATTCAAGACTTACGTTCAACTACAACCCTAGGTTCAGCCCCATAGTTAAGATATGGATAGAAATAAAATAAAAATAGATATGGAGTTGGACTAAAAAACCCAGAAGGAAAAGAAAACAACAAAAACAATTAGGCGTTCTCGTTTATTCTTTTTGCTAGTGGGCAATGTATAGGAAGTCACTGTCTCCAAAACATATGTATATGTTACATAATAATATATGCATATATGCTGCTTGAACCTGAGGCTTGAGAATAAAGTGCATATATGGAAAACAGTAGTGCATATTGGTGTGTATTTATGCATAGTTGTAGATAAGAATCTTGTGTTTGATATTTAATCACTTTTTCATCAATTATTTTTGGATGCATGCTGTATACTTTACAATGAATTGATGATTATAAGCTTTTTTTGAATTGTAGTATTTATTTCATAATACTACAACTGTGATTTCATAATACTGTTGTGCTTACTGGATCAGGTTGTACAATTTATTTAATTATTTATTTTTGCATGTATAACTTATGATCAACTATGTCGTCTCCTTCTTTCCGTTCCAAGTTACCTTAATTTCTCGTCAGTATTAAATTAAATATTAATTGCTGATCATTTATAATAATTGCATGCTCTTTGCTCGACACGTAACGTGTTTCATTTTGTTGGTTATTTCATAGCTAACAATGTTATTTCATAGCACAAAACAGTTTGAAGCTTTATATTATTTTTGATATGGTGCATTTGTTGTACAGATATCGAAAGTTGTGCTCTGTACGGCCGAATTATGCTCAAGTATAAAGGGCCATGCAAAAACACTATGCCTGAAAACTTTCAGGCATAGTGTTTTTAAAAAAAAACACTATGCCTGAAAGTTTTTAGCATTTTGGTTGGCTCACCTTTCCTGCATCGAAGAATATATAAAAATTTATATGAGCATGCATTGTTACTGCTGCACTATATACACATATACATATGTGTATACATATGTATATATGTATGAAGCTGCCTTGTTATAGCTTGATGTGCATCGAGTTGCTTTAGGATTTGATATATTGAATTGGTTTTTCGTGTTTTGTCTTTTTGCAGAAAATTTATGAGCTCGATCCGCTTTCAAAAGTATTGTTTTTAAAGAGAATGTCGGAGGCTTTTAGGAGACACAAGCAACACTTAAGAACAACTTATTATGACACTTTCAACAATGACGAAGAACGGTTGAAAAATTGTCCACCTACAATTGCTCAAGAAGATTGGGAAGAGTTCTTAAAAAATGAAGCAACGCCTGAAGCGAGCGGAAGAAGAGAGTCAGGCAAAAAGAACAGATCATTGCTCAGTTATGCTCACCATGCAGGATGTAAAAGTCACGCTAAAGTAGAACAAGAAATGGTAATTTATATTCATTTTCTTTCAAAAATGGTAAAAATCACAACTAACATATTTTATATATTGCAGATCGCTGCTAGTCCATCAACAAATATCGATCGTCATCAAGTATGGGAGAAGACACACACGAAAAAAGATGGTAGCATATCAGATGCCACTTCTTCGTACTTCGCAAGTCAAACAAATACTAACTTGCATATTCTTTTCATTAAACATTTTTTAGCGTACACTAATCTGCAAACTACAATCTCCACTATGTACTTAGGATTGATTATGAAGTTATTATGAACTTAGGAACCAAGATTGTAAGTTTGAACTATCTCCACTATGCCTGACATTGCTTTGCTAAAGATAAATATAATTTATCATTTTGTCAGTTTTCTCCACTTCTTTAGATTTAGTATGCATTCAGATAACAAGAAGTTGGAAAAATACTAATATGCATATATTAGTAATCAATTAACTTTCAGTAATATGATACATGGATTAAACAAATACTAATTGTTGTTATTTTATAAATATTTCAGGATCAAATTGCGAAAGCAAAGGAAAAGATTACTGATAGTGATGAAGAAAAATTGACAGTGGATGAAGACATCTTATCACAAGTGCTTGGTAAGGATGCAAGGGGTAAGAGCCGCGGTGTTGGGACCGTTGTACTAAAGACTAAAGTTAAGGCTTGTGCCATTGCACAGAAATGACTCAAACATGTTCGTGGAGACCATGATGAGTTGAAAATGAGGGTGGGAAGTTTGGAGGGTATAGTGGGAAGTATGTCTGGGCAATTGGAGGTTCTGATCAACATGGTGGGAAACATCGAACATGGAATTCGCGCACCGGGCAATTCTTCTGATGGAGGACGCGCCACACAATTCAATGCTCCTGAATTCGTTGCTTCTCAATTCCTGAATTCGACCGATGTAGCGAACAATCAAAGATGTGAAATCCTCAACTCTGATTTAGACATAATAGCAACAGGTATTTATTACAAGCTTTCTAATTTTAGTTTCTTTCGAGCAGATATTTTATTGGATAGATCTAGACATCTTTATTGCAACAGGTACTGTATGCCGAGATTCTACATCGTCCAAAATCCATGGGAAATCTGTACCACCCACATATGAAAAAGTGGTGTTGGACAACATACTGCTACCAGATGAGAGAACCAGCAAAATAAATCATCAATTTGCAGAGACCTTTGCTGAAGTTGGAGTGGGTGGGTATGTGTGCCATCCGAAGGGTCTTATTCAATATCTTTAGACGTTGGAGCAGGTATATTTTCTGTTTATGTTAATATTTTACTATGTATTGTTTTTTTGAAACCTCTTCCACTATATACATGACATGTCACATTTAATTTCCTTAAATGTGATAAGGAAAAAAAAACGTTTGTAATGCTTCATTCCTTTCTGTTTTGAAGTTGTTTGAAGAGCTTGTTCTTTAGATTCACTGTGGCTAGATTTAAAACAGATCTGTTTTCGAAATGCTTGATATAGGACTGTGACCAGATTCATTATTTTGAGAATAGTTGAGTCTTGTTGTTTTTTGTGGTATGACTTGTTATACAGATTGAGTTATCTTCTTGCCTTGAACTTTACTTGTAGTTGTACCATGCTGTTTTGGCTTGAGATGTTGTTGTTTGGATATCTTGTCACTGTTTCTATCAGTTTTGAAAGTTTGGCCATTTTCCTTTTCTGTTGATCACTTTGAAACTAGACACCAGATTTGATAATCTAGTTTAACTAACTTGAGTTGCACATGCTCTGTTAAGTCTGCATTATCATATATATATACATGCATATATATATATATATATATATATATGCATATATGTGTGGATGTGAGATTTCATTCTTGCAACTTGCACTGGTTTTCACTTGCCTGTAAACTCCTTCTATATGGTCTTGATATGAACACTATTTGGAGATTGATGATTGTTCTTGTGAGTCATTTTGAAGCTTTGAGTCACTGCAATGATTTGCTAACTGTGTACATGTGAGGTATATACTGAACCTGGCTTGTTATTGCATATTCATGCTTGGTGTACTTCTTGTAGCTATTCGATCTTCCACATTGCAGTTGCATGTATGCTTCACACATATTTGCTTCACACAAATGCACACATATATAATTTCATTTTTCATCTCAATACACATGTCTATAACTGAGTCTAGACTTAGTCTATAACTGAGCCGCCATGACTCAGTTATAACTGAGTCTAAGAATCAGTTTACTGAGTCTATGACTCAGTCTATAACTGAGCCTAGACTCAATTAAAACTGAGTCGCCATGACTCAATTAAAACTTAGTCTAAGACTCAGTTTACTGACTCTAAGACTCGGTTAAAAACGTCGTCGAGACTCAGTTTCAACTTCGTATCAGTATTCATGTTCATTAATATGTTGTATTCATATTTAGTTGCAGTATATGCTTGATAATACAAACAATTATTTTTGTATGGATAGACTTGGAGAATAGAAAGTGGAGACTGAAGATTGAAGCAGTGAAGCTGACTGTGTAGTTGTTGACACTTGACATGTTGTATTAATGTAATGTAATAACTATAAACTACTTATAAATGAAGTAACTATGAAATGAGTGACTGTGTGGGAACCTAAGTAACCAAATATGTAAGGGTGGATTGGTAGTGATAATATGTATTGTAACTAAATGTATTTCTATTTTAGTTAGTAACTGAATGTATTTCAGTAATTTATTGTATAATATGCATCATTGCGTTATAATTGAATGTATTTCTGTAATGTATTGTATAATATGCATCATTGCATTGGGTATTAGATATGAACTATTACTGTATGTGTGTGATTATATAAATTGATTGTATATGTGCAGTATCTAGTTGAAAAATGGACGTGCAGATTAATTGTCAACTTAGGCACGGCTAAAAGCCGTATCTAATGAACAAGGCAATGGCTCAATGGCTCAATAAGATACGGCTTTAAGCCGTATCTATGGTGTCAGTTAGATACGCCTTTAAGCCGTATCTATGATGTCAATTAGCTACGGCTTAAAGCCGTATCTAATAATTAACGACGCCATATTTTGATACGGCTTATAGACGTGTCTAAGTTAATTAGATACGGCTTTTAGCCGTTTCTAATTATCATTTATTGTGTAGTGAACATCACGAAAGATCTAATTTCGTTAAAGAAGACGAAGAAGATTCTACACTTTTATGGACACTCAGAGTAGCTGAAATTGAAGATGAAAAGACATGGTCCTTGATATGGAAGCTAACAAGAATGAAATGCAACACGTTGAAGAAAATACGTTAGTCGATGAGAAGGATGAAAAGAGAAACCATGAGTTGCAAGAGAATGACGCGAAGAAAGAGAAAGAGACAATGAAGAATGATATGGAGGGGAAAGTTCTAAAAGAGAAAATTCAGCAAATGAATGACAGAAAGTCACCAATAATCGAAGAACTAACCAAAGAGAAAGTCAAAAGAATAGAATTTGAAGAGCATACAAAAAATGATGTAGTGAAAAAAGAGGCCACCAAGGCGGTAAAGTTGGAAAAGTGCAGAAAGAAATAAAAGTGGAGGAAAAAGTGAAAGAGGAAGGAAAACACATAGAAGATGAAAAAGAAGAAGATGACGATGATAAAGTAAGCGAAGATGTCACAAATGAAGAAAAGTATGAAAGCAAAGGAGATGAAAATGAAGAAGACGTGAATTAAGGAGAAGAAATTCAAGAGCTTGGAGAAGATTTAAAATATGCGCAAAAATTTAAAGAAATGGAAATAGGGAATAATAAAGAAAAAAAATAGAAATTGTCAAAAGGGGTGTCAAAGTGATGAATTTTATGATAGAAAAAAGAAAGGGATGAGCAAAGATTATATCATTCATATTTCGAACAATTTTAATTTTCAATCAATGTTTTCAGAAATTTCGTGCGAAAGTGAAATTTGAAAAATATACAAAGAAATTGAATGGGTCGAAAGATTGTAAATGTAAAATTAAGAAAGAATGGAAAGATAACATATATGGCTCATTAAAAATTCATGACACCGGAGCAAGGTGAATGTTAGAACGCTTACTTTTTGGAGTATTCTACTGTAATAATGGAGGACGAAATGAATAGAGCACAACAAAGATCCATGAAATTGCATCGAAGACCTCGACATTGGGAAAGAGCATCAATACAATAAGGAAAGATTAGAAAATGTCCTCATTCCTACCGAAGCACGTAAAATATAAAATACAAAGATTGAAAATTTTGCTAAAAGTTAGAAAACCAAGTTTAGGAGATGTTGGAAATAAACTTGGTTTTTAGATAACATCGATTATGTTGATATTTCTAATCTCTGCATTTATGGAAAGACCAAATTAATCATAGAAGAAAGTCTGAAGTTAACTAATATGTAATTTGAAGAATTCTAGAAAATAGATATGTCAAGAGGATTGAAGAAAAGTTTAGAGAATTTATTATACTATAAATAAAAATGTTTTCTCTCATCTTTTGTTTGCAAGAAGAAAGAAAAGTTGAAGAAAAATAAAATTTATCTCCTCCTTTACAAAATATTCATCTCTCAATCTCTATTTGCGAAGTAGCAGTTTTTTCTCCTTCTTCTTCTTATAGAAATTTTCCAACATTGGTATTAGAGATTGAAGATCCTACTAAAATTTCCAACAAATTCAGGCCTGCGATACAAAAGCACATTTTCCCAAAAAGTTCTAGTGAAGAAGACATTTGGCAAAACTTCCATACATTGGGACTATTTTTACCAGAGTGCATAACCCAATCGGTGTCAAAGTACGCACATAAGTGTAGTGATGTTGCAGCTCGTAGGAAAATTCCAAATTCAGTGGTACCTTTAAGATATCGTAGAATCCTTTTGACATCTTCCCAATGACCTTAAAATGGATCCAAGGCCATCTCAATGAAATTTGAGGCTTTAAACAACTTTACATAGTCAGATCCTTAGCAACATTTGCACAACTATCTATTTAACTTCAATTTTTATCTCTATTTTTTATAGCACTAAAATTATTGCTTCGCATTAGGTTATAATCAAGATTAAATTTTGAAGGAAGATCTCTTTAAAGACTTAGAGTCAATGAATACAATTTTTTTATAAAATGATAACTGACCTACCTTTTGAGCTGCTACATACAAAAGTGAAACAAATAAAGCATACTAATATTTACTAATTTGATAGAAGCTAAAGTAGTGTCTCTACTATGTACAAGTTTTATTTTGAATTCATATTTCTATGTAGTTTTTATATGAACACTTTTGTTCAATTACCAATTATTATTAAAAGGGGTATGGTGGGCCCTTTTTCTTGTTGGGCCCTAGGTAAATGCCTAAAGAGCCTTGTGGTTGAGCAGGCACTGCGTGGATCTTGGATGAATTGACACATACAATTAATAGAAAAGGATACATTTGGATGTGTAAATGTAAGGTACTATAATACACCAACACCACTGCGATATATCATTGGATCGTTGACTTGTTTACCATTATAAATCAATAGCTTACTCTTCGTATCAAGTGGAGTGGAGATCGGACGAGCACCAACCTTCTTGGTACGATCTAAAACATCACTGACATGCTTCCTTTGGGAAAAAATTAGCCCAGTAGATGCGCCTATATCCTCAATACCAAGAAAAAATTTAAAAGGCCCAAGGTGTTTGATTGCATTAGAGGAGTGCAACGATTCAATGAGTGACTGAACACATGCATGAGAGTAACCTGTGACAATGATGTCATCAACATACATTATAGCAAAAATAGTAAAATTCTTATTATGCTAAATGAACAAAGAACAATCTGCACGAGAAATGTGAAAACCCAAATGAAGAAGATAGAAGCTAAGTGATACCAAGCTCATGATGCTTGCTGAAGACCGTACAATGATTTATGTAAACGACAAACGCAAGATGAATGTTGTTTGTCAATAAACCTAGGTGGTTGATGGATATAAACCTTTTCTTGAAGAAAACCATGAAGAAATGTGTTTTGAACATCAAGTTGTCGAATCTACCAACCTTTAGAGAGAGCAACAGTCAACATTGAATTAGAAATATGAAATTGAGAGAAGAAAATGCAAACTGCTTTATTGCTCAAAGATAATGTTTACAATGTAATACAGTTGCATATATAGGCTTGTATTCCTTAGCTTGAATTGACTTAATCAACCGTATACAACTAGTTATAACTATATAACATACAATTATAATTATACCCCTTATTATATGAAAGAGGAATATAAGCTGTTTAACAGCTGATGTTATCTCATTCCTTCAATACCCCCTGACAAATCGAGCTAGGGTTTCTCTTCATCCCCCTTTCCTTATTCGCCTCCATCTTTAATTTTTAAATCAAACTTTAATCTCCCAAAATTCTTTGCTGATAATGGCTTTGTGAGTATGTCAGCACGTTGATAAAACGATGGCAGATGATTAATGATTAGTTTTCCTTCTAACACCTTTTCACGAACGAAGTAGGGATCAATTTCAATGTGCTTCATTCGTGAATGAAGTATGTGATTGGAGGTTAACGAGACGGTGCTCAGATTGTCACACCAAATGCTTTGTTTGGTCTTTAGCTGAATTCCGATTTCACTGAGGAGAGACTCGATCCATGTGACCTCTGCAGTTGTGCTTGCTACGCTGCGGTACTTGGCTTCTGTACTTGATCTACAGATGGTTGGTTGCTTTTTGGAGCACCATGATACTGCATTTCCACCGAAATATATGCAGTACCCAGATATAGATCTTCGATCATCTATATCAGTTACCCAATTGGCGTCTGAGTATTCTTGAATTTCTAATGCTTTACATGCTTTCAAGCTTATGCCTTGATTTATTGTGTCTTTTAGATATCTTAAGATGCGATTTACTACTTTCCAGTGATCACTTAATGGTCTTTACATAAATTGACATACCTTGTTCACGCTAAATGCTATATCTGGTCTTGTTATTGTGACGTATTATTTGCACCTACTATACTTCTATTTTGTTTTTCATTATCCATGGGTTCGCCCTTGTCTTTGGATAGATGTAAATTGCTGACCATTGGTGTAGGTGGTCCCTTAGCTTGATCCATATTTGCTTTAACTAAGATTTCTGCAATATTTTTTTCTGATGTAGTATAATCTCTGTACTTGATTTTTTGCACACCTCTATCCCTAAAAAGTAGCTCAAGTCCCCTAAGTATGTGATGGAGAATGCTTTATCTAGATGTTAGATCACCAAGTTAATTCAGCTTTACTGTTTCCTATAATTATAAAATCATCCACATAGACAAGTATATAAGTTATTGCATTTTTATCAATTTTAACATATAATGAATTACCTGATTTAGTTGCCCTGTATCTCAGCTGAACCTGTGTTTCATTTAACTTATCATTCCAGACCCATGGTGCCTGGTTTAGTCCATATATAGCTTTATGAAGTCTGCACACTCTATGATCATTGTTGCTTAATTTGTAACCTTATGGTTGTTCCATATATACCTCCTCTTAAAGTTCTCCATTTAGAAAACCATTATTGACATCTAGTTGTCTGATTCTCCAATTGTAATACAGTGCTATGTTAATATTATTCTGACCGTGGTTGGCTTAACAACTGGTGAAAATGTCTCACTGAAATCAAATCCATATTGTTGGTTGTAGCCCTTTGTAGTTAATCTTGCCTTGTACTTAGATATTGTTCCATCAGGATTTTATTTAGCTTATAAGTCCACTTGCAACCTATGATATTTTTGTGCTCTGGTTATTTTACAAGTTCCCAAGTGTTGTTTTTATTTAAAGCATGATATTCCTTATCCATTGATGCCTTCCATTTACCGCTTTTAATTGCTTTCTCATATGTGGTTGGTTCTTTTAATTATGTTGTAACAACATAAGCTTTGGGCTTGAATATTCCTCATTTTGATCTAGTTATCATATGATGTCCAGGTTCCTTTGGTGGTTGCTTTTGAGATTGAGGGGCTTCATGTTGATATGTACCTTCATGAAGTTCTTGTTCTCTGGTTGATGGTTGTTCATTCTCTTGAAAGTGACCTTCTGATTGTCTGGATGATCTTAGTGACTCATGAATTGTTGGCTCATGAACTGTTTTGAGTGAAGACTCGGTTTGTTGTATGGCAGCATCAACTTGAACATTTGTTCTTTCTTTGATTTCTTCATTGTAAATTGGTATTGGAGGTATTGATACTTTAGCATTATATACTTTTTGACTAACCTTTCTATCTTCTGCCGCAAAAGGAAAAACATACTCATTGAACGCAACATGTCTTGATATAATGATCTTACCATTGGTCTTTAGACACTTATAGCCTTTTTAATGAGATGCATAGCCTAAAAATGTACATGGTGCAGATCTGAAACTTAATTTATGAGTATTATATGGTCTCAACCATGGATAACAAAGGCATCCAAAGGTCTTTAAACTTGAGTAGTCAGTTTTGACATTAAAAAGAATCTCACCGGGGGTTTTAAGTTTCAGAACCTTCGTTGGAATTCTGTTGATCAGATATACTGAAGTGGAGAATGCATCAGGCCAAACTTTGAGTGGCAGAGATGCTTGTGCCAAGAGTGCGAGACCTGTTTCCACAATGTGCCTGTGCTTTTTTTCAATTAGATCATTCTGTTCTGAAGTATATGGACAGGTAACTCTATGAATTATTCATTTCTTTATAAAGTATTCCTTTAGTGGATTGAATTCATCCCCACCATCTGTTTGTATAACCTTTAGCTATTGGTTGGTTTGCTTTTCAGCTTCATTAATAAACTGCAATACTGCTCTGCTTGTTTCTGCTTTTGACTTAAGAAAATATATTCAAGTGAATCTAGAATGTGCATCAATAAATGACAAGTAGTAATTATAACCTAATCTGAATTTATTGGTGCTGGTCCCCAAGATCAGCAACCACCAATTGCAATGGTTTATGATATTCGGTTATGGAATTAGGAAATGGTAACTTGTGACCTTTTCCCATTTGACAATAGGTACATATATATGGCAGTGATATATTCTTAAAATTGATATTATTATTCCTCAATACATGTCTTACAATATTGACACTTGGGTGTCCTAATTTACAATGCTAGAAATCAAAAGTACTCTTGTTATTAACATTGTTATTAATACCAGAGTAATTACACCATTTCTTGTCATCAGCATTCCTATGATTCTTCATTAAGTTGAAAATATAGAGGCCATTGTGAACTCTACCCTGTAGTAAAATTTCTCTACTTAGTAAATCTCTAACTACACAAAATTTTGGGTAGAATTCAAAGCAAACTTGATTACATTGGCAGACCGAGATACACTCATTAATTTTTTTTCAATTTGTGGAACTCTCAATAAATTATTGAGTCTTGCCCTTAGTAATTGCTTTTCCAGTATGAGGTATTGATTCACCATTACCCATAAAATAGAATGCGTACCTTTATATTATTTGTTTCCCAAATTTAGATTTTGCAGACTATTAATATGTGATTGGTTGCACCAGAATTGGGGTACCAATCTTCATTGAATATATCCTCTGGCCCAGTTCAGATTTCCACATCACTTTGAGTTCTTGAATTGTTTCCTTGATTTTTGGAATCTTGACTTGTGTGAGCTAAATTGGCATCGAGATGGTAATTTCTTCGACTGGAATTGTCTTGTTGATTTGGTATGTAGTTTTGATCAAATCTAAAATAGCATCTACTTGCTATGTGGCCATACTTTTTACAAATTTAACATCGTATTCTATAATTATTACTACATCCGCCTCTACAAGTTTGACTACTTCTCTGATTGCCTTGTTCTTTTCTTGAATTTGCATTTCTTGCTTGATTTTCGCATTTAAAATTTGCTGCACTTGAGACATAGTTAATGCTAAAATTTGAACTTGTTGTTTTCCTTTATTCTAGTCTTCCCTCATTCGCCAATAACATGAAATGAACATATTGTAAACTTGGAAGTGTTTCTTTCAATGAGATGATTGCTACAACTGACTCGTATTCCTCATCTAAACCATTGAGAATAGCCAGTATTTGTTCTGTGTATTTCACTTTATGACCTACAGAACCTAGTAAATCACACAATGACTTCATTTTAGTTAAATATTGTCTCATGGACATATTATATTTTCTTAAATTTTGCATCTGTCTTTTATAATGCATCACTCTTGCCGATGATTGTGCGTTGTATATCCGTTCAACCATACTCCAGATTGCATATGCAGTGTTACAGCCTATGCTTTGAGGCAATAAATTTGCACTAATTGATGACATTAACCATGCACTTAAGAGACTGTCTTGTCGTTGATGTATTATATACTCCTTGTTGTCAACTAATTGTCCTTCACTGATGGTGATGTATCTTGCAGGAGTAGGTGCAGTCCCAAGAATGTACTTCTCTAATCCATAACCCCTTATGACAGTTGAGGTCTGATATTTTCAAAGCAAGAAATGGCTTTCATCTAACTGAATGTTGATGATATCACTTCTTGGATTGATGATTTTCTTGGATATTTCCTCAAATTCGAAAATCTGATTGGCAGTACGAGCAGTTGATGATATATCTGATGTGTTATCAGTTGTTCCAGCCATTGAATTGACTCTTGATCAAATGAAGAGGTTCTCTTTGATGATCTTGGTCTGATGCAGCCAAGGTGATGTGATGAGACTTTTCTGATCACTTTTAGGCACGTCATAGATCAGTTGTGGGTGAAAGTTGATTCTTGAATAGATTTGCACTGGATCTTAATTAAAAGATAGAGTTATCTCTCTGATGGTGAAATCTACCCGAGGAGATTACAATCACAGTCACACTCAGATGGGTTGATCGAATGGTGATTGATTACTGAAATGGTGGTTTATGGCTGTTTGGCGGCTCCGATACCAAGTTAGAAATATGAAATTGAGAGAAGAAAATGCAAACTGCTTTATATCTCAAAGATAATGTTTACAATGTAATACGGTTGTATATATAGGCTTGTATTCCTTAGCTTGAATTGACTTAATCAACCATATACAACTAGTTACAGCTATATCATAAACAATTACAATTATACCCCTTATCATTTTGAAAGAGGAATATAAGCTATTTAACAACTGATGTCATCTCATTCATTAAATAGACTGTATGAACAGTGGAAAATTTGATAATCGGGTTAAATGTTCCTTGAAGTCGATACCCGCTTGCTGATGAAACTCTTTAGCAGGTAACCGAGCTTTATAATGGTCAATAGAACCATCCGCGTTTTTTATTTTTTTTGGATTTGAAATGTCCATTTGCAACCCATAATATTTATTCTTTGTTTTGGATTGGAGATAGAGATTACGCACTAAATGTGTTGAATTTTTTATGCAATCCAAATATATGGAAACTTTTCTAAATTGCAAATTGGTAATTTATGGAACCTTTCCTTAATTACAACCCTACTTTATTTAAAACTTCCATATCTTTACTCACATCCGACTGTTCTCTCGCATCCAACCGTTCTCAGGATTTGGAGAAGACTGTAAATAAATGGATAGCCTCATGGAGTTCATTATTCTTCTGTAATATCATGTTCCCCAAATTGGACGTATATTATCACGACGATAGTAAAACCACTATAAATCTTATGTGTTCAATTTTCTCTTTTATAGTTATTTATTATTGCTTCTAGAATAGTTGTAATCTGATTGAAGAATTGATCAATCTGTTTGTTTTACCTCACCATAGCAGATCTTGTAATTATGTTTTTCCGCTGTAGAGGGATTAATCTCCCCTATATAGAGTATTTGGTTGCCGTGTAAATCTTAGGCTTAAATATAACATCTTTGGCACGTGGCTGCATGGAGTGTGTAGGAACTAGTTCTTTTAGAGCATGGGTTGGTTGTGGTAATTCAGTTGGTGGTGATAATGAAACTGTCATAGGTGTTGTGGCTGCAGGTGGCAGTTGAAGCATCTAAACTTGGTTTCTGAGAAGTGGCCCCTGCAGATATATTAGGAGGAAGAGGGGAGCTAGTGGAGATCGTGGCGGATGAAGCAAGAGTTGGAGGAAGTATAGGCATTATGGGAGGATTGAAGATTAATGGAACATTAGTGGATCTGAAGCTATCATGCCGAGCAGTAACGGTATCAACAAAGGGAAATATGTTCTCCACAAACGACACATGTAGTGAGATGTATAAATGATTAGCAAAGGGAGACATGTTATTCAATCCACTTTTATCACATGTAGTGAGATGTATAAATGATTAGCAAAGGGAGACATGTTATTCAATCCACTTTTGATGCAGCTCAGGACAGAAGTAAAGGTCTAAGTCGCACACGACTTAAGGATTTAAGTCGCATACGACTTAACGAAGAAGTTATAGGTCGTCCACGACCTAAGGAGTCACAAGAGGAGGAGCTGCGACTTAACTGGAAACCAGGGGAAGAAGTTATCTCGAGTTTGCGACCTAAGGACCAAGTGTTAGGTCGTGAGCGATCTAACGAAAGCTTAAGTCATTTGGAAAAGTTGAGTCGTGTACGACCTAAGATAATGGGAGCTAACAAGGAAATTCGCGAAGAAGTGCTAAGTCGTGACCGACTTAAAGAAGCTATGAGTCGTGACCGACTTAATGGAAAACCAAGAGTTAACTTGTTTTTAGGTCGTATACGACCTAACGAGCTAAGGGGTAGGTCGCTGAAACGACCTAGCAAGATACAACTGGGAAATAAGTCGCCTGTACGACCTAACAGGGTGCTACGACCTAACAAGTTACGACCTATGATAGGTCGCAGGAAACAGGAACGACTTAAGATAGGTCGCTGGGGGATCTGGAGAGATAAGTCGCGAGGTCTTAAGTCGCGAGGACTTAGGTCGGGCAGTTTTATGAAGCGCTCTTTTAAGTCGCTGATGAAGCCTGATGCTGTTGATTCGTTAAGTCGCATGAAACTAGTTATCTCTTAAGTCGTTACATGTTTAGGTCGTTACCGACCTAAGAAAAGTCGCTGAAGCAATGCCGCATGCCTTTAAGTCGCTCGCTGATGATAAGTCAATTCAAGTGTTAAGTCGTGAAGTTTAGGTCGTTTCCGACCTATGTATTGTAACTGTTTGTCTAAATCATAATATGCTAAGTCGTGAAGTTTAGGTCGTTTCCGACCTATGGGTTGTAAAAGCGCTATGTTGTATTTGCTTATGTTGTGTTGTTTTTAAGTCGCGACTGTTTTAGGTCGTCTATGATAGGTCGGCTGGTTTTTAAGTCGTAATGTTTTAGGTCGGCTCCGACCTAAGAGTTGTACCGTTTTAGTTTTTGAGTCGTGTGGGGTTGTAGCCTATAAATAGGCAAGTTGTGTCATTTGTAATAGTTTAGTTGATTTGAAATAAAACTCTGGTTTTGTTAGCTTTGTGCTTTCGCCAAATTGGTAGTTGAGTGTAATCTCCTATCTCCTCTTTCAGATAATCGAGTGCGCTCGATTCGACTGCAGAAGCCGATTCACGGAATCTAGTGCGCTAGATCAACGTGTGAAGAATCGCAGATCTTTGAACCCGGTATCGTGCGCGATCAACGAGTTCGGGATAGCTAGAATTCGGTATCTTCGGATCAACGAATTCGGGCATTTCAGTATCTTCCAATCCATCGATTGCTACTCTCATCGATCGACATTGTTTTGAGTAATCCGCTGCGTCAACTTTTATCACATGTAGTGAGATGTATAAATGATTAGCAAAGGGAGACATGTTATTCAATCCACTTTTATTTAAAGAAACATGTGGCAGAATAAATATATGTTATACCGGATCAGACAATATATATAGAAAATGGCTGCTGGATATATACAACACACACATTGCCATTAGCAAATGGATGGGTGGGAGATACCTTGAGAATGAGCTGCGCCCATAGTCTATATTCTGCAAGTGTACTTATGTTTCAACATTTTGAATTTATATGATATGTTCTGCCTCTCTCGGTTTGTTCACACATTGTAGTAAAATGTTAATTAACTCATTATTACTGCTATTTCATTAATTCCCACTCTCCATTCTACATTGTAACAACATCTTTATTGGCAACTACTCAAAAGCAACTGAAACAACTTATTAGCTACTTATTACTGCAATTTTATAATTTTTGTATCCAACTTAGGTAAATTCGTAAAGTCATGTCCCAACTACTTTCCTTGGACATTGTACCTTGTTCTTGAAATGCCTCATTAATCTTTTGCTTGTTGTTGTTTGTCACGTGGACACACTGCAAGGTACAAAACAAATTTAGCGTTAAGATAAAACTTCACAGCTACAGATAAGTGTACAAATTCCACTTGCAGTCTCTTATGTATACTCAACTCACCTCCACATTTGCATCCAAGAAACATAATAAAAAATATACTTACTTTAACTTCATATATTCAAAACAATTCATCAACAATGATCACCCCAAAAAGGCTTCTTCACCTCGTCGCAAAATGGAAAAATTTGGCAAAACTGGGAAGAAAACGTCTTACCTCAAATATATCTCATAAACACATCAAGAATCATCTCATTAAAGCCAGAAAAGGTCACTTCATTGTGTACACAACAGATGGGTATAGGTATGAGCTTCCATTGACTTACCTTGAGAGCAGTGTGCTTAGAGCGCTATTCGAAATTTCTAAAGAAGTTTTTGGGCTAGATGGTAATAAGCATATCACTTTGCCTTGCGATGCGGTTTTCATGGAATTCACTGTTTCTTTTTTGAAGAATGAGTTGTCTGTAAACGTGGAGAAAACACTTCTTAGTTCAATAGCTGAGATGTGTAGTGATAAGCGTTGTGCTTCTGTGTACTTTTCTCTCAGCTGATATATGTAAAATGTTGCTTATCCCAGCATAAAATATGTGGGTTAGTATGTTTATGTACATACATTTTGTACTGTTGAGCAATCAACTGGATTGTTTTCACATTCTTGCTTCATGACAGGCCATCATCGGTAATAATACCATATATATTCTGAATCTTATACGGTTAATTGCGTTATTCTTCCTGTTTTTAGCTTGTTTTGTAATTTTCGTAGTCAGGAGAAGGATTGTTGTAGTTGGACATATTAATACAGAAGCTACCTTCATGTACTAAAATTACAAAGATGACCGAGGTAACAAAAAAAAAAGCAAAAATCAAGAAGTCATAAATCAAGTACCATAAATACGTAAGAAATGTTTGAAACATTTATAAGTCGGTTCAAAACTTTACGTATAAAACAATACCCAAGAGGTAGAAAAGATAAGAAATTCATATTGTGCCAAAATAGCTACTACTCAGAAATAACAGTTTTAGAAAGATTTTATGAACAACTTTGTCTTGCAGTAGAGATTGTCAATGATGTAGTCCGTGAATCACATTTGAATGTTAATTCATATTGCAAATTGCACGGTATGGACAATGTTGTACAATAAACTGTGGAGTGCTTTCTATGAATAGTATAGTAAATTCAGGGCTGCAACACGAAAGCACATTTTTTCAAAAAAAGTTCTAATAAAGAAGACATTTGGCAAAACTTCCACAGATGGGGACTATTGTTGTCGGAGTGCACAGCCCAATCGGCATCAGAGTACTGCTCTTGGGGAAATTCCAAATGCATTGGTACCTTTAAGACATCATAGGATCCTTTTGACAGCGTCCCAATGATTTTCACGTGGATCTTGCATGAATTGACGCACACGATTAACAGCAAAGGAAACATTGGGACATGTAAATGTGAAGTATTATAATGCACCAACAACACTGATATTTAGGGTAGGATCAGCGACTTGTTTACCACTATTAATCAATAGCTTAATCATCGTATCATGGGGAGTGGAGACCGGACGAGCACCAACCATCGTGGTACGTTCTAAAATATCATTGATATACTTCCTTTAAGACAAAAACTACCTAGTAGATGCGCGTTAGCCTCAATACCAAGAAAATAGTTAAGAGGCCCACGGTCCTTGATTGCATAAGAAGAGTGCAATAATTGAAAGAGTGACTGAAGTCACTGAACTGAACACATACATGAGAGGAGCGATGTCATCAACATCAACACAACATAAATAATAAAAGGATTTTTTTTCAGTTTAGCCCCATTTTAAAACTAATTATCGCAAATAGCTCTCTTTCGAAACTAATATCAAACGTAGCCATGTTTTGACCAGCTTGGCACCGACCTGACCAAAACGTACTGGCGACTTTTGAAAAGTCGCCAGTACAATTTTTTTTTGTCGAAAACATGCGGGCGGCTTTTGAGAAGTCGCCCATGCGACTTCCCAAAAGTCGTCTGCATGTTTTAAAATAATCTGGGCGACTTTTGAAAAGTCGCCAATGGGGCGACTTCTCAAAAGTCGCCCAAACGGGGTTCTGTGACAAAACCAGAACCCCACTTTCTTCTTCATTCATTTTACCCATTTCCTCCAAATCTCCAAAAACCTCAAAAACCATCTACTTCAAATTTTCGCCCAAAGCCTAAAATATTTAGCATTTTTTTCAACAAATTAGAAAATGGCAAGCTCTTCAATGCGGGATGCGCCTCTAGGTATGGATAAATCAAAATTCTTTCAATTTAGGGTTTTGAAGAAAATTGCAAAATATTGGTTTTTAGGATTTGTAAGCAATTATTGATTGTTGAGATATCTTAGTTTGGATGAAATCATTGTTAAATTGTTGAAAAACAGTGCGTAAATTCCCAATGTTGATGTTGGAAAATAAATTTGAAAATCTTGTTAACTTGTGTATGTGTAGATTACTCCGAGATGCTACGTGGACCTATCGATGGATCTGTCCTATATTTCCAACAACGGCATCCGACATCGAGCGAATAATCCGGAATTCGTCGCGGTAAAATTTTTAGTGTTCAAAATGTACAAATATTGAATGATATTGTATGTTACATGTTGATAATATTTTTGTGATATTTTGACAGAGTAATACCGCAGACGGAACCATAGATCATTCGTCTAAAATGAATAGAGTAACATCTGCTCATCCAGGCGTTATATAGTTAATAGACCAAGCCGGATTTGGACTGGTTTTTGGGGTGGGGCACATCTAGTTGGATCATAATCTTATCACCTCTTTGTTGGATAGATGGAGGCCAGAGACATCTACATTTTATCTACGAGCTGGGGAGATGATTATCACATTGGGTGATGTTGCGTGCTTACTTGGGCATACCCATAGACAATGCTCCGATGACCAACCCCGATCCAGTTGATTACCTTAGTTTATGCCAAGAGCTCCTAGGTTTAACTCCTCCAGCGGAGGAGTGGTGGGGAAACGAAATGATACAGACAAGATGGTTTAGGCAACAATTTGCGGACGACATACCAGCAGACGCCACGGAGATTCAGATTCAGCAACGAGCCAGAGCCGTTATATTGCATATCATATGCTCAAGGTTGATATGCGATCATTCGAAGACACGGATATGGCTTAGATGGCTTCCATTTTTAGAAAACTTTGATGTTTGTCATCAGTATTCGTGGGGCAGTGCAGTTCTAGCGTATACGTATTGCGAGTTGACGAGGCTTGCTTTGCAAGAGAGCGCAAGCCTTGGTGGTTGTGTGAGTCTAGTACAGGTATTTCCATTATATTACTTTCGCCGATAGTTATTTCATATTCTCTTATCCAACTGAAATCATGTGTCTAATATTATTTGCAGCTTTGGTGTTGGACTTATCTACCTATAGGTAGAATAACGATGAGGAGGACGGCGATTGATTTATCATTGCCATACGACGCCATGTATAATTAATTCTGTAGTATACTACATATAGTTATTCGGATTTGAGAATTTACAATTTTATATTTCTACAGGTGGGTAGGACCTAAAAGCACCGTTTCATCGCCGAGGCATCATGTTGCCTTCTACTGTAATGAGTTCGATTTACTAGACTATCATTCTGTGACTTGGACCCCATACGCAGATGTGCTTGGAAATCTGCCAAACTTATGTACCACTTCCATTCAGCTGTGGACTGCTCGTGTTCCTCTCATTTGCTTTAATGATGTTGCCTATCATATTTCTGACCGAGTGATGAGGCAGTTTGGTATGACCCAGCATTTACCTGAACAACCACCACATTACAGGATTGATATTGCAGCTGGGGAGTATGCTATGGCGATTGAGACATGGACCGAGCGCTACATGCACACACAACAGGAATGCGAGTTCACATTGTCCGAAGAAGAATATCTGTCTTGGTACTGGAACACCACGCGTCGATATGTTCTTCGTGCCATCGAGCCACCTACAGCGCCTCTCGTTGTTGCAAACCCTTACACTCCTAGAGCACCCCTCGAAAGGAATGTGGTACGTGGGACATAAAGTCTTTATTAAAATATTTTAAATATATACTTTTTCCTGAACTTTATGTTATGGCAGACGGACGACATTTACCGTGCGATTGAGATTGTGGACGAGCTTGCACAAGAGGTTCCTGAAAGGTCACAGGGGAAATGCTTTAGTGTAAAACGCATCTTAGAATCTATTTCGGGGAGAAACAAGTTAACAAGACCAAGACCGCCTCCACCGCCTCCTCCACCTCCACCACAGGCGCTTATCGAACATGCCATAGAAGCCCACAGCGTTCCTCCTACTACTCGTACATATTAGTGACGGAGACATCGAAAAGGCGCTTCTTCATCTCAAGAAACACAAATTGAAGTTGCTCCCGGCCCTTCACAGCCTATAGATCCTACGCAAGAAAGTGAAGAAGTAGATTCGCCAGATGAAATTCCACTGTCTATGAGGAAACCAAAACGAACTCCACTGGAACTTCGTAGGTTGAAGAAGTGAGGATGGTATAAGTTGTTGATATGCTTTGTTTGGTTTTGTTATGTTTAATGAATTGTTGAATATTGGGATTAGTTGTTTCGTTATATTGTAGGATGTTGGATTTTCAATTCAATTGTTGAATTGGTGGATGTTTTAATTTGAGTTTTTGGATGATCGAATTTGATTGAAATGTTGAATTTTAATTGTAGCGAAGTTTAGACCATTTTTGAAAATGGTGATACATGGTTTCTATTTTGAAACCCTGCACACATCTGGGGCGACTTTTCAAATGTCGCCTGAAGGCGACTTTTGAAAACTCGCCATCGAAGTGTGCAGGGTTTCAAAACAGAAACCCTGCCCTTCAACCTTCCTCATATTTCACTTTACCAAATGCCAAAGAAAGAACCCAAAACCTAAGCCACATCTCTCTTCCACATTTTCAATATTTCCCGACGAAACGAATATCTTTTAGAGATTTGGAGACACAAAATGAAGGTAAGTTCCATAAGCACTATTACATTTGTTTAATCTTTTGCGATTTAGGCTAATTCCAACATTGATATTTTCAAGAAAAAGGTTCTTGAAAATGGACAATTGGGAGCTAGACGACGAGACGATGATGAAAATGTATGACGAATTTGAACAACAGCGAGGCTTTGTGCTGGTTAATGAAGAAAATGTTGAGGTTGATTTCATCCCTGAGACGTAGGTTGAAAACTTGACCCACTCTAGGGGTGGCGGTACATCATCATTGGCCGTGGTTAGCGGTGAATCGGTACAACAATCACTTCATGGAAAATTAATGGATGTGCTAGTTTGTCGTAAGCCTAACAATGCTAGTTCAAGCCGGACACCACCTCGGGTACTTTGTTATTGCGGAGATGAATGTGAAGTGGTTGTGTCGGAATGAAAGGAATGCAGGCCGTCGCTTTTACTGTTGTGAATCGTACAACGATAATAAGTTACGGCCTAACAATGTTGACTGTTGTAACTTTTTTGAATGGAAAGATCCGGAAATGTGTCCGGGGGAGTTGCATATGCCCTTGAGATGCAAGCAGAAAATGTCCGTTTGGAGAAGTTGAACCTACAATACCGCAACGCACTATTGAATATGGGCGTACCGTTCGATAAGTTGAGTTCCCGTAGACTGTGGGAGGAGAAGTAAACACAAATATGGGTGTTCATTTTTATGTAATTGAATTATGTACCGTTGAACATGTATTATGACGATTTATGTATCACTAGCTTACATTTGCATCTGTTTATGTATCACTTAGAAGTTATTATTTCTCAACTTACTTTGGGTGAAGTAAAACATTTCCAATACATAACATTAATCCTCTCAAACGAACATCGCACATGAAATAAAAACAAAAATTGTTCTTACATTAACAACATACGTCATACAAATATCAAACCGATAATAACACGCATATGAAAACTAAGTAATTGAATTACAACGACTCCTTTTATGCCCGTGCATACCACATTTACTGCATCTATTCGGCCTTGGCGGCTGCATCTCGTCCATAATGCCTTTAATTCTAGTTGACTTAGGCCTTCCTAGAGCTCCCCTTGCGGGGGTGGAAGTACTATTTGACCTTCGTGTGGAGACCAATACCTTTTATCGCGTACGGGATGAAATTCTGCAGAGTATGCGGCTAGGTAATTCTGAACGGAGTACCAATGTGATGTGAAATCACGATGAGCTCTGTTTGCACCATTAGCCACCGACGAACAAGCAGCCATCACATGGGCGCAGGGGAGATGCTGCAGTAATGGGATGTTGCATGTACATTAACAAGTGTTACCATCGATTATAACTTTGAATTCATCTTCAAAGTAATGAATCACTTGCCATTCAATTTGACTAAAACGGACATTCCGACAACGTCTTGCTTCGCTTGCTCTCTCCGCTATTTTTGCTTCCCATTTTGGCGTGACACGAAGTGTGGAATTCTTAGCTAACTCTCTTCTTTGGCAAAATTAATCAACGGATCGATAGAAGGTACGTGCAACAAGTGCTCTAATAGGCAAAGATCTTGCACCCCTAAGTACACCATTAAAACTTTCTGACGCATTAGTCGTCATAACATGAAAATGACCACCATCATCTTTACATAATGCCCAATTTTCCTCCTTTTCACCCAAACTTCTCTCTATCCAGTTGTGTGCTCTTATACTGCTGGTTTTAATTTCTTCACGAATCTTTAAATACTCAATCTCCTTAGAGGCACGTGCAGCAGCGTAGAATAAACCGGTCAATCGTTTGTCTCTGAAACCCGCTGCTTGAAAATTAGCTTTCAAATGTCTAGCACAGTATCTATATTTATGTGCGGCTAGCCATTTGCTCTCCAACGCTGTAGGTATTCCTTTCATTCTATCAGAAATGAAAGTAATACGACGATTGTTCACGCTGTGAATGAACCTTTGCATGCACACAAAAAACCAACCCCAACTATCAATGGATTCAGACTCAATAATGGCAAATGCCAAGGGATATAGTTGATCATTTGCATCAATGACGGTTGCAACAAGTAAGATACCTTTGTATTTACCATATATATGTGTACCATCTATGCAAAGCAAAGGTCGACAATGGGCAAATGCCTCAATACATGGCCCAATTTACCAAAATGCACGATCGAAAACTCCATACTCATCAGTAGTCACATGTCCTATGCTTCCTGGATTTGTTTTGCATATTTCACCAAAGTATTGTCGTAGGTTGGAATATGACTCTTCCCAATCACCATAAATTCGTTCAATTGCCTTGCTCAATGCTCTCATGCTTTCAGATAACTAATTTTGATAAATAATTGTTCCTCCATTAGAACCTGCACCGTTCCAGCCGTAATGTTCAAATCGGATTTCACGAAAGGCATGATCTTCGATACCATAAAACATGATGTAGCTTGCCTATGATTTGAGTTCACTGTAGGGTTAACGCATGTATGAGCACTAGGATATTTTTTAATAACCCACCATCCAGCCTGTGTCTTTTTTGAGTCAATAGCATGTATTCTCCACGGACAACTGTCATCGACGTTGCAAATGGCGGTGTATTTTGCTTTGTTCGACCTTATTGGCTTAAAGGACACCGCATGTAAGATTGACCATTCTGATAGTTTTTGCAGAAATTTAGCTTTACTCTCAAACACCATACCAACTTTGAAACCGGTTTGTACGCTGGAAGATAAAAATAATTCGTTGTTGAAGTTTGCATTTGCTACAATCGACCTAGCCATAATTTGTGCACTGCACAAATCATCATCCAACGGTATCTCCATTTCCAGTTCATCGTTGTCCACACAATCTCGTTCTGCACCTCCAAAATCGTAGTCTAGTGGATCATTGTTTACTTGCATATTTTTGACCCAGGTTGTATCAACCTCTAGTATTGACACAACAGACATACTATCAAGTGCAGGAACATCTTCAGCTTGTACGTCTTCTTCATCATCTACATCCATATCATTGTTGCAGATAGTTTGACCCGTTGGTTCATTCGGTGGTTGCACATATGACTGTGTAGTAGTGTTGTTTGCTGTGAAGCTGCAGTAAATTAATACGTTAATTTTAGTTTATTTCTACATACCAATGATTTTGCAACATATTACAATATTTAACATACTTTTGGCTTAAATGGTAAAATTCGGACGGAGTTAGCTACATACGTTCAGCTGTACGGCTACTCGATGCTCGAGCACTTCTTTGAGTGGAATTTTGAACTGGAATAAAACTGCACGGGAATACAAATTTAGTATAATAATTAAATCAATTCAATATTCCAGATCTGTATGTAATCACGGCTAAATGATACCTCTGACTCATTCGTGGATAGCTGTCCTGTGTCAAATGGGGATAGATAAATTAGACATTTGGCTGCAAACTCATGAATGGATGAAAACCATAATACATTTGTTGTTTCCCGTATTGCGATATGTGCTGAGTCGGATGACTAAAACTAGGTGACAGAATTCCTTGCCCGGTACTCATGTTCCCCACCATTCTAAAATATTCTTCAACGCCAAAATTTGTTACGGGTGCTGGTGTTGGTTGTTCTGCAACCGATCTTCTATTTTTCCTAACAAACAACTCAATAGATTTAGTCGAAGCAGCAAACATTAATTCAACATCGTCGTCGTCAACAATTTTTATTGCTTTGGATCCAGAATCTGTTGGCCAATTGCAAACTAGGTCAATATCGTACTCTTCCGGTTTTATCTTTGTTGCTTTGTAAACCGACTCTTTCAACTGCTCAAAAGTAGAACCTCTTCGAACTTTAGCCGGTTTGTAAGATCCACCAAAATATTTCTCACACTTTAAATTGTCAATAACCAATTCACCGTCATAATATCATATGGTTGGAATAAAACTAGGAGCCATTCTGCATTAACCAAAAAAAATAGCTTGCAAACTAATTTGAAAACTTAAGGTTTTTACTGTATACCTTGATTGTATTCAACCTTATGATGGTTTGCTATGCTTGAGGTAGGTCTTCGAAATCTAATACTTCTAAGGAGATTAAAGGAAATTTAATAAGGTTTAAAAAAATTGAGGTAGAGGGTTTTGGGGGTTTTTGGAGATGAGGAGGAAAGAGATAAAGTGAAAGAGGAAGAAAGTGGGGTTCTGGTTTTGTCACAGAACCCCGTTTGGGTGACTTTTGAGAAGTCGCCCACTGGCGACTTTTCAAAAGTCGCCCAGATTATTTTAAAACATGCGGGTGACATTTGGGAAATCGCCAATGGACGACTTCTCAAAAGCCGTCCACATGTTTTCGGCAAAACAAATTGTACCGGCGACTTTTCAAAAGTCGCCAGTACGTTTTGGCCAGCTCGGTGCTGAGCTGGTCAAAACAGGGCTACGTTTGATATTAGTTTCGAAAGAGGGCTATTTGCGATAATTAGTTTTAAAATGAGGCTAAACTGGGAAAAAAATCCATAATAAAATTCTTATTATGCTGAATGAACAGAGAGCAATCTGCATGAGAAATGTGAGAACCAAATGGAGAAGATAAGAGCTAATTCGGTGATACCAAACTCGTGGTGCTTGCTTAAGACCGTACAATGATATATGTAGACAAAAAACAAAGGATGAATGACGTTTGTCAATAAACCCAGGTGTTAATGCATATAAAGTTAAAAACCTCTTCACGAAGAAATGCGTTTTGAACATCAAGTTGTCGAATCTACCAACCTTTACAGAGAGCAATAGTCAGCACTATATGAACAGTGGAAAACTTGACAGCCGGACTAAATGTTTCCTTGAAGTCAATATCTGCTTGCTGATGAAAGCCTTTAACCACTAACCGAGCTTCATAACGGTCAAGAGAACCATCCGTGCAATTTATATATATATATATATATATATATATATATATATATTCATATTGCCTATTTACAGCCAATAATATTTATTCCGTGTTTTGAAGGAATTATAGTCCATGTTCCATTAAAAAGTAATGCATTAACTTCAAGATCCATATCTTGTCACCGTTCTTTATACCAAGGTTCGAAGTTCCGACCGACATGTCGGAAATCCGGCCATCCCGTTCCCGTTCCGGCACTGACCGGACTGGAATTCGTGTAAAATTTCGTTTCATTTACTCATACTTAATAAATAGTTAATTAAACGATTTGTAGTTACTTGTTGTATAGGTGCGACATAAATAGCAGCTACTTGGAGTATTGCAAGGAGAAAGGCAACCGCAAGCAATAAGCAAGAAAAATCGATCGACCAATTTTAGAGCTGATTTGCACGATTGAGCTTGGTAGACGAGAAATCGAGCAAAGACTTGTTTTAGGGCAAGAAAATTAGAGTACGAGAGTTGCAGGAAGGAAGAAATCGAGAAAGATTTTAGATGACGACGACGCTGATTTTAGGATTGGGAATAAGAACTGATGTTTTATGTCAGGCTGTTTTGAATAAACGGTTGTTTGAGCTTTTTTTATTTGAAGACATTCAAATGAACTAGATTTTAGGATACGTTATGAGATTGGACCATGTTAAATTATAAATATAATCTACCGAAAGCTCATTTACAATATATTTTGTTAAAAGTAATAACAACTGCACAAATTTGTGGTATTTCTTAACATGTTCATATAAATTTTTTTTGAATAATAACAAGATCCCGAACCGAAATTGTAACGCAATATCCGAAATTTCCGAAACAGAAATGATATTTTAAAAATATACAATGGCCGGAACGGGAACGAAAACCAGAATTTTAATCCTTGCTTTATACTTAAGAGCTTGAGTGTAACAACTTGGTTCTTGGAGATGGAGATTAGGCACTGAATGTTTGGTTGCTGTATAAATCTTAGGCTTAAATATACCATCTTTGGCACGCGGCTGCATGGGGCACGTAGGAACTAGTTCTTCTAGAGCATGGGTTGGTTGTGGTAATTCAGTTGGTGGTGATAACGGAACTGTCATAGGTGTTGTGGCTGTAGGTGGCAGTGAGGTAGTGGAAGCATCTAAACTTGGTTCCTGAGAAGTGGCCCATGTAGATATATTAGGAGGAAGAAGGGAGCTAGTGGAACTCGTGGCCGATGAAGCAAGAGCTAGAGGAAGTATAGGCATTATAGGAGGATTGATTTTAAATGGAATACTAGTGGATCTGAAGCTACCATCTTGTCTAGCAGCAATAGAATCAGCAAATGGAAATATGTTCTCTACAAAAGACATACGTTGTGAGATGTATCTGTTAAAAGAGAAAAAAAAGAAGAATTATATATTTAGAGGAAGATAGACAATTTTTATAACTTGCTTTTTTTCTTGCCTACTACTTTCACAACAAAATGACCACATATATATAGTGGTTTACAACCCTTACAAACGGACATAACCTTTTTGAATAGACATCCCTTCACTTCAATAGACATGGCTTTTACTTAATAGACACGACTCTTTATTTCAATAGACACGACTTTTCAGTGAATGGACACGACTCTTTAGTGAACGGACACGACTCTTTAGTGAATGGACACGACTCTTTAATTTTGGTTTACACCAACAAAGCCTCCCCTAAACCAAAATTCCTTCGAACACCCAATGTAGCAACAATTCTTGAGAAAGCAGTCCCTCCAAGCGGCTTTGTGAAGATATCAGCAATTTGTTCTTCACTTCGACAATACTCAAGACTCACTTCTTCTTCACGAACGAGTTCTCGTAGGAAATGGAAACGTAGACGAATATACTTTGTTCTTCCATGCAAAATAGGATCCTTTGAGACAGAGATAGTAGAACTATTGTCGCAATAAATGATCGTAGGATCTTTTTGCTTGAAGCTTAGATTTTCAAGAACTCCTCTTAGCCACAAAGTTTGAATCCTGCTAGAGATGCTGCGATGTACTCCGCTTCGGTGGTAGAAAGTGCAACAACTGGTTGTTTCTTTGAACACCAAGAAATAATTCCACTTCCAAGGTTAAATGCATAACCCGAAGTACTCCTTGAATCATCGATGCTTCCACCTAGATCACTGTCCGTATATCCAACAAGCTTCACAGGTACACGAGCTTCATAGAAGATGCCATAGTCAATAGTTCCTTTTATGTATCGTAAAATTCTTTTTGCAGCTTCCCAATGGTTTGAGAAAGGCTTCTCCATGAATCTGCTAATCAAGCTTACTGCATACATGATGTCAGGTCTTGTAGCAGTGAGATACATCAAATTTCCAACTAGGCTTCGAAAAATAGTTGGATCCACAAACTTTCCTTCACCATTTTTGCACAATTTCAAACCTGCAACACAAGGAGTTGAAATTGGATTTGCTTTCATCATATTGAACTTCTCCAACACTTGAGCATCATATTTTTCTTGCGAGATAAAAATCCCATATTTTGATTGCTGAACACCTATCCCTAGAAAATGATGTAATTCTCCCAAATCCGTCATCTCGAACTCCTTCATCATTGAATTTTTGAATTCAGATAACATCTCCATATTATCGCCAGTAAAAATCAGATCATCCACGTATAAACTCATGATCATGAAACCTTCTTTTGAATGCTTCTTCATGTAAAGAGTGTGTTCAAAAGGACACCTTTCAAAGCCATTCTTCAAGAGGAAATTATTGATACGATCATACCATGCACGGGGGGATTGCTTCAGTCCGTATAAAGCTTTCCGTAGCTTATACACCTTTTCCTCTTCGCCCCTCTTCACAAAACCAGGAGGTTGTTGAATATAAATTTCATCTTGAAGAAAACCATTCAAGAAAGCTGATTTCACATCCATTTGTAGCAGCTTCCAGCCATTTTGGGCAGCAAGAGAAATCAACAATCGAATTGTATCAAGTCGAGAGACAGGAGCGAATACCTCATTGAAATCTTCCCCTTCCTTTTGCTTATACCCCTTCGCAACCAAACGTGCTTTGTACTTGTTGATGGAGCCATCAAAATTTGTTTTGGTTTTGAACACCCATTTCACACCAATGGCTGATTTGTGTGAAGGCAAAGTGGTAAGATCCCACGTACCAATTTTCTCAATAGACTTGATTTCATCCTTCATTGCATTCACCCATTTTTCTTCCTTTGATGCTTCTTCATAAGTGATTGGATCTTCTCCCGCAAAAAATGCAAAATATACATGATCCGTAGTGTCAACTTCTTCGGTTGCATCATAGATTTCTCTCAAGGATCGCGTCTTTATTTCTACCGTTGGTGGTGAATTTTGCTCCTGCTCAGCCCCATTATTTTTAGACTGTTGTTCTTCAATACCAACATCAACACCTTGTTCCAAAGAAGTTTTCTCTTCAAAATTTAGAGTTTGCCATCCAGGTAATTCTGTAAAATCTGAAAAATTATAACAGCCATTTTCATCAAAGCGAACATCTCTGCTGATAATCATCTTCTTCGTCTTCGGATTGTAAAGCTTGTAAGCTTTAGTCCTTTGGCTATAACCGATGAAAATGCCTTTTTCAGATTTGTCGTCGAGCTTTGATCTTAAAGCATTAGGAATATGAGAGTATGCAAGACAACCAAAAGTTTTTAAATGAGCAACATTTGGTTTCTTTCCATACCAGACTTCATATGGAGTGGAATCCTTTAAGTTCTTCGTTGGTGATCGGTTGATTAAGTAAACGGCACAAGAGACCGCTTCAGCCCAAAAACACGCAGGCAAGTTCTTCTTCTTCAACATGCATCTGACCATATTCATTATTGTTCGATTTTTGCGCTCTGCAACTCCGTTTTGTTGAGGTGAGTGCCTAGCAGTTAACTCATGGCGGATTCCATGATTTTGGCAAAATTCTTCAAACTGAGAGGACATGTATTCTCCTCCACGGTCACTCCTTAGATTTTTTATTTGATGACCTGAATGCTTTTCAACTTGAATTTTGAACTCTTTGAAGCAAGAGAAGGCCTCTGATTTTTCTTTGACACAGTAAACCCAAATTTATCTTGTGTAATCATCAACAAATAACAAGAAGTATCTGATGCCTCCAAGCGATGGCACTTGCATTGGTCCACAGAGGTCGGTGTGAACAAGCTCCAGAGGTGATTGAGAAATCCACTTCGATTTGGATGGGAACGATTCACGATGTTGTTTTCCCAATTGGCATTCCTCGCATACTTCGTTTAACACTTCAAGTTTAGGCAGCCCTTGGACAATTTCTTTGGTAGACATCTCCTTCAAACTCCGAAAGTTTAAATGCCCAAACCTCTCATGCCATAACTTGGAAACTTCATCATTAGAAGCAGCAATCATGCACGTACTGCTTACAATGTCAAGTTTGATCGGAAATAATTTGTTGGATCCCATCACAATATTTGCCACTTGTTGGTCATTCTTCTTCATGCTGCATTGATCTCCAACGAATCGAAAATCAAATCCTTTCTTCAGCAAGTGACCGACGCTAAGAAGATTGCTGCGTTCTGGTACATAAAGAACCTCCGACATTTTTTCAACTTTTCCAGCCTTGGTTTTGAAAGAAATTTCACCAACACCTTGAATTTTGTATGATTTTGCATCTCCAATAGTAACCTGACCATCATCAGTTTCCACAAGACTCGAAAATAGAATTTTATTTCCAGTCATATGCCTACTTGCACCACTATCCAAGTACCATACGTTTTCAACATTTCCATCCGAAGCGATCAACAAAGATTCAGATTTTTCTGCTTCATTATGCATAAAACCAGCAACTGGCTTCTTTTCAGGATGTTTCTCCCAATAATCATTTGCTTTATGACCCGGCTTGTGACAGAAATTGCATTCAAAATATGGTTTTTTGCCTTTGTATTTGCCTCGCGCTTTGTTATTTTGGAATGATGGTTTCTCCTCCTTCAATTCTTCACGTTTTCCACTATTCCTGATGTTACTTTTGCCATGGGACGGGCCTTGACCTTTTGTGGATGTGAATTGAGATTTTAAGGTTTGATCTTAAGAAGAATTTGTTTGTTTACTTCTCATCAAGATTCTAGCCTCATGAGCTTCCAGCCTTCCTTGCAAGCCTTCAAGAGAAAGTGAAGCAATATCATTTGATTCCTCAATTGCAACCATAATATGATCGAACTTGATTGGTAGGCTCCGTAGAATTTTTTCGACGGCTCTTTGGGTCTCCACGACTTCTCCGTTTGAAGCCATCTGATTTATGATGGAAGTTAGACGAGTAACATACTCTGAGATTTTCTCACTATCCTTCATTTCGAGCTTTTGGAATTCAGCTCGTAGCGATTGCAGACAAACCTTTTTTACTTGATCCTGGCCAGAATACGTTGTATTCAATATTCTCCAAGCCTCCTTAGCATTTGCAACTTTTGAAATTCTCTCATAAACTTGAATTTCAAGTGTTTGATAGATTTGGAAGAGAGCCTTCCGATCTTTCTATTTTTTGCTTTTCAGAAGATCTCTTTGGGCAACTGTGAGTTGCGTGTCATCTTCCGGCGCACCAACACCTTCTCAAAAACTGTCCACAAGTCTTGAGATTCAAGATAGAGCCTCATTAGATTGCTCCAATAATCAAACTTTTCACCGTTGAATCAAGGAACAAGGGAGACAAGGTTGTTTGACATTTTTCAACCAAGCTCTGATACTAATTTGTTAAAAGAGAAAAAAAAGAATTATATATTTAGAGGAAGATAGACAATTTTTATAACTTGCTTTTTTTCTTGCCTACTACTTTCACAACAAAATGACCACATATATATAGTGGTTTACAACCCTTACAAATGGACATAACCTTTTTGAATAGACATCCCTTCACTTCAATAGACATGACTTTTACTTAATAGACACGACTCTTTATTTCAATAGACACGACTTTTCAGTGAATGGACACGACTCTTTAGTGAACGGACACGACTCTTTAGTGAATGGACATGACTCTTTAATTTTGGTTTACACCAACAGTATCAACGTTAGTCGGGATATGAAAGCAAAGATAACCCTTATACGCAGAATGGTATGTATCCAATGAATACACAAGGTAATGACCTAGGTGCTAGTTTGTGTTCGACATATGGTTTTAAATGATGATAACATAGACAACCAAAGATTCGTAACATACTATAGCCAGGAACGGTACCAAATAACACATGAAAAGGTGATTTATTAGCTTGAAAAGCTTTAATCCAAAATCTTTTGGGGGGCTAAGGTGAGATAGAACAGCACCATCAATTTCTCAAATATAGATGTCTCTTAACTAGTCCTTTCTGTTCTACAGTGTATGGGCAAGGGAATCTATGATAAGCACCTTGTGCTTCAAGAAAAGGAGTAAACTACTAATACTCAGTGCCATTATCATATTGGAAGATTTTTATTTTTACATCAAGTAATTTGTCAATCTTGTTTTTAAAATCGATAAACACACTAAGTGCTTTAGATTTTTTATATAAGAGCATCTCCAACAGGTTGCAAATTCTCGAATCCGCACCTGAAATCAACCCCAACAGAGTGCGAGAATTTACAATAGTGCAGAAAGTAGAGCCTTCGAGCTGAGAAATTAGGATAGAGTGAGGCGCCTGTTGAACAGACGCCTGTTGCCAGGCGCCTCATTTTCAGGCGCATGTTGAACAGGCGCGTGGCAACAGGGGACGAGGCGCCTGTTGAACACAGGCGCCTGTAGAACAGGCGCCTTATGCTCAGGCGCCTGTTGAACAGGCGCCTGATGCCCAAGCGCCTGTTGAACAGGCGCCTGATGCCCAGGCGCCTGTTCAACAGGCGCCTGCCCTCATTTCTGTTGTAGAAATGAGGGCTCCAACATTTTGGAGTGCGGAAAATCGAATTTCCGCACTCCAAACTGTTGGAGATGCTCTAAGGAAATATCCAATCAAAGCAACTAAATACATTTATTAACGGTAAATAGTAATGAAAATCATCTTTACATATAATAGGTGAAGGTCCTCAAAAATCAGAAACGGGATGAATAAGTAGATACACTGTCATGATATGGAAGTTTTTGACTTTTACTTACACAACATGAATTTCAACAACTGATTTTATTGCTATTAATTAAAAGATAAAATTTAGACATAATTTTTTTACAATTCTAAACATTGGATATCCTAATCGTTGATGCCAAACATCCAGTGTGCACTTATACGATAAAAAAGCTAAAGAAACAAAACTAGAACAATCGCGGGTATTAGTGATATATTAGTGACCATCTTTAATCAGCCCTTGCAATATGGTCCTTCACAAGAAAATAAGTTGAATGAAATTCAAAACAAGCATCATTTTCGATATAGAATAGAGAAATAGAACGTAAGTCTACATTAAGTGAAAAAACATAGTGAACTAGACTCATTATGAATGTATGAGGGTTTGGGCGAAAGTTACTCTTACAGCATGAGTTATTGGAAAGTTGGAGCTATTACCTACACGAACTGGGTCATGATGAATATGCAAGTTGTGAAGACCACCAGTAACATGAGTTGACGCACCATTATCTGTGTGTCCACTGACCATCATGATGAGTATTTGGATGAAGGACAAAGGTTGTATTTGACTGTGGTTGTCGTGCAAGATTTTGACCTTGATGTGGAGGTTTATAGTCTTGATTAGCGAATGTTTGACTAAATCGATACTAACAAAGTTGAGATTGTGGTTTCTTTTACCATATAATTGACATGGTCCTTATGATGAAGTATTAGGGTAATGATTTATGTTTTACCAACCACCATTACCAAATCTTTCATGACTGAAATGACTGCCATGTCCAGGAGTGTACTGATTGATGGTAACTATGTTGACAGAAGGATGGGGGGAAGGTAAAGCATGTTGTGCTTGAATCCACATTTCAAACACTTGGAGATGTGCTTGAAAGTCATCCATGGAGTAAGATATATTGTTAATAATGGAAAATAAAGTGGTTATTATTGATCGTAGGTTGATTCTAGTCCGATGAGGATGAGTCGATGAAACATCGCATCTAGCATCCCTTGCCCAGAAGTAGCAAGGAGATTAGCGATGAAACGAGCATGAATAAAATATTCAGTCATTGCTTTGTCCCCTTTATGCATATGACGTAGCTCGTTTCAAAGCTACATATACGTGATTGAGATATGGATGCACATAGTTTTTCTATGGCTGTCCGAACTATTTGAGGGTCTCATGTTAAAAAACACTAGCTAAAATAGAGTCATGCTATGTTGATGCAGCACTCACCAGAATCGAGCGATCCCTAAATCGCGAGGAAGAAGAAGTTCAAAGCTCCAACCTAGGTCGCTCCTCCTCCATCCCCTCAAATCACGAACGATTCACCATAGGTCGCGTACGACCTAACTTCAAATTCACTTCCCCTGAATCGTGAAACCCTGAATCGCGAAGACCTAGATCACGGACGAACAAAAGTCGTAGGTCGCTCCAGCAGCTAGGTCGAAAGGCAGATCCAGTAGGTCGCGAATCATAGTTCGCGAATGGCATCTCGTTAGGTCGTGAATGCCTTAAGTCGCGAAGCTACAGTTAGGTCGCTGCCAATTTTAGGTCGCGTGAAGCTGTGCATCTTCTTAAGTCGCAATTCCTTATCTCGCTAAGTCATCCAGAATGCTTATGTCGCTGTTCATTCCTTAGGTCGCGAACGAAGTTATGTCATTGCCGCTTATGTCGTTGGAAGCTTAGGTCGCTAAGTCGCTGAAGATGTTATACCGCCTTTCTTATGTCGTGTGTGTATCTTAAGTAGTTTCTTTTATGTAACTAGTGCATTGTATAGGTCGTTACTTTCTTATGTCGTTTGTTTTGTAAGTCGTTGTGAAGTGTTGTAATTTTCTTAAGTCTTGTGTTGTGTTGTAAACCCTATAAATAGGGATGTGATGTCATTGTAAAGAAAGTTAGTCAATTTGAATAAAATTTCTTTTGTGTGCTCTTGTGCCACCATTAAAATTGGTAGTTGAGTGTAATCTCCTATCTCCACCTTCGGCATTCGAGTGCTCTCGAATCAACGATTGTTGAAGCCAATTCATGGTATCAAGTGCGCTTGATAAACGTTCAAAGAATTGTAGATCTTCTTTCACGGCATCGTGCGCGATCAACGTGACGAAGATAGCTAGAATCCGGTATCTTTGAGATCAACGGATTTGGGCGTTTGGTATTTTCAATCCACCGATTGCTACTTTCATTGTTACATCCATTTTGTAATTTGTCGCTGCGTCATTTGGTATCAGAGCTAGACTTAGCCAATCATAGCTAAGCCGAGCCTGTTGGAACAAGTGAAGTGTTGAAGTGTAGATCCGAGCTAGTTGAAGGCCGTGCATCACTTTTGTAAGTCCAAGCCGAGTTGTAAAGATTGTTTGATTTGACAATGCCGCCGAGAAGAGCCAATCGTCATCAGAATATTGCCGATGTGTATAGAAGAGAAGAAGCCGAGCAAATGGAACAACGTATCAATGAGAAATTTGATGAAGGCATTGGGAAGTTAGAGAAACTGATGATTGACATGAATCAAGGTCAAAGGAGAAGGTCGCCAGTCTCGAACCATGGAGGAGACAGAGTTTCGCCATCGGTTACGGACGCGAGGAGGGTGTCGCCGCAACCTTACCGAGAAAGAAGAGAATCTTTAGTTTCATTGAGAAGAGAACATCATGAGCAGTGTTTTAAATCTCGGATTTTGGCCAATATCTCGGGAAAATATCTCGGCTATCTCGGGCGATATTTAAAACACTTATAACTAAATAGGCTGCCAAATCTCGGATTTTGGCTGATATCTCGGATTTTCCATCTCGGCCATCTCGGGGAGATTTAAAAGCCTGATCATGAGTATAGAGATGAAGAGAGAAGAACTCCACGTGAGTATGAACATGAGCCATATCGAGATGTTGAAAGACAAAGTAGAAGAGATATGCGTGATCATAGAGATGTGGATGGTCGAGATCGTTATCGAAGTACATCTGTTTTTGATGAAGACGGTGATAGATGTAGTGTTCATTATCGAGATCGAGACCAAGTACAAAATGCATATCGGGAGGTTGAAGATGATCGTCGATGGGAATCGGGGATGAAAACTGAAATTCCAGAATTCAAGGGTGGTATGCAAGCTGAGGAATTTTTGGATTGGTTATCTAATGCTGAAGAAATTTTTGACTTTATGGAAGTTCCCGAGCATCGGAAAGTTAAGTTGGTTGCTACTCGTTTGAGAGGAAGAGCTATGGCATGGTGGCAACAAACTAAACTTACACGGGAGAGGATGGGAAAGTCAAAGATTGAGTCATGGGAGAAGATGAAGAAGTTGATGAAAGCTACTTTCTTACCTTACAATTATCAATCTCTTATGTATCAACGTTTGCAGAACTTGAGACAGGGAACAAAGTCAGTGAATGATTATGCGGATGAATTTCATCAACTTATTGCCAGAAATGACATCATGGAGATAGAGGAGCAATTGACAGCTAGATTTGTTGGAGGATTGAGAATGCAAATTCAAGATATGGTGAATATGTTTGATCCCAGATCTGTTGCTGAAGCACATCAAAAAGCTCTAGCTTGGGAGAAGCAAGGTAGAAGAGGTGGTGGTGTGTTTACAAATTCCAACAATCAAATGAAAGGGGCTAGTAGCAATGCAAATGTTTCCAAAGCTGTTGCAAAACCGGTTGTCAATGAAGTTGCTAAGACCAAGGTCAATAGTGGTATCAAATGCTTCAATTGTCAGGAGTTTTGTCATAAAAGCAATGAATGTACAAAGCCAAAGAAGTGAGTGATGGTTGCTGAGGCAGAGGATGAGGAAGTAGAAGCTCAATGTTCTAATTCACCACATACTGAGGAGGAAGAAGAGTTGTCAGGAGATGAAGGACGTAGTTTGATGATGAGGAGGTCGTGTTTGACACCAAAGCAAGAGGATGATTCAAGTTGGTTGAGGAGTAACATTTTCCAGTCAACGTGCACTATCATGGGAAGGGTTTGCAAGTTTGTTATTGATGCGAGAAGTTGTGACAATATCATCTCTACAGAAGCTGTGAAGAAGTTGGCGTTAAAGACAGAAAAGCATCCTAAACCCTACAAATTAGCTTGGTTGAGAAAAGGCGGGGAAGTGAAGGTTGGACGAAGAGCTTGTGTTAATTTTTTGATTGGGAAGAAATATAAAGATGAAATTTGGTGTGATGTTGTGGATATGGATGTATGCCATTTATTGTTGGGGAGACCATGGCAGTATGATAGAGCTGTGCAACATGATGGATGTACCAACAGCTATAGTTTCATGTTCGAAGGCACAAAAATCACTTTAGTTCCCAAGAAGCGACAACAAGAAGAAAGCAAGTTGGAGGAGATTGAAGAACTTAAAACTTTGCTATCTTTGAAGGAGTTCGTGGAAGAGGTAGATGAGAGCGCTGAAGTTTTTATGTTGATTGGGCATGAAAGCAGTGAAGTTACTTAAGTTCTAGAGGAAGTGAAGCCAGTTTTGGAGGAATTCAAAGATGTGTTTCCAGAGGAGTTGCCGAAGGAGTTACCACCGCTTAGAGACATACAGCGTCAGATTGACTTGGTGACAGGTGCTGCATTGCCTCATAGACCGCACTATCGGATGAGTCCAAAAGAACACGAGGAGTTGAGAAGACAGGTGGAGGAATTACTAGAACAAGGGCGTGTTCAGGAGAGTTTGAGTCCTTGTGCAGTGCCAGCTTTGTTGGTGCCGAAGAAGGATGGAACTTGGAGAATGTGCACAGATAGTAGAGCATTGAATAAGATTACGGTGAGATATCAATTTCCTATGCCGAGACTGGATGATCTATTGGATCAGTTGAGCGGTGCTGTTGTGTTTTCGAAGATTGACTTGAAAAGTGGATACCATCAGATTCGTATTAGACCGGGTGATGAGTGGAAGACTGCTTTTAAAACTCGGGAGGGTCTATACGAATGGTTGTTGATGCCGTTTGGCTTGTCAAATGCTCCGAGTACATTCATGAGAGTCATGAACCAGATTTTTCGACCATTTATCGGGAAGTTCGCAGTGGTAAATTTTGATGACATCTTGATCTACAGTGGAAGCACTGAAGAACACCTACAGCATTTGCGGGAAGTGTTGTTGGTTTTACGACGTGAGGAATTTTATGCTGCAATGAAGAAGTTTACCTTCATGACTACAAGTATTCTATTCTTGGGCTATATTGTGTCGAAGGATGGTATTCAAGTTGATCAGAGTAAAGTTGAAGCTATTCGAAATTGGCCACAGCCTAAGACAATAACAGAAGTGAGGAGTTTTCATGGTTTAGCATCATTCTACCGAAGATTCATTCCACACTTCAGTAGCGTGATGGCACCAGTTACGGAATGTATGAAAGGGAAGAAGTTTGTTTGGACTGAAGAGGCTGATTCTGCTTTTCAGAGAATCAAGACACTCTTGACCACAACGCCAATTCTTAGATACCCGGACTTTCAGTTGCTCTTTGAGCTAAATACTGATGCGTCCAAGGTTGGAATTGGGGGAACGTTGAGTCAAAGGGGTCATTCTATTGCCTACTTTAGTCAGAAACTGACGGGGGCTAAAACGAGATACAATACTTAAGACTTGGAATTCTATGCTATAGTCCAAGCCATAAATCATTGGAGACACTATCTATTTCATAAAGAATTTGTGCTATACACTGACCATGAAGCTTTGAAACATTTGCAGGGGCAAGATAAAATTTCAGCAAGGCATGCTTCGTGGGTTGCTTATTTACAATAGTTTACTTTCATTGTGAAGCACAAATCAGGAGTTACTAACCGAGTGGCCGATGCATTGAGCCGTAAAAATCATTTGCTGACAACTATGCGAGTGGAAGTAGTGGGATTTGATTTGTTGCCAGAGTTGCTTATTTCAGATTCTTATTTTGCAAAAGTGCTGGATGAGGTGCAGGAAAGGAGTTCTGATGATTTTGTGATGAAAGATGGATTCTTGTTCAGAGGAAATCGATTGTGTATTCCGGATTGTATCTTGAGGTTGAAGATTGTGAAAGAATTGCATGAAGAGGGTCATGTGGGAAGAGATCGTACATTGCAGTTGATTTCGCAATCATATTTTTGGCCTTCTATGAGGAAAGAAGTTGAAAGATTTGTGGAGAGATGTCATTTTTGTCAAGTTTCCAAAGGGTCAGCGATGAATGCGGGATTGTATATGCCATTACCCATGCCTACTAGACCATGGGTAGATATCATCATGGATTTTGTTTTGGGATTGCCAAGAACTCAGCGAGGGAATGATTCAATATATGTTGTAGTGGACATGTTTTCGAAAATGGCACATTTTATAGCCTGTAAAAAGACCGCTGATGCTGTCCGTGTTGCTTAATTGTTCTTTAAAGAAGTGTATCGACTACATGGGCTACCTGAATCCATTGTTTCTGACCGAGATACGCGATTTCTAAGTCATTTTTGGTTGAGTCTGTGGAAGATGGTTGGAACGAAACTGAATTTTAGTAGCGCCTATCATCCTCAAACAGATAGGCAAACAGAAGTGGTGAATAGATCGTTGGGAAACTTGCTGTGATGTCTTGTGCAGGATAATTTGAAAAGTTGGGATATGAAGTTGTGTCAGGCAGAGTTTGCTCATAACCATGCTGTTAACCGAAGCACTGGTTACAATCCATTTCAAGTTGTATATTCAAGCTTGCCAAAGGGGCCGTTGAATTAACGGTAGTGCCACAACCAAAAGGAGTGATTAAGCGGGCGTCAGATTTCGTTGATGAGTTGAAAGATTGTCATAGAATCGTTCAGGAACGTTTGGAGAAGACGAATGAGAAGTATAAACGAACTGCAGATAAAAAGAGAAGAAGTGTGGAGTTCAACGAGGGTGATTGGGTGTATGTTGTGTTAACGAAGGATCGTTTCCCAGTGGGTGCTTATAACAAGTTGAAAGCCCAAAAGATTGGTCCAGTAGAAATTATAAAACGGATCAATGAAAATGCTTATAAGTTGAAGCTACCAGAGGATGTTTACACTTCTGACGTGTTTAATGTTAAACATCTTATACCTTATTATGAAGATGAACAACCCAATGGGGAAGAACTTTTAAATTTGAGGACGAATTCTTTCCAACAAGGGGAGGATGATGCAACACTCACCAGAATCGAGCGATCCCTAAATCGCGAGGAAGAAGAAGTTCAAAGCTCCAGCCTAGGTCGCTCCTCCTCCATCCCCTCAAATCGCGAACGATTCACCATAGGTCGCGTACGACCTAACTTCAAATTCACTTCCCCTGAATCACGAAACCCTGAATCGCGGAGCCCTAGATCGCGGACAAACAAAAGTCGTAGGTCGCTCCAGCAGCTAGGTCGCGAGGCAGATCCAGTAGGTCGCGAATCATAGGTCGCGAACGGCATCTCGTTAGGTCGCGAATGCCTTAAGTCGCGAAGCTACAGTTAGGTCGCTGCCAATTTTAGGTCGCGTGAAGCTGTGCATCTTCTTAAGTCGCAATTCCTTATCTCGCTAAGTCGTCCAGAATGCTTATTTCGCTGTTCATTCCTTAGGTAGCGAATGAAGTTATGTCATTGCCGCTTATGTCGCTGGAAGCTTAGGTCGCTAAGTCGCTGAAGATGTTATACCGCCTTTCTTATGTCGTGTGTGTATCTTAAGTAGTTTCTTTTATGTTGTAACTAGTGCATTGTTTAGGTCGTTACTTTCTTATGTCGTTTGTTTTGTAAGTCATTGTGAAGTGTTGTAATTTTCTTAAGTCTTGTGTTGTGTTGTAAACCCTATAAATAGGGATGTGATGTCATTGTAAAGAAAGTTAGTCAATTTGAATAAAATTTCTTTTGTGTGCTCTTGTGCCACCATTAAAATTGGTAGTTGAGTGTAATCTCCTATCTCCACCTTCAACATTCGAGTGCGCTAGAATCAACGATTGTTGAAACCAATTCACGATATCAAGTGCGCTTGATCAACGTTCGAAGAATTGTAGATCTTCTTTCACGGCATCGTGCGCGATCAACGTGACGAAAATAGCTAGAATCCGGTATCTTTGAGATCAACGGATTTGGGCGTTTGGTATTTTCAATCCACCGATTGCTACTTTCATTGTTACATCCATTTTGTAATTTGCCGCTGCGTCATATGTACACCCCGGTAGCTACTGCAATTTACTCAGTCTTCATTTTATCCGATCTAGTTTCAGTGCATGCTACATATTACCCATTTAATATTTCATACTATCAATTTATTCAATTTTATTTTCCTTCCTCTCTAAAACCCTAATTTACTACTGATCGACTCCATCACGCGACTCTCAAAACCCACAACCACTCCTTACTGTGCCGCTCATTAGTTCCTCCACCGCTCCATACTCCACTGATTCTACTCAGTCGTGCCTTCCTCCACCATCTGTCGTTCCGTTCACTACAAGGAGAACGGTGATTTCCGACGGCTGAAAACCGTCGGTGGCCGTCGGAAAAAGCCATCGGAACATACGTCGTCGGGGAGCAGTACTTCCGACGGAGGTCGTCGTACATATTTCCGACGGCTTCCGACGGCTTTCGACAGATTCCAACGGCTTTCGACACGTGTCGGGATCCGTCGGCAAAAATGTCCTACAGGCTGTCGGAAGCCGTCAGAAATTGCCTACCTGTAAACTGTCGGAAGCCGTCAGAAACCGTCGGAAATCTGCTGTTTTTTTATATTACTGCTGAAAATATAGCCTTCCATCCACATTTCTCTTCCAAAAACTATTACACTAATACTGCACAATCCAATATATAATATACCAACCAAATATCAAAACCCAAACTACACAAAATTAATCAAACACACAAATTTATCAAATTACATCAAAATAAAATACATAATATACATAACCATTCCAACAACCCCAACAATAAGTGTTATACCATGTTATACATACACAAAATCATCAACATCCACATCATTATACAACCACACAACCAAGTGTATCAAAAATAATCATACAAAGCTAAAAAAATAATACCTGAAAAAGCAAGAAAGCAATGAATCAATCTCCTCCAGATCCAGAGCCAGCCGAGGAAGGGAAGCGGCCACCAAACTGCTGCATGTACTCTAACAACTGTGTGGTCTGCATGGCCTATTGGCGGTTCTGCTCCTCCAACTGGGACACTCTAGTCCGCAATTCTTCTATATCGGCTAGATCGCTCTGAGCTCTATTCCGCCGACCCCGTCTCTGACTGCTGGCCTGCAATAAATATTAAATTTAGCTGTGTGATCTCTGTAAGTGTATGTGCATATCTTTGTAAATGAATAAAATTCAAGTTTATTGTTTTGAAAAGGTCCAAATAGCATATTTGAAGTATTCAAGATAAAATTATATATTCCAACATAGAATTTTGACTTAAATATCAAATTAGCAGTAAAATAAATTATTTACCACTTGATTGCCAAATCCGTATCGTCTGCCATGCTGTGCTGGATCCATAACGGACTCAAAAATAGCATCCTCCTCATCAGTCGTCTGCTGTTCTCGACCCGTATCAGCAAGGAGTTTCTGACGCTGCTCCATAAACTTTTCCTGCATTAACAAATAAATAACATCATATCTTATTTCATTATAGTTTAACAAGCAGAACAATTACTAATACTGCATAAAATGAAATATGCTTACATGGCTCTTGCTGGATTTATCGTCCTGCCATGTATATGAAACAGTTCCGTCCGGATTTACATGCTCGACAGCATGCGTACGAGTGAACACGTCCATATAGCCCACGGGACCATGTGCCTCAGCTTCCTGAAGTTGATTTTTACATACAATTATTATACATTTAAAATTATATAGCATAAACTATTTACAATTATCATTCAGTAAATTTACCAACTCCTGCCGATACTGCTGAAATGACTTCGACCCTCCGCGATGAGTGACGGGATTTTTATTTCTGTTTGCAGAGTTTCTATCCGACTCTGCCTGTACATTCAAAATTTGATACATTATTTTTCGATCACGTCAAATTAATAATTCAAAAAAATTTAGTATACTTGCCTTCGCCTCATCCGTTTCCCAGTATCCCAACCATGCTTGCCATACGCTCTCCCTCATCCACTGTGGTTTTGTTACCAGATTTCTTAATTTCAGATATCGTGTCCCAATAGTTCTTGTGCATCTTCTTCATCCAGTATCCTCATGCCAGTAGCATATCGTCTGTCTGGATGTCTATCTCAGCCTGTGTTTCACGATAAAAAGTAAAAAAAAAGATTACACTGTAAACGATAAACAGTAGAAAAACGACAAAAACGAATTAAAAATGGAAAACAGAAAAATATACATACTAGGACATCCTGCCATATGAACTCTATGATGTAAGGAGGGATGTTATCCCACTTCGGCCAGCAAACACTCATCCTACTGCGATAAGAAGCTCTAGAGACATCCATCACAACCTTCGAGAGAAGTAGGTCGAACCCCCTGTTTTTAAATACGATACAGATAAGTACGTACGTATATCATAAAAAAACTAAGATGCTGAAGAAAATTTAATTCTTACCCCTCTGCTCTAGGGACTAACGAAACTGCTGGACACTGTGACTCTTGCGATGGGCCACTGCCATCGCCTCCTGATGAACGTGAAGAGCTCCTACCTCTATATGACATTGTGATAAACCTGTGACATATATACACATCATTATATAAGAGAATAATAACATGATGGAAACGTTGTATAATAACATCATTATACACATCATTATATAAAAGAATAAGAGAATATACACATCATTTTTAATTAAAATTGCTAAATAAATGACAAATGGAAATGACATAAAACATGTAAACAATGGTAAACATATTTGGTTTCATAGTCACATCAATTTCATAATACATCAAGAATTCAACATAGTTACATCAATTGCAAAAAAATCAGATTCAGATTTATATCAGCCATTATCGTCTTCTGATTCAGATTTGGTCTTGTTTTCTATGATATTTTCCTCTGCACTGTCAAACGCTTCTACCAAAACATTTGATTCATCGATCAAAGGACCAAAATTTGTATGATCGTCTGTAATTATTATTTCGTTATTTTGCTCAAGATCTGCCTGATAAGCTTGTTCGTTCGGAATATTCTTCCCATCGAATGTGAATCTGGCCTTTGTTTTAAAAACTGCAGACCAATCGGATAAGGAGCGTAATAAACTTGCAATGCTTGTTTGGCTAGTACAAAAGGATCATACTTGTGATAGTGCGATTTATGCTTTATTTCGATAAGATTATAATCCTTGTGCACATTAATTTCAGAACCTGGAACATTGCTAAACCAATTACATCTAAATAGAAACACCTCCTCCGCAGGCCGTGAGAAATATGTCAGTTGCAAAATTTGTGTTAGAACGCCATAAAAATCATTTAAGTGATTTTCTGGATCGTCACTACCTTTAACAAATACACCAGTATTATTTGTTAATTTTTCTGCACCGTATTCTTTGATGTTAAATTTATATCCATTGACGAAATATATTGGATATGTCTTGACCGCTCTTTTTGGTCCCATCGCAAGATGTTTCAACCCTTCGTCAACAACACAATTTCTCGGCTCATAAACGTAATTTGAAACCAACCGGAAAATTCTTTACTGAGATCTCCGTTCGGATGTTCACGTTCATAAACACTGTTTATATAAACAAATTATTACATTAGGTTATACACGCGCATGCATTATAGAAAAGAATAAAACACAAATTATTATTTCAGATTACCTAACAAACGGTGCAACCTCGGCACAATTTAGAAGAATATAAGTGTGTGCTACATGAAGATCTCTATCGTCTAGCCATATTTCTACACATTTTCCAGAAGGCCGACCATATTGTCTAAAAATAGATAACATTGCTTGAGAGGACTCTTGTTCGTCGCCTTCGTCATTACGAGGAACACTTTCAAATGAAATATTCACATGGTCATTGAAATAGTGAGAGAAAAAGAACGAAACTTCTTCTTCGATGTAAGATTTACATATCGAACCTTCAAATCGTGCTTTTTGCCTCACTTTTTTCTTCAAATGATTCAAATATCTATGCAAAATTAATTTATATTAACTTCATCTTTCAAATGCAATTAAATTACGTGATAACATATTACATACCTCTCAAATGGATACATCCATCCATATTGGACAGGACCTCAAAGTCGTGCTTCAGATGGGAGATGAACAGGTAAATGTTCCATTACATTAAAAAAACCTGGCGGAAATATTTTCTCTAATTTGCAAAGCAATATAGGAATATCCACTTCAAGTTTATGTAAACGTTGCACTTTTAAAGTAGTCGAACAAAGCTCTTTGTAAAACATACTAAGCTCCATTACTACCTTCCAAACTTTTAACGGTAGTAGTTCTTTGAACATAACGAGAAATAAATTTTCCATCATTATGTGACAGTCGTGACTTTTCATTCCGCTCAATCTACCATTTTTAAAGTCAACACATCTACGAAGATTTGATGATATCCCATCAGGAAATCTTAACCCTTCCACCCATTTTAACACAGCTTTAACTTGATTATTATCTAATTCGTAACATGCTTTGGGTTTTTTACTATCATTTGGTTTCATATGAAGCTCGGGACGTTTGCATAATTCTTCTATATCATGTCTTGATTTCAAATCATCCTTCGTCTTCCCTTTCACATTCAAAATTGTGTTAAAAACATTATCAAATACAATTTTCTCATTGTGCATCACATCTATATTATGACGAAGCAGAAGATGTTTCCAATACGGCAACTCCCAAAAAATAGTTTGTTTGCACCAGTTATGAACAACTGATTTGCCTTCAATTTCTGTTTGCTCTCCAGTTTCATATATCTTTGGATAGTCCCTAACAAGTTCATATATGTCTTCGCTTGACCATATCGTCGGTGGTTGTCTGGTTTCTACTCTATTAGCTAAAAAGTTTTTCTTGTCTCCTCTGAAGGGATGATTTACATGGAGAAAATATCGATGACAGTCAAACCATGAAATTTTCTTACCATGAGGTAAAGAAAACGCTCGTGTTTCATCCATGCAATCTGGACATGCTAGACGACCGGCGGTACTCCATCCTGAAAGCATTGCATAGGCAGGAAAATCACTTATAGTCCACAACAAAGAAGCAAACATACGAAAATATTTCTTCTTGGACACATCGTATGTTTCTACTCCTTCGTTCCACAATATTTTTAACTCCTCAATCAACGGTTGTAAATATACATCAATTCCTTGTGTCGGATCGTCGGGGCCAGGAACGACAACAGTAAGAAACATATATTGCGTTTTTATACACATCCATGGAGGTAAATTATACGGTGTGACGATAATGGGCCAGGATGAATATTTAGAACCAAATTGAGAAAATGGAGAAAAACTGTCCGTACATAATCCTAATCAAACATTTCGACTCTCCGCTGCAAAATTTGGATACGTTTTATCGAAATGCTTCCATGCTTCTCCATCAGCCGGATGTGTCAACGTACCCTCTTCCTCCGTTCTCACACTATGCCATCTCATATTAGATGCAGTTACAGAAGATGCATATAATCTTTGAAGTCTTGGAGTTATGGGTAAGTAATGCATACGCTTGTACGGAACTTCCTTCCCCTTCATTTTTCTTGGTTTGTATCTCTCCTGGTTACAAATTTTACAATTTCTAAGGTTTGCGTCTTCTTTCCAAAACAACATGCAGCCTTTTAAACATGTATCTATTTTCTGATAAGGTAAACCAAAAGCCGACATAAGTTTTTTAACTTCATAGTGATTTTCACACATTAGATTATCGGGCGGCATATGTCTTTTTGCAGCTTGTACAACAGCCGTAAACCCAGCTTCAGTGATGTTGTATTTTGACTTCATCGCAATGTATTCTGCGATTACTGACAGCTGAGTGTCGCTTTTACAACCATCCCAAATAGGTTTCTTAGCAGCATCTAGTAAATCATAAATTTTTTTTGCTTCAATATTTGGTTCTTCAACATTTCCATCATCGTCGTCAACTTCAACCATAGGAAACATTGATCGTGATGCATCTTCGACCATATTTTCTATACAGATCGTCCTAACTATTTCGTTAACGACACTTTCACACTACAACAAAACAGGCTTTTTACAACGGGCAATGCCCGTTGTAATATGTGTTCCACAACGGGCAGCGGACCGTTGTAATAGGCGATGTTGTAATAGATCACCCATATTTTACAACGGGCAATGCCCGTTGTAATACACCTTTTTACAATGGGCAATGCCCGTTGTAATATGGAATATTGCAACGGTTTCTGACCGTTGCAAAATAAATGCAAATTTTAAAAAAAAATTACAGCAGCATACCTTCATACCAATAATGAATATTTTAACGAGTAATAAATATTATCATAAAACAACCAAAATCACATTCGAAAAGACTAAAAGCTAGAGTCATAAAATTCCAAGACATTCCAAAAAGTTAGATTAGTTTACATTGACATAGTTCTAATATACACTATTTTTCATTTATTTAGTTCTCTACCCAATTCTCTACCTAGTTCTCTGCACCATTTCACATTTACAAACAAACCACCCACCACAGTCATTCACTTCCTCCATATTTAACTAACTTCTCCCTCATACAACTGTGCATTTCCCTTCTGCACACTTTAAACATTGCACTACCCAAACCACTTCGCTACTTAGATAGGCACTATGCCTGTGCCTTCAAACATCAGCAGTTTCATCTCTTCCTACAACTCTTCAATTCCCCATCTAACACTATAACATTCACAGTCACCATCAAAACCATCCAACTACCTAATCACCACTCCTCCTTTTCACCAAACCAAACAACAACTTCATCAAACAATCACTACAACTGACTACTTCTATAACCATCATCACAATCACCCCCTTAGCAAACAACCATCACCCACATCCATCATACACAGCGCTTGTCCCTCCTCCTTCAATACTACAACTCTTCCTACGAATAGTGCATCACAATCGTACAGCATGCTGTACCAAACAATAATGAGGGTGCGAGAGAATCACACTTAGGAGAACCTGAACCCCACCGCCTTCTTTCATCCCTTTCCGAGTTTCCTGCATGCAAGGAATAATTTTTTTTTAAAATTTTTATTACGTTTCTACTGTTTTGATTAAACCGCAAATGATTGATTTGCTTTTTCGCAAAATAAAACTCAAGTCTCCGTAGCACGGTCCACGATTACATGGTAAAAATACATGGCATACGTTGTTAGTATTCTGTGTTTCAGCAATCCTTTGACCTGGCAAATCAGACGATCGCGATGCTTTTTGAAATTCTTTTTTACTTTTCATTTAATAAATTAAACTCCTAAGATTTACAAAAAATAAAATTATATACAAATTCATTATAGAACAAATTAGTAATCTAAATCAATTCCAAATCGAAAATCTTAAAATCAAATGCAAAGCAACAAACCAAAAGGTTGCGTTCGTTTAAAATGCAACGTTCAATGCAATAAATAAAAAAACAAAATTAATAGAATTTTATACATGTAATATGTTTTTAATGTATGAGTTCTTAGCTATAGCTACCAGGGTTTACCAATGACTGTTTTGCATTTTGCAACCTCTTACACATGAGTTCGGTTTTGCTGCTCAAATATGTGTTTCACATGTATTGGTTCAGAACTTTATGATTCATTGGTGGGTTGTTTTTCCTCGTTTGTAAAATCCATGATAACATAATATTTTTTTTTTCTATAGTACGCATGTCCATGTCATATATGTCCTAAATGTTAGCTCTTAGGTTATAGATGATATGACATGAAACTTACGTTTCTGTATATATGACGTTTGTGAAGATAATTGTTATCTAGGTGTCAAGTGCAATGCTATCATGGGGTTAGCTAGGTGGTAGACTTTCCTGGATAGCAATGTAGCATTTGATAAAGAAAACAAACTGAAAATAGTTGAAAGTTAATATCTGAACATGAGAGTGGGTTAAATATAACAAACAATGCAAACAAGGCTAGTACGTTGTAACCAAGTTAACAACTGCTTGATGTAGAAACGAATCTGCAATATTATAAAGGAAGTAAAAAATATCAAGTATGGACCCTCGTGCTTTTGACGGACACTGTGTAGCTGATGTGATAAAGAAAAACTTAAACTAATCTAATGAACATATGGAATTTGAAAAACACAGAGCAAAACGGTAAATTAGCTGCAACCAAAAGGCATATTACTAACTCCCAGTAATATGACTAATTCAAACTTCCAGACTTAAATTTAAACAAAAAATAGTCAATACAAATAACAATCGATAGTTTTGAAAGTAAAGTTACCCCGGTTCTCTGCTGATTCAATCCTCCACTTGTAGCTATCATTAAATACCGATCAGGCTGAGTAATTTCTTCAGCTTCTGATTCATAAAACAATTATTTCACAAAAAGCACCATTATTCTTATAACTACGTGATTAATCAAAATAAATTTTCACAGCTAGAATCCAAAAACTCACTTATGAAATCATTGCTTGCATTGCTACATCCATAGAAATGCCTTGAATTTATCGAACTCCATAAGTTGTTCTCAGATTCTCCGCCAATCTAAAAACATTGAACAAAATTTAAACATCAAAACACTGTAAATTTCTTCACATGGTCTTATTAAGAACATTGTTAATGCAATCAAAAAGAAACATAGCGAATACGCTTACTGGAACTTGGAAAGTGTCATCCAATACAACCACCAGACAACAAGTCTGCCATCACAAAACTCCGACACTATCATCAACTACAATTCTCCACTAACATCAACTTCAGCTTTTATGATATATCCATAAAATAAATCAACACTGGAAGATATATAGAGATGAGAAAGAAAAGAAAAAAAATGCATTGCCTTTGTACTTTTGTAGTTTTGTTATTTCTGATGACTATTATTGTGTATAATATCTTTAATTTATTTAAACACATGTACATATTGCATTGCCTTTGGCTCGGTTATGAATAGTAAGAAAAGCTGAAGAATAGTGGTTAGAAGGTTTTACTCCGCATGAAGCCACACGAGCATTTATAGAAAACAAAAGGAAGCTCATTTTCGGAGCATGAATATGTTTGTCCATCATGACAGCATGCATGGACAGAACAAGGATTGCGCCACTAGATTGTATGTGGTTGCCACTTGCCAGTGCATTTCTCTCATCCCATATTTCTTCAACCAAAGCCAAGCCATCATCATCTTCAAAGAAGAGTAGGCTTGCTACTAAATATATATAAAAATAGTAAAAATAAAAAGAATCCTCCAAGCCCAAGGCATCATCATCTTGCTCAATCCAGCAATTTACCTGCGTTCCTGGAGTGTGAAATGATTCCACAGTAGGAAAATGGATTTGACCGTGGCCTCAACGTTTTGGCCATTGCGAGAGCAGTATGCACGTGGTGGTCTGTTGGTGGGAGAACCTGAGAGGCGAATGCTGTTTTTTAGTGGTTTTCCACAATGAAGCAGCATGTTACTTTGCAGTATGTGGAGTGTGCCATATGCTCCCAAGTGTTGCAGTTCTTTGAGGATTATTTGAGAGTTGTTACTGACTGTTGTAGCTAAAATGCGTTGATGGCAAATACCTTCCCTGTGAAGTGAAACCCGTTATCAGTTGCCCTATGACATATACTGTCTTTTAGAAGCTAAAACTTTCTTTTCTTGTTATGAATATTGTATGGATCTGGTTTCTCAAAGATTCAAAAGCAGTAGCCCCAGCTCCAATATCACAATAAAACACTCAACATTACTATCACATCCTACATTTTCACTCAATCCATTGGCAGAGTTCAGATGAGGATGCATCACAGAAATAACATCCCTACCTCCATTTTCACAATCAATATCACAAACTATATTACTACTAAAAACAACAAAATTACTGATGCCAACAGTTGTATCAACCCATCTTGAAGCAATAAGAGCAGAGGACAACAGCGGAGTTAAAGAATGCTCACCTAGGACAGGAGTGCAAACAAGAGAGCAGTCACGAGCTCCATCATCTAAATCAAAAAGCAGAGCAGTAAGGGAGTGATCTAGCGAGTAAGCCAGAATATCTTCAGAGTTGTTAGCAACTGACAGGGATTTCTCGAGGCTAAAATCAAGCAAAATAGTCTCATTCAAAGTTACAGTTATTGATAAACCAGGAGATGATAAAGCTGGAGAAGCTTGAGACCTCATTTTACAAGTCGCGTCAATACTATCATAAGGAGAAACCAAGGACAAGGCAATCGAACTAACCATAGCCGAAAGTGCCAAGCTCAAAAATCTGAGCAGAAGGAGAAGCATTGTAACGACGTCCGGAGTGGGTCAATGATGAAGCCTCGAAATCCAGATCTGAGTCCAAAGAGTTGGAAATGGGTTTAATTTTCTTCTTCTTTGGCATGGCTAGATGAAGCGGATTGGAAAGGGAAGGATGGAAGAAAGGCGATAGGAGAAAGAGAGGAGGTCAGATGAGTGCCATGGAGAAGAGGTCGACGAACCTAGGGATTCCAGATAGGAACGTTCGATTTGGGATTTAGGGTTAGCGATAAATAAAGTTTTAGCAGCGAAGGGAAGAAAGCAAACAGATGGGGGGCTGAGTGGACCGATAAAATAAAGGCTAAGGCTATTACAACGGCCATTTTTGACCGTTGTAAAGTTGGCATCTATTACAACGGGCCTGAGTGGACCGTTGTAATAGCCATCTATTACAACGGGCAAACAACGCCCGTTGTAAAAAGGGGTTGTATATGGCATATTTTACAACGGGCCTGAGTGGACCGTTGTAATAGCCATCTATTACAACGGGCAAACAACGCCCGTTGTAAAAAGGGGTTGTATATGACATATTTTACAACGGCCCTGAATGGACCGTTGTAATAGCCTTCTATTACAACGGGCAACCAATGCCCGTTGTAAAAAGGGCGTTGTAATAGGGTATTTTTGTTGTAGTGTCAGACTCTATAGAAGTATTTGCTACAACTTCTCCATGCCGATCCCAAACATAATACTCGGGTACGAAACCGTTTTTGCACAAATGAACTTCCACAATATCTGGTAACAAATACTTCAAATGTCTACACCTACTACACGGACAACGAATTTCTGGATCGTTTCCGTTATTACTTAAAGCGAATTCAACAAACACGTTTATACCATTATAAAAATCTTCTTTTATTGAGCCCCTCGGTCCTTTTCTTTGGTACATCCATCTCCTCCGATCAACAAAATAATCAATCATTTTTCCTATTTGAGAAAATTAGAAGTTCAAAATTTAATATTTATTTTCAAGAATACAAATTCGAAAAAGATTATTTTCATGGTCGTATAATATTTGAATTTAAAGAACAACTTCACAAATTTAAAAATATTTTCAAATAGGGCACATTTTATTTTTTAACGTATCGATATAAAAAATTGTATAAATTTTTTTTTCCATGGTCAGGCATCCTACTTCCCATTACAAACACAGTAAGCATTTGCATTTCGTATATTACTTCGTCTCAAACGATTCAGCAAAATTTCGACAGCATTTCCCTTTTGTTCCCTGCATTGTACACAAATGCGTGTACGCAGGAAACAAAAAAGAAAAGTTAGGCCGAAATTTTATGAACCGTTTGAGACGAAGTAGTATACAAAATGTAAATGCTTTACTGTGTTCATAACTTGTCCAATACAGGGACAAATCCAACAAACATTGTACCAGATGAATATAAATGGTCGTTTTTTGAAAAAAAACGACTATTTATATAACGATCATGTACAACACTCGTCAGACGGGGCCAAAACTGTCTAAGGGACATTAGTTAATTAAATGTGCGCATTTTACGAAAAATACAGTTTTACTAACTGTTCACATTTACAAAAATATATTTTAATTTAACACATTTATTCGACGTATTACATCAACTTAAGGCTCGTTCGACGCATTTTGTTGTTGTTGCATAAGTCAATACATGCACAATATAATATTCCTAACTCGTGCATTCATTTTATCTTATTCCAACTAAGACAATACAATGGTAGCAGCGCTACACACATATACAATCGTAGAATCAAGGCATACACAACGATTTACACATACACGAACAACCACAAATTATACATATTTTTCACAATTTCACGATAAAAGATGAAATAAGAATATCATGGAATGCTAGAAACTATTATAACATTATTGGAAACAATTTCAATCACCAATTAGCCCTAATTTAACAACTTATGCAAATCTAGATTTAGGGTAAAACTTAGATTTTTGGCAAAAATAAGAGATTATACCTGACCTAGAGAGCAATAGACGTTGATTATGCAGCCGGGGAGGATCTGAAAGCTTGAAATTGATGATTGGAAGCTTGGGGAAGAGATTTGGGGATTTAGGGTGAATTATTTTCGTATGAAAAGTGAGGAGGAAGAAGGCTCGGCTGAGCCCGTATTTCGCAAATTTCCGACGGCTTCCGACGGCCGCCGACGGCCCGTTGGAAGCCGTCGGAAATAGGCCGTCGGAAGCCGTCAGAAATAGGCCGTGGGAAGCCATCGCCCCCCTCCGTCGGTATTTAGCATTTTTCTAGTAGTGGTTATCATGCGACAAGACGTCATGGGTTGGAAAAAAAAATGTTGTGACCAAGAATTCTAAGAAGTAAGCTCAAACATCTAAAGCAGCGGGTATTTTTTTTCACATATTAATTTGGCGAATAATGGTTTGGTTGTGGTTGAAATTTTGATGTTAGGATTGTAAATTGAGATTAGGATTTTTGATGAATAATTGAGGTTGAGAATTTTTTTTTCCACATGTTAATTTGGAAAATTAATGTTGTAATTATGGTGGAAAATTTGGTGTTAGGAATTTTGAGTTTATCGTTGTAAATTGAGATTAGGATTTTTCATCAATAATTGAGTTTAGGTTTTTTTTCCATTAGTATTGTAATTTGAGGTTATGAATTATGAAAAAAAAATTGGTGAATAATGGTGTAATTGTGGTGGAAATTTTGATGAATAATGGTGTAATTGTGGTGGAAATTTTGATGAATAATGGTGTAATTGTGATGAAAAACAATTCAATTACATTAATCTCCATTATTTGTTAAAAAAAGATTTGTGAAAATTTTAGGCATTACGAATAATTTGATTATTTATTGCTAAAAATGTTTGAATGTGGTGCTAATACTACATATTTTTGTTGTAAAAAATTTATAATCAATGTCTAATTAGATATCATTAAATACATTTGGCACTATATTTTAGTTCATTAGTATGCAATTATTTATTTTTTTATTTTAACCATAAATTTATTATATTTTTTTGCAGGATGCGGTAAGCGACATATGACAACTTCTCGTAGGCATGAATTACAAAAGCGTAAGGCTGTAGAAATACTTGTTGCTAAAACATTGCATATACCATAGGAGCATGATGCTTCTTCTTCCTCGGAGTCAAAGGATGATGATTTTGACCCAAACGCTAAAGATGTTCAACCAGACACTGAAGATGGTTAGCTAGATACCAAAGCTGTTGAAGCAGGAAATGTAGAAGTAGGTGCCCTTTACTGTCTAGTTGTATTGATGTTGTAGATGTTGGTAGCTGAGGTCCAGAAATAAATGAAGTGCTAAAATGCTTTGAACATCACATAGCGAAGCAAATTTGGAGAATGTTAAACTCCAATCAAGACAGGGGCCACTGCGATGTGCATCTCATTGGCTTAAATTGAAATAATGGACATACCAACTATAACTGCGTTGTTGAAAGATGACATACAGAGACAAGCACGTTTCATTTTCCATTGGGAAGACGACCATAACTTTAGAAGATGTAAACAAAATTCTTGGAGTTCCATTAACGGATAGATGCATTTACAAAGAAAATGGGGGTCGAGATATTGAAGCTAGTGTTGCTATTAACCTTGTAGTGGAACAATTGGGTATAGAAGAAGAAAAGTGAGGGGAAAAAAATCGAGGTGTATGGGATATGAATGCATTGGATTGAGGAAATTGTCAAGGAAAAATTTCGATGGAGGAAACTACTGAAGTTGACTACGACAGAGTCGCTCGAGCTTATCTTCTGTATATGTTGGGATGTACTATTTTTTTAGATAAATCCGTACGAAGGCATTGATATATTTTCTCAATTTCCTAATTGCCATAAGCACTTTAAATGAGCAAGCATTGGGAATGGCTATATTAGCTTACTTATATCGACAGCTTGGGGTGGCTTCAAGAGCGGGTGTGAAGCAAATAAGTGGTCGTTTGTCCCTCTTGATGGTAACTTCTTTACCTATCATATAAAAAATTTCCTAAGTACTTGAAAACTTAAAAAATATACATTATATTGTTTTAATTGTAGGCTTGGATATGCGATCATTTCCCCATGTTGCAAACTTCAGCCATAAATGCTTCTTATAACATTGGTGATCCCTTATTGAAGAAATGGAAGAATGTTAAGATCGGAGTAGATCACGTTAATTACATTATTTATATAAGGGAATAATTAGATGATGTGCGAGCAGAGGATGTAAGTACTTGTAAATAATTTAATTCATATTATACATAAACAATTATTATTCAAACATTGCTTTGTGTATGTTTACACACACACACACAAACACACACAGAGGTTTGTTGGGATCCTTAACAAGGAGAATCAGCAATATAATCAGATTGAAGAAGTAGCTTTTTATAATGGTATTTTGCTTTGCTTCGACATAACCAAACCATATTATCCTAATAGGGTACTTAGACAGTTTGGAAGGGTTCAATGCATACCAAAGGATGATGCCTATTGTATGTAGTAGAGGTGCAGATTCAAATCAGTATAAAGTCAGATATGATAATGGACATTTGTACGCTTAAAATTGACAAGATTATATGCTACATGTTGATTCTCTTTCGGTTCCAATTACAAATGCTTGGGATTCCACACCAGACTACATTAGTTGGTTTACTTGTATTTCTCATCCGATTGTCAAAAGTTCACATATTAAGCGTAGAGCTAAGGTGACTGAAACTTGAAAGCTAAGGATTTGGTACGTAAATATCTTTAAATAATTTTACCGTATTCACATATAGTATTTAAATAAATAAATTAATCGTATTCAGATATATGATGTAGACACATGTGATGAAGAGGGCGAACAATCTTCAAAAAAATAAGGATATTTGATGTGATGTTGTAAGTTTTTTGTGGAAAGGATGTAGTGAACTATGTAGTAAGAACCATAATTTTAGTCATTCGAAATTGGAATATTTAATTGATTTTAAATATTGAAAAGTTAGTTTTATAAGTTAAATAACTTGAATTTCAAATATAATGGTTATTTGAATATTTGGAATTATTTAAATAATTAAATCTTGAATTTTATGTGAATGAAAATGATCTCGAAAATTGATTTAAAATTCTAATTGAATAAGAATGAAGGTAGTAAACTTTTAAGTTTGAATCGAAAGTGAATAAACTAGTTTTAATTAACGTGTGAAATAGCCTTCCGGGGCACTGTCTCAAATTTTGACGAAACCAGTGTTACTGGATCCATAATAGTGAATTATTATATGCCGTCAAATTTCATGGCGATTGAACGTATCGTTTGGTCGTGCGAGTTCGAAAAGCATAGAAATTAATTAAAGGAATTTAAATTTATATAATTTGATTTTTGAAATGCTAACTTCTGTATACGATGGAAGTGGGTTTCGATACTAATTCCATTATGTTCGAAATATGGGTACTATATATAGAACGCCAGGCGACATGTCTCGTTTGGAGTTCGAAAATTTAACGCATGAATAGTCTTTGAAATTTTTTCTATAAAAGGACCTTAACTTTCTTCATTTGCAAAACCCTAACCCTAAATAACTTTAGCCGCCATTAATGTTCTTCCATCCAATGGTCAAGATTGCAGGCATCGACCAGGGCCATTTTATAGAAAACTTCCTACATGAAAGTCGAAGCTCTTCCTCCCCCGAGTCCATCGCCATCAATCGATCATCCATCGGTGGACCACGGCGGTAGCTACGGCCATTCAAAGGCGGCGTTGTTTGAGTTCGATTTGTGGTTGACCGACGATGATATGGAGGATCGCACTATTGGCAATGGGAAGCTGGAGGATGGGGCTAGCGGCAGCGAGCATGTGGCAGCTCCGGTGGATCGTAGGCGGCGGTAATTGATGAAGTCGCAGTTGAGATGGGTTCTTGCAAGCTTGGAAATCATGAGCGTGAGTTTGAGATGGAGGGAGGGTAACTAAGTTTAAACTTAATTTAATTTATGTTAATTGAAATTTAAATAATCTCAACTTTCATTAATTCATATCTAATCCATACGAGGTCCAATTTGAAAGCGACAAGTTGTGATCATATCTGCGAACACTACGTTATGGAGTTGGATTGGATGGATTTGGAGCTAGTAGGAATTTGGGTAAAAATTGAACGCCTGTTCAATTTTAATTCAAATCGGAACGTTTTGGCGATAATTGGAATCAAAGTAAGTTAACTCACCTCTCAGGCCCACTTATATTTTTATATAAGTATGGATAATTTTATTGTTGATGGTTTGTTGATTATTTGGATTATTTACTATTTTATTTGTTGGTTTGGATATATTCCCGCCCCTGGAGCGGATGAGACCCTATTACGTTCCCGTATAAGAGCGGATGACCCTTCATATACGATCCCACCTCAAAGCAGTCGATTTATATTTTATGATTATATACTGTACGTGATGTAGGGGGGCAGGTTGTAGGGATCCAACTGGATTCCTCACATTATTGATTTTACTTTTCATATATTTTGATATATGATGTGTTGGATGCCATATTTGATGACCTGGATGATATTCCCTATTTAGTGCTATAGTAGCACGGGGCTATATTTTTAGTATTTTGAAATATCATAAAGTGAAGATTTAGTTTTAAAAATGATTTTAAATGATTTCAAAATTTTATATGTTTTACTAATTATTCTTGAATTACTAATAAAAGGAATTTATTTTAAATAAAAGGTATGATTTTTAGATATTATAAATTAGTAGTTTTATAAAATATTTTAAATAGAGATTTTTGAACTGTGCAATAAAGATTTTTTTAAAATCAAAAAAATATGTCCGTATTTTATAATAAAGGAATACGGTTTAAAAAAAGAAGATAGAAATATTTTGGTATAAATATTTATTGACCATTTATATAAAGTGATATATATACATACATACACACACACATATATTAAGATTCATTTATAAATGTGGAAATTTATAAATGTGATAATTTATAAATGTGACATTTTACAAATAAAGTGAAGATTTGAAAGATCGTACTTTATTAATAAATGGATAGAGTTATAAATGGTGTTTATAAATAAACGAAAACTTTTATTATTGGATAAATTGGGAAAATAAATCAAAATTGTGGATTTATAATAATAATGTTGTTTAGAAAAATAGTTGATTCTATTTTGAAAATTGAAAGTGAGGATAAATTTGAAGTTGTTAAATGATATTTTATAAATAGAAGGAATTTATAAAAGAAATTGATGTTTTAAATGGGTTGTAATTGATGTTTTAAATGAGATTTTATAAATAAGTGAGATCTTTAAAGGAATAGGGTTATAAATGAGGTTTTATAAATAAAGGGATTTTATAAAAAAGGGTTGTAATTGATGTTTTAAATGGGATTTTATAAATAAGTGAGATCTATAAAGGAATAGGGTTATAAATGAGGTTTTATAAATAAAGAGATTTTATAAAAAGGAAGTTTTATAAAATAGAACGAACTTGTACGGATGAATGCTAGCATTCATTGTTGCCTGAAGGGCTGTGTTAGCATTTCAAGTGGGAAGTGCTATACAAAGGTAAAACGTAGCCTCAAGCCCCATCAACCGGGAAATGACAAAAATCGGGCATGTAGTAGAGCTATGTGGGTCGCTCTCATCAGGGTATGGTCATCCCAAATCTAAATTGATTACTGTCTACTCATGTATGCTTCGTGGCCCATAAAAAAGGGTGATCATATTCAGTACTACTAGTCAAGTGGTAGGCCAGTCCTATGTGGCTGGGGTACAAGATGTTCTTGTGAGACCCCAATGCATTTTATCTAGAGATGTATCATCAGAAGGTAGTTCCTTACCTTGTCATAGTATGGAATCCATTTTCAAATAAGTGCCTTCGGTCTTAGTTGTATATCTATTATGCTGGAATTTATTTATGTAACAATTTCGGTTATGTTAATTATTACTTGAAAAACCTAGACATTATTATAATATCACTGGATTTTCTATAGAAAATATTTTGGTTATCGTAAGATAAAAACCCGTCTATGTTTATGTGTAGCGTGGTCTTACGAGATACCTTTTGTTTGAAAGGTTTTTGGATAAACATTAAATTCCAACGAGATGTGTTTTCTCACACTGGTTTACCAGACTGACTCGGGTGTTATTTTATTATAATGCTCGGGTCAGACCGAGCATATTTACAGATTGTTTTAGATGCGTTGGAGCTCAGGAGACGAGATGGAGGTCCAAGACCTATCTACGTATTTCTTTGTGTTGCGCTATATTGTCGTTGGTTGTATTTATCAACAATCGTAAGGATGGGCTGTTATAAATGTCCGATTGAAATAGGTTAGTGTACTCTGATTGATGTATGTATATTAAAGTTTTTCTTTTGTAAAGATCATTGATATTATATTATATGTTTTTCCGTTGCGATTGTGAGATTTTGTGTTGTATCGGTTTCTTTTTCTCTTCTTCTTTTTTTCTCTTCTTCTTTTTTTCTCTTCTTCTTTCTTCTTTCTTCTTTCTTCTTTCTTCTTTCTTTCCCCATAACTATTTGTCTTTCCGTTCAATTTGGGAATGGACATATGTGGTTTATTGTCAGCTTGAATTGAATTGTGTGGAAAGGATGTAGTGAACTATGTTGGGTATTATTGTAACGACCCGGAATATCAAACACTTCGTATATAAATATCTAAATTATGTAAATATTTGTGTCTAAGATTTAATATGATTAAATATGGTTTTATACCCTTTCTAAACAATTCTAACACTACAAGAAAAGTTTGTTTTCTTAGCACCAGTGCACAGCGTTTTTGAAACGGTTGCTATGAAAGGATTAACTTACGCTAAATTTTATTAGCGTGCACGCTGTGTAAAATAAAGGAGGTAATTTTATTTTCCTTCCCTCCTTTTCTACGAACTCACCTTAACAAAGACTTCCCCCAATTTTAGTTCCACATCCAAATCAATTCGCTTCCTCCGAAAAATAATTCGCCGTCCTTGTTGTAATCATCGGCATTGCAACCTCGTTCCCCTATCCTTGTCCGCGTTGCAGTGGTCCAGCTCTCCCGTTTGCCCTCGTTCTCGCTCTCCCGTTTGCCCTCGTTCTCGTCCCCGTTGAAGTCAAGCTTTCATTAGCCCTAGTTCGAGTTGTAGTCAGTGGACGTGAATTTGTAGCAATCAACGCCATTTGTCCTTGAAGTTTCAGAGTATGTTAGAGCTGATTGGAATTTTCCTTTATTTCTAATTTTTAGATTAAGTTTCAGATATTTGAGTTAGTATGCCTATCTAAGCATTTTAGGGTTGCGTTAGTATGCTTATCTAAGCATATATGGATTTGAGTTAGTGTGTGTATTGTTTGTGGGTCTGCTGTTAGGGTGGTGATACTCATTTAGGTGGTGATGACTTTGACAAGATAATTTGTTTGCTGTTATGTGTTATAACTGGGTGTATATTACAAAAACTATGTGATAAGATAATTTGTTTATCCTAAATTGGTTATAGAAGATTAAATTACATAAACATTTGTATTCAGGGTGATGTTACTTGCCGTGTCATCAGGGTTTGTCCAATTTCCTGTATTCTTTGCCTTTTGTTAAAACATTACACAGTTTTCGCTGATTTCTTTTTTCCTAAGATATTTACTTTGGTTTATGTTGTTCATAAATTTAATGGCAGTTCAGTTCCTTTATATTTCTCTGAATATAGTTCTCGGTGAGATGAATTCTTACCACTTTCGAAACATCCAACTGAAGTGAAAACTTTTCGACCATCACAAATTTCTAGGAATATTTAACTTCGTTGTGGTGAAAACGAGGCCAAGTTGTTGTTTGAATTTAGCATAATACCAATTATTTTTCAAGCTATTGACCTGGAGAAAACTGATTTAGTTCAAGGAATGAAATAATATTTCCTAACTGCCTACCATGAACTAGAAGTTAGTAGGATCAAAGAGGGATAACGAAGGTTCAAACTTGTTCCTAAAAATTCTAAGGCTCGTTTTGGTTTGAAAATGAGCTTTTTATTTAGCGTTTTCAACATGTATTTTGAAGTATTTTGAAATGCAAGGTAGAGGAGAGAGAATTGGAAAATAGTAATTTGAAAAATGATTTCAATATATAAAATTGAATATGATTTGTTTCTTTTTTTCCATTACAAGAGAAATTTAAAAATCTTTCATCTTTCTTCTCATTTTCTCTTTTGATATAATAATAATGAATATGCATCTACTCCTTTTTTTTCTCACTTAAATTGAAACTTAAAAAAAATACAAAACACAAAACTTATTTTCGAGACAACAAACCTAAGTATTAGATATGATTTGATATTTATTTACACTTTCATATTGACACTGTTTCAGTCATGATTTGTGTGTGTTCTTATTTAATCTTATAAATGCTTAATCTTTTTTGCAACTATAAACTATAATATATGATTGTCATTTTGTTTAGTTAAAGCAATTTGAACACTTGTTTTAAATTATACACCAGTTCAAGATAAAATGGAAACTAATTTTAATAAATGCGACTCAAAGTATTTCAATACAAACAAATTTTTGAATAAAGTGCAAAACAAATTTTGAATGAAATGTTGATTAATTTAACTACATGGCTTTGCTAAGCTTGATCACTTTGGTAGTATTCAGTGATCCATTGATTGACATAGTTTATTTTTTATTCAAGAAATTGAACAGAGGAACCCACTGCAGTTAAACAGTCCAAAATGCAGCCAATAGCAGTAATTATAAGTATCATTTAGACTCTTGTTGAAAGTGACTAGGCATAGTAAATCTCTTTAACTACGATTCAACCATAATTTGATACAATGCGAAACAAATTTAGTACATTGAAACTCAATTTTGACTACAGAGTAAGTTAATTTAGTAAGTCAATTTTGTATACAATGCAATGCAAGTCAGTTCTAAATAAAGTATTAGTTAATTTTTTATATGGGAAATTTTAATGTGTCGTTGGACATATGTTAACAACGGTTGAAATAGCAAATGATGAAAGAGAAAATGTGGTAAAATACCTCTTATATCGCCTGAATTCTACTTTTCCTTTTGTTACCCCCCCTCTAGATCATTGTTAACATGTTTCAATGGGCACATGTCAACAAACCATTTTTATATAAATCAATTCACCACAACGCAAACCAATTATGAATGTAGTGCAAGTGAATCTGATTAAGTAACGAATTGTACAAATCTAGTCCAGCGGAAAATATGTAAGGATGATGTACTAAAGCAGGCATGTCCACTCCAAGAGAGAATATAAATGTTGTATGTGCTTATGATAAACATTTCTAGGTAGCTGAAAATAGGTTGAGGCCCTCATCTGCAAAATCAAAATATGAACTTATCAAAATCATTCTTCTGTAAAATCCAACATGTAAATCTCAAATTCACTAGCTAGTATTTGCTATATATATGTTGACATTAGACATGGAAAATAACATGTCCATTGAGGTCATGGAGAAGATAATATTACCTTATTACTTCTCAGAAGGAGTATTTTTTTTATGGACGATGATCACTATGACCATAATGTCTGTATCACAAAAAGTCAGAATCTATCTTTCAGTTTTTATATTAGCGACATTATTTGAAGATTTTTTCAAGCTCTTATTTTTGTTCGTAGTCGTTTATCTTTGTAGAAAGATAGGGTTATTATACTCTTGTATGGATAGGTTCCAGTTAGTATATATTTGATATATAAGGAAAATATTAGAGTTCATTGTATTATTTTAGTTTAATTAACAGATTATATATAAATTTAGTTGCCAAAAGAAATAATATGCAACATAACTAAAAATATATCTTAAAGACGGATACTTACAACCTAAACGTGGTAAAATAACTAAATGACCAATGCTCTATCCATTGCAGAACGCTTCTACAAATTGTCCAGGTAAATATTTGATTGTCATCATTATAATATAAATCAAAATGAAGAACTATTTCATTTAAAAAATACCATGTATGCATGAGAAAAGGCTAGAATTCTTCTAGGATATGATCTTGTTCAGCACTCTTATATTATTTTATCAAGATTATTGGACAAAGATATTAGCAAATATAGTGTATTTATTGTGTAACTTTGTTATAAAAATAAGAGCATCCGGCAGTTCCAATAAGTTATAACTATTGTGTAACTTTGTAGCATGGATATTTGTCACTATAAGTTATAAAAATGCGCAGTTCCAATAAGTGTGTACTTATTTGCTTTTATGTTATCACCCATAAGTTATAAGTCTCTATAAATGTGCAGTCTAACCTACCTTAGTTCAGTTCTAATAGTTAGTGAAGCATGTGTAAATTATTGTGTAACTTTGTTCAGTTCAAATAAATGTTAAGTTTCCAGGCCTCAAGACCTACAGGAGCTGTGATCTTCTCCCTTCTAGTTGGTTGTCTGTAGCATGGTATGCCTTATTTCTCAAACATCCTCATCTCTGCATTATAAGTTTCTTTTTTTAACCTTTTTCCCACGTTTAGAAAATTTTATGTCACCAATGTATGCTTGCATTCAATACACACTCAAGTTGTGAACACAAGTTTCAATTTCCGTATAACATGTCTGAAACTTTAATGATTTATTCCACGATATGCACAAGCTTGTCTAATGGCTCAATTTATGGCAGGTACCCTATATACAGGATACCAATAGGTCAGACATTGAAGGATTTGGATGCTTGCTTTCTGACCTTTCACTTGCTGTCCACTCCTATTAGCAGCAGTAAGCTTTGTCTCAGTTCATTTGTATTTGATCATTATAAATTCGAAAGCAATCAACGGAAGCCAATAGGCATGGGTGGTAACGCAACAAGAATGTTGTACCACTTGGTGATTCATATACAATTGTTAGTAAGAATTCAGGGATTGATCATTTTACAGGATTGCATAAAATATCACAGATACAAGGGACAAAGTTAAGATATATTTGAGATAAATGAGTGTAACATTACTGATATACAGTGGTAATATACAGAGAAATTAAACATAGTATTTTGAAAGAGAGAGAGAGAGAGAGTGAGGTATGGATGTAGGATGGAATGAATGATAAATCGACGAAGGTCCTGGCAGCGAATGTGGTGCACCATTTTTCTCGTCTGGTTTAACAAAACTTTGGCAGTGAATGTGTTTACAAAAGTATGATCAGTCAGAAAATTCATGGTCGTGCAAATTATTTGAGACATCGTGTGTGTGTGTGTGTGTGTGTGTGTGTGTGTATCATAAGAGCATTTGTGGAACTTCTTGGTCGGGCAAAAAAATTGCAACTCTATCAATTAATAAAGATAAAGTTGTTCATTTCTGAAAGCCAAGTAACTTATTTGATTTACTTGTATATTTGTGCTTGTACAAGCATTTTGTTTGTGTAACATATTAGGTTTATTCTTCATTGCTTTGCCATGCTAATATCTTTGTATCCTATTTACATTTTCTCTTCTTGCAGGCTGGTACTGATATTGCAGAGTTTATTGCTCTTGAGATATCAAAGCAGGTATGCAATTTATCTTACCGTCGCATTTAATCTGATATCACTTTCACAGTTCTCTTATTTAAAGCTAAGCTTATTAACTGTTAGTTCATTAGATGTCTTTTAACTTCTGCAAATAAATCTTCCATTGCAAGAATGTCGAGAGATGTCTTACTAAGTTCTGACTAGGTTTATATATTTTATATTCATATAACACGGTCACTATGTTTCTAATATTTAAAATTTTAAAATAAGTTACAATCAACTAACTCAATAATGCTTAATATATCTCAATTGCACGTGCGTGCACACATCACACACACACACTTGTGTATAGGAAGATAGTATAACATATTATTAATATTGTGTACAAGATATTGATAACATATGAATATATGGTGTGTTACAAGCACAACTCTCCCTAGCTTCCACCATCATTTCCTTTTTAGTAGATTTGTTAATTTGCTAAGTAGTTTTATTGAATTTCGAGTTTGAAATATCCAAAAAAATTGCTTACAGTGCATTGAGCTATACTTTAATATGTCTTTAACTTAAATATGCAATACATTGTATTGGTTTATGGAGTTTATTTTTAATTAATGAAACATATGCATTTATGGAGTTTATATTCCAATGGCCATCACCCCTTTAAATAATTTGAATAGATGTCTATCCAGTGTATATTTTCTTGAATGTTTATAAACAATGTCCAGTTGACTGAGTATTAAAAGAAAAAAATGGATAGATAATGTTGAGTATTAGTTAACAAGGTTGTGAACTACCAGCAAGACACACATAATGTGCATCATTAACTACTCATATTTGTTTCCAATGGAGTGAAATGTTGGATATGAATTTTATGATTGAATTGAAATTTTGATTCCTTAACAGTGGAGATGCGAGAAATTATTAATAGTTCGTGTTTACCGACACAGTTGAGCAGTTCAATAAAATTTGGAGATTTTGTCATAAAAATCGGGCAGAGATCTCAGTAGGAACCTCCAATATTATGCTTTGTTACTTGATGGCTGCTATTTCAGATCATCATCTCTATTGCATTCATCTCTCTTCGAAGATTTCTACGGTTATTGTTGCCTGCACATATTATTATTTCTCCATGACTTGCTTTAGATATAGTGCATGCTCTTTCAATAAGATGATGACCACCATACTGTTTTTATATATGCCTTGTTAACCAATTACCAATAATATCTATATGCATCAGTAAAGCTATAATCTTCTTACTCTTACTACTCTTACTATGAGCTGACACCTTAGTTCCACATGTCCAAAATTCTCATGCAGTCTAATTTTTGTATTGGCTTTCACATAAAACACATCTGTTTATATTTTGTATCAACTACTGCAGCTTTCCAAATTAAATACAGTTGTAAGCATGGTTACATTTTGTAGTGGAAGACTCGATGTAACAAGACATTCTTTTGATAACAATTAAATTTCAAAACCGATATTAGAAGAATTCACTCATCTCCTTCATGATATTTTCCAGCCTTATCTCTGATAATAGATTGTAGCATGTGTAATCATATATTGTAAATATAGTGTTAGTACTTGGACTGGTCTGGTGTCAGATGCAGAACAAACGAGTTGAAATTTTTATAGTGTTAATACTTGGACTGGTGTCCGATGTAGAACAAAAGAGTTCAAATTTGAATAAAAATGTGCGTTGCATAATTGTTTCATATTTGATCAAAATTCTGGTGGCTGCATGAAAACTCATCTTTTTTTAGATCCAATATCGCCGTAGATGTTGTAACATTTCTGTTTTTCTTTTCTAGAAACACTGCATGATTTCCTGATATAATGATTTTCATAGTTTGAACCTTTTTGTTGAAATGCTCAGAATTATGTTATACCTGCAAAAAATGGTTAAAAGTACAAAGAAAACAACAAACAAGAAGCTTACTCACTATCAAAGAAGACTTGTAGAATCCGACTATGCATCTGATGGGTCTAATGCAATGAGAGAGCATATTGAGCCACCTTCAGAAAACATGGATGTTGGAAATGCAAGCAAGCCAACAGCATCCACAACTATGCAAATTGTTGAAAATCCTGAAACTTTGTTCTATGAGGCTGAGGATTGCCCTGCGAAAATCCTGAAACTTTGTCCCAAATGCACCTCTATGGCGGCCTACATCCTTCATGGAATGCTTATCGGATGCTATTGGCTCGACTGTAGCATGGCCTGTTGCGAATGTTAGAATGGGCTCAACTTCCATGTAAGTTTCACAACATCTTGTTTATATGCATTCTTGTTCGCAGTTGAAAAATTAACAACTATTTTGCAATATCCGAACACACAATAGTGCAGTCTAGTTAATAATTGAAGCATTTTTATGTGCATGTCATGTCCGTATTGAATTTTGTGTTAAACCTTTGGTCATAAGGTAATATTTGGATTATTGTGTTTTTGTTTTGGTCATAAGGTAATTTTTCAACTGCGACTGTTGTCCCAAATGAGAGCGTGTGTGATTACTGAATTGTCATAAGGATAAGGAGGGTGTTCGGATGGAGGTTTTGTTGCTTGAACTTGGTAGTGGTCGAGGAAGGCAGTGACTGGTTGTAGATGCTGCAGAAGGAAGGTGAAGATTGTTCGTAGGTAGTTAATTGTTTAGCAAGAGATGGAGGGTGGCTGTGCATTCAAGGGTTGAGTGTTGTGAACTTTGTAGGTGGTCTGGTTGATTTGCTGATGAACTGGAAGAGTTTGTAGATGGAGCTGGTGGAAGCGAAGCTGCTTGTAAGTTCCACAGCCATCTGCCTAGTTCTGTCCCCAGACCATGTGGGCTCTCATTTTTGATGTAAAGTACTATCCAGTTTATTTTTTGCTTTACAATTCATTGGACTTAAAAGCACACACACTGATTCAAAAAAAAACCATCTGCTGCTCAAATGCTATATATATGTGCCTACATTCGTCAATACATCTCAACAAACGCACTGTGTATTGAATCATCTTAAGAAACAAAATCAAGAAGAACATGTCTTCAGTTGATCAGAAAATTGCTCTTGCCAAGCGCTGCTCTCGTGGTGAATATAACTTGCATTTTCCTGGTTTTACTTTTTTATCGAATTCAATGGTCAATAATAATATGTAATGATTTGCAGAGGGAGTTCTTGCTGGTGCCAAGGCTGCAGTTGTTGCTAGTGTTGCTGCTGCCATTCCTACTGTACTTACTCACTGTCTCCATATTCATTTTTTTCTCTTATAAATTTAAAATTTTCTTTAGTAAGCAATCAACTTATTAACTAAATTGCATAATAACGCAGTTGGCTAGTGTTAGAATGCTGCCATGGGCAAGATACAACCTTAATCCAACCGCTCGAGCTCTCATCATTTCAACAGGTTTCCTTTTATTTTGCTACATTAATTTTTTTTTATAAAGAAAATATTTATTGCACTGTGAATAAAGATTGTGTTATTGAATGGAGCAGTTGGAGGAGCTGCGTATTTCATAGTTGCAGACAAGACAGTGTTGGCATCAGCAAGGAAGAACTCTTTGAAGAATGCTCAGGCCAAATGAGAAATCATTTCAGATTTTAATCGGCTAAAGTGGAATATGGGGATATTTGGTACTGATCTAAGTCATAATTATGGAAATATATTGTATTAGTAGGACTGTATTTGGGTTAACTTTCTGAAGTAGAGCTGTGCTGTATGTAAATGTTGTATTTTATGTAATGTCAATGCATAATCACAACTTTAATATATTTCCTGGTACATATTGTTGCACTGTTTTAGGGTATCTTTTTTGAAGGATATTTCCTGGTACATATTCAATGAACTGGATATTAACAGCCTAAATAAAACGCTGTCAAAAGAATAATTTCTATAGCGTTTTAAATTAAGTTGTTGTAAGTTCTCTTTATACGATAGCTTATCGTTATACAGCGTTTGTTCTAATGCTGTTGTGTCATATAACAGCGTTTAATAAACGCTGTAGTATCAAATTTTTTACAGCGTTTTCTATTTTGCTGTTAAAACTTTTGCATCTACGACAGCATGTCGTTATACAGCGTTTATAATAACGCTGTTGTATCATATAACAGCGTTTTTGAAACGCTGTCAAAAGCTGTTTCTGGTGTAGTGTAATTAATAACTAATGTTAGAAAACTTATTTTTGAAATGTGTCTACAAAAATATACACTTTGGATTCAACTTTTTATTCAATACAAAAATATACGAAAAACGTTTTGTTAAAAATCAACTTTTTATTCAATACAAGTATGTAAATATATTGCAACATGAATAGTTATCATATGTAAACATATGATAAGAGTTAAACACATCTAAGATTAACTAAACTAAGTTTGAATTAATAAAATTAAGTGGAAACATTAAGGACTAAAGGACCCCTAAATCAAGGCTTGATTTAAGGGTATGGTGTGTAAGAGGTTGTGCAGTTAATACTCCGCTATTACCCCGCTATAACCCTGCTAAATCTCATAGAGGATTTCTACCGCTATGATTTTTCCATATAGCCCCAAATATAGCCTTTCCGGTTTAAGCCCCGCTATTTCCGCTATATCTTCTTTAAAAGAAATGAATTGAAAATTGACATTTATACATTATAAAAATTATGAAATTAATTTATTTAATTAAATTTTTGATATATTTTCAGAAATTAAAATACTCTAGTATTCTACTAAATTCAATTACGTTATATAACAGTTTTACGTTTATTTACAATGTATTCGCACATGTTTTTATTTAAAATTATTTATGTATTAATTATAATTCAACTGAATGTTAATTTTTCATTTAATTACCATTTATATATTTGTAAAAACATTAAGTATGAGTTGTATATGCTATTTTAGAGTCATCCGCTATATCCCACTATATCCTTGCTGTATCCTTGCTATGACTTTTTGCACCTCCGCCGCATTGAATCTGCCGAGCGCTTTGACTGCACAGGTAAGAGGTAAGGTGTGTGTAAGGGTATGGCTTAGCATGCTTGGAGTCCTTTTGCATCATGGCTAAGGAAGGGGTTTTGCACACTTTTACCTCAAAATCCTAAGCCTATAAACACATTAATATGCACTTCATTTCTTCACAAATTCATATCTAAACTAATGTCTTCATTTTCTTATCTGCTCTCTAACTTTCTAGAAAACTATGCAAATCATATCCAATCACCACCAAACTTTTCCATAGTTATTATATCATCATTAGAACATGGTTTATGCTCTAAAATGTCGAAGAATAATAGAGCAATGGGGAGTAAGGCCCATGGCCGTGAGCATGATGAGGTGGGAAGAAGAAGGTGGCCGTGAGGCCATGGATGTGATGTTTGGATAAGTTACAATAAATGGTTTATGGAATTACGTAAAAGTGTATTGCCCTAATTAATAAGTGTGAATATGCTTTGATCTTTAAATAAATGTTTAAAGTTATTAATGGACAAGTAAATAGTTTTGGGTTGTTGTAAACAGTGTTTTTAGCAACACTTGTTTTAACCCTTATTATTAATTATACTTGGAAATATAATTAGATATTTACCGATGGAAATTTAGTAGAAAACACAAGTAAATGGTTTTGGGTTTATGGTAACGAATGTTTTTAGCAACACTTATCTTTAACCCTTAAATATAAATAAATCTTTAAGAATGGAGTATTAAAGAAGAATGTTTTCAAAGTATAAAAGGTTTGGGTTTGTTGTGATAATTGTTTTTAGCAATACTTGTCTTTAACCCTTAAATATAAATAAATCTTTAAGAAGGGAGTTTTAAAGAGGAATTTTTTCAAAGTGTGAGATGTTTGGGTTTGTTGTGACAAATATTTTTAGCAACACTTGTCTTTAACCTTTAAATGTAATTAAACCTTTAAAAGGAGAGTTTTAAAGAAAATGATTAAATGGAATGGCTTTGGATTTGTAGTAAACAATATTTTAGCAACATTTTCTTTAAACCCATGAATTATATTTTGGAAGAATATTATAAATCTTTAACACTGGAATTTTAAATATAATAACAAGTATTGAAATCTTTTATAAAGAGATAGAAAATGTTACATGCTTAATTTATAAAAGAAAAGGAGTTTATTATAACAATGGTTTTGGTAGTACTTGTTTTAACCTCTTTGATTATATTTCAAGTAAATAAAACTTATTAAACGATTTGTGAATACACTTATACCATTGGAATACGTATATGAATAATTTTTAAGTATTGAAAAGAGTATAGGTGAATAGTTAAATATATTTATAAAAGAGTATAGGGGAAGTTTTAATTAATAAAGAAGTATTAACTAATAAAGTGTTGATTTATAAAAGAAGTTTTATTAGATAAAAAGGTCTTTTTCTAATAAGAAGGGTTTTTAATTAATAAAAGATAAATTAATTAAAAAGGGAATAAAAGTCGTTTATGTGACTTGACTATGCCTTACATGAAATGATAAGGCATGTATGTTTACTTGCTAATGAGAAAGTATTCGGGACTTAGTTCCCTTATGCGATCACTCTCATTATTATTGAATAAGACCAAATTCATCGACTCGGTCTTGGAGAGACCGGGATCGGTAAGTGTTCTACTTATCGAAAACCACTTCAAGGCTGAGATACGGGTTCTCTATTTTGAAAGTGAATGAAGGAAACCATGTATGATACTGGAATCTTTTGAGATGATGGAATCCATATGGGATTCATTATGTGATTGAGTTTTGTTGAAAACTCGTGTGAAGATGCTGAACGTAGCCTCGACATTAGGAAATGACTAAAGACAGAGTAGGATGCATGATCCTGGGATTTAGCTGACTCATGGGGGGGGGTGTATGACAACTCCATATCTAGAGTATGCTTATAGATTTTGCTAGCAGGGAGTTGTTGATACTTGATACACATTGTTCACGTGAGTGTTCGGATGATGGCCCGGTTGTATTTACCTTATGGTATATTTTATCTAGAGATATATGGCGCTCGGAAAGTATTTTCTGATCCTTGTCATAGAAGACCGGTCTCATTAAGGAGGTCTCCATGGAAAATCCATTTATACGAACGTACCTTAGCGGTTTTGTTTGTATACCTAAAAATGCCATCAAGTGTAATTCAGTTATGATTTATATTTATATTGAACACCCTAGACATTATTATAATATCACTGAATTTTCTTATAACACAACAACAAAATAGCCATTTTACAACGGGCAATGCCTATTGTAATATGGATTTCGCAACGGGCATGCGCCCGTTGTATTAGGCCTCGTTGTAATAGATCGACCATATTTTACAACGGGCAATGAACGTTGTAATACACCTTTTTACAGCGGTCATCGGCCCTTGCAATAGGCTCTATGACAACAATTAAAGCCCGTTGTAATACATGATATTGCAACGGTTTCTGACCGTTGCAAAATAAATGCAAATTTTAAAAAAAATTACAGTAGCATCCATGCAATACATCCATACCAATAATGAATAATTTAACGAGTAATAAATATTATCATAAAACAACCAAAATCACATACGAAAAGACTAAAAGCTAGAGTCATAAAATTCCAAAACATTCCAAAAAGTTAAATAAGTTTACATCGACATAGTTCTAATATACACATGACAACTAGTTTCATAACAACCAAATACATAAAGCATTAACACATAAGCATAAAGCTTTTGTCAACGAACTCATCTTTCTTTGATTGTCGCTTTCTCTTTTCACGTTCTCTTTCTCTTTTCCTTTTGTTTTTCTTCTTGCTTTTATCCATATAATCTTCCTTTCTTTCTTCTTTCGTCTATATGAATAGGTGAAAAACACCAGTAGCAATTGCATATGTAAGCAGGTTTAAGTGATAGAAAAGGGACACATATACCAATTATATAATAGAGTAGTCGAAGCAGTGATTCATCTATATGTCATTGAATCATAATAACTAAGTAATGTATGCTACAGGAAAGACAATAACCATTTATCCATAGCTAATAATCATCTATATACAAACGTAAATTATGTACATGCATTTTTTTTTCTTTGTACGGGCTAGTTAAATCTCTATTCACTTTGTATGGAAGCTAGTACACCGTTCAAACAACAATGAAACGGGTTGCAAAACAAATACAGCAAGAAATCAGGTGTATTAATTCACCCTATAAACTGGTGAATTACTCAGCTCAAAACCAGATTTAGAAAAAAATATAGCAGGCAATCAAGTTAAGAAACGAGCATAACAACCATAGGGGTAAAACATTTCCTATTGGTCATCGAATTTCAAAGCAACGATCAAATAATAAAGTTCACTCACCATATCTTATAATATAAAGTAATATGGCATTAATATAATGGATTAACAAAGTTGCATTTTCAATAGGAATAAAATTAAAATAGTTTCCTTTCTGAAAATATTCCAATCGCAAGTATTTTATATGCAAACTGCAAGAGAACTGCACATTTTAATGGAAAACAGAATACAAATTAACTGTCTATTCATCATAAGTTGCTATCATTGATACACTTTTAACAATATCACGCATGTGTGAAAGGTTGCAACTGTAATGTTAATTGCCAGTGATGTACTTGAACTCTACACTTGCATACATATATATTCTAAAATAGATACATGCATGAAGCAGATATGTATTCAAAACTAATGTTTAAATAAATATTTGTGGCAAACATATTTCATAGCCTGTATATGAATAAATCTTCACATAAATAAGTTCGCAAATATTAGCATTTATGGAACCTGACAGTTATATGTAACCAAAGACTTTTTATATGCAAAATTCAAGTATTTGAAAAACCTTATATCCAAAAGTTCACAGGCATTTTACATTCACTTTTTAAAAATCCACCTTTATGTATTCAAAGCTTTTAGCTCTTAAAATATGGTATATATTTATATAGAAAGCCGTATATGTTTAAAACTAACAGGCATATTCAATCACCCATACTCACTTACATATGTGGACCCGCACACATAAGTGTCTTCGCATTTTGAAACCTTTTACTCAATCACAGCTTGCATACATAGGAAGTGATATTCAGTCTATTACTGCTAATCAATCAGATGAATGTACTCCATTTTTTTTAAATTGGTAGAACTCTACCATATTAGTTGAAAATTAGTTATAAAGAGCTTTGGTGAAGTTTTAAAGTACCCAGTTGAAGCTTATATTGGAAAAATATAATAAAAATAAGAGTTGGAACGGCGTATGAAAACTTGAATCCATAATTGACCTCCATTATTGAAATTTAAAGAGATTTCAAACCAGTTTCCATTTTTTTTCTTATAGTTAAAAATATGATACTCAGGTTGTCAAGGAAATTGGTTCCAGGCTTCCTCTAAAGTACAATTTTACTTTATACATAAGTTTTATTTTAAGTATGAATATGGAGTTTAACAGAGAGTGCAATGCTGAACCAGACTAAAATGGAACAGAGGAGGCGACATGGATGTGTAGACCATATGAACAGACTATGCAACATAAGGCAGACTCGGTTACAAAATGCTACAGACTAGTTCAACAGTCGAACTAAGACAGAAGACAAAATCTAGTACAACATCAACATGCCAGTTTTATCAAAGCCGAAGTCAGGTGTATTGAAGTCACAACATCAATATACATGAAGTATGAATACATGAACATGTACACAATGACAACCAGAGCATAGCACAAAAATTGGAACCAAGTCAATCTCATTTCAATGATTAAAGCGGCAGAGAAAAATTCAAATAACCAAAGTCAATTTTAAAAATGTCAGAGAATCAAAATGGTGATAGCAAGTTCCAACAAAACAAATTCAAAGTGTGTCAAAAATCCAAATAGTAATTTATCAAAACAAACTTTAGCTACAAAATGCATACATATAGTCAGTGCCGAAGTCACAAAGACAATGGTCAACATCAAGCATCAGTATCAACTGGCTGATGTCAACAAAGTGTCGAACAAGTTCATATTTTCACAAAATCAAGTGACCGAAGTCAAATGCAAGTATCAGTTTTGAACAAGAAAGAGAAGCCGAAGTCAACAAGCGCAAAGAACAGAACCAGGTCAAGTTCAAATGTCAGATACTCAAAGTTGTGATATTCACGATGACCAAGTCAGAAATCAAACCGTGATAATTAAGCAAATATCAAAACCATGATGACCAAGGAAATCAACCAAGTCAAAAATCGAAGCCGTGTTAACCAAGCAAAATACATACGAAATTGAAGAAGTCAGAAGAATCGCCATCATTCAACATTAATCAAGTGGCCGAGACGAATTCAAAGCTAAATTATTTGATGAATTCATATAAATTATACGAACGAAAATATAGGGGTTCGAACCCTATATAAATGAACATCATCGGCAAAATTATGCATTCGAGTACAAGCGAAAAAGGAATAATCATTCGACTCGAATCAGGATCGAGTTCAACATATCAACCAATAAAGCAAAAAGAATAATTCACATACCACTGTAGACGAACTCGATCCAAATTGGAGAAGCCGTGTGCTAAAAGAAGAGAGCATTGATTGACAAAGGAAGCACTTAAATCATCATTCGATCGAGCAATTGAAGACGGCAGCTTCAATTTTTCCCAAAGCCCTAATTCGAGCAAAGAGGAACGAGCAAAGGAACAAGGCCAACATTTTTACAGAGCAAAGTAGAGGAACGAAATAAAAGAAATAAAAGGGTCGGCCTTGTTTTTTTAATTGAAAATTAGGGTTTTGATTGGCATGTATTACAACAGACGTTTTTAGCCCGTTGTAAAATTCGCACCTATTACAACGGGCCTGAATGGACCGTTGTAATAGCCTTCTATTACAATGGGCAACCAATGCCCATTGTAAAAAGGGCGTTGTATATGGCATCTTTTACAACGGGCCTGAATGGACCGTTATAATAGCCTTCTATTACAACGGGCAACCAATGCCCGTTGTAAAAAGGGTGTTGTAATAGCATATTTTTGTTGTAGTGTAATATGATTCGGTTATCGTAAGGTAAAAACCCATCCGTGTTTATTTGCGGTGTGGTCTTACGAGATACCTTTATTCTTTAAAAGGTTTTACAAATATAGTAATTCAAATTACTTGAGTTTTCTCATGCTGGTTTGCCATACTGATCCGGGTGTTATTCTTCTTATAATGCTCGGGTCAGCCCATGTATATTTCCAGATATCGTTGATGATTTATTGGAGGTCTAGGAGAGGAGCTAGATGACTACCTACCATAGATTTTATTTTCACTGCATTACTTTGTTTATTTTTATATCAGCAATTGTGAGGACGAATTGTTATAATTGTCCAGGCTGATGATATGTTAGTTTACTCTGATTATTGTGTCTATACAGTTTTCCTTTGTTAAAGTATCATTTTGATATTATATGTCATCGTTCCGTTGTGAGATTTTGATATTATATTCTCTTTTCTCTTGTTCCTTTTCTTTTCTTCTTTCATTTTACCTTAACGTTCTGCCTTTCCGGCACTTGGATGCTCAGCATGTGAATACCGTGGATGTATTAGCGTCGACATTTGGGGGTCGAAAAGGAATTCGTTACATTTTGGTATCAGAGTTGAAGGTTAAGCGCGAACCTTGACTTTGGTTGGGTATAACTCATTAAGAGATATGGTAATGGAATGCCTTATTATGAGTTTGAGTGTATTCTACATATGAGAGTGTATTTGTTAGTGCTATAACAATATTTTCTATTGTGTTGATTGGTCTGTTGAGTGCTTATGGATTCTGGTCGATGCGTCTGATCAGCGTTATAGATTGGGATTCCTAAACACTTAAACAGAACAACCGACACGGTATAATTTTCAAAACTGGTAAATGAAATAATTTTACCTAGGATTATATTTTATATAAAAGAATAATTTTCAAATAATTAACATAGTTATTTATAATGTACTTGTTTGTTAGGAAATAATAATATTAAATTATTATCATTTATTGCTTGATTAGTCGTGCTCGGCCAGTTTATTGGCATCGGCTAATGTTTATTGAATTTACCTTTTTCACGACATGGGTTAGGTAGATAGTAATTTATGGAAACATTGAAAGAACTCCTTGTGAATTAAGTTTCGCAATCTGACTATAAGGCGTTCGATGATAATGTTGGGTTAAGAAGATTAACTTTAATAAAAGGCTCTTAGCATAACCTATAAGAAGGATAAAATATTTAAAATATAAACACTTATGAAATGATTTAATATAAGAAAGTAAACTTATATAAATATGACTTATATAAATATGGTTTATATAAATATGACTTATATAAATATGGTTTATATAAATATGGTTTTTATTAATACGATTTATAAATAAGAAGGATTTAAATTGAGAATTTGTGAACTTAAATCCTGGTGTTTTTGGAGATGGTTACTAAGGATTTTGAGAAAACAATAACAGTATGATTTAAAACTATTCTAAAGGACTAATGTTATTAAAAGAGCTTTAAGATTTGTTCAAGTTCGAGATTAATCTTTGAAACAAAAAATCGATTCGAGAAAACAAAGTATTTTTATGTTAGCTAGTTCGAGTGACTCGAAAGTGACTAAAAATAGGTAGAAGACGTGTTCAGTTGGAAAGCACTTCTCTTAAGTATTATCCTTCTTAGTAAAGGGGAATATATGATACTATTTGGTAGAACCCGGTTCCTTGTATCATTTTGTTGTTACTCAATCTATATAAATATTTTCCGTGGATTTTAAAGAAAATATTTTAGAATTGGTTTTGAAAATGATTTTGGTTTAATCCCGAAAAGTAAGATTTGATATCCAAAAGATATATGTATATATTATTATTTCAAATGACTTGAAATAAAACCCGGAGTTTAAATTATTAAGTTTTAAATAAAGATATATATGGTTGGATGTATCCTTTGCATTAAGGTAGTTTGGTTGTGCATCTTATTATGGTATATTATTAGTTTTCAATTATTGAAATAAAATTTTCGAAAATTCTGGATAGTCGGAAACTTTTGAATTAATATGATTGAAGCTAAGTATTTTTGTGTAAATATAAAAGATCAACTTTTATAACTCTTAATTTGAAAAGATATTAAATTAAAATAAGTTTAAAAAGTTGTTTAGCATTTTTGTTAAATAGGGCACTCGATGTTGTTGGGCAAACTAATTAACGTCTTTACTTTAGGCTTGTAACGACCCGGAATTTTGGTCGTTTAATTTTGAACATTTAATTTATTTTTAAATGTTGAATTTTAATTATTAAGTGATTTTGAATAGGGAAGAATCAGTGAAATAGTTTAAAATTTCAAATATAGCGATTAACAGATTCAGTAAATGGTAATTTAATATTGGAAAATTGGGTAAATATGGGAACCTGGAGTTAAATGGAAATGGAAATGATTTATAAGTTGATTTTGAACTCTGTTTGAATTAGAGTGATGGAGATAGACCTTGAATGGAATTAAAAGTCGATAAATTTAAAAGTTTGAAATTTATATATATAAATTTAATAGTGAAATTTAATATATGGTAATAGTGTAAATAATGAGATTTTGATTTAATATAAATCGGAATGATTTCTAATATGGATATAAATTCTATTTGAAATATAATGGAGTTAGTAAGTTTTAAAAATTGAATTTTAAATGATTTCGATGATTTTGAAAATCGCTCGATTTAATCAACGTGTAAAATAGCCTTCCAGGGCATTGTCTCGAAATTCGACGAAACTAGTTCCATTGGATCCGTGATTGTTTATTATTATCGGATTTTAAATTTGTAGCGTTTGGAGTTACCGTTTGGTCGTGCGGAATAGATTCGCGTTGAAATAAATATCGAAAATTTAATATTTTAATTCGATTCAAAAAGCTATCTTCCACATACGATCGAATTAGGCCTCGAAACATGTTCCATTATGATCGGAATAGGGGTAAAACATTATAAACGCCAAGAGGCACGTTTCGTTTGGAGTTCGTTTGAAAAAGCATGTAATTTGTGAGAATAGTATTAAAATAATACGTATATACGCATATATATGTCGTAGCACAGTAAACCCTAGCACAGTTTACATGGCCGCCATTCTATAGTTCAATGGCCGAAATCATCCCATGTTCTTCCTCGTTTATCTCTCTATCCACTCGTTTAATTCGAAAACTTCCAACTATAAAAGCGTAGAACTCCTCGAGCTCTTCAAATCCAACGGTCGAGATATGAGATGGCGCTTCATGGTGGTCGAAATAGGGGTTAGAAGTCACGCCATTCAACCTTAAAATGCTCGACGTTGGGTGGACTTCAGGCGACCGGGTTTCTGGCATTGGTGAGGCTCGCGTGGGGCTTCGACGTGGCGACCTTGGATCGACTTCCGGTTGCTCGAAGGATGGTGCGGCAGTTCGAAATCGAGCGGCGTGATGGGTTCGGTTTCCTAGTACGTGAGCACGATGAAGAAAAGGCTTGTGCGGCTGTGATTTTCTAAGGCCTGGATGAACGGCCACGGTTGTTCCAAGGTTTTAAAAAAAAGAAATTTATTTATAAAATTTATATTCCAATCTTTAAAAATCCGTAACTTTTTCATACGTTGTCAGAATCGGACGAAACAAGCGACGACGGAATCATGGCGATGAGCACTACGCTATGGAACAAATCTGGAGATGTTTGGATCGATTTAAAATTTTAGGTTAAATCGAACGTGTTCGATTTAATTTAAAATTTTAACGTTTGGAAAATTTAAAACTCAAGGTGAGTTAATCTCACTCAATTTTAGACTGCTGGTATTAATTTTAAATAGTTAAAGTTAATAGATGATTGATTGGTTGAATTGATAAATTATTATCAGTTGAATGTGATATTATATATAGTGTATATATATATTGGAATGATTGATATTCCGCATATATATAGCGGATGAGACCCTATGCGCCCCGCATAATAGCGGATGACCCTATATACCACGGTATTCCGCATCGAAGCGGAACTGGTATTTTTACTGTTGTATTAACATCTGTGGATGCAGGGAAACAGGTTGGAGGGATCCAACTGGATTCCTCAAAAATGTTGAAATTAAATTCATATATAACGATATATGTTTGGTTGGAATAATCTGTGATAGGTTATTGTGTGATTTGAATTGATAGGATGCTATGGTCGTTTTGGCCTAAATTTTGGTATTTTAAAATACCAATAATATATGGTTTGAATTGGAAAATAATTTTAAAGGGATTTTTGAAGTAAAATATTTATATAGAATTTTGGATAAATTAATTGGATAAAATAGACAGTTTTGAAATTGTACTTAACTATTTCGGGATATTATAAATAGAGATTTTGGAATAGAAGTATATAGAAGGATTTTAAATGATAAATGGTTAAGTGGTACTCGTTTAAATAAGAAGGTTTAAAAATCGAGATTTTTAATAGATCGAAAGAATAGAAGTGAATTCGGAAATAAGTATAAAATTGGTTATACTGGAGCTCAAGTAAGATTTCCAAATTTACGGAAATGGAATTAGAATCGAGAAAATTGGGCTTGTTTTAAAAAGAGGATTTTTAATTATTAACTAAGTAACTTTAAAAGCGTTAAAAATATTCTAGAAATTAGTTATTTAATTACTTTAAATTGTTAAAAAACATATTTAATTATTAATTAGTTACCTTGTAATGGTTGTTAAAGATTTATGTTTATAATTATTTAAGAATAAGTCAACATTGCTGTTTTAAAAGATAAATTATTAAATATTAATATGGCTTTGTATAATAACTTTTATTGAAGTATATTTGCCTAGATTAAAATTGGAAATTTATTTTAGAAACTTATAAGCATTATCTTGAGATAATTATTAAATAAAGTTTTGGGAAGTAATGGTATACCCGCATGGCGCAATCAAAGGCAGTGAATGCCTGCAGTTAAGTCTTGGATTTCTCTGGGATAGAGACATAACCATTGAGCCGTGAATCCATGGTTTGATACCGCAGTGGTACTTTCCACATTATTTTTGAAAAGGGTTTCCAATATTTTTGAAGGACAGTTTGTGAATTTATTGAATTCGGTAAGATAAGTACACATATTTTGGATAAAGGGATTTAATTTATTAAAATTAAATTAAAAAGAGATTTGGGGTTTTTTTAAGTGGAAAATGGAATATTTGGTTGAATGATTGTTTATTTGATAGTTAAATAACCGACTGTCAAATCTGTACCCAAAATATAACTTTGGAAATATCTAGGAGGAATCGGCAATTATATGGTACAGTTGTCGTTCGAGGTGCTATACTGTACGTATAAACTCGTTTCATTCTTCTGGTTTCGTTCTTCTGGGATGATGTTAAGGAAATCCGTCCACTAACGATTAAGAGATGGTCTCTGATCTTACTTCGTCTGTTTATTTCCTAAAGAACTGAGGTTGAGTTTATCGGAAATAGTGAATGTTGTTTCGAAGAGACCAAGATCAAGTAAGTTATTCAAAAACCACTTTGATCCAACGAGTATGTTTTCGAAATGAAGACAAGGGCATGGAGTCAAAGATTGAGCAGTGAAGTACAAGGGCTAATCGCTACTAATCCTGAGGGTGATTCCAAAAATGGATGTAGTAGGAATAGTGCCTTCGGTTCTGTTCTGACCCGGAACAGACTTGTATGGATAAATGTTATCAGTACATTGTCATTGGAGGACAATGAGCATTCTAAGTGAAAATTCCTTAAAACGGTAATTGTAGCCTCTAGCCTCATCAACTGGGAATGACTGAAAATCAGGGGAGATGCAGCAAGGCTATGTGGGTCGCACCCAATTCGGGTATGTTTATCACCGTTCTAGATAACCTCGGATATTATTTATTACTACGGTATATGGAAGGAGCTCGAGAAAGGGTGGGAACACCCGGGGTGATAACATATTCGGTTTGTGTCCGATGTGTGTGGTAGGGGATCCCGGCGTGGTCCTCGGTACGCTGTTCTAGACGTGTACTGTGACAGGTGGTACCCCAGTGCCTAGTCATACGTATGGAATCCATTCTCCAATACATGCCTTTACGGTTTTGATTGTAGAGCCTAGTATGTTGGAATTTAATTAATGTAACAATTTCAGCTATTTGAATAAGTATTTATACTTAGACACTATTATATATCAGAGGATTTGATATGAAATGTTTTGGTTATCGTAAGGTAAAAACCCGTCGTGTTTATGTGTGGCGTGGTCTTACGGGATACCTTTGATTTTCAAAGGATTTTGAAAACTTTAATAATTCAAATTGAGTGTATTTTCTCACGCTGGTTTTCCAGACTGACTCGGGTGTTATTTTATTATAATGCTCAGGCCAGACTGAGTATTACAGGTTCAGGTTAGGATGCTATGGAGCTCAGGAGACGAGTTGGATACCGAGACGTATTCTTGTACTTTTTTATTTTCCGCTGCAGGGTTTGTTGAAATTACCAGAAATTGTGAGGGTAGGTTGTTATAACTGTCCAGGCTGGTAATTATCGATTTGTGTACTCTGATGTGAGATATGTATATTACGTTTTTTTATTTGTATAAAGAACTATTTATATTATATGTTATTCAGTCTGCTGTGAGATTCTATTTTGTTTAGTTTTTCTACTTTCTTCTACCTACTTTCTTTCCCCTCAACAATCTGTCTTTCCAGCACTCGATCGTTCGGCATGTTATACAAATGAGCGTATTTATGTCGATTTTCGAGGGTCGAAAGAGCGGGTTGTCATAGTTGGTATCAGAGCTTGGGTTGGCGATATACCTAGGCTTTGGTGGGGGATTACTCATTAGAGATAGAGTCAATAGTACTCTACAATGAGTTAAATATATTAATAGATATGAGCGTGTATTTGTTAGTGAATATAAAATGTTTTTATATTGTGTTGACTTATTGATTGAGTGTTTATGAATTCTGGTCGGTACAGGAAGTACAACCGTATCGATAGGGGTTTCTAAACTCTTAAACAAGGTAAACCGACATAGTATTGTTTTAAAGTGGGTAAATGAAATAATTTTACCCGAACAATATTTTGGCATAAAATAAATAATTTCCTAAAATTGTTATATATATTTGGATGTTTAGTTGTTAATATTATAATCAGAATAGATTATAAAAATTGAAATTGTTTATATAACCAAATAGAAATTGTATAAGAATGATTTATACAAAGGAGTATAACTAAAATTTGATTTATGCCATAATTTAAATCCCGGAAATTTTGGAAAATGTTTTAAATTGGATTTGAACTAAGATTTGAAATTTTTTTAAATCTTAGAGATTTTTGAAATGTCTTCCAAAGTTTTTGAAAGGAATAAAGGTGGTATTATTTTTGGAGATATTCCTGAAAGGAAATTGTTTTAAAATGAATTTTTGGAAGTAAGGAAGCACTGAACTCACCTTGGTTGCTGGAAAATAATCCTGGTGATGATGGCCACATCATCAGTATTCATTTTTGGATTTCTAAGTGATGGATTTCTACTGTGGTGGTTGGCTATGAATATTTTCTTTGGGCTTGTTGATAAACAAGTTTTGTTTAGGAATTCCAAGGGGAAATTGATTTTGGGGAAAACCAAGTTGTTTTAAGATTTCGAAGGTATGGTATGATATATACAAAAATGAATGAGTGTATATGATTTCAAAATGATTTGAAATAAAACCGGGTGATTGAATTCTGGAAATTCCCATTTAAAAGACTTGTAAAGTCAAAAAAATCAGTTATTGAACTATAATTTGGAGTTGATGTAGATAAGAAAGGAAAATGTAAATTTTAATCCTGGAATTAAAGTTTAACTTGAGTAAGTTAAAGTGAATAAGATGGGTTGAAATTTAACTCAAGGTAAGTTAAATAAATTTGTATTGGACTTGAATTGAATATGAAGTTGAAATGTAAAATGGTTATATAATTATAAGTCATAATTATTGAATGGAACGAATACACTTAAGCTATTAAGTGATATATACTCCAGGGTTATGATTGTAAGATGTGAATGGACTCAAGTAAGTAATAGGAGATATTAAGTAAATAAGTTTTTGAACTTATGAATTGAGTAATGAAAAGGAAAAACTAAATGAAAATGGTTTGGTATTAAGGTAAAAGAATTGAAAATTGAAAATTTGAATTTTTAAATAGAGAGTGAATTAGAATTGAGTAAGTTGGATATAAACATGAATTATGGAGTGATTATATAAATATATGTTATAAATATTGAATGTGGGTAAACTTAAATGGAAAAATTTAGGGAATTGTGAATAAATAAGTTGTATAACTTATTAAAAACTGGAAAAGTGAAAAAGTATAACCAAGTTAAAAGGTTAAGCAATTGATAGCCAAGGAACAGATTCAATTTAAGAGTAAATGAATTGAATATGATTTGGGATATGGATTTGATAAGATTGGGTATGAACTTAGGTTATAAGTTGAATATGAGCTTAAGTAACGATATGGAGTGTTTATAATAGGCCTTAGAAATAAATTTTGTGAAATGGTTATTAAATAAATTAGCATGAAATGAAATGTTGTTCACTATAGAATAAAGTGGATAACACTATGTGAGTTAAATGAAAGTGAATGGGGAAGATGTAATATAAGTTTGAAGTAAAGTTAATAGAAATGCAAGTGCAGGAACCATGTTGTGATATAACGAACTGTTGAGAATCGATTTATATGAAATGATCCCCAAGTGATAATATAAATTGGATATACTAAGTAAATGGGAGCGAATAAATTGAATGAGATCAATTTAAAATGAATTAGAACTGAGTTCAATGGAAAATAGATGAATTGATTTAAAATCAATTTAAATGGATCAATTGAAGCTTAATAAGATGGATATGAATATAATAAGTGTGAATGTGAATAGAATGAAATTAAATGGATTGCGAATCAAGTTAAAATTAAATAAATGGTATGAAATCAGTTTGGAAGTGTATAATTGAGTGTTTGAACCCTGTAAATTGCATATGCATTCAAAAAAACATGATATGACATGTTTGTGTATGAAAGTTTAATAAAATGGATTTGCATATAATGAAAGTCAATAATGAACGAAATGCAAATAAATTGATTCTAAATCAATTTGAAATTGAATAAAAGTAAATTTATGCAAGTAAAGCACATACAAACCAATTTGGAATGACTATGAGTTTGTTGGTTGTAAATATGAATTGAATGCAATAAATTTGGTTGTAAATCATTTCAAATTGAATGAAATGATATATGGATCCATGGGAAGGAATTAAATTAGTGTTGGAACCTTATAAATTGCTTGTAATATATGATTGGCATGTTTGGGTTATGAAGTTATATGTTTAACTAGTTAAAGTAATGAGTGATATAAAAAAAATTCATGTTTATGAAAACTTATGTGCTTATTTTGAGTAAGTACAGGTACAGGGAGCTGTTTGGATAGATTTTGGGTTGCGTAAATGCATATAAATAAGCCGCTCGCTTAAAAACACTAATATAAGGTACGCCTACGCAATAAAATAAAGAAATGATAATATATATTGATATATATTTTTTTTCCGACCGTGTGGGTCGATGTATATTATTTTTATTATATTGTGATATTGCAAAAGGCTCTCCGTACAAAGGAGACTCTGTCAAAATTTTCCGAAAAGTTAGGATGTTAGAAGAATTTTGAAAAAAAATTTGTTAACTAGAAAAGTTGATTTTTGAACTGTATTAGAAATCAAGGTTTTTGAGTTAGAAATGGAAACAAATTATTTTGGATTAAACCAAAAGGGTTTAGGGGAGTGAATGTAGGATTTTAACTAAGTTGGGTTTTGGAAAGTTAATGGGTTTGGGAGCATTTTTCCTACCTTAGCAATTTCGAGGATGAAATTTTTATAAGGGGGAAGGAATGTAACGACCCAGAATTTTGGTCGTTTAATTTTGAACATTTAATTTATTTTTAAATGTTGAATTTGAATTATTAATGATTTTGAAAATGGAAGAATCAGTGAAATAGTTTAAAATTTCAAATATAGCGATTAACGGGTTCAATAAATGGTAATTTAATATTGGAAAATTGGGTAAATATGGGAATCTGGAGTTAAATGGAAATGGAAATGATTTATAAGTTTATTTTGAACTCTATTTGAATTAGAGTGATGGAGATAGACTTTGAATGGAATTAAAAGTCGATAAATTTAAAAGTTTGAAATTTATATATATAATTTAATAGTGAAATTTAATATATGGTAATAGTGTAAATAATGAGATTTTGATTTAATATAAATAAGAATGATTTCTAATATGGATATAAATTCTATTTGAAATATAATGGAGTTAGTAAGTTTTAAAAATTGTATTATAAACGATTTCGACGATTTTGAAAATAGCTCGATTTAATCGACGCGTAAAATAGCCTTCCGGGGCACAGTCTCGGAATTCGATGAAACTAGTTCCATTGGATCCGTAATATTTTATTATTATCGGATTTCAAATTTCGTAGCGTTTGGAGTTACCATTTGGTCGTGCGGAATATAAACACGTTGAAATAAATATCAAAATTTTAATATTTTAATTCGATTCAAAAAGCCATCTTCCACATACGATCGAATTAGGCCTCGAAACATATTCCATTATGATCGGAATAGGGGTAAAACATTATAAATGCCACGCGGCACGTTTCGTTTGGAGTTCGTTTGAAAAAGCATGTAATTTATGAGAATAATATTAAAATAATACGTATATACGCGTATATATATATCCCCTAGCACAGTAAACCCTAGCACAGTTTAAGCGGCCGCCGTTCTATAGTTTAATGGTCGAAATCATCCCATGTTCTTCCTCGTTTATCTCTCGATCCACTCGTTTAATTCAAAAACTTCGAACTACAAAAGCGTAGAGCTCCTCGAGCTCTTCAAATCCAACGGTCGAGATATGAGATGGCGCTTCATGGTGGTCGAAATAGGGGTTAGAAGTCGCGCCGTTCAACCTTAAAATGCTCGATGCTGGGTGAACTTCAGGCGACCGGTTTTCTGGCATTGGTGAGGCTCGCGTGGGGCTTCGACGTGGCGACCTTGGATCGACTTCCGGTTGCTCGAAGGATGGTGCGGCAGTTCGAAATCGAGCGGCGTGATGGGTTCGGTTTCCTGGTACATGAGCACGATGAAGAAGAGGATTGTGCGGCCGTAATTTTCTAAGGCCTGGATGAACGGCCACGGTTATTCCAAGGTTTTTTTAAAAAAAAAGAAATTTATTTATAAAATTTATATTCCAATCTTTAAAAATCCGTAACTTTTTCATACGTTGTCAGAATCGGATGAAACAAGCGGCGACAGAATCGTGGCGACGAGCACTACACTTTGGAACAAATCTGGAAATGTTTGGAGTGAGTTAAAATTTTAGGTTAAATCGAATGTGTTCAATTTAATTTAAAATTTTAACGTTTGGAAATTTTAAAACTCAAGGTGAGTTAATCTCACTCAAATTTGGACTGCTGGTATTAATTTTAAATAGTTAAATTAATAGATGATTGATTGGTTGAATTGATAAATTAGTCAGTTGAATGTGATATTATATGTAGTGTGTGTGTGTGTATATATATATTGGAGTGATTGATATTTCCGCATATATATAGCGGATGAGACTCTATGCGCCCCGCATAATAGCGGATGACCCTATAATTTTGGAAATTATTTATTTAATTACTTTAAATTGTTTAAAAACATATTTAATTATTAATTAGTTACCTTGTAATGGTTGTTAAAGATTTATTTTTATAATTATTTAAGAATTAGTCAACATTGATGTTTTAAAAGATAAATTATTAAATATTAATACGGCTTTGTATAATAACTTTTATTGAAGTATATTTGCCTAGATTAAAATTGGAAATTTATTTTAGAAACTTATAAGCATTATCTTGAGATAATTATTAAATAAAGTTTTTGGGAAGTAATGGTATACCCGCATGGCGCAATCGGTGGCACTGAATGCCTGCAGTTAAGTCTTGGATTTCTTTGGGATAGAGACGTAACCATTGAGTTGTGAATCCATGGTTTGATACCGCAATGATACTTTCCACATTATTTTCGAAAAGGGTTTCCAATATATTTGAAGGACAGTTTGTGAATTTATTGAATTCGGTATGATAAGTACACATATTTTGGGTAAAGGGATTTAATTTATTAAAATTAAATTAAATGGAGATTTGGGATTTTTTTAGTGGAAAATGGAATATTTGGTTGAATGATTGTTTATTTGATAGTTAAAAAACCGACTATCAAATCTGGACCCAAAATATAACTTTGGAAATATCTAGGAGGAATACGAGAATTATATGGTTCAGTTGTCGTTCGAGGTGCTATACTGTACCTATCAACTCGTTTCGTTCTTCTGGGATGATTTTAAGGAAATCCGTACACTAACGGTTAGGAGGTGGTCTCCGATCTTACTTCGTCTGTTTATTTCCTAAAGAACCGAGGTTGAGTTTACTGGAAATAGCGAACGTTGTTTCGAAGAGACCTGGATCGGGTAAGTTATCCGAAAACCACTTCGATCCAACGAGTACGTTTTCGAAATGAAGACAAGGGCATGGAGTCGAAGATGGAGCAGTGAAGTGCAAGGGCTAATCGCTACTAATCCTGAGGGTGATTCCAAAAATGGATGTAGTAGGAATAGTGCCTTCGGTTCTGTTCTGACCCAGAATGCACTTGTATGGATGAATGCTATCAGTACATTGTCATTGGAGGACAATGAGCATTCTAAGTGAAAATTCCTTAAAAAGGTAATCGTAGCCTATAGCCTCATCAACCGGGAATGACCGAAAATCAGGGGAGATGCAACAAGGCTAAGTGGGTCACACCCAATTAGGGTATGTTTGTCACCTTTCTAGATAACCTCAGATATTATTTATTACTACGGTATATGGAGGAAGCTCGAGAGAGGGTGGGAACACCCGGGGTGATAGCCTATTCGGTCTGTCTAGGTTAGGGATAGTCCGGTCTTGTGTGGTAGGGGATCCCGGCGTGGTCCTCGGTATGCTGTTCTACACGTGTACTGTGACAGGTGGTATCCCAGTGCCTAGTCATTCGTATGGATTCCATTCTCCAATACGTGCCTTTACGGTTTTGGTTGTAGAGCCTAGTATGCTGGAATTTAATTAATGTAACAATTTCAGCTATTTGAATAAGTATTTGTACTTAGACACTATTATAATATCAGAGGATTTGATATGAAATGTTTTGGTTATCGTAAGGTAAAAATCTGTCATGTTTATGTGTGGCATGGTCTTACGAGATACCTTTGATTTTCAAAGGATTTTGAAAACTTTAATAATTCAAATTGAGTGTGTTTTCTCACGCTGGTTTTCCAGATTGACTCGGGTGTTATTTTATTATAATGCTCGGGTCAGACCGAGTATTACAGGTTCAGGTTAGGATGCTATGGAGCTCAGGAGACGAGCTGGAGACCAAGACGTATTCTCGTACTTGTTTATTTTCCACTGTAGGGTTTGTTGAAATTAGCAGAAATTGTGAGGGCGGGTTGTTATAACTGTCCAGACTGGTAATTATTGATTTGTATACTCTGATGTGAGATATGTATATTACGTTTTTTTATTTGTGTATGGAACTATTCATATTATATGTTATTCAGTCCGTTGTGAGATTCTGTTTTGTTTAGTTTTTCTTCTTTCTTCTACCTACTTTCTTTCCCTTTAAGAATCTGTCTTTCCGGCACTCGATCGTTCGGCATGTTATACAAATGAGCGTATTTATGTCGATTTTCGTGGGTCGAAAGGGCGGGTCGTCATAAGGCTCTTCTAAGGAAAGTAGACTCTAGTCTTGTGTTTGGATACCAAAGTCCTACTTTACCTAGCTACTTGCCTAGCACGATGAATAAAGAAGTTTAGATGGTTGACCCAATTATAAGATCCAAATTTATTTTTGGTCTTTGTCGAAATTTTTGAAAGTAAAATTGTAAAAGATTGGTTTGTATATACTCTTAGGAAGTAGTAGAGTATTATACTAGGAATGAACCTAAGTCTTGAAATATTTTAAAATGAAATTATGTTTAAGGAAATGTTTTTAAATTAAGTTAAGTTGTTATAGAAATGTTTATAAACTTAGTCAACATTTTATGAAATGTTTTATAAATAATTTGAATAGTAAAAGAGGATACTATTTAGGTAAATGAATATGAACTTAAGACAATCAAATGTTTTATAAATAAAGTTGTGGCCTTTTGAAATGATTGTGTAATTGAGTAATATTTTACAAAGACAAGTCTTTATTAAATGTTTATAAACTTAAGTAATGTTTTAAGAAACGTTGCATAAATGATTTTAATATTACATAAGAAATGATAAATAAATGAGAATTGGAAAGAAATTGTTGTGTTTAAGTAACCAATTAAGTTAAATGCGTGAGTTGCATATAGACCATTTTATTCCTATGACGGTCCTTGATCTAAGATTCAATTACATGATTTCAAGGTGGTATAGACCGATCCGAACAAATATTTTTCACTAGATTCTTGACGGTGAACACTTGATACAGATTCATGATATGATCCCTAAGTTTTCTATCGTAGTTTATCGCTATGAATGGAGAACGGAGGTGTCCAATCAAGGAACCAGATCAGAGCCCACACTAAAGAAGTCAAGTGCGATATACTAGTTCGGAAATGAAATTTATGTGATCGAGCAAGTGGTCAGATCAATATTGCATAGAGATGATATATATACACACATCATACGAGCTTAACTAAAATTACATACTATGTTTTTGGCCTGTGGAAAGTTTTAGGAACAGATTCTTTGAATTGTCTGAGGAAATATGAAAAACCGACTTAGTACTAACCCAAAGCTATTGAGCAAAAGGTACACTCAGTAATTTAGTTATCATCCTTGAACGATGAAAAGATTTTGACCTAGGAAAACCATTAGCCTTCTTTACTAATGACAATAATGTTGTTAAGTATTAGTATATGGTTGTTTCTTTAAATTGTTTGTGTTGGAATTTCGAGGACGAAATATACAAAGGGGGGAGAATGTAACGACCCGGAATTTCAAACACTTCGTACTTAAATATCTAAATTATTCAAATATTTGTGTCCAAGATTTAATATGATTAAATATGGTTTTATAACCTTTTTAAACACTTTTTAATTACTAACTAATGTTAGAAAACTTATTTTTGAAATGTGTTTACAAAAATATACACTTTGGATAAATACTGAAAATGTGACCGGAAGACGTTTTGTTAAAATCAACTTTTTATTCAATACAAGTTGTGTAAATATATTGCAACTTGAATAGTTATCATGTGTAAACATATAAGAATTAAACACATCAAGGTTGACTAAACTATGTTTGAATTAGTAAAAGTAAGTGGAAACATTAAGGACTAAAGGACCCCTAAATTAAGGCTTGATTTAAGGGTATGGTGTGTAAGAGGTAAGGTGTGTGTAAGGGTATGGATTTGCATGCTTGTAGTCCTTTTGCTTCATGGCTAAGGAAGGGGTTTTCACACTTTTACCTCAAAATTCTAAGCTTATAAACACACATTAATATGCACTTCATTTCTACACAAATCCATATCTAAACTAATGTCTTCATTTTCTTATCTCCTCTCTAACTTTCCATAAAACTATGCAAATCATATCCAATCACCACCAAATTTTCCATAGTTATTATATCATCATTAGAACATGGTTTAGCCTCTAAAAAGTTGGAGAATGATGGAGAAATAGGGGAGTAAGGCCCATGGCCGTGAGAATGATAAGGAGGGAGGAAGAAGGTAGCCGTGTGCATAAGGTAGGAGGAGGAGACCATGGATGTGATGTTTGGACAATCTAGAGATGATAGTAGAAGTGTTGAATGAAGTGAATGTTGGTATGAAGTGTTTGGGTAAAAGAAAAGTGAGTTAATCTCACTTCGAATCAAGTTATTAACTTGATAATATTGCTTGTTATATCACTTGATAATTGCTTGTTAATCACGTGTTAATATGCTTGCTATTAGATATAATAATAGATGCTAACTACTTAAATTTATAACCTTTTATTATATGGTCCAAAAGCATATGATTTGTTAAAGTAGTTGCCTTTTTTTGAGCAAGACGGGTGTGTAGCGTGACACTACACAGCCGATTAGTAGCATATATAATATAATATTGTTTCGATCAACAGGCCTGATCGATGGCACGTAGAGCAAGTACAGAAACTACACAAACATTCGACATAGTTAGGACAAGGAAGTGCATGAATATATACAAGGGTATCATAACAAAATAACAAAAGGGAAGACAGAGATCTGAAAGCATCAAGTTACTACCAACGGTTCACAACTATGGCCTAAACTGCTGGCCAGGGGGGTACACCGAAGTGCTTCCTTGTGATTCGGTTGGGGATGAACTTCTCTGTGGAAGACGAAGTCTGAAAGGTGCAGATAAGCTTCGATCTGTAAAAGTGGTGAATAGATGAGTTATACGTCTGCATATGCCTTCGAAATGATATTTTGGTTTATTAAACACGTGTGCATTGCGTTCTTTCCATATGCACCAACAGAAGAGAGCGATGAAGACATCCAGGAGGAGGTTAGGGGGGTTATATTGCTAGTGATCAAATATGACGGGCGGTTCAGGGATATGGCCAAGGAGGTGGGCACTGGTTGCAACCCAGATCGAGTAAGCAAAGTCACATTCACAAAACAAGTGAGGAATATCTTTAATGTGATTAGAGCAAAAGACACAAGACGGGTCAACCGGGATATGTAGACGGATAAGTCTCTCTTTGGTGTTGATTCGGTCATGAGCACGACACCAAAGGAAGAAGGCAATACGCGATGGAAGAGGGCATTTCCAGAGTCTGGGGAAGGCAAAGAAGCGGCCAGGGTTATTGAGGTGGGAGTAACAGGAGGCGAAGTAGTTGCTTTAAAGAGGATAAAAGTATGTTGTTTAAATTAAGCACATTTAAACATCTAAAATGGACATGATTATTAGTACATATGTTAATACATGTTTGGTAGTGATATGGTTTGAATTTATAATCATACATTTGTATAAAAGACAATGACACAAAATATTGAATTGAATACGGAATTGCCCGTATAGCGATAGTCGCTATAAGCGCACATTGAATCCCTTGAACTATAACTTATGAAAATGGAGATTTAATGACATATCTTAATAATAACTTGTTTGGTTATTATTTACACTTCTATAAGGATTTACAAAAGCAAATAATATGTTTTGGAAAGTTATAGAAGAAGTAAATCAAAGTAATAAAATATTGAAGTAAAAAGGTTGCTATAACGACACTTTTTATTTAGCAAAATAATGATATTTTTCTACAAACTTCTTTGGAGGTTTCTTTTAATATTTAAGGAGTAAAGAATATGTTACTCTTATCGGGAAATTTTTGCAGCCTAATTCATTTGATAGCCAGTTGAACGAAATGTAAAAAGTTATAGCGAAATAGTCGCTATAAGTGTAGTTCGGTAAAATATCCTGTTTTCGGGAAATTCTCCAAAATAATTGGAAGTTATTCTATGGGATTTTTCCTCATGATTTCCAAGTACCCAAAGTAGAATAACTAATGTTAAAAAGTGAATTAAAAATCATTTATTTAAGTGTTGAAATCTAGGCTCAAAGTTGTAGCAAAACAATGTTGACAGTGGTAACAAAACTTTAGATAGCACTTTTATAAATTCTACCTTTTCTATCTTGAACTATAAATTGTTTAAAAATGATATTTAAATTTAATATTTTTCTCTAATCTTTTTAGGATTGTTTTCTAACTTATAATATAGAGTTTTAAAATTGGATTTTGTAACGACCTGCTATTTTGGACCATTCAAATCGACAATAAATCCACACATGTCGGACTTGAATAATTCAAAATATCAGATTGTTATTTAAATTTGGCAAACTCATCATATATAGTAAATAAATCAATCACAGAATCACAAACACAGAGTAATACAATAATACGCAGCGGAATAGATAAAATAGTAGTTCATGAAGCTACTATATAAACACCAGAGTTAGAAATAAAATACAACAGAATATCTCAAATGCAGTGAAGTCTCCAGTGCAACAGATGACTTCTCTGGACAAATCAACTAGAAGAGCTGAAAGCTGAGGCGATAGTTGGATCTCCAAAGGAAGCTCCAAATTCCAAGGGTGAGTCTCAAATGCTGTATCACTCGGTCTGACCCGAGCGTAAAACAAAAACAAAACACTCGAGTCAGGATTAACATTCTTATATCAATAAATCCAACTCAAGTGAAATATCAACTGAAATACAATTAACTTAAAGGATGTTTGGGATAACCATCCTCTAAGGATCCGTGGAACTATCTACAATGTAGAAATATACACTATAACACCGTGGTCATTTCAATTTAAAATATCATTTCATTTCAAATATATCTATTTTCCAAAATAGTATATATATATATAGGTTAAATAATTTAAAAGTAAAGTATTTATAATTTCCTCAAGTCTCACAAATTGCTTCACATCAACTTCAAATTCCAAATTCAAATTTTATTCAAAGCTCAATTCATCAATTCAATTCAGTTCTAAATATACCATTTAATTTTTCAATATATTTCAAAGCTTTAATATTCAACATTTTCAAAGTTAAATTTAACAGTTTCATATAGCTCTTGATTTAACTTTATTATTATTTAATCAGGGAATATTCACTTAATAAATTCAATATCATTTAACTAGCCTTAAATTTCATTTTTACTAAATATTTCCTTAAATTTATTTAAACAAGAAATATTCATTAAATTATTTAAATCAAACTCAAGTTATAAATCATATCTTAAATCCCAATTTCAATAAGTTTTAAATCGGTTTTATTAAATAAAATTCTTTACTAAATTCAAATTATCTTCCCAACCTTAACTTATTCAAATTATTACTGAAATCTATTTTGAAACATAAATTTAAATACTCAACCATATTATATGTATTTATTCAATCATTCCCATTTATATATAAAAATTTAAGGCTCAACATTTTAAAACCATGCATTTCTTTCCAAAACCATAGAATTCATTTTCAAAATATTTATATATATGGACCAACGGTGTCTGTATATATATTTATCATATGGTTAAGTGATACGGATATTTATCATTTCAATCCGAAATTTAAATATATACGGGTAGATATCATTTCGACCCGTAATCCCAATTTTAATTCAAATGAAAATCGTTTGGGTTTATCATTTCAACCCATAACGATTTTCTTCTATTCTAAAGTCCGTTCGGGTATGTATCATTTCAACCCATAGTGATTTCTATACTAACAGGGAACTTGCAGAGTGATAACAGATAATATAAAATACAACAACAGGCATATATCATAAATAACAATAAAATATAAACAACAGGATATGGTGTCATATCTCACAGGTGAACAGTTACAGATAATAGCATATATAACAATTTAAATAACTACAGCAGCATATTTCAATTGTCGTTTCAATTGAAATCAAATTTAATAAATAAAAGAACGTTAATCGTGAGTGATTGCTCACCTTTCGAGGCTAGAGATGAAAGAGAATGGATGTGTTATGAACTGGATCACGATCTAGACCGTCGAACAAATCCAAACAACAATTTCAAAGCGAGGTAAGCTGAAAGTGGATTGACGGGCAAAACTGAAAGATAGGGATTGATGAGAACGAATCAGAATCATCTAGATAGAACAGAATATGATTATTACCTCGTTGAATCAATATTTAAACAAATAAATAAAATATATAATTAAAAATCATTATTTTTAAACACATATATTTAAGAGTCGGTTTATTTTAAACTTTCAAATCAAAACAACTTTGTATGCACAGATCTATGATAAAACAAGGATGTAATGCATGTATGTAGGTAGAATTGTGAACCAACCATATGTAAACTAATGCATAATTCTTGAAATGTAGCAATGTACGTATATTGTTATGTAAACTGTACTAAATGCATACCTATAAACAAGCGTTTATATATGCTTACAATATAAAGAATTTTAATAAAACCATTAATCAACTCATATTATAATAATAACCTCTGTACTATCAAATCAATTATAACAGTGGATATGCAAACTATATATGATAATATGCAGCTACGCCTATATATGTTTATACTTATATACTAAATAAACTAATATGTAAGTCAATTGACAATAATACAAACTACTCTATAAGCCAACTGACAAAAGTTAAGGTTCGAAAGTTTATTATAAATTTATATATATGTATAACTGAGACCACAGTACTTTGATTGTATAACTTATATATTTTATATAACATATATCTTATATAAACTATCTATAAACTTATACCACTATGTAGACAACCCAATAGCAACCTATTATAATATATGCAAACTATCACCGGAAAAATGCAGACTACAAGCATACTCAGACAACAAACTTTATGATAATATATATTTTTGTTTGAAAATATATCCACTAACTTATTATATAACTAATATTATAAAACTATTCATATATTAACTGAACATGTATAACTATCATAATATAAGACTATACAACATATACAACTTATATATTCATACTGTTACATATATACTTAGCTATATATATAAACAAACAAACATAATATATATATAAGTACAATACCTTCCTTTATAGACTAGAGAAAAGAGGACCGAGCAAAATGGAAGAGAGAGAGGGAATCTCGGTTAGGCTAGAGGCAAAGGTGGGATGCGGAGGTGAGGCGACGGGTGCTGGGAGGAGCGGAGGTTGTGGACGTGACTAGGTGATGCGTGCGGTGGATCCAGTGGCACAGGGCGGGGAGGATGGGATCGGCGGTTGTTGTGGTGTTAGCGTGGTGATTGGATTGTCAGGGAGGGTGAGGCGAGCAAAAGCCTCGGTAGGTGGCTCGGCTGTCATGCGGCAAGGTGGAAGTTGCGAGAGAGGGAGGCTCAGATTGGTGGTTGCTAGACAGGGAGGAGCGGCTGGTGATTTTCGTGGTGGGAAGGGTGCTTTGCGGTGATAGCTTGGGAGGCTGGCGAAGTTTTGGAGGAAAGGCATTTGACTGGGGAGAAAACGAATGGTCAGGAGAGTGTGGTTGCGGGGCTGTTGTCGAGGCGTTGGATCTGGAAAGAATGGAGATGGCATGGGGAAGGACTCAAATGTTCTTCTGTAAACAAAATAAAAGAAAAAGAAAGAGGGGAGAAAATGAACATGCCAGCTAATCAAAATTATGTACTTCTGTATAAACGTTATATGTTCAAACGAAAGGACACAAAGAATTTTTGAACGAACCAAAAAAAATCATGTAACGGCAAATATAGTAAAGAGTGAACGAATAAATGTAGAGTGAAAGAATGATAACGGTCACCCAACTTTTCAGCTGAAAAATTTAAAGCAATTTATTGCTTGTTTGGGTTGCACGTTTTATTTGAAAAGGTTAGGAGGTTAAAAGTCACAATATATAATGGTACCGTTACTACGAACCATTTTACGGATTCCGCTGTTAATCGGACTTCAAAATACAGAATTGAATATACCGTAGAGATCAGCACGACGAGATGATCAAAACGGTATATAGATATTAGTGGTACGATCATCCGATCAAAAGTCGATAATTGGTACCGAAAAATGCTGCTATTTTGCCAAAATTAAGATAAACGGAGCAGTAGAAGTCCAAATTTGGAAAAACGAAAGATGATATCTCACTTCGAAGAAGATTTAGAAATTTACTGTATAAAAATATTCAAGATTGGAAAACATTTTATTACCGTCAATTATTAACTGATTTGAGTTTGAATAAAATTATACAATAAAATAAACTTCAATATTATAAATTGAAAATTTACCATTTGCTATATTTAATTATACGTAATCCGAATATTAATTTTTTATTTCAAAATTCAATTATTTAAAATTTTTACAAAATTCTGTTAAATACGTTAATAAAACCGATCAAAATTTATGGGTCGTTACACTCTCCCCCACTCAAAACTTTTTGTCCCCGAAAAGGAAGGAGGTAGGAGAATAGAAACAACCAGACAGAAAAGATTAAAAGACAAGGATAAACAATTAATTTAAACTATATAAATTTTACTTGAAATATTCATTTTAAAACTTCATTTGCAACTTAATTATCTTTAATACTTTAATACCTTCCAAAAACCCATTTGTAAAATTTCTTGCTTCCTCTATAAATACCATTTATATGTTTAAATAACACCTTTATAAATATATGAAAAACATTTGAAAACAATTATTTACATCATTACTTCTATTTACAAAGAAGCTATTTGAAAACATTAAATCCATAATTCATAAATTTATTAAATTTTTTTTTCTCAAGATACCTTTCAAATATTATTAATAAATCAATAATCATTTACTTTAAATATGTTTTATTTAATTAATAGCTTCTAAAATATCTATAACACTAAATTTTTTTCTATTAAACTATATAGTATATAAATAAACAATATTTAAAAAGGATATAGTCAACAAGGAGTGGATTCAGAAAATAGGATAAAGGTGAATAAATAAAGCTGAACGGATAAGGTAGATTCAAAGAATAGTATCGGGCACGAATAGTTAATTCAAACAATAAGAATTTCAATTTCAAAGATTAATACATAATTCCTTTGTTGAAAATACCTTTATAATAAAATACTTTTATAACTTGATGTTTCAACAAGTTTATCCTTGTTCCTGTAGACTCTGGTAGTGCGTTGATCAGGCGCAAAACTAGAATTCTCCAGGTACGTAGTAGACTTGTTTCAACACCTAGTGAAAATACTGGAAAAACTTTTAAAAACAGATATGAAAAGTACAATCCAAATAAAAAACAAACAAAACCTTTGTCTAACCATGGTTCACAGATACACAATGGTTACGCCTGGTTCCCCCAGGAAACAATCCATATCCGTAAGTTTTCTCAGCCCTGCGAGTTACGCCATGATGACTAGTAGAATGCAGGATACAAAATGGTTACGCCTGGATCCCCCAGGAAACAATCCGTACCCCCAGGCAAGACTCAGCCAAGCAGTTACGCTACTATTCGCGACCTACACAGATTGCAGGATACACAATGGTTACGCCTGGATCCCCCAGGAAACAATCCATACCCCTAGGAAAGACTCAGCCAGGCAGTTGCACTATGCATCCGCGATCGTAAGACCATGGGTAACGCCATGGAATTCGAAGGACACTCGAGTATCATATCCGGAAAACCAAAAATCAGAGAGAATAATATCGATAGAATGAATCCAAGATGTGGCCACAAATCGGATATCAAGCAGAAGGCACTTTCCATATCTTTACTTCGAAAATATGTATCATATAGTACCTTTTCAAATCACTTTCAAATATCGTACTTATATTGTTAACCCACTTTTTGGCAAGGTCGAGATATAAAGGAATTAGCAAAAAATCAATGATTACTTGTTCCGAATATTAGTTATATACCGCAGGTTCACTATGGACATCGATGAATTTTGTCCAAGTCCAAATCAAGTTAGAATTGATATGACACGACGATCAAAGAGGAGGAAGCCAAAGTTGCAAGTTTCAAGTCAATCGGACTTCATATGCTCAAGTTATGATCGATACAAATTTCAGGAATCAACCTCGCTCGGGTGTCGCTTAGCACACCTCACTCGGGTGTCGCTTAGCACACCTCACTCGGGTGTCGCTTAGCACACCTCACCCGGGTGTCGCTTGACACACCTCACTCAAATGACGTTCGGCACAACTGCTTTGTTCATCATATAAGGAACGTTCGGCATCCATGAACGTTCGGCTATTCTACGATTCGACACGAATGGGTCAACTGGTATTTAAGGTCGTTCGGCATGCAGAGCGTCCGGCCTCACTCCAAGACCGTTCGGCACACCTCACCCCAGTATCGTTCGGCACACCTCACTCTAATGTCGTTCGGCATACCTCCACTCCAAGACCGTTCGGCATACCTCACCCCAGTATCGTTCGGCATACCTCCACTCCAAGACCGTTCGGCATACCTCCACTCCAAGATCGTTCGGCATACCTCCACTCCAATGCCGTTCGGCACACCTCACTCTAATGTCGTTCGGCATACCTCCACTCCAAGACCGTTCGGCACACCTCACCCCAGTATCGTTCGGCATCTGGAGACGTTCGGCATGATGGAGGTTCGGCACTAAGGATCGTTCGGCATTGCATCTCGCACCTCCATACCTCAGTACCTCGCACCTCCATACCTCAGTACCTCGCACCTCCATACCTCGGTACCTCGCACCTCCCAACGTTCGGCATTTAGCGTTCGGCATCCATGGTTCGGCATATGGAGACCACTCCATTTGGGCTGAGGTACTCGGCTACCAGGCCCACCAGGGAAGTCCAACCCATCTTTGTCTATAAATAGAGAGGCAGGGGCACAGTAAAAGGGGATCCTCTCTCCTACTCTCTAACTTTCTATTTCCTAAGGCTAAGGCTATCCTACCAGTTTGTAACTGTAATTGATTCGAACATCAATAAAAAGGAAATTTCTAGAGTGGACGTAGGCCGGAGTCAGCCGAACCACTATAAATTCTTTGTCTTTACCGCTTTCATTTTAATTTCTGTTATTCTTCATATTAACATCCTCTACATACATTCTATCTGTGAGCGGTGATTGTTATTTGGTACTTTCATTTGCAGGGTTAGTGACCAATTTTGGCGCTAACATATATAAAATCCATTATATATAAGATTTAATTTTCAAATCAAATACTTTTCCAAAAATCAAAAGTATGTCAAATCACACTTATAGACTTTAATTATATAAGATTTCACTTTTCAAATTGAGTACCCTTTTCAAATCCATAGTTTTCGAATCAACATCATACTTATACAAACCAAATTTTTGTATAAGTTCGATAACTCCCAAATCAAGTATTTAGTAACATAAGGTTCTCAAATTTCAATTTTTGTTTCAATATCAGTTCAGTTTCAAAATCATATACAATTCCACCAAAATTATTTCTTCTCAAATTAAATATCTTCAGTTCCAAAGTTTCCAAAATAATAAATTTAGAAAATAAATCCAAATTTCTAAATCAATATCATTTAAGTCAACCAATTCATTTCCGAAATCAATGGTTTTCAAAATCAATCTTATATTTACATAGGGTCCATCTTATATCAGGATCAAATTTTTCAAAATAAATTTTCGCTGTATGAAGAGCCATATGGGATTTGAATATCTTTGCTTTTATGGGTTATATATCTTTGTAATTTAAATTGGAAATTTTCTTTTAGTAAGCAAAGATATTCTAACCCGACAGCTTTCAATTTCAGCGTCAAAATATATCAATGATATTAGAATATAAGATGTACATAAGTCGTTATTTCGCAAAATTCACATTCGATCGCTCGCTCGATCACACAAGTTCGCTTTCGAACTAGTATTGTCCATTCGACTTCCCTAATGCGGATTTTGATATGGTTTCTCGACTAGAAGCCATCAGTCTCCTTGCATAGCCATATACTATGATAGAGAATTTTAGAATCGAGCCCAAAATCCATATCAAATATTCGCCATCAAGAATCGAATGAAAAATCGTAACACGAAATGGTGTGATTCACCTCGAACTTGTGTACTCAGACTTGGATCAAATTAATTATGCGAATAAAACAGCATACGTACAACTTATATATTTATTCCAACTTGTTAAATATATAGTTTCATAAAGATGTTACTAAGTTAAAACATTTAACTAAACTTTATTCAAAATATTTTGAAGACCAAATTCTTTTCAAAACATTTCAAATCTAAATTTCATATTAGGAAAAATTTAAAATTGCCTTATTCATTTACTTAACAAAACAGTTTCAACTTATTTAAATCATATTACTACATACTTTAACATACATACCAAACTTATATACTTTATACTTTTCAAAATTTCTTAGCTTTGAAAAGTTAACCTTGATTTGGAAGTGCTCGAACCTTCAAAATAGTTGAAGAAATCATTTTCAAATTCAAGAGTTGGAAATCAGAAACAAATCAGTAAATCAATTTTAATAGGTAGGGTTATATCAAATCCAAAACTCGAGGACTGAACACCGGCTCATTTCAAATCATTTCAAATACATTTACATATATCTTTCGAATATCAAACCATACTTCAAAATTTTGAAATCAAAATGGTTTCACAAAAAAAATCACTCGCGTAGCAATGCTACTAAAGTGGCCTTTCCCTCACTCTGAAACTCTAAAATCAATGTCGATGATGCATGCACTCATCACCGAAATTATTTTCCAGCGACATAAGTGAGTTCTGGACATCTATTTTCTCAAACTTCTTTTGAAATTTCTTCGAAATCATTCGAAACTCATTAAAATCATTTGAAACATTTCTTATTCGGAAAATACTTTTAAATCATATTATTATTATATATTTCAAAATCTTAAAACCAATTTCAAAATACCGGAGTTCAATTCTCGAATTTCAAATTTAAAATCCTTTAGTCATAAATCATTTTTAGATAAATCAAATTTCTTATATAATTTTTCAAAATTACAAATCCTTTCGAAACCTCAAATTCTCATTTTAAAAAGGGTATTAAATCTTTATCGAAAACATTTCTCTTTTATATATAGAATATAATCATACTTATCAAAATAATAATTTCGGTTTAGAAAACAAATTTCTAAAATACAAACAAACCCGATTTTCAAAGGATGATTCATGAACGGATTTCAGAACAAAGATAGAGATTCAAATTAGAGGGACACTAATCAAATAGAATTCTGATTCGAAGATAGGCTCGATCGACGATGAGATAATTAAATTTCAAATAGAAGATAGATATATTTTTTATAAATCACGGATGACCCTAGGGTCAACCATGACTTCAAAATAAGATTAGTGCAGAATTCTGAGGCAAATCGGCATTCGATCGCCAGAGATAGAATTCGGCCTAACAAGAGATAGCAGCATCTAAACCGAGGGATATATAAATCTCCGGTGAATCAATGCCAATTGTAAAGGAGTTCCACTTCTTTACAAATCATTCAGTGGAATTATGGGATACTCCAGGATCAAAGAATACAAATAGAGGAGATAAGAATAGATTTCGGAACAGAGGGACGTTCCAAAATTCAAAGGAACTTCAAATCAAAAGGAAGAGATTTCAAACTCGAATGAAAGTGATTCTGTAAATAAATTTACTATATATGCTAAGTTTTGCCTAGAGCCAAAGCTCTGATACCAACTGTAACGACCCGCTATTTTGGACCATTCCAATCGACAATAAATCCACACATGTCGGACTTGAATAATTCAAAATATCAGATTGTTATTTAAATTTGGCAAACACATCATATACATTAAATAAATCAATCACAGAATCACAAACACAGATTAATACAATAATACGCAGCGAAATAGATAAAATAGTAGTTCTTGAAGCTACTATATAAACACCAGAGTTAGAAATAAAATACAACAGAATATCTCAAATGCAGTGAAGTCTCCAGTGCAACAGATGACTTCTCTGGACAAATCAACTAGAAGAGCTGAAAGCTGAGGCGATAGTTGGATCTCCAAAGGAAGCTCCAAACTCCAAGGGTGAGTCTCAAATGCTATATCACTCGGTCTGACCCAAGCGTAAAGCAAAAACAAAACACTCGAGTCAGGATTAACATTCTTATATCAATAAATCCAACTCAAGTGAAATATCAACTGAAATACAATTAACTTAAAGGATGTTTGGGATAACCATCCTCTAAGGATCCGTGGAACTATCTACAATGTAGAAATATACACTATAACACCGTGGTCATTTCAATTTAAAATATCATTTCATTTCAAATATATCTATTTTCCAAAATAGTATATATATATAGGTTAAATAATTTAAAAGTAAAGTATTTATAATTTCCTCAAGTCTCACAAATTGCTTCACATCAACTTCAAATTCCAAATTCAAATTTTATTCAAAGCTCAATTCATCAATTCAATTCAGTTCTAAATATACCATTTAAATTTTCAATATATTTCAAAGCTTTAATATTCAACATTTTCAAAGTTAAATTTAACAGTTTCATATAGCTCTTGATTTAACTTTATTTTTATTTAATCAGGGAATATTCACTTAATAAATTCAATATCATTTAACTAGCCTTAAATTTCATTTTTACTAAATATTTCCTTAAATTTATTTAAACAAGAAATATTCATTAAATTATTTAAATCAAACTCAAGTTATAAATCATATCTTAAATCCCAATTTCAATAAGTTTTAAATCGGTTTAATTAAATAAAATTCTTTACTAAATTCAAATTATCTTCCCAACCTTAACTTATTCAAATTATTACTGAAATCTATTTTGAAACATAAATTTAAATACTCAACCATATTATATGTATTTATTCAATCATTCCCATTTATATATAAAAATTTAAGGCTCAACATTTTAAAACCATGTATTTCTTTCCAAAACCATAGAATTCATTTTCAAAATATTTATATATATGGACCAACGGTGTCTGTATATATATTTATCATATGGTTAAGTGATACGGATATTTATCATTTCAATCCGAAATTTAAATATATACGGGTAGATATCATTTCGACCCGTAATCCCAATTTTAATTCAAATGAAAATCGTTTGGGTTTATCATTTCAACCCATAACGATTTTCTTCTATTCTAAAGTCCGTTCGGGTATGTATCATTTCCACCCATAGTGATTTCTATACTAACAGGGAACTTGCAGAGTGATAACAGATAATATAAAATACAACAACAGGCATATATCATAAATAACAATAAAATATAAACAACAGGATATGGTGTCATATCTCACAGGTGAACAGTTACAGATAATAGCATATATAACAATTTAAATAACTACAGCAGCATATTTCAATTGTCGTTTCAATTGAAATCAAATTTAATAAATAAAAGAACGTTAATCGTGAGTGATTGCTCACCTTTCGAGGCTAGAGATGAAAGAGAATGGATGTGTTACGAACTGGATCACGATCTAGACCGTCGAACAAATCCAAACAACAATTTCAAAGCGAGGTAAGCTGAAAGTGGATTGACGGGCAAAACTGAAAGATAGGGATTGATGAGAACGAATCAGAATCATCTAGATAGAACAGAATATGATTATTACCTCGTTGAATCAATATTTAAACAAATAAATAAAATATATAATTAAAAATCATTATTTTTAAACACATATATTTAAGAGTCAGTTTATTTTAAACTTTCAAATCAAAGCAACTTTGTATGCACAGATCTATGATAAAACAAGGATGTAATGCATGTATGTAGGTAGAATTGTGAACCAACCATATGTAAACTAATGCATAATTCTTGAAATGTAGCAATGTACGTATACTGTTATGTAAACTGTACTAAATGCATACCTATAAACAAGCGTTTTATATATGCTTACAATATAAAGAATTTTAATAAAACCATTAATCAACTCATATTATAATAATAACCTCTGTACTATCAAATCAATTATAACAGTGGATATGCAAACTATATATGATAATATGCAGCTACGCCCATATATGTTTATACTTATATACTAAATAAACTAATTTGTAAGTCAACTAACAATAATACAAACTACTCTATAAGCCAACTGATAAAAGTTAAGGTTCGAAAGTTTATTATAAATTTATATATATGTATAACTGAGACCACAGTACTTTGATTGTATAACTTATATATTTTATATAACATACATCTTATATAAACTATCTATAAACTTATACAACTATGCAGACAACCTAACAGGAACCTATTATAATATATGCAAACTATCACCGGAAAAATGCAGACTACAAACATACTCAGACAGCAAACTTTATGATAATATATATTTTTGTTTGAAAATATATCCACTAACTTATAATATAACTATATTATAAAACTATTCGTATATTAACTAAACATGTATAACTATCATAATATAAGACTATACAACATATACAACTTATATATTCATACTGTTACATATATACTTAGCTATATATATAAACAAACAAACATAATAATATATATAAGTACAATACCTTCCTTTATAGACTAGAGAAAAGAGGACCGAGAAAAATGGAAGAGAGAGAGGGAATCTTGGTTAGGCTAGAGGCGAAGGTGGGATGTGGAGGTGAGGCGACGGGTGCTGGGAGGAGCGGAGGTTGTGGACGTGACTAGGTAATGCGTGCGGTGGATCCAGTGGCACAGGGCGGGGAGGATGGGATTGGCGGTTGTTGTGGTGTTAGCGTGGTGATTGGATTGTTAGGGAGGGTGAGGCGAGCAAAAGCCTCGGTAGGTGGCTCGGTTGTCATGCAGCAAGGTGGAAGTTGCGAGAGAGGGAGGCTCAGATTGGTGGTTGCTAGACAGGGAGGAGCGACTGGTGATTTTCGTTATGGGAAGGGTGCTTTGCGATGATAGCTTGGGAGGCTGGCGAAGTTTTGGAGGAAAGGCATTTGACTGGGGAGAAAATGAATGGTCAGGAGAGTGTGGTTGCGAGGCTTTAGCCGAGGCGTTGGATCTGGAAAGAATGGAGATGGCATGGGGAAGGACTCAAATGTTCTTCTGTAAAAAAAATAAAAGAAAAAGAAAGAGGGGAGATAATGAACATGCCAGCTAATCAAAATTATGTACTTATGTATAAACGTTATATGTTCAAACGAAAGGACACAAAGAATTTTTGAACGAACCAAAAAAAAATCATGTAACGGCAAATATAGTAAAGAGTGAACGAATAAATGTAGAGTGAAAGAATGATAACGGTCACCCAACTTTTCAGCTGAAAAATTTAAAGCAATTTATTGCTTGTTTGGGTTGCACGTTTTATTTGAAAAGGTTAGGAGGTTAAAAGTCACAATATATAATGGTACCATTACTACGAACCATTTTACGGATTCCGCTGTTAATCGGACTTCAAAATACAGAATTGAATATACCGTAGAGATCAGCACGACGAGACGATCAAAACGGTATATAGATATTAGTGGTACGATCATCCGATCAAAAGTCAATAATCGGTACCGAAAAATGCTGCTATTTTGCCAGAATTAAGATAAACGGAGCAGTAGAAGTCCAAATTTGGAAAAACGAAAGATGATATCTCACTCCGAAGAAGATTTAGAAATTTACTGTATAAAAATATTCAAGTTTGGAAAACATTTTATTACCGTCAATTATTAACTGATTTGAGTTTGAATAAAATTATACAATAAAATAAACTTCAATATTATAAATTGAAAATTTACCATTTGCTATATTTAATTATACGTAATCCGAATATTAAATTTTTATTTCAAAATTCAATTATTTAAAATTTTTACAAAATTCAGTTAAATACGTTAATAAAACCGATCAAAATTTATGGGTCGTTACAGTTTTAAGTTCAAATATATTTTAACAATTAACTATGAATTTCTAAACTAAGCAGCTTTTAAAATTAAAACTTGTTTATTTATTTATTTCAAAATTCCTTATTTTTACCTAATATTCTATATAAATAATTATCACATATTTTTAGTAGTTTTAAAAGTATTTTAACATATTAATAAGTATTTTAAAGAAATTTCTATACATATAAATTTTAAATATTAAATTAAGTATTTTATAAATATAATACAGGGAGTTTGTATTTTAACACTTAAGTTAAAATAAATGGTTTTGTGGAATTACTTAAAAGTGTATTGCCTTAATTAATAAGTGTGAATATGCTTTGATCTTTAAATAAATGTTTAAAGTTATTAATGGATAAGTAAATAGTTTTAGGTTGTTGTAAACAGTGTTTTAGCAACACTTGTTTTTCACCTTTATTATTAATTATACTTGGAAACATAATTAGATATTTACTGATGGATATTTTGTAGAAAATACAAGTAACTGGTTTTGGGTTTGTGGTTACTAATATTTTGAGCAACATTTGTATTTAACCCTTAAATATAAATAAATCTTTAAGAAAGAGTTTTAAAGAGGAATGTTTTCAAAGTATAAAATGTTTGGGTTTGTTGTGATAATTGTTTTTAGCAACACTTATCCTTAACCCTTAAATATAAATAAATATTTAAGAAGAGAGTTTTAAAGAGGAACGTTTTCAAAGTGTGAAATGTTTGGGTTTATTGTAAAAATTGTTTTTAGCAACACTTGTCTTTAACCTTTGAATGTAATTAAACCTTTAAAAGGAGAGTATTAAAGAAAATGATTAAATGCAATGGTTTTGGGTTTGTAGTAAACAATGTTTTAGCAACATTTGCTTTTAAACCCTTGAATTATATTTTGGAAGAAATATTATATATCTTTAACAATGGAATTTTAAAGATATTAACAAGTATTGAAACCTTTTATAAAAAGATAGAAAATGCTATATGCTTAATTTATAAAAGAAAAGGATATTTTTATAACAATGTTTTGGTAGTAATTGTTTTAATCTCTTTGATTACATTTCAAGTAAGTAAAACTTATTAAACGATTTGTGAATACACTTATACCATTGGAATACGTATATGAATACTTTTTAAGTATTGAAAAGAGTATAGGTGAATAGTTAAATTTTTTTTGAAAATATGAATAGTTAAATATATTTGTACAAGAATATATAGGAAGTTTTAATTAATAAAGAAGCATTAATTAATGAAGTGTTGATTTATAAAAGAAGTTTTATTAGATAAAAAGATGTTTCTCTAATAAGAAGGGTTTTTAATTAATAAAAGATAAATTAATTAAAAAGGGATTAAAAGTCGTTTATGTGACTTGACCATGCCTTGCATGAAATGGGCATGTATGTTTACTTGCTAATGAGAAAGTATTCGAGACTTAGTTCTCTTATGCGATCATTCTCATTATTATTGAATAAGACCAAATTCATCGACTCGGTTTTAGAGAGACCGAGATCTGTAAGTGTTCTACTTATTGAAAACCACTTCAAGGCTAAGATATGGGTTCTCTGTTTTGAAAGTGAATGAAGGAAACCATGTGTGGTTCTGGGATCTGTTGAGATAATGGAATCCATATGGGATTCATTATGTGATCGAGTTTTGTTGAAAACTCGTGTGAAGATGCCGAACGTAACCTCGACATCGGGAAATGACTAAAGACAGAGTAGGATGCATGATCCTGGGGTTTAGATGACCTATGTGGGGTACGACAACTCCATATCTAGAGTATGCTTATAGATGTTGCTAGCGGGGAGTTGTTGATACTTGGTACACATTGTTCACGCGAGTGTTCGGATGATCGCCCAGTTGTGCTTACCTTATGGTATATTTTATCTAGAGATATACGGCACTCGGAAAGTATTTTCTTATCCTTATCATAGGAGATCGGTCTCATTGAGGAGGTCTCCGTGGAAAATCCATTTATACGAACGTACCTTAGCGGTTTTGATTGTATATCTAAATATGTTGTCAAATGTAACCAATGTAACCATTTCAGCTATGATCTATATATATTGAACACCCTAGAATTATTATAATATCACTAAATTTTCTTATAAAATGGTTCGGTTATCGTAAGCTAAAAACCCGTTCGTGTTTATTTGCGGCGTGGTCTTACGAGATACCTTTATTCTTTAAAAGGGTTTTACAAATATAGTAATTCAAATTACTTGAGTTTTCTCATGGTGGTTTACTAGACTGATCTGGGTGTTATTCTTCTTATAATGCTTGGGTCAGCCCGTGTATATTTTCAAATATCATTGATGATTCATTGGAGCTCTAGAAGAGGAGTTGGATGACTACCTACCGTAGATTTTATTTCCACCGCATATGTTTATTTTTGTATCAACAATTGTGATGATGGGTTATTATAACTGTCCAGCCTAATGATAGTTTAGTTTACTCTGATTATTGTTTCTATATAGTTTTCCTTTGTAAAAGTATCATTTTGATATTATATGTCATCATTCTGTTGTGAGATTCTGATATTGTGTTTTCTTCTTTCTTATTCCTTTTCTTTTCTTCTTTTATTTTACTCTAACATTCTGTCTTTTGGCACTTGGGTGCTCGGCACGTGAATACCATGGATGTATTAGTGTCGACATTTGGGGGTCGAAAAGGCATTCGTTACAATTATTTTTGGAAATATGTATGCACTTTGGTTTATTTTAGTGTGGATGATGTATGTTGACTTTGGCATATTTTGTTGTGGATTATGTATGTTGACAAATGAATAATGATATATGTGTGGAAATGATATTTTTTTGGTGATATCTTATGTATGTTGCTTATATATTGTGCATATTGCTTATATTTGTATGTTATGTATTATGTATGACTTTGGTATATTTGTGTGCAAGTGCTTTGGTAATACATGAATATTGCTGATATATTATGTGTTTGCGCCAAAATTGGTCACAAACCCCAAATATCGTGAAAGCACCAGTGTATGAACACAAATCAGCAGTTTATAATCACAAATCATAGATCTAAGTAATATAGAGGATAAAAAGTGAAGAATAATGAACTTAAAATGGAAGGAAATAGACAGAGATACAAGATTTATAGTGGTTCGGCTATCTCCGGCATACACCCTCTCCAAAAGTTAATCTTTTATTTATGTTCTTCGCTGATTGCAGCGGATTACAGTAGTAATTCTCGAGTACAAATAATAAAGTTAAGTTCAATCTTGACTTTGACAAAGTCTGGACGTTGCTGGATCCAAAAGTCCTTGTTCTGTAGGCTCTACGGTGCTATTTATAGGCGCTCCGTGCAAATATCTTGCTCAAACTTCGGGAGACTCCTTCAGGCACGTGAGTGGGCCCAAGCGACCGAGCCCATGAAGTTTCGACTCGATCCGTGATCGATACGAACGTAATTCGTATCGATCAGGATTTCATCCAATATGGTCGAAATTTGGTGTGGACATTCTTCATCTTGAATGTAAGCTCCTGTGAAAATTTCATAGCATTTGGACTTATGGTTTGCGAGATATGATCGATACAAGTTCGTGTTTTCTTTCGGCTGTTTCATTCGACTCGATCTTCTCCATGTCGCTCCTGTTCGTATCGATACATTTCGTATCGATCTGTTCGACACGATCTTGAGCACGTACAGGCGAGATGCCGTGGATCGAGATTCTCGGATCGATCCACTTTTTATGCCGAAGTGGTCGAGTCGTCCCGAAGCGTTTGCCATGCTCGCAGTGATTGATGCAGTCTTCTTGTTCGTATCGAGGGAATTCGTCCTGTTCGCATCGATCATCATGGCGCTATTCACATCGGCCACTTATAGGGGAATGACGCACTGTTTGTATCGATCGATCTTGGTTCTGTTTGTATCCATCAACCATTACTGATCGATACAAACTAGTGGTTGTAGATCGATACGAACAGTGAATGTTCGATCGATACGAACAGATCGATGCGAACAGTGAATGTTCGATCGATTCGAATAGATCGATACGAATAGTGAATGTTCGATCGATTCGAACAGATCGACACGAACAGTGTAATTCTTGGAGGAGTGTGAACAAGAAAGATGCGAATAGAACCGGTGCGACGACTCTTTGGATCGATTCAAACAGAACCGATATGAACATGACTCCCTGGATCGATTCGAACATGATGGATTCGAAATCAGATGTTCCTTGATGGATACGAACAGGGCGTACGGATCGATTCGAACGGCGTGTTTTCCTCCTCTTGAATCGATCATATCTCGATCATACGAACTTCGATTGACCTGAAATTTGGAACGTTATCTTTCATGGATTTGCTTGTCATGTCTTGTCAGTTGTGGCTTATTTTGGACTCGGACAAAATTCATCGACATCCATAATGAACCTATGATGTATAATCGATATCTGGGATGAACAATCATCGATTCTCAATTAATTTCTTGATATCTCGGCTTTGCCAAAAGGTGGGATAACAGCATGTTGCTGATATATAATGTATGTATGTTATTTTATCTGCAAATACATGAATGTTGATGATATGTAATGTATGTATGTTGTTGATATATTGTTTGCAAATGCTTTGGTAATACATGAATGTTGCTGATATACAATGTATATATTGTGTGTAAATGCTCTGGTAATACATGAATGTTACTGATATATAATGTGTGCAAATGCTTTTTTTTCATCTTTTGCACTTCATTTGTTAATATAGAACCGCGCGCACATAGATTTCAACATCAACTAAATGTCATACGGTGGTCAAGAATGAGAGTAATACATGAACAAGACGATAATACACCACCGACTAGCCAAACTGGGCCGTTTAAAATAAGAGGCAAAAAAACACCTCTCTGTTTTTCATCTTTGGTCGTTCAAAGTAAATCAACCAAGGAAGTATATGGTAGTACACCACCGATCGATCAAACTAGACCGTTTGAAATAAGAGGCCAAAATTCACCTCTCAGGCTTTGGCATTTGGTGGTTCAAAGCAAATCAAACAAAGAAGCATACAACCGTACACTACCATTTGGCCAGTCTGGACCGTTTGAAATAAGTGACCATAAAACACCTATCTGGCTTTGACATTCGGTCATTTAGAGTAGATCAACTAAGGAAGTGCATGGCAATACAACACCGATCGGCCATTCTGGAACTTTTGAAATAAGTGGCCATAAAACACCTCACTACCTTTAATGTTCGGTTTTTACAGTAGATTTTTAAAGTAGATCAACGACATGTAATCACCGATCGGTATGTATTAGTTGTATGATAGTCCATTTGAGCAGTTGTGAACAACCAACTGTGAATTTTGAACAACATTTTTACTGAATTTTGAACAATAGTTTCAACTAGCTTTTGAATTAACTTTCATTACAAACATGATAAACTTTTAGTTGATTTGTTGTTGCTATAGTTATAACTGAATTTGAAACAATTGTTACAAACATGATAAAATTTCATTACAAACATAATAAACAATAATTACAACTGAATTATGAACAATAGTTTCAAGTGGAAGCATGATAAACTTTCATTTGAAATAACAACATTTGAACACCAACAAAAGTCTAATTGGCTTTCATTACAAACACTTTTTATTACAAAATGGTTTCCATTACAAAATGATTTCAACCCCAACATAAAAAACAATCACGATAAACGTGTTGGATAATCCGTTGTTGCTATATCTTTTGGAACAAGATTGTTCCTCGATACATACATCGGACCATTTGAGAGTGGCTTTATCAGCAAATTGACTCCAAAGAGACAATTGGTGCATTTCAGTGTAACAGCAAAGTAACAAAGTGACATTCCATTACAAAAACTACAACAATGAACATCGAAGGAGTTTTATTTGGAGGACCTTGTTGATGAGGCATAAATGTGAGACATTGGCGCTTTGAAAGCTGCACGACAACAGAGTTAAATGCGTTGGCAATCATATATTCCATTTAAGGCATTATCATCTAATAATCCCACCCACATTTATTTTGAAAATGGTTTAAGCAAAACTTCATTTCAATCAAAGTTTCCTCATCTAAACACCGATGGTATACATTCTAGTATGTCACTAAATCTAACAAAATCTTCTTTCTAGCTTCAATAAAATCGCCTTGGAGAGCATTGACTTGCCTATCTATGCATCTAAATCCATAATTTCCATCTACTTGTACATCGACAAATTCGACAATATAAGATGCATAAATTCCGGTGTATCATACATATAATTTTGCACTTATCAAATGTTACGTTCATTGACGTATCCCTTCGTTTTGGAGTCATTTTCTTCATCACAACACCCGTTTAAGATTGTTGTTCATCCAATGACATAGTATATTCGAAAGAAAATGGATTGCGTTTTGTGGAGTGTATCGATTTCGAATCTTTAGCTTTGAATTTTTTTCCCCTACTACTCTACGGTCTCCCTTTCGCCTTAACATATCTGGGTTCAACTAATGTGCTTGTAGTAGGCAATGTAATTTCTTTCATCTTCATCAAAATTATTCTTCTTTCATCCTCAGTTTCATTAACATACAACTTCTTTAATGCAGTATTGTAAAGACCCAAAAACTCGGCCTTCGAAAATCGGCACCCGTACTTCACTTGTACTCAAAATGCCATAGATTCAAACGCCGAATCTGGTTCTCCGGAGCTTATAACACCATTAAGTATAACAACACAGCGGAAGAAAAAGAATATATCAATATATATAACATTGATACAATGACAGATACAAAATCTGAGACAATATGATACAACAGAATGATACAACAGAATGATACAACAGATATCAATATACATCAGAGATATGATACAAGAAATAGTAGCGGAAAGAAAATAGATAACACCAACAGCAGATAGAATATCTCCAATAGAATGCTCCAATCCATAGCTAGCGAAAAGCAAGGTCAGTCGTCCAAGGACTGACTAGCTCCAGATAATCTACTCAACCTGAATATCTGAAAACCCCAACTCTAGACTGCCCATGTGGAAAATAGTGGGCACCCAGAGTTTAGGAAGGGAACAATAAACTACGGATCAGTCATGGGACTGGTGTGAGCAACAAAAACAGTTTATCTTTAAACAAACCACAAAAGAATTTTTTTTAAACATTGAAACCCATAATGCTTTTGGAAAATGAAACTACCATAAGACCTCCCGCCACACACACAATGCAAACGCAGAATTGGATGAGATTTCTTCTTATGATAGTCAAATATGCTTACTACGCAAATCATTGGATTATTATTATTAGTGCATAGTGCAGAAAATATTTCGAAAGTATAATATTAATCTTAGCCAGCATAGGTACCATTATACTATGCCTACTATAGCTGCTATGTTAAATAGCAGGTTCTACAATTAAAACCGTACAAGGTTCGTATTGGAAAATGGATTTGCCAACAAATGGTCAGGCTAAGGAACTTCCTTTCCTACTGCCGAATGGGATCGCCTCTGGCTGGACGTCCCGAGAGACAAACTGTTCTTTGCCAACACAAGGCCGGGTTACCCCTGTAACTAGGTAACTCACGAATATGCCACCTCCCGGTCCTTTGGGACCTTTATCCGAGCGCTCGGTAACCAACATCACACATAATAAATAAAGTGTGTCCACATGAGTAAGTATCTGGGCTCCATACCATGATACCACCCCTTTCCAGAAGGAAATGACATACCCTAAAGGGCGCGACCCTCATAACCTTGCCGCAACATTCCTGTTTCGAACATTTCCAGGTTGTGAGGCCCTGACGAAGTCTTGTCCACAAAGCTACGATTTAGCACAAAGCCATGCTTTGGGTCAACAGATGATCAAAGTAATGATCACAAAGATAAATGATCAAACAAATGATCATATCACAAATGATCAAACAATGATCATCACACAGCAACACTCAGCATGCCACATTATCAAATTGGGAATATATCGCTGATAACCTTCAACTACATAACCTCTGAGCTCGTACGTCTCAGAGAAGGGTGTTAAGCTAAGAGAATAAATTCTTCGCCACCAAAAGAAATGTATTTGAAATAAATCTGCTTTATATCTCAAAGCATAATGTCAGACATGTAACCATACAAGTCTGTTCCGGGTTCGAACAGAACCGAAGGCACTTCCGAAGAAGCCCTTGCAATCCGGGTATTCACAATCCCGGTCGGACTTCCCATCACTTAGGAAATCTCTATACCGGAGCAACTCAGTGCAGAGACAATCGATAGGTTATCCTATCATTTTCACAAATACCCGGTCTTCAACACCGGTCTTCAAATGCTATCCATATACGACGTATCACTTATTCGGAATGAGTTATATGACACAAAGGTCCTCTCCCGGCTAAACCGAATAATGAGCGTAATATTTTAAAAATACATGGATATTGGGATTTCAGTTAAGTCACAACTTAAACCCAAATTTTCTTTTCAAATGGTTTAACAAATTACCATTTTCAAATCTTTAAACAAAAAGATTTATTTTAACAACCTTCAACGGTTTAAAACAGTTTCCACACTTTAATCTTTTAAACAAAAGATTCATTCACAGATTTTCCAAATTAATTTTCCATTTCAATTTGATTAACTCGTTAAATCTTTAAATCAAAGATTTAACTTATAGCTTTCAAAACAATTTCATTTCAAATGGTTTAAAAAAATCATCATTTTAAATCTGTTAAAAATAAACAGATTTAATTCATAGCTTTCAAAAAAAATTCATTCATAACTTGGAAATCCATTTTTCAATTCAATCTTGAAATTCCTTTAATTAAACTGGAATTTCATTTCTTATCTAAAAGCTTTTATTCTTTTGAAAACAAGCAGTTTTCATTTTGGAAAATCTGATTCATTCAGACGAATTAAAATCCTAGGGTTAAATTTAAATTCTCGAAACCATGCTTTTAAAATGGTTTAATCCATATATAACTAGTATAACATCTTTAATCCCTAGTTTCAAATCACAGAATTCAATTTCAAATTTTGAATTCAAATTTAAATCAAATTATTTAAATTTTCAAAACTCGATTAAGTTATTCAAAATAACTTTTATCTTTGAAATTCCATTTCAAAAGCTTTTAACTTAAAACCCAATCTATTTCCAAAATCAATTGAAACTAAAATTTCAATCTCTAAAATATCAAATTAAATCATCTGTGACTTAACCGATTTCCTCGTGAAATCCATATTCGTGTGTGTAAAAGTGTGGTCCAGGGGTTTCACACAGTAGTGCAACAGCATCATCAATCATCACACATCAGAATACAGAAACATAGTTGATAAGTGGTATAACTATAACGCTTATCTTTCATTCACAGATCACAGATATATATATCAATTACAGATAATATATTACATTCATTCCAGATAAATAACTATAGTACAGATCACACACAAATCAGAATATATCACATAGCATCACAGATCAGGAAATATCAAAAATTCCATCATCCAATAAAATCCAAATATTCATAAGTAAGATCAGTTAATTATTTGACTAATTCAAATCAGATTTTATTATGAATTTCTAATCCTGGTTAATTTACATTAATAAATTACAAATCATTTTGATTAATTATTCTTTAATCATTTATTAATTAACCAGTAATAATAAATTTACTAACCTTTAATTATTAATTAATCAATCTTTAATTATTAAATAATTAACCTTTAATTATTAAATAATTAACCTTTAATTATTTAATTCCCCATTTAATTAATTATATTTAATTAATTGCTTTAATTAATTATTCCTCAATTAATTATCATTCCTTGCTTGATCACTTGATTAATCAATTTTAATCATTAATTAATATTTAATTAATAATTCTTCATTAATGATTTTATTAATTACTTTCTTATGTTTGAAAACATTTATTTCAAATACTTTGGTTTTAGAAGAAATTTTAAAGAGTTGAAACCAAATACTAAAATATTTAAACTCATTTAAAATATTTAAAATATTTACATTTATCACTTTCTTTCATTTCAAAATCTGAAATTCAAAGATATGTTCAAGTCCAGGTTTTAGATTTGTTTTTTTCAATTTTGCTTAAAACTTTCCTTTACAATCAAATTCAAATCTTAAATTCAATTCCTTTTTAAATATACTTAATTGTTTAAACACTTTGTTTTTAGTTATTTAACAATTTGAATTTTAAAAACTCATTTCCAAACTAAGTTTCAAAACTGAACTTAAGTTATGTTTAAACTTTGATTTTAACTCAGTTAAACTTTAATTTAAACTTCAGTTTAAAAACAGAATAGTACAGGTTTCTTTTCAAAAACCTGTAACCCATTCTACCCGAGCCATTACCCTATTTACTTCGAGTGTTACTTCGAGTTGCACGCTAGTTTCCCCGAGTCTCTCCCCTGTCATTCACGCAACCTCCTTCTTCTTCTTCTTTCCTACCTTATAACCATCACCGATACAAACTGACATCGCGTGCACGTGCACAGTCGCACGGCGACGCTCAAATGAACATCGCGACCACCAGCAAGTCGCGATTGGTCACTGCATCGACCTCAGACCAACAATCAACTCGATCACGTCGCCTTTCGAAATCGAAAGAGAGAGCTCAAAAATGGAAACCTGGAAACATTGAAAACAACATCACCACGAAACCTGGCAACGCCACGTTCACGCAGCTCCGACCACCGAAATTCGCGAAACTCCGGCCATGAACTCGACTACCACCCAGCTTCCATCACACCAACCCTCGTTGAACTAGATCATCTCTAGAAGTCGCGACGTTCAAATTTCTAATCAACAGAAAAACTAGGGTTACAAACTTCCCAGATCAACCACCATCTCCATTGACCACTGTTCGCCTTCTTGATATTTTTCCATGATTCCCTGATCATCACTACGTCTCCAGATTAGATTCTGACCCTCCAGACCATCGAGGTCATCAGAGACAACTCAAAATGTCATTTCTGGTCAAACCAGAAATGTACGTTCATTCCCATACTAAAAAGTAAAATTTTAGCTTTAAAAATCATGATTTTGTATAATGATTCAAATTCTAATCCTGAAACGATAGATTGTGATACTTAAATTTTTGACGTATTTTGAACTTGCTCAGTAGATTTGGTTCCCAGAGTCAAAATAAATATTATTCTGACTTAAATATAAATTAAAACTAAAGCTTATAGTTAAGCAAACAAGTTTCATTTGAAACTTAAATTTAAACAGAGACAAGATCACAAGATTTAAATTTTTAAATCAAACTTGTATACTGGGAGATAAAAACAGAGAATACTCTGATGAAAACAACATACATGCCAGACATACCTATATTCACAGCAGATATCATAAGATACACATTCTTTTCAACTTGACTAGCATGTAACCAAAATTACCTATTTAAACTTTTAAAAGTGGAGTTACTCACAATTTGAATGTTGAACAGAGAGTTAAAATGGCTTTGATTTAAAACAGAGAAGCTTAGACATATCAGGCATGCAAACTTAAATCCATCCATAACCAAACATTTCAATTATCACAGGCATCACATATCAAACAAATGGGTTTAAAAAATGAAGTTTTCTCACCTCGAATTTAAGAACAGAGAGCAGCATTTGTTTTGGAAACTTGTAGTTTTAAATTTGCCTTTGAATCCTGTTGCTTACTTTGTTGAATTGAATGATGATGCTTATATACTTCAGTTTTAAGTTTGAACTTTTATGCTTGATCAGGTTGCGGGTTTTGAAACTGTTTTGATTTTCTTAGTTGTTGTTTGAGATGGAGAGGAGATATGTATAAATAGAAAGAAAAGATTTTGTAAGAGGTAGGTTTTATCTGGGTTTGCATTTTTGCCTGGTACACAAACTTCTTTTATAAATATTGGTCAGAGATTTTTGTTGATCAATGGAGGCTGAAATGATTATATTTTTTGTTTATATTCTTTTGCTTAGTTCTTACTTCTTGCCTTGCTTTTCGGCTGAGGTGATATATTTTGGCTTGCATTTATTACTAAGTACTTTATGTATATAGATATTCATATTTTTATTTTTTTCTTTCTTTTATTCATACTTATCTTCATACTAGTATCTTCCTTTGCTTTAGATTTTATTTTCCTTTACTTACTTGTCTCGGCTGAGATGATAAGGTTGTGGTGTTAGCATTAATTACTTTGTCTATGTTCTTGCACATGCCTGCATATTTTATCTTTTTGCTTTTCTTTATGTTGTCTGTTTTCTTTTGCAGGCCCTTTACTTTGAAATATGAGTGAAGTTCCATAGTTTATTTACCCCTAGAATTATCTAAGTGTTCATGTTATAGTTTACATAACAATAGATTTTACTAAAAATATTTTTTGTTGCTAATGTAAATACTCATTTAATTTCTTTTACAGGTTGTTAACCATCACCTTTAATTTCTTATTTATGATTTATATTTACACTTATGTTAACTTTATAGTTTTCCATGACTACATTTTACACTTTTGTTTATATAAACATACACAAATTTTATTTTCTTTTAAAGTTTAACTATCTAGCATTTTATTTACTTATCTATTATTATTATTTATTTATTTTCCTACTTATATTATAAATTCAAATTATCTTTAAACCATTTACTTAAAATTTAAAGTCGAATCCAATATATATATATATAAATAACTTCAATTAATTATCAATTTAAATTTATATAAAATTCGGGGTCGTTACAAGTATGCTCCAGTGTATATAAAAATTCTTCAACATAAACAATAGTATCCAATTTAGGCCAATGCTCATTAATCATGTTGAGTGGTATAGGACGTTCCTCGGTATACAAAATATAGAACTCATGACAACAAGGTAGCTCATATAGAGTTTGGTTTAAATGATCACATTCAAAGTTGAACATATTCTCCACTTCTCTTGAAATTCTATCCAAAGCAAATAACGATACTCGATAACTAAGATAAGTGAATAACGGAACCTGATAAATATATATGTTTCACCGTTCCCAAACTCTATTCAAATGATGCTTTTATTTCCGTATGTTGTAACAGTAATAAATTATCCATTTTTTTCTGAATTTCAGCGAAAGCTGCTTGTGGTCTACTAAGTATTTTTTATTCAATTGAGCTTGAGTAGCTTCTGCTCTATTGGATGTTTTATTGTTATGGTGCTTCACTTTATTGGTCCAAGGAAAAGAAATTTTTTCTTTCAATGGTATCTAATATATAATTAACTTGTTTAGGACATTCTTTCCAATCTTCACCAAAAATATTCAAAAATTCATTAAATTCCTCTTCTAAAGATGAATGAACAAGATGCATCCAATCCGCTACAAAAAATTCACATGTTTCATTGGTTTGAAATTTTAGTTTTGTAGTAGGCCTTCACATTATTTTCGATATGATAAATGCATAGTGAGTAGCATTAGGGAAAACAGAACGCAATACATAATCAATGAGAGCTCCTTATCGGTAACGATAACATTTGGAAATTTTTTCGAATCATACATCAACTTCAAATTCTGTAACTCCCACTAATAACTATCTTCATGTTATTGTGATAAATAATAGTAAGCTATAGTAAATGTTTTGTTAGTGGAAGTCATTCCAACCACCTCCAACAGCGGCATTTTGTACGATTTGCTTTATATGTACAATCGAGTAGTAAAACCGAAGGAATGCATTTTCACAATGTAGTCAACTCAAGATGGCCCCATATGAGATTGACTATTCTATCAACAGAGTCATCTTTTCTAACCCAATATACATAATGATTTTCCATTAAAAATTTCGTAAGTTGTTGAACCCGGATCTACCATCCATCTCACACATAGTCATCTTAACCTTTGCATTATAAATTGTCTTCAACGTCGAAACGTTATCCAAAAAAGTTCTCTTTATATTCACCAGTACATCTCTAGCCCTAACCATCGCAACGCTCATATCCATCATGATTTTTCCTCCTCTTTCGTTAATCGTCCCGCATATGCATGACCAATTAAAATTTTTGGTAAATCATGATTGTGCATACCATTAACTACTTCAACCGTCCAACCATCAAACCCATATATACACCTTTAATGAGAAACAGACATTCATGTTTTATCATGGCACTTCATGGACGTATCTTAGCCTTCTCCAAATTATCTTCAATTTTTGGTTTAAAAATCCGATATTTACCGGCTCTTTCATAAGATAACTAAGTTCTAGTTTTTCTTGATCAACCAGGATATCGAATTTGGTTATGACTAATACGATGTTTATCTTCCTTGCTTGTGATTGACACCAACGAATAAATGCGTCCCGTGGACTAAAGACCTATTAAAAAGGCAAGTAATCATTAAAACCGTAAGTATCAAATACAATATGATAAAAATATACATGCATAATTGAATATTAAATACTTCATCCGTGATAAAATGATATTTCACATATGCAAAATGATTTTGCACATCATCTCTATCATTTTCATTGTTTCTTTTACTTTCATCGAAATGGGGTTGTAGTGACTCAAGTTGAAGATTATCCTACACGATCAAGCAAAATTATTTTTCTATTCCTTCGAAAACATATAAATAATAAATAATAAAGATAAATTTTAACATACCTCATTTGTATCAACATTAACATTTTCGATTTTAATATCATCATGAACGTTACTACAAACGATTGATTGTGAGAGATTATTATTTCCTATAATCATCAAATTCAAAAAACATAGCAAATACCATATTAGTAATTTTACAAATAATAAAAATATAAGGAATTTTTTTCTCAAGATCAAATAATCAAAAATTGCTCAAATATTTAAAAATGGGAATTCAAAATAAATTTAAATCAAAATCTTACCATGTTGTTTTTTCTCCACCATGCCAAAACCCTAAACCTTGAAAGTAGAATTAAAGATAGTTGTTCTAAGATTATACATTAGTATTAGGTTGAATGACCCTACACATTCTTTCTATCTCCTTTTCAATTTGGGTAAAATAGAATTAAAAAACCATGCTTCATATTATCCACAGTCGGTCGGCCATAAATTACCGATCGGTATTTACCTACCAACTAACTCTGGGTAATATGAAGCACAGTTTTGTTTTTTTGTGTGGATAAATTTCAGTAGCTATTAGGGTGCATATAGCACGACCGATGGAGATGAAGGAAGCCAACCAAGAAGGACTTGGTCTTTTTATTGCCAGGCATCATACTTGGGATTACATGAACCGTTAGTTTTCTTGGCTTTAGGGAATGGATAACTGCCATCAACATGCTTCGTTAATTTGTAGCCATGGAAAGTGGGAGGAATCGAGCATGCAAAGCATATAATTTGTGCTATCAAGTTTCACTTATACGATTTGGTGGATGTTGGTGGTGGGGATGGAAGCAAGGGAGGAGGATGATATTACATTTTCTTTACACAGGAGGATCTAGATGCTATGGTATTATGCAGATTTCATAATTTCTCTTGATTCCTTATTTAACTTCAGTCACTACTTTATTTAGCCATAATTTTACAGACTCAATTCAAATTTTAAACATCACAATACCAGTTCAAACTGCTCAGCAAATAAGAAGATTAAGAGTAAATTTCTAATGAATGAATTGACAAAGTCATATACTGTTGATAATTCCATATAAACAATAAACCCCTCCTTGGTTTCAAATAACAAAATTGAACCGACTAACATTGAAAATTTTCAAATAACCTTTTTTTAATGAGAAAAAGATTAAACAATAATTATTTATTTCACAACTCGAAACTTGATGGATACAGCAAAATTGTGATAGAGCGACTCATGGGATACATCTCTATGAAATGTTGCTTAAAACTATAAAGTGCTTGTGATCGAGTAAATAGCCATATGAACAAGAAGATCAAATCAAATTGAGAAATATAAAGATTGGTACAAGTTATAAGTATTATCACTGCTGTAAAAAAAACGTTAAATAAGAATATATTAGATACATGTGATTTGATTGGTGAAATAGTTTATTTTTCCATCCTTTTCCAACAAAAAAAATAAATAGTTTTTTACCGACATGCAAAGAAGATATTTCATTGAAAATGGAAATTCATCCCACCTATATATCAACGAAGTCCGTATTCGAAGTCTCATTCATAGAGATATTATGCTTAATCACCATCATTCGGTCCAGAATATTCTATAAACCATTTGCCATCATAATCAAAACACTCTCCACCTCCATATTGCATTAAAATCTTAATTCTGGACTAGGACTATGTTATGAGAAGCACGCTTAAGTTTCGCTTAAGCATCGCTTAAGCGCTAAATGCATGCATAATGCTTTTTTTTCAAAATGCAAATGATTAAGCGATGGGCGCTTAAGCATGCTTAATTGGTGCTTATATGCGCTTTTCTTAAATTTAAGAAATGCTTAAGCAATACTTAGCAAAAAAAATATTATTTTAAAAATAAAAAGAATAAGGATTATAGAAAAAACACATTCCCAACAAAATTTTCTAATTTTCTATGATATGCATCGATTTGCATTAAGATATGATTATTTTATTTAATAAATGTGCATAGTTTGTATTGAACTCGAGTATGCTAACTTTTAATGAATAGAGAAATTTTTAAATCCAACTTTTAAAGCTATAAATTTATAAGTTAACTTCAAAGTTAAATATTATTCCTTTGTAATGAATTTGTGCATACACATATAATACATTTGTACATATATAATACACTTTTTATAATCTCTTAATAATAAATTTATATAAGTGTGGATAAAGTATGCTAAAAATTTAAGCAGCGCTTAAGCGAAGCAAGACTTATGTCGCCTCGCCTTGTTTAGTGCTTATTATAACATAAGACTAGGATGGCTGTTCTCTCTTCGTACGGCATCCTTGTTCAGGTTGTCATCCATAAACAGAGAGTATGAGAATATCCAAAATGAAACATTGCATCATCTTCGATGCCTTGAAGGACTGTTGTGCTTTCAAATGAAAATTTCTTCCTAAACACATTTTGTAGAGCTTTACAGAGGATATTATACTCATTTGTCCCTATTTGTATCATCTCTTAAACGCAACATCCCACTGCCTAAATTTTATCAAAAAATTATCTTTATTTTGCAATAGATTTAAACAAAAATAATAAAAATGAAACAAATAAATAAGATAGAAAATTTAAAATTATTTTACCACATCTCCACCTTTTGTTATTATTATCCACGTTATCCTTAGTAGTGTTTTAAGGACCCAACCGAACCATGGTTCGACCATGACTAACCGTCGACCTCCACGACTCTAAATATGATATAACCATGCGTATACATGAACAAATGGTCTAACCTCCAAACCTTAAAAATCCTTTAGATCGACCTTTCTAAACTGCACGGTTCTTCAAAGCTAAGAGAAAATACATGGCTTCATTCTTCATATTTTCACATACCTAAGCCACCAAACTATTGGATTACCTTTTTAGTCTAGGGCTATATAACGCATTATTAGTATCTATTCTGTGAACCATTGTTGAACTAAACTTCTTTTATCTTCAGTAACAATTTAGACTTTTACAATAGATTTTTTAATTATGTTATCAAATGTTCCAGAATGATTTTTTTAAATGTTAGCATGCTAAATATAATTAGTTAAATGTTAACATTAACTGAAATAATTTTACATTTAAATCAAGAAATTAAAAAACAATCAAAACAGTTCTCACGGTCTGACCGATTAAACCACAAATGCATTTGACCTTATCAACACGGTTCGAATCATAGTTCATATTAGAAACTATGTCCTTAGCAATGTACAAACAACATCTTACCATCTAAATTAAATTGTCTTGCACTTCAAATTATCCTATTATTTTCAAACAAAATTTAAATCATCTAAGAAGGTCCTCCATAGTGTTGTTAAATTTTAGGAGATGTGAATGCAAAAAAAGTCGACTGATGAATTCCTCTTCAAAACAACTTTGTGCATATGTTAATTGAGAAACTACAGTTTCTTTATTCCAAGCATAACATTATAGAACTCAGAACCTGGTAATGACATTTTGAAGTAAAAGAAAAATAGGAAATTACCAACAAATTATATAAGTATTGGTTAGTAATTATCTTGAAAAAAATAAATATACCACCAATTCATGTTTGAAGTTAAATGAATTGGAGCTATTCTTCTATGATGAATTGTAGAAAGAACGGTTTTTTTTGTATAGAAAGAAGCATAGGACTATAATTAAGTTCATATTTGATGTGTTTGATGACGTCATCTGGCATCTAAGACACTAATATAGAAAAAGGTATGCTTAGCGAGCAAACTTGAAACTTTTTTTTATCATTAATATCACATGTCGGGTAGCTCCAATCACCAAATGTTGGCATCATTTGCCATAATTGACCAAAAATGATGCAAATAAACCATCATTTTTACACAAAAAATAAAGATTATATTGGAATCTTGGAACAAGTGCACTGACAGCGGGTAAAAGAAGGAAATTTAAAAAAACTAACTTTAATAATTTGCACAAGGTTGTATTTCAGGTCTTATCCCGCTTTTTGGTCAAAGCCAGGATATCAACAAATTGATGGTTGTCAGGATCGGAGATCAATCAAAAACTAGACTATGATCGATACCGCCAAAGTTGGACCGAGCTCCAATCGAGGCGAGATCAATAAGGAATGATAAACAAGGCCCGGTGAGGCTACACTTCGAATTTCAGGTCAAACGGAGCTCATACGCACAAGTTATGGATGGATCAATATTCATGGGAAACTAGTTCGTATCGATACTTTCGTATCGATCGAGATGGACACGGCTGTTTACTTTGGATCGATACATTCATATCGATACAGGCGTATCGATTGGATGGATACGAAGCAATGGTTACAGAGGCTGGGAAGTGTATTTCGTATCGATCACTTATTGATCGATACGAAAGACGCATACGGAGGAAGCTATGCTGGATGGATACGAAAGTATCGAGCCTCACATCTCAAACCCAGAAGAGAGCAATTGCACTAAGAACCGTGTTTCGTATCGATCATGTCTGTATCGATCGATACAAAATAAGTGGTCAAGATGGAGCGTAAAGTATGGATCACAACACAAGACTCGGATCGATACGAGAATTAAGGAGCGCGTTATATGTTGATACAAAATCATCAGCCTACACTTGCAAACTCGATCTTGGATCGATCATATCTCACAATCTACAACTCCAAATGCAATGAGTTTTTCACAGCAAGTTGCACAACACATAGGGAAAATCCATGATCGATCGCAGCTCAATTGGAGCAGTTTATGATCGATACGAACTCACTATGGACCGATCAAGGGTCGATCCCAAATGACTCCAGATCGATCATGTGGGTCCATCTGGACTTGAGAAGGAGTATTTCAAGATTCAAGGCAGATATTTCCAGCTCCACACCTATGAATAGCACCTCCATTACAACTAAAAGGGAGTCTTTTTCTCTCGGCTCCTCTTGATCTTCTTCTCTTTTGGCTAGACTCTACCATTTTTGGTTGCTGACATTCAAATTATTGTAACTGTAATCACAGTATAGAGGAAATAAAAGGATCAATTCAAAGTGGACGTAGGCTTGAGATAGCCGAACCATAATAAATTTCTTGTGCTCTTTACTCTCTTGCTCATTTTACATTTGCTATTTCTTCATTTTTACTCTCTACATCATCTGGATCTGAGATCTATGACTGGATATTGAGGATTTGTGTGTAAACACCGGTGCTATCATTACATTCGGGGTTTGTGACCATTTTTGGCACAAACACTTTGGTGCTTTCACTGAGAGCTCTAGTGCCCGCTACTTTGGAAAATGATTGGATTTGAAGCTATGGTTAGGCAATCAGCTAGAAGGACATTACCAGAAAGGAGCCATCAAGAGGGAAGTCAAGAGGCTTCCTCCGGAGCTGGAGCAGATCAGGCATCCATCTACATCACAAGGGATGAGATGCAGACTATGATGGATTCCATATAGGAACGGTTGCTGAAAAGGCAGGAAGAGATGATGAAGAATCTTCTCAAACAGTTTGGACAGGCAGGAGCAGTAGAAGCTGCCAGAGCACAGATCCACGGAGCTGGATTAGAACGACTCAATTGACAAACAGATGGAGCGGTCCAACAGGGGGCAGCCCCCAATCAGCAAATAACTACCAATTTGAATATATCTAGACTCGGGGGCACACCCTCGTGTAATGCTGGACCTACTATGGACATAGCACATCATGAAGAGTATGTGCCAGATTTCCCTCGCGGACTTGGGGGGCAAGCTGAAGGAAATCAGGGACTGCCCCTGAATGACAATGACAGATTGGTAGAGATCATCAAACAAACCATACGCGGAGGATTGACGAATAAGGATCTAGAGGATGTGAATAGAAGCCCATTCACCTCCAATATCAAAAACGCAAGGAACCCACCAAACTTCAAGCTACCCACGTTGGATATGTATTATGGAAAGTTGGATCGAACCACACATATGATGAGATATATCCGGCACATGGAAGTCTTAGGGGCATCCTTTGAGGTAATGGCAAGATGTTTTCCGTTATATCTAACTGACTTGGCTGCACTTTGGTTCAGGCAACTAGATAATGCATATATAAGGATATGGACCAAGCTTGTTGAACGGTTCATGAGGCAATTCAGGTCCACATCAAAAGAACCAAAAATGTTATGAAATTGGCGGCACTAAAATAGAGGACCAGAGAGTCCTTGAGAGATTTTCTGACCAGATTTAATGCAACAGCGGCATCGGTGGATCGGCCAGATCCATCTATGGTATTGATGACGGCTGTATCAGGAATAGCTGACAATACATAATTCAAGGATTTACTAGCACGTGATCCACCACAGAACCTCGGGGAATTTTACCATGAGGTGGACAGATTCTTGTAATAAGAAGATGCACGGGCCAAAAAGCAAGATGTCAATGTTACTCAAGATGAGGGACAGTCTGGAGGAGGGTCCAAGGAAAACAACGGAAAAAGAAAAGCTGTTGATAGCTCTGATGTACCGAGACAACCTAAGAGGGAACTGAGGTTCTCCTCCTACACTGAACCGACTCAAATTCCTGAACGAATATACTTGGAAACCCAGGGGACGGTTCCCTAACGCAAGCCGATGAGGCGAGAGCCCACTGATAGTGAAAGGAGATCGGGAAGATATTGTATGTTCCATGAGTTAAATGGGCACAATACAAATGATTGCAGGCGCCTGAAAGATGTAATTGAAGATCATGTCAGTAATGGCTGGCTATCACAATATGTAAGAGCCCGGAGAGCAGAGGCAGAATAGACACAACCCTCGCCTGCACCATTGGAAAACCGGAATAACCCTGGATCGAGGTCACGCCTCGTCATAAGTTGAACGTGAAGATAAGAGGCAGGTTCAGGACTTGAACCTTGACCACATAATAGGTTTTTTCATTATGTTTCTCCAATAAAATGGCTAAGTCACTTACATATGTACAGGATTACGAACAGTCCCTAAGCATGCTCTGAGATGACGACAAACTGTCACGCCCCGAAAGGCGCGCACACTGCACTGTTTGGACATTTGTTTTCTTTACTTTCTGTGGACATTCTAAACTCTATTTATTTATATGATTGAATTATTTGGTTGTGAACCCACTCAAACGTGGAATCTGATAATGATAATCCCAAAATCTCACCCTGAGAGGAGAGATAGAATAATGTAAGCAAGCCCCCTCGTCAGAAACAACGAGTGGATTGGGCCTATCTAAAGCCATGAACGACACCCGATCTCGAATGATCACATTCCGCTTTGAACAAGCATTTGATCTCGAACGATCACTATCCACCATGAACGATACTCAATCTCAACCGATCACCCTCTACTTTGAACAACATTCGATCACGAACGATCATCGTCTGCTTTAAACAATCCTCGATCTCGAATGATCATTTTACGTCTTGACCGACATCCGATCTCGAACGATCATATTATGCTTCGAACATCATTTAATCTTGAACGATTATGTCATGCCTTGAACGGTGCACGACCTTGAACAATCTCACTTCGTCTTGAATGACACTCGACTACGCACGGCCCTCGCCCGTCGTGGACGACTATCGGTCACAAACGACCACTGCTCATCTTGTAATAAAACCTCTCCCTTGAATGGCCTCATTTCTAACTAACGGTCTTGAATGACCATGAAAGATGATCTTGAGAATCAATGAATTGAATTGCAGGTCACAGGTTTACAACTATTCAAAACATGCCATCCTACCGTAAGGCATATTTTGGGGTGCAAATTTTATCCCGCTTTTTTCTCAAAGCCAGGATATTAACAAATTGATGGTTATCAGGATCGGAGATCGATCAAAAACCAAGCTATGATCGATACCGCCAGAGTTGGACCGAGCACCAATCGAGGCGAGATCGATAAGGAATGATACACAAGGATCAGTGAGGCTACATTTCGAATTTTTAGGTCAAACAGAGCTCATACGCTCAAGTTATGGATGAATCAATATTCATGGGAAACCAGTTCGTATCGATACTTTCGTATTGATCGAGATGGACACGGTTGTTTACTTCGAATCGATACATTCGTATCGATATAGGCGTATCGATTAGATGGATACAAAGCAATGGTTACGGAGGCTTGGAAGTGTATTTCGTATCGATCACTTATCGATCGATACGAAAGACGCATACGGAGGAAGCTATGCTGGATGGATATGAAAGTATCGAGCAGCACATCTCAAACCCAGAAGGGAGCAATTGCACTAAGAACCGTGTTTTGTATCGATCATGTTCGTATCGATCGATACGAAAGAAGCGGTCAAGATGGAGCGTAAAGTATGGATCATAGCACAATACTCGAATTGATACGAGAATTAAGGAGCGCATTATCTATGGATATGAAATGATGGATACAAATCTATGGATACGAAATCATCAGCCTACACTTGCAAACTCGATCTTGGATCGATCATATCTCACAATCTACAACTCCAAATACAATGAGATTTTCACAGCAAGTTGCACAACACATAGGGAACATCCATGATCGATCGCATTTCAATTGGAGTAGTTTATGATCGATACGAACTCAATATGGATCGATCAAGGATCGATCCCAAATGACTTCAGATCGATCAAGTGGGCCCATCTGGACTTGAGAAGTAGTATTTTGAGATTCAAGGCAGATATTTCCAGCTCCATACCTATAAATAGCACCTCCATTGCAACTAAAAGGGGGTCTTTTTCTCTCGGCTCCTCTTGAACTTCTTCTCTTTTGGCTAGACTCTACCATTTTCGGCTATTGACATTCAAAGGATTGTAACTGTAATCACAGTATAAAGGAAATAAAAGGATCAATTCAAAGTGGACGTAGGCCGGAGATAGCCGAACCATTATAAATTTTTTTGTGTTCTTTACTTTCTTGCTCATTTTACATTTGCTATTTCTTCATTTTTACTCTCTACATCATCTGGATCGGAGATCTATGACTAGATAGATTTGTGTGTGAACACTGGTGCTTTCATTACCTTCGGGGTTTGTGACCATTTTTGGCGCAAACATCAGGTTTACATGAATAAAGATTTTTTTACTAAATCATATGTAGTAGCGATACATAAATGGTTTGGAGTTTTAATTGGACTTTAGTTTATTCATGTACTATAAGTTTTACGTTTATATTTTATAGTTTAGTTTATACATATACATATATATTATCATTTTATTTTATTGTAATTTTATTATATGTTCATATTCATAATACAAAAATTATAACTGCATTAAATAAGATAATCTAATATAGGGTATACATGATGAACATATGTCATAGATGTATAATTAACCATTGGCATTTATGGTTAAAGTGTATGATGTAAATGTATTAAGCATTCCAACCAGGTATATATATCATATATCATATATATAATAAATGAATATGTATACATACAAACATAAATACAATTTATTTAATTAATTTTGGCCATGAATTTATTTATCATTAATAATTTTGTAATTTTATTTTAGTTATATATATATAATTTTGGACTTAAAATGTTTCTTTTGCCGAAACATTATACATACATACATACATACAATAAAACATTTTATTTAAATTTAAAATTTAAATATGTTGACCAATTATATTTTTAATATAATTGGACTTATTTAAAATTAAAAATTAAAAAAAATATTAACACAGTTGACTATAAACAAAAAAATTTATAAATACTTTTATTAAAACAGAAATATAATTTATACACATATAACATAATAAATTAATTTTTTATTTATATACAATAAACATACATAAAAAAATTAATTTTTCCCCAAAAAAGGAAAGCCAAAACAAAAAAATAATAATTTAAAAATCTAATATATTATAAATTAAAAATTGCACATACACTAAGATATGCACACACATATACATACATGCGTGTGTGTGTATATATATATATATATTATGAAAATAAAAAAAAATTAGTTTAAAAGCCGAATATATTTTTGAGTTAAATCTACACATATATATCAATTTATTATATATATATGATTTTGAATACATTTTTTGATTGAATATATAAATATGAGAGGAAGAATATATTCAAATCTATGAAATGTTTAAAAAAAAGAATTATTACCTTTTCTAATACCGCTTATTATCGAACACTTTGATTGTCAGTCATTTCCTTCTTTGAACTTCATGTCTCTCCTCCTTGCCCAATGGATGCAGCTCGTCTACAAGGCATCGACAATGGAGTCTAGGATTTGTTTTAATGTAAAGCGAGAATGAATAAGTATGCTTTTTATAGCTTACTAGATCGTAAATATCAAGCGCCTTTCTCTTCTAATCTAAACACAAAGTCTCCAGCCCGCTTCCTCTTAAGCCGTGGTAAGCATTCCTATGTCTAGGCTTCCATAATTCAGGCCTAATTGATTTGGTAACTAAATCGATTATTTAATTAATTTATTTTAGCCTATTCCTTAATTAAATTAGTGAATGACTTTTATACATCGTTTTAATTAATTAGTTGGCTTCAAGTAAATAACTAAAACACCATAAAAATATAATATGATAATTTTATTAATTCTAATATTAATTTACAATAATAATAATAATAAATTTATCATTGGCTGAACTAAAAATTAAATTAATAACATGGTTGTGTTGACTCCCTGACGTGAACTCGGTCCTAAGATAATATTTAATCAATCTAAATACTGAAGTCATACGGACTTTGTTGGTATACAATATCAGACGTAAGTTCAATGGCTTGGAAATCAATTAGGTGAAATCTGATTTCCAATCTTCATTAAGCCACACCTAGTAAAGATAATTTCTGCTCATTTCCTTTTATTATCACTATATCACTAAGATATCTATTGTTTAGTCTAAGGTCAAAAACCTTATTATTATCTATAGTTAATTTTGTAGGCTACACAAAATTTCTTGATTCGATTCGATAATGTTTATCGATTAATCGATTTACTCTGGTCAGGGATTTTGAATTTATATTGGTGATACTAACCTTTTATAAAGAAGTATATAGATCCTCATTTGAATATTGTTTCGGTTCAAGTAGTTCAATGTGTATCAAACTATGGCCATAACATGGCCGCTATGTCATGTGATCGATCAAAATCAAAGTACAGCCTAGTTACTTAAGATCGATAGCACCCTCAAGTTTAAATTCTACTGCACATTGTTACAATGAGATCTTCTATTCTGACTTAGTTGTAATAATCTATAGAAGACTCTCGCCGAGTCGTTATGTAGTTATACCAAACAACCAAAAGCACCTAACCTCCTTGGTGCATCGAAAGGTCATAATTAATTTATCGTCCATTGTATGGGGAGTGTTCCATACATTAGGCTCAATGGTTGTGTAAAATCCTGCGTTTTTTATGCTAATTAATTAGTAAGAATTTAATAAGTAAATAATAATGCTAGAAATAGAATTTTTACAAACTTCAAAAATTTTCTATGAAACTTATATCATTGGGTTTGTGGCAATTTTTTAATCAATTTACATATAAAAAGTTTTTCGATCGGAGTTTAAACGAAAAAGTTATTGACGTTTGAAGTTTTTAAATCTAAAATAATTATATATGCATTTAAGGAAATAAGAATAATTAACCAACATTAATTGCAATCAGTTAAATTAACGTATAATTAAAGTTAACTTAAACGCTAAGAAAGTTATAATAGGAACAAAATTATATCGGTTGTTTAATCAAAGAATGAAATAGACAAAAATCAGCGCGCTTATAAATTAACGCTTAAAAACAACAACAGGTCGACCAAGGATGCGCCTAGGGCCGACCACTATGTTGCACCTAGGCCGACCAATAGCGGTCGACTCTGGGCATTGAACGATCGACCCATGTGTATAAAAAGTTATAAATAGGATGTGGGATTGAATGACGTGTATTGAACTAATTATTTTTCTTTACTGCCAAGTTATTGATGTGCATTCAAGATAGATCTCAAGATTTCCTAGGCTAAATCTAACACTCCAAATCAATCCCTAACTCCTAAATATTAACAGTGAACCTAACCTTAATTCATTTAGAAAATCTACGGCATACTGAAACTCTGCCATTTTCTTTACTCCTCCAAATTCTAAAACTAGTAAAATTATTTATATATATATATAAGCAAAGGAAAGCAAAGAATAAGAGAAGAGAAGAATATGATCGATTCAGAACGTAGAAATAAGGTAAATTATATATCTAAAACTCTAATCAAAATTCAATTCAATCCTTTCTCTAGATCTATAATTCTAATAGGTATATACTCTTTTCATATTCGGGATTTAATGTAAAATGGAGTCAAATAAAAGGGAATGGATCTAGATTAGGAGAATTGGAGCTAAAAGAGGTGAGTGGAAAAATACGTGTTTTGTAATAAGATTAGATTATATCGTTGAAATCTATTTCATCTGTGTATAAAGTCGTTTGGATATTTTATTGTAAATGCGAAAGGGATAGATACAAATCTTAAGTTGGAGTATTTAATTGTATACATGTATTGATTAGAGTGGTGAATAACGAATTGAACAATAAACAATATATGCGTAATGATTATGAAGTTGATTATGGAATTGACTATGAAATTGTTTATGAAATTGATTATGGAATTGATTAAGGAATAGATTTAATGAAATTAATTATGGAATAAATTTAATGGAGTTGAATAGGGAGTAGATCTAATGAAATTGATTATGGAATAGATTTAATGAAATTGGAAAACTTGCTTACAAATTCTATACAAGTAACTAGTTATATATGCAAAATTATTGTGATGTGATAATAATAAATTGGTATTTGAACAAGGCATAAGAATGTGAAATAAAGGAATTTTACTTAGGGGTTTAAGTGATATTTTAATTCATTAGAATTTGGAATATTATAAGTAGATTTCTATGTATTATTAAGTTTAAATAAATAAAAATGTGATGTTTGAATTGGCAAGGAATGCACCTAAAAAAAACAGATGTACAAAATATGGATAATAACTATATTTTGTGTTGTTTATTTCAAGCATAAAAAGAGATAGTTTTAGTAGTTACAAACACCACACAAATATCTCTCCTTTTAGATAAAATATGAAAATTTACAGTGTAAACATTTTTATGATAAAAACATAGTTCTGGCCATTAAAATGTAGTAAACACCAAAAGTTAAACAGTAAGATATGAATGCGATAAAAAATTAGATGTGAAATACTAATAAAAATTGAAAGTAAATGAAGAGAATATGTGAAAGATAGGTATGAAGAAATAAAGGAATAACATGGGAATAGAAATGGAAAATAGAAAACAGATAAAAAGGATGGTCAACGATATTATGAAATTGATAAGAGAAAAGCGGTAAATAAACTTAAAAGTAAAGAAAAAGGTGAAACACATAATAAAATGAAGACCTAGGGTCAACAGAAAATTGTAGAGACATGTTAATTAAGAAAGTATGAATGAATATATGTATGTATGTATGTATGTATGTATGTATGTATGTATGTATGTATGTATGTATGTATGTATGTATGTATGTATGTATGTATGTATGTATGTATGTATGTATGTATGTATGTATGTATGTATGTATGTATATGTATATGTATATGTATATGTATATGTATATGTATGTACAAGATATATATAAGTAGCATCGAATATGCGTTTTATGACTGGTGTGAACCATCATAGTTAAAGTATAATTAAATGAATGATACAATGGATGGTTATTAGAGTAGGTTGGAGTGCAAGGTTAGTAGTGTTACACAATGGAAGTCTGCCCACCGCATAGTGTGACCAGCAGTTGTGTAACATTATACCGGTCTAGGACATATCCAACCATAGGACCCGTGAAGTGTATACGATTATGTATAGATGAAGGAATGCCCCCAATAGGTAGAGTAGTCTACTACAAATATGTATTAGAGAGGGAGGGGTATTGCCTTGATTGCATTAGACAATCTAAATGGGATGATGAGCGAAAGCGGGCACTATGCATTAATGGTTGGTACCAAAAATCAGGGGTAGGGCTGCATAGGGCGATACGTCATTAGTCCTTAGCGATCAATGGGAAGGACGTGGTTACACCTAGCTGGTCTTTACTGCCTAATAGGGTATATCCGGTCGGGTAATTCTCCTTCATAGTTTGTTTGTTTGTTTGCTAGGGAAAGGCTAGTTAACCCAACTTCAAAATGGTTGGAGTGGTCTATGGAGCTGAGTCCACAATAGGAAGCAGACAAAGTAGTAAATCCCTAAAGCAAGATAAAGTACGTTAAAATGTATGAAAAGCCGTCATTAGGTAGTATAAGAGTCCCTCGATATACACAACGATGAGATTATGATATGATGAGAGCACGTAGTTCCCTCCAGAGCACTAGAGATGATGTATTTGTGAAGAAGGCGGATGAAACCTCTAGGCTATGCATTGATTATCAAAAATTAAATGAGTGGACTATCAAGAACAATCATCCCCTTTCTAGGACTGATGATATGTTCGATCAGCTGTGTGAAGCTAAAGTCTTTTCACTACATGACTTAAGAACTAGATTTCATCAACTTAGAATTACTAGGGATAGTATTCCTACGGATAATATTCCTTCAACAACATTCAAGACTAGGTATGGATCCTGCAAATAGTTAGTTATGCCATTTGGATAGATGAACGACCCAACATACTTTATCGATTTGATGATTTGAGTTTTAACAGATTACTTGGAAAAGTTTTTCTTATATTTATTGATGATATTCTAGTCTACTCTAAATCGTAAGCAGAGCTAGAGAAGCATCTTAGAATTGTATTGGCAACTTTAAGGCAGAATAAACCTAAAGCCAAATTCTCCAAGTATCTCTTCTGGTATAGGCAAGTTAAGTTCTTATGCCATGTTGTTTTTGAGGATAGTATATATGCAGATCCAACAAAAGTAGAAGCGATCCAAAACTGAAAGCAGCCCGAGATAGTTTTGGAGATTCAAAGTTTCTTCGGATTTGCTAGATATTATCAGTGATTCATTAAGGATTTCTTAAAGATCATGCAGCCCCTAACTCATCTCATAAAGAAAGGAGTTAAGTTCCAATAGACTATTGAGTGTAAGGAAGCATATCATAGGTGAAGGAATTTCTCACTTAAGCACCAGTGCTTATTTTCCTAGAAGGTAACAAGGCCTGGAAGCTTACATTGATGCATGTGCTTTTGGATGGGTGCAGTTCTAATGTAGAAGGGTAAAGTAGTAGGTTATGCATTAAGGAAATTGAGGCCTAATGAGATCAGATATGCCACTCAAGATTTGGAACTTGCTTCCATAGTCTTTACACTGAAGATGTGACATCACTACTTATTTAGAGAGTGATTTGTGTTGTACATAGATCATAGCCATTGAAATATATGTTTACCTATAAGGATATTAATATGAGACAACAATGGTGGCTCGAATTCTTAGCAGCTTATGACTTTGAGATCTAGTATACACTAGAGAAACGTAACCGAGTAGCATATGCGTTAAGCAGAAAGCACCAAGCAGCAGCCTTGATGATGATTGTCATAAGGAAGGAACTTGAGATACTCTCCATGTGTGAGATTCATGTTAGAAGTCTAGTAGCTGATTCAGGAGCAATGTTAGCAAGTCTTATAACTAGCCTATCTCTGATTAATCAGATCGCTGAAGCATAGAGGAGAGATCCGGTAATTCTTGCGCTTATTCAGAGATTACAATCTAGAGATGAAGGCGAAGATCTTGTTGGCTATTCTTTTTATTCACATAAAAGCTTATGGAATGGAATAGATTAGTAGTTCTTGATATAGATAATCTCGGTAAAGGAGTAATGGATGACTACCATCGATTACATTACACTATTCACACGGGTGGTAGTAAGATGTATATGGATAGAAACGTCTTTACTATTGGAAAGGAATTATGCGTGATATTAGAAAGTTTGTAAAGATATGTATGACATGCCAGCTTGTGAAGGCTAAACACCAGAAGCCTAGTGTATTACCTCGACCAATGGAAACCCCTTAGTAGAAGTGGGATCAGGTATAAGTTGACTCATACAATAATAGCTCACTTATATAAATTCCTTTTGAATAGTTTTAATGTTGTGTTGTTAGAGGTGTCAATGGATTTTGTAGATGGATTACTTCGGTCAAGAAATGGCCATGAAAGCATATGGGTAATGGTAGATCATTTAACTAAGTCGACAAATTTTATACTAGTATAGTCAAATAGAACCACACTGCATTTGGCAAAGTTATATATTATGGAAGTGGTTAGACTTCACATGGTTCCCAACTCTATAGTGTGTGACTGTGATCCATTGTTTACTAGTATATTTTAGAAGAATTTTTAGGAAGCTTAGGGAACGAAGTTGAACTTCAACACAACATATCATCCATAGACCGATGGCCAAACAGAGCGGGTGTATTTGATTCTTAAAGATTTGTTTCATGCTTGTGTGCTTGATTATGGAAGTAGCTAGGAAGATCGTCTTTGTTTGATCGAGTTTGCTTATAATAATAGCTGTCAATCCAGCATCGACATGACAACATTTGAAGCTTTATATTGTAGATAGTGTTGATCACCATCCTGTTGGCGGGAAACCAGTAATAAATTTGAGTTGGGTTTAGATTCGATCAAGGAAGCCTCTTAAAAGATCGAGTTGATTCGACAGAGGATAAAAGATGCCTAGGATCGTCAGAAGTCGTATTCTGATATCTCCAATAAAGGAAATTATGATGTTCAGTAAATCAGGGAAGCTAGCACCTTTTTATGTTGGCCTATATCTGATTAATGAGCATATTAGAAGAATTACTTATAGAGTTGCTCTTCCAAATCGCTTTTTAGTAATACATTACGTCTTTCTTGTTTCATAACTGAGGAATTGTTTATGGGATACCGAGCTTTAGTGGAGCTAAGAGATAAACAGGTGGTCGAGATATCCCAAGATCTAACTTATGTGCAGCATCTTGTTCGGATAGTTGACTAAGAAGTTCGTTAACTTAGAAGTAAGAAGGTTTCTTTAGTGAAGGTACAGTATTCTGACAAGCTATTGGATTGTACCTGGGAGACTCAAGAGCTTATGGAATGGAATTTTCCTAAGTTATTCTTAGAGGCACATGAGTTATATATGCTTTAATCTTTGTTTGTTAATCAATAAGTGGCATAGATGAGCTAGAATTTAACAAGTTACTTATAGATTTACCTAAGGAGAAATTGCAAGGATGCAATTTTGTTAAGAGGTAGTCTGTAACAACCCGTTTGTTGAGAAGCAATAAATTAGGAATTTAATAATAAATATTAGTTAATTAAACGTGTTTTAGAATAATAAATATGGTTATGGAATTGATTTGAAAATTAAATGGAAAATATTTTAGTAAAAAGAAAAGAATTTTTAAAGTGATAAATATTTATTTAGTAATTAATATAGTTCATTTGAAATTTAAATGATAAATTAATAATTTGAAATGAAATGATAAATTAAATTTTTACAGTAATAATATTGCAAAGTATATGAGTTTAGAATTTATTTTAATAATAGAAAGAATTTTATAATGAAAAAGGAATTTGAAGTTTAATTAATATATGGATTTAAATAGAAATTAAAAAAGTAATTAAAATTTAATAGATAAAATCATAGGAAATAATTTTATAAAATAGTAAAAGATGTAATTTGATGTTAGGAAATTTAATAGGGTTTATTTGGTAATTGAATGGGCTAAAAATGTATAGAATATGTTTCATAATTGAATAGCCCAAAACACAAATCACCCACTTCATGAAATATAAAGTTTTCTATATCTAAGATTCTTTACCCTATTTTATAAATACAAGTATACAACATCACGTTAATTATCTAATACTTCTCCTCTTCATGAAATCTAAAACATTCAACCCTGTCTATTTCTCTAAAAATTAAATTCAAATCAATAAAATACCATAAATCTTTATATTCAAATATGAGCTTCTTAAAAACATTGTACACCAATATCAAGTTTGAATTCAAGTTTGTACAACATTTATCGAGGTGGAAAATTTACAGCGCAGTGCAAGCAAGGTAGAAGAAGGTGCTAAAATAGAGATATGCATTCTTCAACTTAAGTTGTGTAATCTCACTCGCTTTTTATGTCTCGATTGATAAAAATACGTATGGAATGTCAATCATGTGGTTATCAATCAAAATTTCATATTTGTTGGATGATGAAATTTCCCTTCTTCTCTTGATTTTGAATTCATATGAACAATTGAATGAATTTGGGTGTGGTATGATTGTAGTAGAGACACATACTAGTGTATGCACTCAATTAAAAGAAGAATCAGTAAGTAGAATTTAGGTTGGAGATATTCGATCGAAAATATAATCGAATTAGGGCTACATTGAACGTGACACGGTTGCACCGGTGTGGACCTACCAGTCCATTAGTGTGCATGTTTCCTATACCCTAAAGTTTAAAATTATAACAACAACAATAATAATCAAAATTATATAAATTATATAAAATATGAGTAAAATAGTTAACAACATCCATATATCTTAGATTAATTTAGAAGTATATTCAAATTGTTTTGACAACTATATGGAGTAATTTAACAATAATATTTAGTTGAAGTACTAAGGACATTTAATAAATTCTAATTTAAAAAAATAAAATAAACATATGAAAATTAAATACAAACTATATAATATAAATTTGAACTTATATTATGATTTAATGTTATTTATATGGAATTATTTAATACGATAATTAGATTATTAATTAATAAATTTATTTGGAGTTAAACATATTATTTAAAAACCTTATATGGATATTAAAAATTTTCTAAATTCTTTATACTACTTATTTACCGATTTAGATGCATTGTTACGCATTTATAGGAATATTCAATGATGTTTTCTTATTTATTTCTAAATGTAATTTTAATAATAAAGTATCTTTTGGTATGTAAGCATTACTAACACTATTTATATAACGAATATTACTTTCCTATAAATGTAATTACATTTGTAAATCATTTGTATATTTTTGTTTTCTATGTAACGATAAATTTTATAAATGGAATTATAATACTATCTAGTATGGGACTTTCAGTAATATTTCTTTAGTTATTCATCGTACTTGTTGCATAGAATACTATGCGGTATGAGTGTAATTTATGAGCACTGAATAAATGGATGAACAACACGCGGTGGTATGGGGCGCTATATGATATTTATTCGATTATTCATTGTAAGTAGATGGAACTCATGATATTGGAATAATACTTATGTGAGGTGATGCTCATGGTAATGAGAAAGCTCGTGGGTTTGAGCTAGGTTGGTGCCTATATATATGTAGATATCATGTGTGTGTCTATCATGATGTCTGTTAGTGGCATTGGAGACAACCAGGTTAGGCTAGCATCCATCCTAGTGACTTGATCTTGAGGTCGTGCCCCAGATCCATGGCACAATTAGTGATTATACATGGTGGATACCCTTAGCCCCTTATGTCACCTAGGTCAGCGGTATGTTACTATAGGTGCTTGATTTGGGTCATGACCGAGTCCTTGTGTTGATGAGCACACTAGTGGATATTATCACGATTGCTGTGGAGGTAACTGAAGACTATAGGAGTTAGATCTGGGTGGGTAGCCACTGTGGCTCCTGGAGTGGACGGATGTCCATCATTCTCCAGGCTGGTTACACTGAGTGATAGATAGGCATATACGATTTATACACTTCACCTGAGTATTGGATATTGAGATATAACTTTACTTGGGACCTTGTGTCTGTCGTACAATCTATTCTCATCACTACTTGATTTGATTTGTCATACATACATATATAGACACACACTAATATATTACTATGTATATGTATGTATGATCATTGATTGATTGATGGATGTATGATATGTTATTTGATTATATGGAATTCTTCAATGGGTGATTTATACACATATCCATTGACATATACCTAAGTTATGCTTATCATCATCAACTAATCCATTGACATATACTTAAGTTATGCTTATCATCATCAACAAATCCATTGACATATACTTAAGTTATGCTTATCATCATCAACTAACATATCATTACAGACATAGTCTGACCCGTGTGTTATTTATTACACTCCAGTCAGTTCAAGATATTCCAAATCAGGTACAAAGCGACTTTACAGCTTTATGATACTTTGGGAGGCTAGTAGATATATAGGACGATACATACCCTATGTATTTTTATAGCATCGGTAGTTTATTTATTTGATGTATTATGATGATGTATGTACATAATGAGCTAGAGACTATCGTTTCATAGCCCTACTAGATTTTATATATTATATTTTACCTGCTGTGTTTTGATTCTATGAACTCTATTTATTTTCTATGACTCTTCATTGTTCTGTCCTAGAGGCACACATATTTATTGCTATGTGTTGAGACAGTGCACGTGAGTGGTACATATTGTATAATTTGAGATATGTACCTGTGCTAGCCTAGGGAATATTCAAATTGTAGCCCATATCACATTATTCTCCATATTATCTAATAATATTACCCAGTAATACTCTTGAATATTATGCGTATAGAGATAGGGTTAAGTCCGGCAAGTTTGTCGTTTTCAGAAAACAATTTTGGTGTAGACATTTTTCCACAAAATTTAGTTAGGTAGATTAGGACATCAGATTCATAATAGTTGTCCTTATAGTATTAGAAAGGTTAAACATTACATTTCATTATACTAGTAAACCCCTACTAGACTTTATGTTTCCAAAAATATAATATGAAACATAAAAATCTTTCGATTTCTCTAGTGGATGTTACGACTCACATGCCTTGGAATTCCGACCTTACGAAAAGCTTAACATGTCATAGGACTGCATGTGATCGATAATGCCTTATCAGTCGTATCATATACTACTCCTAACCTCGTGGTCTTTGTCCTAATATCATCTTTATCTTAAGGAAAGCTCAACAAATAAAGAGAGATTATTAACTTGTAACTACCATTTCATGACGGTCTAAGTATAATGCACATACCTTGAGGATAGCTCAACAAATATGTGTTGTATCTTGCCTTCTCTATTATATATCTTAACAATACTACACATAACATCTCTGGCTTGAAGAAAGCTCAATAGCTAAAGAGTATGCAAGTGATTTATTGGTATATAAATGATAGAGAATAGCATATACATTAACGATTCATAACGTTTATATATTTAGTTGAATGATATCAACTTATGGAATAATGTATATCATATGAAATATCCTCGTGATTCAAGTGTCAGACACATCTGAAATAATGGTATATGTACTATACATATACCTTTATTCCTTAAATCTATTTTAGATCTATTATTGTTCATATTTTTATTATACATTCATATTATATGGGTTTAATTCTTGCGTGACAGTTTATAATTCTAATTAACCTACATTATAGTCTTATGTATAATCTTATATTATTTTTATTAATTAAATATTATTTAATTAATTAATTTAATTAGTTAATTAATTAACATTTTAATTAATTTTCATTTATTCATTTTAAGCATTTTAAATTTAATATATATGTTATAATATTTATAGTTATACACATATATCTTAATAAATGTATATTATATTATTTATTAATTAAATTTTTATTAATTTTACAATTTTTTTTTTTAATAAATTATAATGAATTTTGAAAATTATAATATGTATATATATTACCTTTAAACATTTTAGGATAACTTTACATATACCAATATATATGTAATTTAATTTAATTTAATTAAGTTTTAGATATTTAATTAATCTAATTAATTATCAATAATTTTCAAAGATAATCATTTAATTTCCAAAAAAAAATTTGAAAATCTTTTTATAACATTTATAAAATATTTACTTATTTCAAAATTTAACCTTTTAAATTTGAATATTAATTTTGCAAACTATATTTTAAAACTTAGCGCATGGCTCAAATTAGAAGGCCTTTATACTTGGGATAATCTTTCGGCTTACTTCACCTTTCAAGCTATGTCAATAGCTAGATATGGCAGAGTACTTTATTACCGAAACCCAACCTTCAATACTAATTTTTTGGACACCCTACTAAATAGGCAGGTTTTAATAAGTTAGCCATAATAATTTTAATTAAGATCGCATGGGCTATTGGCTCTAATACCATTATTGGAACAGGGCTAGTACGTAGCAAGATAAATGGGTGAATTTAGAAAAAAAATTCCATTTTAAATCTTAGTGGGCATATGAAATCTAAATTGATTTCACCTAATTTAAATAACTTTTAAGTAAAATGTTAGTTTAATTTAATTAATTAATATAAAGATATGAATTTGTATATAAAGATATATATATATGTGTGTGTGTGTAAAGTGTGTATGTGTATCAAATATACACATACATATAAGTGTACATGTAATATACATATGTGTACATGATTTAATCTGCCCATATATATATGCTGAGATTTACTCTGCCACATACACGCTATGTAACATCCCGTAATTTTACGAAATTAAATAATTAAATTAAAAGGGTAAATTGTAACTTTAACCTAAAGGGAAAAATATTATTTTCACAGGAGTAGGAATTAGACCTCGAGACTTATTTCATTGCATGCAGAATGTCGTTTACAGTCAGAAAACATATATAATTTAGTAAATTTGGTTAAACGGTCTAGAAATTATAAAATGTCAAAACTTGGTGGCATTTCCGTAATATATTGATTTCGAAAATATAGCATATGTATTATTATTTTCAGCTTATAAATACATTCCTAACTCATTCTTTGGGCTAGAAAATCCTATCTCTACTTCTAAGACACTAATCTCCAAATTAAATACAAATTCTCTGAATCAATCCCTGATCGACCAAATCAAATCCAATTTAAACGTATTAAAATATGAAATCAAACATCACGAAGAGATCTACACAAATAAATGGAAGCTACAAGGAATTTTCCATTTTCAAGGCAAGCAATTTCTAGACAGCAAAGAACAAGGGGAATTAATCTCAAATCGGAGAAGATGCAAGGCTAAACAATGAGTGGGATTTATCATATTTGTGTATATATATTAGTAAGATGTAGTAATCCACCTCTTGTGAACTTAAAACCAAATTATAATGATGTAACTAATAATCAAAAAACTGATTTTTATTTATATAACCTGATTAGGATGTTATATGCCATGGCTAGATAGTCCAAAATATAATTTTCCTCGGTTGTAATTAGCAAACATTAATCTCCTTCTAATTAAAAAATGCAAAACATACAAGTGTTCCAAACTATACATATTATATATCAAAATTATAGTTTTCGATGACACGAATCCACGGGTAGTGTGCATTCGTCGATTGGATGTATGGATTGATCAGAAAACACGTCAGAAGTGATAGAGTTAAGGGTATGCCCTAGGGGTAATTATATAATTTGTTACATATATCTAACTCAACGACCAATCTTGTTCGAAATTAAAGGTATTTTCTTTCTATTATGTACTAGATATAATGTGATTATGTTAATTAATTAATTTAATTAAAAGTTTATTTAATAAAAAATTCATAAACGGTATATTTTGTGATAGTAATTACAAAGTGTTGTAAATGTGAGTAATTTATCACAATAAAATAAATATACCATTTTAAATGTTCCTAGTCAAAATGCATCAAAACTGGTTATCGATGTATTCGTTGAGACTAGAGTATGTAATGCTCTCCAAATGTTGGGTAATGTATTACTCATGGCTGCTAGGGGCCCTAAGAAGTTATGTACCGATAGCTATTGGATAACTATGGAACGACTCACTCGATAGTTTCTGGTGGTAAATATAACTAAGGTCAAACAGAAAATATCGATAAGACTGACTTAAACTATTCTCTCGACTGGAGAATACCATGGATCTTCAGTATGAAAGCTCCACTTTGATTATAGTCAAATCATGGCATGGCGTTCCATCCAGTGACTATAGTTGGGTCGAGCGGAAGTATTGGAAGTGAAGCACTATTCAAGAGAAAATTCGTCTTCTCGGTTATATGGGGTTAGTATTACGGTCAACTCAATTCAACTCAAAGTCAAAGTTTCTTGCCAGAGCATTTCATTAATAATTATTATTATTATTGAACCAAGGACTTTGTGTTTGGACTATAAAGTTGAATATGGAAGATATTGGAATTTTGAGGATTAACAAATTCCATAAATCCGAAGTGATAGTTTTGATGAAGAGAATTAGTGTAAATAAATGTCACAACCGGGTAACACTGATTAAACTAAAATTGGATTTTATCGAAACTGAGTAAGTGATAAATTTGGCCATAATGTCACACCATCTGCTAAGTGACGTGTGAACGTTAATATCCGAATAGTTCGATGTTGTCGCTGACTGAATTTACACCCAAGAGTCACACAACCGAAATGATGATTCAATTTAGACAAAACGATTTAATTAGTTTGTAATTGTTATAAATTAATTATTATTTATGAAGTATTAATTAAAAAAAATTAATATGATTTGAGAAATAAACGTTGTTATGTGTGTGTGTATTTATAATAGTTATAAATATAACGATCGATATGAGATATCGATAACAGATTAAGTATAATTGTATATATTTAATTTGGATTAAAATGGGCTAATGGTCTATGGTATTTTGAGGGAAAAGTAGGCTATTTTAGCATTTGTTAGGGGCGGCTAAAAAAATGGTTATAGGCTTGGAGATGTGTGGTTAAGATTAAGTGAGGAGTATTAGATACTTACCTATTTTCTCTCTTATTCAACCATTTAAATAATGATCTCAAACCCTAATTTTTGACTACTTTTAGCCGCCGTATCCTTTCTTCTTCCAGGATGAAATCTATCTTTAAAACAATCCCTAAATACTCAAATCAAATTCAAGTATAAGCTAAGGCTATTCGATAGTGAAAGGTCGGTGAATCCAAACTAGCAATCTGTCAGATCAAGGAATATTCAAAGGGAGAGAATTTACTATTTCAACGTGGACTTAATGGCATTTTTAGTAGGTAATTGTGAAGACCCGTTTCTTCAACCCTTGGAAATCGAAACCAATACATCCTTGGTATTCACATGCCGCAATCCAAGTGCCTGAGAGGATTTTCTTTAAGGGTAAGAAAGAAATAAAGGCAGAATAGAATCTCGCACGAATGGAGTAACATATAACATCTCAACATATAATCCTTACAGCGGAAAATTTTTAATACGTTTATCAGAGTTAAACATGGACAGTTATAAATATCTGTCCTTAAAATGCGGAATACAGTAGTAAACTAACGCAGTGGGAAAGGAAATGTATAACTATCTACAAGAACATCTTCAACTCCAAACTTCAAGCTCCATCATAATGCTCCAAGTTAAACTAGACTACTTGGCTGTCCGAAAAAATAGGGCACCCATAGTTTAAGGGAAAACAAAATAAACTCTGGGTAAGTCATGGGACTTGTGTGAGAAACTCAAAATACTAGTGTTTGAAAACAAAAAGTATCACATAAGCCCATGCCGGACATAAACACGAAACGAGTTTTTACATTATGATAACTAAAACATTTTCTACGCAAAATCTAGGAATATTAATTTTAATGACATTCTTTTGAAAATACTTTTCAAATAAACTTATGAATCTTAGCGGAATTTGTTACCATTGTTAAATTCCGGATATGTTAGGCTCTACAAACAAGTCTGAAGGCACTTATTGAAGAATGCATTCCATAAAACGGCAAGCTAAGAGACTACCTTCCGTACAATACATCTCTAAAGGGATGTACCGAGGATACAAAAATGATCCTGCACATCTGGCAAGACCGGTCTATCCCTTTTTGGCACTCAAACATGACCTGGATAGAAGCTGAATATGTCATCACCTCAGTCGTAACCGACCTATCTGGGATCCCATAGCATACACTACATACTCGACATATAGAGTGTAATCTAGAAAGGTAATGATCATGACGTAATGGTTGCGAACCACATAGCCTTACGGCGTACCCTGTTTAAGCCATTACCGGTGATAAGGTCTGAAGTAATGATTACCTTCCACCTAGCACATTCCACTTTAAATGCCATATTGCCAGTTCCATCAAACACTATTGATTTCCACAAATGTACAACCTCTGAGCTCATACGTCTCAGAGAAAGGTGTTAAGCTAAGAGAAGTTGTCCTCTCCGCCCCCAAACAGATGTACGTTTGTAAAATTCAATGTACGTGCGATTTAGAAATGCAATGTTAGACATTAGTCCATACAAGTTATCCAGAAACAAGATAAATCAAAGGTACTCTCCTACCATATCTTGTCGGGAATAACTCCTAGGATTAGTAGCGAGAAGTCCTTGTATCGAAGATATGGAATAAAGAACTACTGCCACATATATGTGTGTGTGTGTGTACATATACATACATACATACATACATACATACATACATATATAAGGGAAAATTTCCCTAGAGGGTCAGTGGCAAGCAGCCCTACATCCCATCTCCCAAATCATATCATCCCATGTCTTTTATTTTCGAACACGTAAATTGGTTCGAAGTGGTCTTCGGATAGGAATCACCCAAATCTTACTCAGGTTCCTTCAAATCAATCATTAATAAAAAGATGTCAAGTGAATAAGGAATTATTCTTTGATTGATTAATCAAAATATCTTCTAGAGATATATATCATTAAAACATTCTTTTTGGTATATACAGAATCATTTAACCTCTCTTTAACTTTGGAGCTACCAAATCATTTTCATAAATCATGTTAGAAAACATTATTGAGCAAATAGGATCATGGAAATTATACTAGTTATACTAAATATCAATTTATGTATTCAACCTTTACTATCCGTCGAATAACGATGAGATCACCTTTTAAATTCTCGCGGATAGTACGGATTCCCTCCTCAGAATTTAATACCAAGTATAAGAAGATTATTTCTATACAATCCAAGTTATTTGAATTTGGAAAATTATATCTTTTAAACTTTGGGAAATTTTGTTATGAGTAAATCAAATTTATTATCCCCTCCGTCGGGCCAATCCGGGTAGCTAGGGAAGGTAGGCAACTGATTTTCCAGACCTAAGTCTAGAGACTACCTCTCTGTCATTCATAAGGTGGTCAAGTTATTTGATCAACTCTAAATCTTTTAACATACTTAATTTACTTTAATTATTTTAGAGCATCCAGACTTTCCCTTCGATCTGTTCCAATGGTTGGATTTTCTGTGACACTCACAAATTGAACAAATGTATTAGTCGTTTCTGCATACTCATTTTTAAACCTCTTAATCATCTTTAAATTACTTAATTATTTACTTGGAAAGGTTCACAAAATATTCGGGAAAGAATAATTAAGTTAAAACCATTGTTTGCAAAAGTTATTAAAAACTGCTGCGAAAATGTGCTGCAAATAGTGTTTTAAAAACATATTTGATCAAGACAACTTTTCTATCATTTGAAAGTCCATATTTATAACTGAAATCTCTAATAATATTTTTTAATATATTGCAAAGATTTTTCCACATTTTTAAAGAATTAAAAAATATAAATTTTAAAGAATCCCTTTTTGGATTTTGAACTGCAAAACCGTGATTATTTCGAAAACTTGTTTGCTTATATTTCTAAATTTACAAAATGAACTCTTAATTTTCTTTCTTCTTTTGAAAACTATAGTTATAAGAGTTCAGAGAATTCTTATTACAAAGAATTCCGACTTCGAATCCATCATTTAAATGGATTTAACTTCCTACGGTGCGAAATCAGGAACTGCCGTTACGTGACTCGCCAATTTTTGACTCAATTTTCATAACTTGTCAAAACTTCACCAAATTGGATTTTAGTATTTATAATTCATTTACAAACCATTTTAAACCATTTTCAAGAGGTTTAAAAATCTCATATACACCATTTCATTTATTAAAGGAAAGTGATTTCCTTTGTGAGTTTCGACGTGTATTTAACGTGAATCATTTTGGCATTAAATAAACGTAAAATCAACATCGAAACTTGATAATCAAACATAGCAACCAAACAATATATCATATCATCATTCAAAGTATATATATAAATATAAGTGGAGTATTCTCACCTTTATTTTATGACGAACTAACTAGATATAGCTTCGCTAACTTGAAATCAAAGCTCATGACACTTGCTCTTTTCCTTCCTAGGTGGCTCGGCCTTGGTCCTTGGAGGCTTGGGTGCTCATGGCCTAGCTCTAAAGGAGGTGGTGCTCTCGGCCAAAGGGGTGGAAGGTGATGGTCGTGGGTTTATATGAGGAAGAGGAGTGTTATAAAGTATTTTTGAGGTGGATATACTAATATATTTTAATTTCTTTTTGTAATTATTTTCTCCATAATTTCTTTATATATGAAGCCATTAGAATTGCTTGAAGAAGGAGCAAGAAGATGAAGTAAAGAGCTTAGGAATTTATGAAAGAGATGTGGTGTATTTATAGGAAATTTTGAAAACAATATATCTAAATATGAATGGACTAAAATGTCCCTTGCCGACACCCCCTTCATCACCTCAAACGCACAACTCCCCCTTTCAACCTCCATATACTTTTGTAAGAGTGTAAGGTGAGTTAATGTTTGCTTTTGGGTGGCTTAAGTATTAAGTGTTTAGGAAAATATCTTGATATTTTGTAATATGTATATTTAAAGTTATATGTATATATGTATGTATGTATGCATATATATGTTCATGTGCGTGTTAGGGTGTGCTTGTGTATGTTATATATGTGCACATAACATATAAACAAGGTAGCAACGACTTTTGAACAACTTCCATTCGTTAAACCATTGAAAATCGGAAAACCGATTCCCGGTCATATTTTCACTTATAACTTAATTTACATATAAATGTAAACAAAATTCAAAAAATCATTTCTTATCATTTTTAACTAATTAAAATGATTACATTTGATTTATAAAACCATATAAATTAGTATTAAACAATTGTTTACAAAAGGTGCTATTATATCGATAAAACGATACGAATTTTCTTATATTTTCAAATCTAGTATATATCTTTATAAAACTTTAATAAATGTTTTATGATCACTTTATAACTATTTAAAATGAATTATTATCATTTAAAACAATGATTAGAATAATTTTAATAATCATTAAATCGGTAAATATCAATTTAAATCAATAATCAATTATTAAATATAAGGGCATCGCTGATGATGTCATAAATACTTTTAATTTCCCAAAAACAAAATAAATAATTTTATTTCATATTCTTGTTTAATTATAAAAATAAGTGTATGTATCCAGCTCTGTACGCGACGTTTTACGATTATAGAGCTGTTTATTGATAAAACGTTTTTGGCCATTTTATCGATATATTTCTGATGTATATATTTTGTGAACATTTTTCCAAAATAAGTTCATTATTATTATTCATTAGTTAAAACTTGGTTATTTATGAAAAATAATCTATATTTGAATATTTAAAATAATTTAAATATCCTTAATCAAAGTGAATAAATTTTGGGTCCTTACATAGCAGAGCGAGAGAACGCATTGAGCTTTTTATGACAGAAGCAGAAATCACTTCCTTTATTTTGTTTGGCTTCGGCCTGACTTTCCACATTTCATTTTGAACCCTGCGACGTATAAACTATGACTACTTGACTACTCTCCCTAGGGAGTACGCCATGGAGCACATGGAAGACGTGGCAGACGATGTACTGATGGAAGGGGTCCAGCAGAAGCTGGTCGTCCTCTGCGACAAAGCTAGGGTTCCGTTACCCCAAGGGATTTATTCATCCCACATTACGGACCGTATGTTCACTTCAGACCATGATTTTGATTATATCAACTTCTGTTACCATGATTTATTGGCCGTACTTCCCCACTTAAAAGTATTTCGTCCTCGAAAGGTGTTTGCCTAGAATATTTATTTTTAAACTTACACCCGTACGATGTATATAGACCATCCGTATGCAATATCTGATTCGATCTACTATTTGAATCCGCACTTTACTTCCGAACAAGTATTGATCCGCCGATCCTCTAGTGCGGAATCCGATCAGGATTTCCGATCATAATTTTAAGTTTTTCTTGCATAGCTCTCAGCTATGATAAAAACTCAAGTATCCAACCACAAACCCTCATTAATGCTCATCGTCAAGAATTGAGTGATAAATCCTTTTTCGGACCTATGTAAACTCCTCCAAAGTTTCGTACTTGAATCCTAGATCTGAATTGGGCGACGAAATAATCCACACTCTTTATATATAATAATCTTTCCAAGAAATCATTCAAGTTAAAAGATAACTTTCCTTTTATTATAATATACCCCTTATATTATCTTTTATTTCTTTTAAATCAATATTAATTGCAATACTTTTGTATTAAAACTTCTTTGTTAGTCAAAACTTACTTATTTAATTAATACCTCTTTATTAATCAAAACTTCCTTTACATGTATATATAAATATATCTTTTTCAAAAATATTTAGCAAAGTTCTGTTTTAAGTTCAAAAGAAGATTTTCCATTTAAACTTTGCTTCTTTAATTAAGAATTCTTATTGATTCATTTAGGATATTTATGTAATTGCAATGAACGAAGTCGAAAATGAAATAGCTTATTTATATTATACACTCCATAATTTACATATTATACACTCCATAATTTACATCAACGCTCCGAATTTGACATAGGTTATACCTAAAGCATACAACTCCTATAGTAGGATATATAACACTAATACCATACATCACCTACTAGCATAACATCTCATCTCACATCATACATAAGCTATATATAGATATACTAAATAGATAGATAGAAGACTGCCTTCAACCATCATACTCATCATCTTCCTTATTCTTCTGAATTGGAGGCCGATGGGGCCCTCCAATATTCGAAATCTATCGTAACTTCCGCAATCCCTTCTTCGTCACTGTCCTACTTGTCGTCTACATCATTCCCATCTTTCAATTGTTGCATCTCTCCTTCAACATAAGGCAGCCATGGCTGGTTCCATGGAACGTGATTGAGACCAACAGATGCTTCCTGCATTTCTTCACTTTCTGCTATTTCTTTGAGTCCTTTCATTTAAACCTCCCATGGATTTTGAAACACTTCAGCTTCTTCCACAAATATTTCCTCATTCTCTCCTTCCATTTCAACCCAGTTGATGTAAGAACTGGATAATTCTTCTCGCCAAATAACGTGTTCTCCTTACATTTCCCAAATCACATTGCTATCTGCGCTACTATAGTCTGATATTAGGGTTTCTAGGTCCTCTATGGGTTCGGATTCCTCCTCCATAGGTTCAGATTCCTCTTCTATAGGCTTTGACTCTGCTATGGGTTCCAATTCAGAACTGGCTAGATCTGTTATCCATATTCCTTCCGAGGCTTGTGCAGACTTATCATCATCGGATATAACGATCATTTCTGGAGTAGTGGGTGGGATGAGCATTTTCGCCATTTGGTACCCGCCTACATCCCTTTTAGTGTACGGGAGACACTCCTCTTCCATCTGAGTCCAAATGTTGCTCGATGACTGCTTCGATGGTTCTTCCTCATCGCTTGAGGATAATGAGATTATCCTTTTCACCCCAATTTGCTCGTGATGACTCAACCTTGGAATACTTCCTACCATATGATTTTTACAAATGTAAACGCACCCTCTTAGATATAGACACTAAGTATTTCACTTATTCTAACTCATTCTAATGTCAAGTTATCAACATCCTATTTAATTAGGCACATCCTAATATAAATTGGTCTTAACTATAACCTTTTAAGGGAAAGGATTTTCCAAGCACTTGGTGTTATTTTCCCCCAAACCAATCTTCAAAAACGAATTGAGATTTCTATCAAAATGTTTTATCTTCTTCAAAATCCTTTCGAAATCTTTTATCAGGAAAAACATTCCAAATATACTATTTCAAATCTTTTGAAAAGCTCTTTTTTTCAAAAATTCCGACCTCCAGTATATTCCTTAGCACATCTAGGTTTCATTCATTATTAATGCTTTTAGTGCTATTATAAACATCTTATAGTCAAACTGTGAAATTCTAATCACAAGATGTTTATACCGAACCTGATTTTTTGATAATCCAATACTAAATTTTCAAAGATATCCTTTTTATTCAAAATATAATTCTAGGTAAAATTATCTCTTTTACCATAATTTCAACACAAAAATCATTTTTATATAGCATTAACAAATATGTGCTCTTATATAATACACTTAACTCATGCTAAGGTGGTACTAACCCTATCTCTAATGAGTTACTCATCCTAAGATATTATGAAACTTATCTTTGATGGGACTTTACCCTTATCAGGCTTAGGTGTTCGCTCAACCTAAGCTCTGATACCAAATGTTAAAACCCGTTTCTTCGACGCTCAGAAATCGACACTAATAGATCCTAGGTATTCACATACCGCAGATCTAAGTGCCGAAGAGGCGACTCTTTAAGGGTAAGAAAGAAATAAAGGCAGAATAGAATCTCATACAAATAGAATAACATATAGTATTTCAACACATAATCTTTACAGCGGAAAATTTTAAATACATTTATCAGAGTTAAACATGAACAGTTATAAATATTTGTTCTTACAAATGCGGAATACAATAGTAAACTAATGCAGTGGGAAAGGAAATGGAGAACTATCTATAGGAACATCTTACGCTCCAAACTTCAAGCTCCATCACAGTGCTCCAAGTTAAACCCGACTACTTTGTTGCCCAAAAAAATAGGGCACCTAGAGTTTAAGGAAAAGAAAATAAAATCCAGGTCGGTCATGGGATTGGTGTGAGAAACTAAAAATATGAGCGTTTGAAAACAAAAGGTATCTCGTAAGACTACGCCGCACATAAACACGGAACATGTTTTTACCTTATGATAACCAAAACATTTGCTACGCAAATTCTAGGAATATTATTTTTAATGATATTTTTGAAAATAACGTTCAAATAAACTTATGAATCTTAGCCAAAATTGTTACCTTTATAAAATTCCGGATATGTTAGCCTCTACAAACAAGTCCAAAGGCACTATTGAGAATTGCATTCCATACAATGGCAAGGTAAGGGACTACTTTCCGTATAGTACATCTCTAAAGGGATGTACTGAGGATACACAAACAATCCTCCACATCTCGCAAGACCGTTGTATCCCTTTTTGTCACCTATACATGGCCTGGATAGAAACTAAATATGTCATCACCCCGGTCATAACCGACCTATCTGGGATCCCATGAAATACACCACATACTCGACATATAGAAAGTAATCTAGAAAGGTGATGATCATATGTAACATCCCCTATATTGAGGCCCGAAGCTAAGCGCTACATATGCTGCAGTCATTCATAGTGTTAACTTCCGGTGACAAAATACGGTAATGCTAATGGTATCCATAATATCAGAAGTACATGAATATGAAATAAAATACACATAGAATTAAAACATCTTTTCTAATTACATTTCAAATCCATATTTCATATTCAGATACATAATCCCAAAACGTTTCCCAGGTTTTGATCAAATATAATTATCACAAATTACTCCAAGAGCAACATATGAAGATGCCCCCATGGATGATCAGAGTACTAAATTAACATGTCTATCATAAATACATCACAGTGGAAATAAAACTAAGTAGCTCCTACATAGCTAACTTTGCCTCCTATACATCTTCGGAAGCTTATTCGACCAACCTACCAAACCTGAAAACCCTAACTCTCAATCTACTCAAATTATATTTTGAGCACCGAGAGTATAAGGAGAAATCATAAACTTCGAGTCAGACATAAAGCCTAGTGCGAATAATATTATTACATCTCGGTTAACTGGTATTAACTGAGAACATGCCGCTTAGCGGAACGGGTTTCCCTTCACTAATATCCCTTTAAAAAGCATATCATTTGCAAATCAAAACCTGCAATCAAATTGATTACAACAATAGCAAGTACATATATGCATAAAATCAGGAAATCAATGGACTATCTGTCCACACTATAGTTTTACTTGGCTAACTATTAACCATTGGCTGACTCGGGCCAACCAAACATAACCAAAATTCAAACTTCTATTAGACACAATACTGAGCTGACTGCCCTTAAATTCTTTTTCTAGGATCAACTGAACCTGATGGTTTTGCGGGCTCACCAATAACCTATCTTTACCTTATATATTCCTTTCGGTGTGTAACCTCAATTTAGTTCCACCTGTGACAAGCCCTACACACTGGAATTTTGGACTTATTTAGCTAGGGGCTAAGAGCTAAAGTATAGGGCGCAACCCTACACCAGTCCCATCTGATCTTCTAATTTTCGAGTCATAAACTTAACGTTAACTGGCATTTTCATATTTCATTTCCTGTCTTAGGGTTAACTACCCTTTCAAAACTTTATTTCCTTGTAAATATCCTTTACAATTGATTTACCCCAAAATTCATACTTTTATAAAACAAGAAAATCATATACTTTGATTTTCTCAAAATACTTATGCCATGATATATATATACATTACACAAAACAATGTTGACGAAATCTAATGGGATTATCTATCCCTCCATAGCAAGTTAAAAACAGTTTTTAACTAAAAAGATCTTAGGCCACGAAGCTAAGGTAAATCATTCGAAACCTTTGTTTTAAAACTTTAAACAATCCCTTTCGAATCCACTGAAAGTACCCCTTTCAAAATAAGTTAACTACTATACCATGAAACACTAAGCCAAAAAGCCAAAACATACCTTTTGAAACATTTGGAAAATAGACCTTTTGAAATCGTTGAGAATAACTCTTCGAAAGCTTTATGAGAACCTTAGACATCCTCTTTTCAAAACCCTTTAAACGTGCCTTTCGAAAGTATTAGAAACCTTCCACTCAAATACTCAAAGTAAACCTTTCGAAAACATTGGGGTATCTCCCCTTCGAAATTCACATTATAAACCTTTCAAAAGCATTAAAATTCCTCACTTAAAATATACCTTCGAAAGTATTGGAATCAAGTAATAGTTTGTGGAACATAGCTTCGAAACCATTTACAATCATCTCTTTCGAAACCTTTGGGTTTAACTTTTAATATAAACAACGGTCGTAAAGAACTGGGGCGAAAGCATTGCTTTCGAAAGCATTAATCCTAAGTAAAAGAAAGAGGGTGGGTTCGAACCAACCGTTTCGCAAACATTGAGAAGCCGCTTCCAAGTATAAAGGCAAAAGCATTCTTTCGAAAGCATTGGTTTGAAGGGTTGAATGCGACAGCATGGTTTTCGACCTCTTTCGAACGCTTCATTTTAAAACAAAAAATCGGCAACCCTTTTGAAAGCCCTTCTTATATGAACAAAAGTGAGTTGGTTAAGTCGACAGCTAACCCCAACCCTTTCGAAAGTATCAGTTGTAAACAAAATAGTTCAAAGTTAATAAAAGTGACTTCTACCCCTTCGAAAGCATGGTTTTGACCCTATTCCTTTCGCCTTTCTCCCATCCACTATGTACCAACGAGTTGATACCATGTGTATTGGTTTTGACTTGGTTAGGGGTGGAAGTATGAGGTCGAAAGGTAGTTGAAGGAAGTGGCGAAGCAGCAAATTTTTGCAAAACTGATTATTAGCCTTTTAAAGTAATTTCTTTCCGACCAACTTGCCTTATTTGTAAACATATAATTGGCTGCCAATTCTTTTTCAAAATCATTTTCTAAAAGTGCTGCCGAATTCAGTAATTAACAATTTAAAACATTTAACAAATTAGCCCTTCACCTTTTCGAAACATATAAAACATTTAAGTCACATACCTTAAATAATTTTATATCCATAATAAAATACTTAGGAAAATTCTCCAAAAATTCTCATAAATCACTTTTAATATGTTTCCTAACATATTTAAATTTCAGCCCCAAGGCTAACATATAACTGCCGAAAATAATTTAAACCCAATTTTAGCCATTTTATTTCATAGAAAATTCATAATAAATCCACAATAACTTAGAGAATTATGAAACTTGAAACCCACTTCTAAAATAATGTTTCTGACCATATATCAAAAACGCAAGCCATTTGGATGTCATTTAATAGGTTTTTCAAATCCATAATTATCTTAAAATTCATGTCAAACAACATAATTCATCAACAAGCATATATATCCATGTAAACAATCGAATCATGGCATATTATTTGCAAATTATATTCGGAACTTAACTCAAAACCGAAAGCAAAAAAAATGAGATGTAGAATCACTATTCACCTTAGCTTAGTGTTAAGAAGATTGAGATTTGTTCTTTGTTTAATCCCTTAAAGCTTCCTACTTGTTTCCTTGCTTATCTTCCTTTTGATTGCTTTTAATGGTGGTCGGCCAAACTTCTATATATTTAGTTTTGTTTATGAATGTTGTAAATGAAAATGGAATAAGAGTTTAGGGTATAAGAACATAGCCTATTCCTATTTTTCTCTTACTTTAATCCCCTTACTTCATTTTAAATTTTCATTTGTTTATACATTAATTAAGGCATGGCTATCCTATGATTATAAAAATCTCAATCCCTTAACCACTTTGGCCTTTACATTATTCTATTTAATTTATCTAATTAAATCTTCTAAAAAATGTTATTTAAAATTAGGAATGTTACAGGCTCCCCTCCTTAAATATTTCATCCTCGAAATTACGATAAGATACCCATAATAATCAAACATAAAGGTAAAACATACCATGAAACAAGTCAGGATAAGTATCTCTAATCTTGCTCTCACTTTCCCAAGTACAGTCTCTCTCATCGTCACCCCACTGGAATTTGACTAATCTGACCGTCTTGTTCCTTAGTCTCTTCTCATCCCAAGCGGCTATGTGAACTGGTTTTCTAACTATAGTCATATTCGGTTGCACTACTAAATCATCTAACCCAGTTGGTGCTATAGTCATTTTTGGATCTTGAATCCACTTCCTTAGATGAGAAACATGAAAAACATTATGGACTCCTACCAAACTATTCGGTAACTCCACTGTATACGCGAATTTCTCAATCCTTTCTATAAGGAAATGGTCCAATGAACCTTGTCGCCAATTTTCCTGATTTCCCAAATCGGATTACACCTTTCATCGGTGATATCTTAACGAAAACTTGTTCTCCAACTGAGAAATCTATGTCTTTTCGTCTTCTATCGGCATAACTCTTTTGCCTAGACCGAGTTTCCTTCATTCTTGCTCGAACTAACTCAATCTATTATGCAGCTTCTCTAGACAAATCCGGACCAAGAATTATCCTATCTCCGGTCTCTAACCAACAAACGGGATATTTGCATGGCCTTCCATACAAAGCTTTAAATGGTGCCATCCCTGTACTAGTCTGATAACTATTGTTATACAAAAACTTGACTAAGTATAGGTGGTCTTCCCATGACCCTCCAAAATCTGGCACACAAGCCCTTAAAAAATCCTCTAAGACTTTGTTAACTCTTTCCGTTTATCCATCTGTCTATGGATGGTAAGCGATACTCATCTTGAGCTTGGTACCCAAAGTCTCATGTAGACTTTTGCAGAACCCGCTGGTGAATAAGGAGTCTCTGTCACTTACTATACTACTAGGAATTCCATGCAGTCTAACTATATTTTTCATGAATAATTTAGCCAAAACAAGTGTCGTACTGGTTGATTTAACTGGAATGAAATGGGCACTCTTGGTTAACCTGTCCACAATGACCCATATACTTTCATTTCCTCAATTTGACCTTGGCAACCGGTCTATAAAATCCATTGAGATAGAATCTCATTTCCAAACTAGAAAATCGAAAGGCTGAAGCAACCCACTTGGTTTCTAATGTTCAGCTTTTACTGTTGACAGTTCAAATACTGCTTCACCCATAAGCCAACATCTCTCTTCATACCTTCCCAAAAGAAACTTATTTTCATGTCTTGATAAATCTTAGTTACTCCCAGATGAATGGTGAACTTTGAACGATGACATTCTCCAGGAACTTCCTTCCTAATGTTTCCCACATTCGGAACACACAGTCTTCCTTTATTCCTTAACCACCCATTTTGGTCAAGACTGAAATCTTTCAAGTCATTGTTCTCTGTTCCATCCCTTAACTTTCTTATTCGTTCAGCCAATAACTGATCCTCCCCTTGCTTAGAAGCAATCCTTTTGATCATCACCGGTCGAACTTTTAAACATGACAACATAGCAGTTTCTTTGTTAGAACTACTTTTAGATCTCCATTATACTCCGCATGTGGTCAATGCTTCAAAATCTTCCCACTCGGTTATCATTGCCAATACTGCATTCTGATGTTTTCTGCTAAGTGCATCTACAACCTTATTGCCTTTTCCTGGTGTGTATTCAATACCGAAGTCATAAGCGGCTAAAAAATCTAACCACCTCTACTGTCTCATATTCAACTCCTTTTGAGAGAATAAATACCTCAACGACTTATGATCTGTATACAACTCGAATATTTCTCCCAAAAGGTAATGCCTCCACACCTTTAATGCAAAAATTACTGTAGCTAATTCCAAATCATGAGTTGGATAACTAACCTCATGCGGTCTGAGCTGTCGAGAAGCATAGGCAATCACTTTACCTCTTTGCATTAACAAAGCTCCTAATCCTGTTCTACATGTAGTTATATACACTACTACGTCCTGATTTCCCTCTGGAACAACTAACACAGGTACATTCATCAATAAGTGTTTCAGTTTCTGGCCTCCTCACACTTATTAGTCCAGACAAACTTCACATCTTTCCGCATTAGTTTAGTCATTGGTGCCGCTATCTACGAAAAATCCTTAATGAATCTCCGATAATAACCAGTAATCTAAGATAACTCTTTATCTCAATCACTGTCTCTGATCTCTTCTATTTATTCACCGCCTCAATCTTAGCTAGATCTACGGACAACCCTTTCTCTAAGACTACATGACCAAAAAACTTCACTTCCTTCTTCCAGAAATGACACTTCGAAAATTTCACTTTTAGTTGATGCTGTCTCAACGTCTCAAGAAACACTCTAAGATGAACGCCATGCTCTCTCTCATCTTTAGAGTATATCAAAATGTCATCTATGAACGCTAACACAAATCTATCTAGATGTTCCCGGAAGATCCTATTCATCAGGTCCATGAAAAATCCTAGCACGTTGGTTAATCCGAACGGCATTACTAACCATTCATACGATCCATATCTTATTCTAAATGCCATCAAAGGAATACTATCCTCAGCCACTCTAAGCTGATGGAATCCTGTTACTAAATCCAACTGGTAAAATACTTTGGCTCCAGTCAACTGGTCGAACAAATCGTCAATTCTAGGTAATGGATATCGGTTCTTTATCATTTTTTCATTCAACTTACGATAATCGATGCACAACCTTAACGATATGCCCGGTTTCTTTGCAAACACCACAGCTGCTCCCCAGAGCGAACTGCTTGGTTTGATAAAATTCTTGCCTTCTAAATCCACCAACTACACCTTTAACTTCTTCATCTCGGTAAGTGTCATTCTACTTGGCAGTCTATTCACCGGCTCCGCTCCTGGTACTAAATCTATCTGAAACTCAATAGCTCATTCCGACGGTAGTCCTACTACAAGCTCAAAGACGTTTGTGAATTCTCTAATAATGAAAAATCAGTTTAACTCGTATTCTTCCTCCATAACACCCAACAAAGCATTTACCCCAAAACTAGGGTTTTCCATGGAGTATATAATCTGATCACTAATACTAAGGTGTCTAAGTGATATTTTCCTATCATGGCAAAATATCCTAGCATCATATTTACTTAACCAATCCATACCCAAAATAATTTGGAACCCTACGAAATTAAATACATGCAAATCGCAAGAAAATATATGACATAACATTTCAAACTCTATGTGGTCACATCTCATCCCAAGAGCCACATACCCTCCTATCGAATTTGCAACCCTTAAGGAAGTAACTAGGTACGAGGATTCTAGGTTAAGGTTATCTGCCAAACAATGAAATATAAAAGAATGTGATGCACCAGTATCAAATAGAACTCTAACTGATACACCATGAATCAAAAGCGTACCTCCCAACACAGCTTTTCCTTTCTCCTCAGCTGTTGTCCTTGAGGTAGCTGGTTCCAATGCAAACATCTTGCCTTTTCCATCCTTGGCTGGCTCTTTGCACTAGTTCTTGTAATGTCTAATCTAAACGTAGTTGAAACATCGTACTCCCTTCTTGTCAGCAGCTTTCTTCCATTTGCCAATCTGGCACTCATCAGCATAATGTCACTTCTTATCGCACTTATAGCAAACTACATCAGCCTTTCCTTCCTTGGCTGCTCCACTCTTCTGAGCGCCCTTCTTTTGGAAAAACTTTCTCTTCTGGTTTCGCCCACTCTGAGCTTCCCCTGGTTTGCTACCATCATGAAAAGTAAGCATCTCCTCCTGCCTTAAAGCCATTTCAACAACTACAACACACAGATCCTTGATATGTGGCAGAGTCGCTTTAGCTAGTTCAGCTTTCAATTCATGGATGAACTTCTCATTCTTTTTTAGAACTGTATCACCCATAGCATATTCATATCTCGATAGCTCCTCAAACCTGGTTGCATACTCAAGCACCGTCATGTCTCCCTGCTACAACTCCATAAATTTCCTGAACAGAGTTGACTTAGCAATTTCCGACATGAACCTCTCCACAAACCTTCTTCTAAATTCAACCCATGTCATGGTCTCCTCATTAACTCCCACAGTAACACTCTTCCACCAGTACAATGCTGCTCCTTGCAACTATCTAGAAGCAAGTCTCCTTTTTTGCTCATTAAGCCCTAAATCAACAAAGATTCTTTCGCAATGAAGTAACCAATTTTCCACTTCAATTGCGTCTTCAGTCCTGATAAACGGTTTTCCTCCAAGCCTAAAATAATCTCTGCTCAATACTGCATAGTTATTAACCACCGAAGCTCCATGATTTCCTCCATCAACATTTCCTCCAACTAAACCTGCAGCAACTCCAACCTGCATTATATTAACGAAGAATTGATATATAGCTCCCATATCAGCTTGCGGCACTCCAGCACCGGCATTGCCATTTTCATTTGGGTCAGCATATGCCGGTCGACCCGGGTATCTCCTATTGGGTCAAGCATTTCCGTTGGTTATAGTGCTTCCCCCACCAATGTTAACTCTTCCACTTCTAGCATCTATATCTTACGTTCGTAAAATCTGCACTTGATTCTTTGTAAGATACAAAAGAATAGCCTAAGAGAGTTAGGAGAATAGATATAAAACATATACTTATATATAGTAAATACAAGTACGTTACTATAGCGTTATCCCGTACCCCAGTCTGTTCTCTAAATCTTTAGGATTATGTTTTCAAATATATTAATTTTAAAATTTCTTTTAACTTTTCATAAACCTATGCTCTGATACCAAGTTATAACATCCCCTATCTTAAGGCCCGAAGCTAAGCATAACAGATGTTGTAGTCATCCATAGTATTAACTTCCGGTGACAAAATACGGTAATGCTAGTGGTATCCATAATATCAAAAGCACATGAATATGAAATAAAATACACATAGAATTAAAACATCTTTTCTAATTACATTTCAAATCCATATTTCATATTCAGATACATAATCCCAAAACGTTTCCCTGGTTTTGATCAAATATAATTATCACAAATTACGCCAAGAACAATATATGAAGATGCCCCCTTGGATGATCAGAGTACTAAATGAACATGTCTATCATAAATACATCACAGCGGAAATAAAACTAAGTAGCTCCCACATAGCTAACTTTGCCTCCTATACATCTTCGGAAGCTTATTCGACCAACCTACCAAACCTGAAAACCATAACTCTCAATCTACACAAATTATATTTTGAGCACCGAGAGTATAAGGGGAAAACATAAACTTCGAGTCAGACATAAAGCCTAGTGTGAATAATATTATTATATCTCGGTTAACTGATATTAAATGAGACCATGCGGCTTAGCGGAACGGGTTTTCCCTTACTAATATCCCTTTAAATAGCATATCTTTTGCAAATCAAAACCTGCAATCAAACCGATTACAATAATAATAGAAAGTACATATATGCATAAAATTAGGAAATCAATGGACTATCTGTCCACACTATAGTTTTACTTGGCTAACTATTAACCATTGGCTGACTCGGGCCTACCAGACATAACCAAAAATCTAACTTCTGTTAGACACAATACTGGGCTGACCGCCCTTGACTTTCTTTTTCTAGGATCAACTGAACCTAATGGTTTTGCGGGCTCACCAATAACCTATCTTTACCCTGTATATTCCTTTCGGTGTGTAACCTCAATTTAGTCCCACCTACGATAAGCCCTACACACTGGAATTTTGGACTTATTTAGCTAGAGGCTAATAGCTAAAGTATAGGGCACGACCCTACACTAGTCCCATTTGGTCTTATAATTTCCAAGTCATAAACTTAGGGTTAACTACCCTTTTTATATTTCATTTCCTGTCTTAGGGTTAACTACCCTGTCAAAACTTTATTTCCTTGTAAATATCCTTTACAAATGGTTTACCCCTGAAATCATAGTTTTATAAAATAAGAAAATCATATACTTTACTTTTTCTCAAAATATTTATGCCATTGTATATATACTTTACACAAAACAATGTTGACAAAATCTAATGGGATTGTCTATCTCTCCAAAGTAAGTTCAAAAACCTTTATAACTTAAAAGATATTGCACCATAAAGCCAAGGTAAACCATTCAAAACCTTTGTTTTAAAGCTTTAAACAATCCATTTCAAATCCATTAAAAACCCCTTTCAAAATAAGTTAACTACTATATCTTGAAACACTAAGCCGAAAGGCCAAAACATACCTTTCGAACCCTTTGAAAATAGGCCTTTCGAAATCATTAAAAATAATTCTTCGAAAGCTTTATGAAAACCTTAGACATCGTCTTTTAAAAACCCTTTAAACTTGCCTTCTGAAAGCATTGGAAACCTTCCACTCAAATTCTCAAAGTAAACCTTTCAAAAACATTGGAGTATCTCCCCTTCGAAACTCACATTATTAACCTTTCAAAAGCATTAAAATTCCGCACTTAAAAAATACCTTTCGAAAGTATTGGGTTCAAGTAAAAGTTTGTGGAACATAGCTTCGAAACCATTTACAATCATCTCTTTCGAAATCTTCGGGTTTAACTTTTTCTATAAACACTGGTCGTAAAGAACTGGGGCGAAAGCATTGCTTTCGAAAGCATTATTCCTAAGTAAAAGATATAATTGGTGGCCAATTCTTTTTCAAAATCTTTTTCTAATAATGCTGTCGAATTCAGTAATTAACTATTTAAAACATTTAACAAATTAGCCCTCTATCTTTTCAAAACATATAAAACATCTAAGTCCCATACCTTAAATAATTTTATATCCATAATAAAATACTTAGGAAAATTCTTCAAAAATTTCCATAAATCGCTTTTAATATATTTTCTAGCACATTTAAATTTCAAACCCAGGGCTAACATATAACTGCCGAAAATGATTTAAACCCAATTTTAGCCATTTTCTTTCGTAGAAAATTCAGAATAAATCCACAATAACTTAGAAAATTATTGAAACCCACTTCTAAAATAATGTTTTTGACCATATATCAAAAACGCAAGCCATTTGGATATCTTTTTTTAGGTTTTTCAATTCTATAATTATTCTAAAATCTATATGAAACAACATAATTCATCAATAAGCATATATATCCATTTCAACAAAAAAAATCATGGCATATTATTTGCAAAATCTATTCGGATCTTAACTCAAAACCGAAAGTAATAAAAATGAGATGTAAGAATCATTATTCACCTTAGCTTGGTGGTAAGAAAGTTGAGATTTGTTCTTTGTTTAATCCCTTAAAGCTTCCTACTTGTTTCCTTGCTTATCTTCCTTCTGATTTCTTTTAATGGTTGTCGGCCAAACTTCTATATATTTAGTTTCGTTTGTGAATGTTGTAAATGAAAATGGAATAAGGGTTTAGGGTAAAAGAACATAGCCTATTCCTATTTTTCCCGTACCTTGTTCCCATTACATACTTCATTTTAAATTTTCATTTTTTATACATGAATTAAGGCACGGCTACCCAATGATTATACAAATCTCAATCCCTTAATTGTTAGTCCTTGAAAAGAATGGTTTTGATGACAACAACCTTAGGACTTGTTATTAAATATAAATACTAACATTATAGTTTAGATATATATGTATATGCAGGATATAAACATACAGGTACTGAGAATGAAGACTGTACAGTATAGAGACATCAAGATTCAAGACTCATGAGTATCAAGATATCAAGAGTTCAAGATTTCAATAGTACAAGACAAGTATCGAGTCTAGAATTATGTTAAAACTCCTAGAAAAGCACAGACATCTTAAAATCCATTTTATTCGTGGAATGGAATCCACTTCGAGCTTGTTAAAGGGATGGAACCCTAAGTAGGATGGAACCTACGAAAAATCTAGTGGAACATCGTTTTGTATCCACTAACTTTTATTCAAATGTTTTACAAAATTATATCTTGTTTTCAAAATGATTTCAAAATCTTCCTTTTTAAATCAAAAACATCTATCCTGGTTTTAAATACTTTTAGCCTCAAAATAATCTTTATTTTCAATATCAAAATTATCCTTGGTTTTAAACTATCTTTAATTATAATGTACTTAACTTTTAATATTTATATTTAAGATTTAAATATGAAATTATAGTAAAAATTTATATATACCAAAATATAATTCTCTATACTTATTTATGTATTTTAACTATAATATATTTATAAAGTTTAAAATAGTTTTAATATAAGATAGAAGTTATTTTCAAAAGAAAAACAAATTATCAAAAATACCTTAGGCAAGTCGACAAACACTAGGTACCCATGTCGACATGATGACAGTTTATTTCAAAAGTTTGAATTTCAAAAGAAGTGTCTATTCGTCATATCCTTTCCCGAATGGACATGGCTGTTGTTCTATTATAAATAGGGGATGTTTTAAACGAATTTATATTCATAAATTTTGGATTTCACTTCTCTTCTTCTTGCACATTTCTTTATATACATTTTTACTATTACTCTGCTGAAATCTCCATTGAATCTAACTAGATCATCTTTGGTTTGATTCTCTATCACTATCTCAACAAGATCCCAGTGCTATTCAGAGTTATAGGCTTCTTTGTAATCAATCAAGCGAGAAAAGGTGTGATTGTAGCCTGGAAAATCAATCAAGTGAGAAAAGGTGTGATTGTAGCCTGGAAAATCAATCAAGTGAGAGAAGGTGTGATTGTAGCCTAGGAAATCAATTGGGTGAACTTGTTGCCCGTAAAATCAAGTATCTCTACCCAGAGGATTGTGAATATGGAGTGGTGTACCTCATGGCCTTGAAATCGAGGGTGTAATTGTAAGAATTGATTTTGAAAGGAAATCTATACTTATGTTGCGGGACTGGATGTAGGGTAACTCCGAACCAGTATAAAATCCGGTGTGTTCTTTCCTTTATTGCTTTTACTTTATATTTGCATCTGTGTTTGATTCTGTGATAATATATGTGTCTGAATATTGCATACATTTGTGTTCAAATTAATATAAACTCAAAAAGAATTAGTAATTCCTTAAAACACTATTCACCCCCCTCTAGTGTTAATTCTAGCCTTAAGATCCGTAATCCGCATTTCTCACATTTGGTATCAGAGCAAGGTTTTCAAAGTTTCATAATATGAATTTTGAAAATTTCTTTAAAATGGCTATGTTTGAAAAACTTGTTAATACTAGTTCAGAAATATTCAAATCATCATTGCATCATGAGGCTGCATATAATCTATATACAAATTCAAGTTGTCTACAAAATCTTTATGATGTGCAGGAAACATGTTTTATGGGTGCTGAGGAATCAATCCATAATGGACAAATTATGCAGATCAAAAAGAATAAATGGATACTCGATAGTGGATGCTCTAGACAGATGATTGGTAATCCGGATATGCTGAATGATATAATATACAAAGACGGAGGACTGGTTAACTTTGGAGACAACTCAAAAGGATATGTGATTCGCTTCGGCAATGTCGGTAACTCTGAAACTCCTATTATTACTAATGTTCTGCTAGTTAAGAATCTAAAACATAATCTGCTAAGTGTTAGTCAACTTTGCGATAAAGGATAAAAAATTAAATTTGAAAAAGATAAGTGTCACATTGAAGATAATAATTCAACCATAATATTTGAGGGAATTAGGAAAAAGAATATTTATATTCTTAGTATGAAAGTTTCAAATGATAACCTGTGTCTTTTGGCAAATACAAGTGACCCTTGGATTTGGCATAAGAGATTTGGGCATTTGAATTTCAAACTCTTATCTAGACTGTCAAAACATGATCTAGTAAGAGGTCTCCCTAAAATGAATTTTAAAGTAGATAGTTTATGTGATGCATGTCAATTAGGAAAACTTAGAAAAAGTTCCTTTAAATTAAAAGATATGATTTCAACTTCAAAACCTCTTGAATTACTTTATCTTGATTTATTTGGTCCATCTCAAATTCAGTCAATAAATCACAGTAAATATGTTTTTGTAATTGTAGACGATTATTCTAGATTTACATGGACAATATTTTTGAAACATAAAAGTGATACTTTTGAAAGTTTTAAGAACTTTACAAAAAGGATTCAAAATCAACTTTCTGTAAAAATTATAACCATCCGTAGTGATCACGGTGGTGAATTTGAAAATGAAAAGTTTGACGAATTCTGCAATAAAAAGGAAATAACTCACAATTTTTCATTTCCAAGAACTCCACAACAAAACGGAGTAGTAGAACGTAAAAATAGGACGATTTAAGAGTGTGCGAGAACTATGCTTTCAGATAGTAAATTACCAAAACATTTTTGGGCAGAAGCAGTTGCTACCGCCTGTTATATTTTAAATAGAATTTTAATTAGACCTTTAACTGATAAGACATCTTATGAACTCCTTCACGGAAAGAAACCTAAGGAATCTTATTTTAGAATTTTTGGAAGTAAATGTTTTATTTTAAATACAAAAGATAACTTAGATAAATTTGATCCTAAATCCGACAAAGGTATCTTTATCGGATATTCTAATAGAAGTAAAGCATACAGAGTGTTCAATTTAAGAACTAACACCATCGAAGAAACAATACATGTTTCATTCGATGAAAATCTCAAAAAATTTGAAGATACAAATGATGAAGAGGATTTAATTACACAAAATCATGAGTCAACTGAAACTAATAATGAAATTAATCATCCTAATAAAAGGATTAAACTTTTAAAAGATCATCCTATAGAATATATACTAGGAGATATGCAATCTGTTGTTACAACTAGAAATCAACTAAGTAAAATGAGCAATATAGCCTTTATATCAACGATTGAACCCAAAAGTCCAAAAGAATCATCAACTGATGATTCATGGATTTTGGCTATGCAAGAAGAACTAAATCAATTCACTAGAAATGATGATTGGGAACTTGTTCCTCGACCTGAAAATAAAACTATAATTGGAAAAAAATGGATTTATAAAAATAAAATGAATGAACAAGGTGAGGTCGTTAGAAATAAAGCCCGGTTAGTCGCTCAAGGTTATTGTCAAGAAGAAGGAATAGATTGTGATGAAACCTTTGCTCCCGTAGCAAGATTAGAAGCAATTAGGATTCTACTTGCTTTCGCAAATCATAATAATTTCAAATCATTTCAAATGGATGTTAAAAGTGCCTTTTTAAATGGACTTGTGAAAGAAGAATTATATGTTGAACAACCACCACTTTTTGAAGATGAAAAATTACCAAATCATGTTTACAAGCTTAAAAAGCTCTATATGGTCTAAAACAAGCTCCTAGAGCCTGGTATGATAGACTAAGATCTTACTTATTACAATCAAACTTTGAAATTGGTAAAGTAGATAATACTCTTTTTATTAAAAGAAATAAGAATGATATTCAACTAGTACAAGTGTACGTAGATGATATCATTTTCGGATCAACTAATTTTGAAATGAAAAAAGAATTTTCCGAAATAATGACAAAAGAGTTTGAGATGAGTCATATGGGTGAATTAAACTTCTTTCTACGGTTGCAAATAAAACAATTAGAAAATGGTATCTTTATTAGTCAAGAAAAATATGCTAAAGACCTAGTTAGTAAATTTGGTTTGACTACTGCAAGTGGAAAACCCACTCCCATGGCAACCAATGAGTACCTAAGTAATAAAGATCTCTCGAAAGATGTAGATCAAAAATTATATAGAGGAATGATTGGATCACTACTCTATATCATTGCTAGTAGACCTGATATCATGCATAGTGTTTGTCTCTGTGCAAGATATCAATCCCAACCTAAAGAGACCCACTTAAAAGCTGTAAAACGTATCATAATATACATTAAACACACTAATGATTATGGCTTATTTTATCCTAAAAACGATTCTTTTGAATTAATATCTTACTGTGATACTGACTATGCTGGTTGTAAATCAGACCGAAAAAGTACAAGTGGAACTTGTCACTTTTTGGGGCATTCTCTGGTTTTCTGGTTTAGTAAAAAGAAAAACACGGTTTCTTTATCAACAACCGAAGCAGAGTATAATTCTGCTGCTTTGGCTTGTTCTCAAGTAATATATATGCAACAAACTTTAAATGATTTTGGTTTAAATATCTCAAAATCACCAATTTATTGTGATAATACTAGTGCAATAAATTTATCCAAAAATCCTACTCATCATGCTCGAACTAAACATATTGATATCAGACATCATTTTCTCAGATATAATATAAGTAAAGAAGTAATTTCTCTCGATCATATTAATTTCGGGAATCAAATTGCTGATATCTTAACAAAACCCTTAAATGAACCTATATTTACTAAATTAAGAAGAGAATTAGGTATTTGTTCAATAACTGAAATATAAAATATAAATATATAACAACAATAATTAAAATTAAATTAAAATAAATCAAATAAGCAAAACTATAAGTACCCTATCGACATCCCTCCTACACCCCTGTCGACATACAACGTTTTTTTTAATTTAAGTTTTTCCCCACCAAAATTCAAAATGAATGGTTATATATTCTTCCTATTTCAAAATTTTGTTCATTCCTTCTGTTCTTTCTCTGATTCTAACTTCTGAAAAATTAAAACAATGGCCTCCTCCTCCAAATCAAACAAAAATTCAACCTTTTTCGTTCCCTTCTCCTTCAACCGGACCATTTCAACGTACTACGCTTGCACGGGTAATGAAAATGGAAGATTCCTTGAAGGATGCACTGCAACTTATGACTGAAATTCAAGTGGTGCAAATCAGAATGGCCAAAGAACAAGAACGGTAAGGCAAAATCCTTAGAAACTTGCAAAAGTTTCAAATGGACAATCACGCCAATCCCATCTTGATCGATGAAGAATCTTCAAGTGTTCAAGTGCAAGAGGACAGCGAGGAAGAAGAAGAAGCCCCCATGGACGAAGAGCACGCTGAAGATGACGATAAAGTTGTTTGCGTTGGCGAAGTGTGCTTTGACAAGGATGGAAATCTAGTCGAACAAAATGGAAATTTCTGTTTTCATTACCCAAATTGCTCGATTCACAGATCTCCCATTGTCAAGAATACACATTAGTTTCTTTTCGTTCTTTCTTATGTGTATATAATCTTACTTATGTTTTCTAAACAAATGTAAATATAACATTATATAATTAATAAATGATTTGTGATTATCACATTATCATATATGGATTCTTAGTTAGGAGAGTTAGTTATTAAGGGCTAAGTTTTAGATTCAAAATTAAGTATTGATTATTTATGATAACACTATCATTATAATCACATATAATACAGTATTAGATTAAGGGGGAGTTTTATAGTTTGGAGTTAGTTTGTTTTTGTTGATGACAAAGGGGGAGAAGTATAAAATAGGATAGTTAGGCATAGATTAAGGGGGAGTTATTAGAGAGTTATTAGGATAGAAGTAATATTTTATAAACAAAGGTTATCATCATCAAAAAGGGGGAGATTGTTAGTCCTTGAAAAGAATGGTTTTGATGACAACAACCTTAGGACTTGTTATAAAATATAAATACTAACATTATAGTTTAGATATATATGTATATGCAAGATATAAACATACATGTACTGAGAATGAAGACTGTACAGTATAAAGACATCAAGATTCAAGACTCATGAGTATCAAGATATCAAGAGTTCAAGATTTCAATAGTACAAGACAAGTATCGAGTCTAGAATTATGTTAAAACTCCTAGAAAAGCACTGACATCTTAAAATCCATTTTATTAGTGGAATGGAATCCACTTCGAGCCTGTTAAAGGGATGGAACCCTAAGTAAGATGGAACCTACGAAAAATCTAGTAGAACATCGTTTTGTATCCACTAACTTTTATTCAAATGTTTTACAAAATTATATCTTGTTTTCAAAATGATTTCAAAATCTTCCTTTTTAAATCAAAAACATCTATCCTGGTTTTAAATACTTTTAGCCTCAAAATAATCTTTATTTTCAATATTAAAATTATCCTTGGTTTTAAACTATCTTTAATTATAATGTACTTAACTTTTAATATTTATATTTAAGATTTAAATATGAAATTATAGTAAAATTTTATATACACCAAAATATTATTCTCTATACTTATTTATGTATTTTAACTATAGTATATTTATAAAGTTAAAAATAGTTTTAATATAAGATAGAAGTTAATTTCAAAAGAAAAACAAATTATCAAAAATACCTTAGGCATGTCAACAACCCCTAGGTACCCATGTCGACATGATGACAATTTATTTCAAAAGTTTGAATTTTAAAAGAAGTGTCTATTCGTCATATCCTTTCCCGAATGGACATGGCTGTTGTTCTACTATAAATAGGGGATGTTTTAAACGAATTTATATTCATAATTTTCTGATTTCACTTCTCTTCTTTTTTCACATTTCTTCATATACATTTTTACTATTACTCTGCCGAAATCTCCATTGAATCTAACTAGATCATCTCTGGTTTGATTCTCTATCACTATCTCAACAAGATCCCAGTGCTATTCAGAGTTATAGGCTTCTTTGTAATCAATCGAGCGAGAAAAGGTGTGATTGTAGCCTGGAAAATCAATCAAGTGAGAAAAGGTGTGATTGTAGCCTGGAAAATCAATCAAGTGAGAGAAGGTGTGATTGTAGCCTAGGAAATCAATTGGGTGAACTTGTTGCCCGTAAAATCAAATATCTCTACCCAGAGGATTGTGAATATGGAGTGGTGTACCTCGTGGTCTTGAAATCGAGGGTGTAATTGTAAGAATTGATTTTGAAAGGAAATCTGTACTTGTGTTGCAGGACTGGATGTAGGGTAACTCTGAACCAGTATAAAATTCGGTGTGTTCTTTCCTTTATTGCTTTTACTTTATATTTGCATCTGTGTTTGATTCTGTGATAATATCTGTGTTTGAATATTGCATACATTTGTGTTCAAATTAATATAAACTCAAAAAGAATTAGTAATTCCTTAAAACACTATTCACCCCTCCTTTAGTGTTAATTCTAGCCTTAAGATCCGTAATTCGCATTTCTCACATTAATCACTTTAGTCTTTACATTATTCTATTTAATTTATCTAATTAAATATCCTGAATAATGTTATTTAAAATTAGGGGTGTTACATCATACCATAATGGTTGCGAACTACATAGCCTTACAACGTATCATGTTTAAGCCATTACCGGGTGATAAGGCCTAAGGTAACGATTACCTTTCAACTAGCACATTCCACTTTAAATGCCACATTGCAAATTCCATCACACACTATTGGTTTTCAAAAATGTACATCCTCTGAGCTCGTACATCTCAGAGAAGGGTGTTAAGCTAAGAGAAGTTGCCTTCTTCGCCAACAAACTGATGTACGTTTATAAAAATTAATGGACATGCGTTTTAGAAATGCAATGTCAGACATTCGTCTATACACGTTATTCAAGAACAGGATAAACTGAAGGTACTCTCCTAGCACATCCTGTTGGGAATTACGCGTAGGATTAGGAGCGAGAAGTCCTTGTATCGAAGATTTCAAATGAAGAACTACTGCCACACACAGACACATGTATAATATGGGAAAATTTCCACTGAGGGTCAGTGGCAAGCAGCCCTACATTCCATCTTCCAAATCATATCATCCTATGTCTTTTATTTTTGAACATGTAAATTGGTTTGGAGTGGTCTTCGGAGGAATCACTCAAATCCGACCCCGGTTCCTTCGAACCAACCATCGATAAAAAGATGTTAAGTGAATAGGGAATTATTCTTTAATTGATTAATCAAAATATCTCCAAAGATATATATCTTTAAAACATTCTTTCTGATATATACAAAATTATTAAACATTTCTTTAACTTTGGAATTACCAAATCATTTTAAAAAACATTATTGAGAAAATAGGATCATGGAAATTGCACTAATTCTACTCAATATCAATTTCCATATTCAACCTTTACTATCCATCGAATAACGTTGAGATCAACTTTTAAATTCTCACGGATAGTACAGATTCCCTCCTCGGTATTCAATACTAAGTATAAGAAGATTATTTTTGTGCAATCCAAGTTGTTTGAATTTGGAAAACTATATCTTTTATACTTTGGGAAATTTTGATCTGAGTAAATCAAATATACTATCCCCTCCGTCGGGCCAGTCTGGATAGCAAAAAAGGACATGCAATTGGTTTTCCAAACCCAAGCCTAGAGACTACCTCTCTGTCACCCATAAGATATTCAAGTTATTTGATCGACTCTAAATCTTTTAACATACTTAATATAATTTTAATTATTTTAGAGCATCCGTGATTTCCCTTCGATCTGTTCCATTCCTCGGTTGGATTTTCCGAGACACTCACAAATTGAACAAATGTACTAGTCGTTTCCGAATACTCATTTTTAAACCTCTTAATCATCTTTTACTTAATTATTTATTTGAAAAGGTTCCCAAAAAATTCGGGAAAGAATAATTAAGTTAAAATCATTGTTTGCAAAAGTTATTAAAAAGTGTTGCGAAAAAGTGCTACAAATAGTGCTTTAAAAGCTTATTTGATCAAGACAGCTTTTCTATCATTTGGAAGTCATATTTATAACTCAAATCTCTTTTAAAACATTTTAATATATTTATAAATATTTTTTCCACAGTTTTAAAGAATTTAAATATAATTTTTAAAGAATCAAGTTTTGGATTTCGAATTGTAAAACCACGATTATTTCAAAAACTTGTTTTGTTATATTTCAAAATTTACTAAATGAAATCACAATTTTCTTTAATTGTTTGAAAATTATAGTTATAAAAGTTCGAAAAATTCTTATTATGAAGAATTCCAACTTCAAATCCATCGTTTAAATGGATTTAACTTTCTATGGCGCGAAATCACGAACTGCCGTTACGCAACGCGCCAATTTTTGACTCAATTTTCATTACTTGTCAAAACTTCACCAAATTGGATTTTAGTATTTATAAAAGATTTATAAACCATTTTCAAGTGGTTTAACAATCTTATATACACCATTTCATTTATTAAAGGAAAGTGATTTCCTTTGTGATTTTCGACGTGTATTTAACTTGAATCATTTCAACATCAAATAAACATATAATCAACATCCAAACTTAATGATCAAACATAGCAACCAAACAACATATCATATCATCATCCAAATTATATATATATATAAGTGGAGTTTTGTCACCTTCATTTGGTGATGGACTAACTAGATTTGACTATAGCTTCACTAACTTGAAATCAAAGCTTACGACACTTGCTATTTTCCCTCCTAGGTGGCTTGACCTTGGTCCTTTAAGGCTTGGGTGCTCATGGGTTAGTTCTAGAGGAGGTGGTGCTCTCGGCAAAGGGGTGGAAGGTGATGGCCGTGGGTTTAAGGGGATGGAAGGTGATGGTCGTGAGTTTATATGAGGAAGAGGAGTGTTTGGAAGTGTTTTTGAGGTGGATATACTAATATATGTATACTAATATATTTTAATTTCTTTTTGTAATTATTTTCTCCATAATTTTCTTTATATATGAAGCCATTAGAATAGCTTGAAGAAGGAGGAAGAAGATGAAGTAAATAGCTTTGGAATTTATGAAAGAGATGTGGTGTATTTATAGGAAATTTTGAAAACAATATATCTAAATATGAATGGACTAAAATGTGTAAGGTGAGTTGATGTTTGCTTTTGAGTTTCTTAAGTATTAAGTTTTTAGGTAAATATCATGATATTTTGTAATATATGTATATATGTATGTATGTATGTGTGTGTGTGTGTATGTTCATGTGCATGTTAGGGTGCTCATGTGTATGTTACATATGTGCATGACATATAGACAAGGTTGCAACGACTTTTGAACAACTTCCGTTCGTTAAACCGTTGAAAATCAGGAAACCGATTCCCAGTCATATTTTCACTTATAAGTTAATTTACATATAAATGTAAACAAAATTCAAAAACTCATTTCTTATCTTTTTCTTACTAATTAAAATGATTACATTTGATTTATAAAACCATATAAACTAATATTAAACAATTATTTACAAAAATGCTATATATCGATAAAGAGATACGAATTTTCTTATATTTTCAAATCAGGTATATATCTTTATAAAACTATTAAAAATGATTTATCATCATTTAATAACTATATTAAATGAATTCTTATCATTTAAAACAATTATTTGAATAATTATAATAATTATTAAATCATTAAATCTCAATTTAAATCAATATTCAATTATTAAATATAAGGGCATCACGAATGATGTCATCAATACTTTTAATTACCCAAAAACAAAATAAATAATTTTATTTCATATTCTTGTTTTAAAAATAAGTGTATGTATCCAGTTCCATGCACGACGTTTAACAATTACAGAGCTGTTTGTTGATAAAACGGTTTTCGGCCATTTTATCGATATATTTCCAAAGTATATATTTTGTAAACATTTTTCTAATATAAGTTCATTATTATTATTCATTAGTTAAAACTTGATTATTTCTAAAAAATAATCTATATTTGAATTTTAAAAAAAAATTAAATATCCCTAATCAAAGTGATCAAATTTTAGGTCCTTACAGTAACATTTATTTATATTTTAAATATATTATCATGCTTTTATATTCTGCCAATCATGTATACCTGCATATTTATACATATCATTATTATTTAATTAGTTAGGTGAGATTTTTATATGTAATGTTGTTGTACCAATGGAGATTGGTTATGTGTATAAAATTTATGTTCATATTCATCATTTATTTATAATCTAATACTATAGGTTAAATAATTTTTCAATTTAATATTATATATATTAATTTGTGAATTATATACACACACAATTTGTATCAAAGCATATATGTGTAACGACCCATCTTTCTGAACCCCAGAAGTTGACACTAACACATCCACGGTATTAACATGCCGAACAACTAAGTGCTAGAAAGATAGATTGTTAGGGGAAAGCAAAGAGATAGAAGATAGAAGAACTAGGAACAAACACATAATCTCACAACGCAATGGAATAATATATAATATAATCAAGTCTTTACAAAACTGAGACCTTCTTTTTATTTACATATACATTTAGAGTTGGACAGTTATAACACCTATCCTTACAACAGCAGACAAACTACATATAACACATACACAACGGAAGATATCCAAAATACCAAAGTACGTCCTGGGCCTCCAACTTGACTCCATAGCTCCAAAGCATCTAAAGCTAACCTGGCAAACATGCTCGGTATGACCTGAGCATTACATGGAATAACGCCCGGGTCAGTCTGGTAAACCAGCGTGAGTAAAACTCGATAACAAGTAACAACCGAACTGATTTCTACATCTGAAAATCTTTCAAACAAAGGGTATCTCGTAAGACCACACCGCATATAAAAACGGATGGGTTTTTACCTTACGGTAACCAAAACATTTTATATCAAAATACAGTGGTATTATCATAGTGTCTAGGTTTAAAGTAAATAGATAAAATAGCTGAAATGCTTGCATCTCACATTCCAACATACTAGGCTCTACAATCGAAAACGTAAGGCACGTATTGGAGAATGGATTCCAACTAATGACCGGGTTACTAGGGTACTGCCCTCCACAGTACATCTCTAGAAAGATGTACCGAGGTCATACCTAATGACCCTTTCCAACACAGAACCGGCCTACCCCTTGTTGAATAGTACCGAATATATCATCACTCTGGTTGCTTTGCAACCTTTAACCGAGCGCTCCCACGCATGCGAATTCATTGATGATTGTGTATATATCTAGAAGGTTGATGATATACCTAATGGGTGTGACCCACATAGCCCTGCTGCATATCCCCTTTTTTAGTCATTCCCGGTTGATGAGACTTAAGGATATGTTTTACCTTTCTGAATAGCAGTCCCTCTTGAAATGCTAACACTGCCCTTTAGGCAGTAATGCAGTGCCAACATTCATCCATACAAGTTGTCCATGATAAGGAAAAACCGAAGGCACTACTTCTACTACATCCATTTTTGAATCACATTCAGGATTAGTAGCAAGCATCTCTTGTACTTCAATGGCTCCGTCTTCGATCCCATGCTTCAAGATGTCTTCATTTTGAAACGCTTGAGTTGGATCGAAGTGGTTTCCAAATAACATATCCGATCCCGGTCTCTTCGAAACAACTTTCGATATTTTCCGGTAAACCCACCCCGGTCCTTTAGGAAATAAATAGATAAATGACAAGAGCGGAGTTCACCTCCTTACCGTTTGTGGACGGATTTCCTTATCATTCATCCTAGAAGACCGAACGAGTTTATACGTACAGTATAGCACCTTCGATGGTAACTGTACCACATAATTCTCATATTTCTCCTAGATATTTCCAAAGTTACGTTTTAGGTCTAGCTTTGATAGTTGGTTATTTAACTATCAAATAAACAAACATCCAATCATGGTTTAATTTCCATATGGGATCCACTAAGCCTTTATTAATTCTCTTTAATTAATAAAACCACTTTATAAAATCTGATCACAAGATCTTTTCAAAACACTATTCCTAAACCCCTTTAAGTTATTTTGTATTTTAATTGGCATTTCACCTGAGTTGAATTTACTGGTATAAGAATGTTAATCCTGACTCGAGTGTTTTGTGTTTTGCTTTATGCTCGGGTCAAACTGAGTGACACAACATTTGAGACTCACCATTGGAGCTTTACTTGAAGATCTTCTGTTATCTATTCAACTTTCAGTTGTTCTAGTTCATGTTCAGACTTCGTCATCTGTTTATGTATTCGAGATTACTTTGTATTTGAGATTTCTATATACTTGGAATTTCTATTGTATCTTGTTTTAAACTCTGATGTTTATGTAGTAGCTTCATGAACTACTATTTATATATTCCGCTGCTTATTGTTGTATTACTCTATGTCTGTGATTCTATGATTGATTTTGTTTATTGTATATGCTGAGTTTTGCAAATATAAATTAACAATCTGTTGTTTTGAGCAATTCAAGTCTGACATGAGTGGATGATTTTCGATTTGAACGTTCGAAACAACAATTCATTACAGTTGGTTTCAGCGCGCTGGTTTAGGCAAACTTAGCATATGGAGTAAAATTAATTACAGAATCATCTTCGTTCGAGCTTGAAATTCTTAGTTAGGATCCTCCTAAATTAGGATTTCTCCCGAATTTTGAAACTTTCCCTTTGTTTTAAAATCCATTCTTATCTTGTCCTGTTCGGGACGCTCTTTTGATACTGGAGCATCCCATAGCTCTATTTCGGTTGACCTCTATAATAATTTGAGCTCATCTTGCACCTCAATTGGCAACTTCGCTCTTATGTGTGACTCAATCCCATCGGCGGTCTCGCCAACCTTGGTATGATTTGTAAAGGGGTGAAACTCCTTTACAACAGGCATCGATTCACCAGAAATTTCAACATCCTCGGTTTTGATGCGGTTATCTCTTGCAAAGCCCAAACCGTTTCTCTGGTAGACGACCCGGGTAATTTTCTTATGATCGAATGTCAATTGCCTTAGGATTTTTCAGGTAGTTTTATCTTTTCGCTTGATGATCAGCCTAGTAACGTTAACTTCCCCGATAGTCAGGGATTATCCTAATGTTTGGTGAAGTCACTTCCCTTCCTCCCAAGCGGGAATTTGAATTCCACATCGATCTTATTCCTAGAGATCGACCTGTTGTTCTTCCTCCGGGACGAATGGTTTCTGTGAATGGTTAGTCATGCCCTTCATATTAACCAATACTCCTGCCTTATTCGTCAATCTCATGAATCGTGGTTTCCACGATGTTCTCAACTAGTTGTCCTGGTTTCTGTTAATGATATTCTCGCTTTTCTAAGTCTCAGCTGACCCGGTTAAGGTCACCCGTGATTAATATAATTCGATCCATCTTTGCTCCTTTATAATTTAATTATTCTATCTTCCTTTCGAGCATATCTTCTTAATTAGAATTCTCTTTAATCAGGGTTCCTTTAAATTTAAATCTCTATCCTTGTTCTTAATCCATTCTTGAATCATCCTGTGAGGGAGTGTATTTGTAATTAATATAAAAATGTTTTATATTGTGTTATTTGAGTTGTTAAGTTTGAATTTTGGGTTTCGATCGATTCGTCTAGCCAACGCTATCGATAGGAAATTCAAAAACACTTAAACAGAGCAAACTGACACAATAGTGTTTTCAAAATTGGTAAATCAAATAATTTTATGTATGATTATATTTTATATAAAAGTATAATTTTCTAAAATTAGATAGTTAAATGAATTGGTTGTTAGAAATGATAATACTGGATTATCATTTACTGTTTTGTCAACAATCCTAAACCATTAACTATTGTTGTATGATATAAGAAGATGAAATTTTAAAACATGATTTATAAATTTGATTTGAAAATGAAATGAATTTAAATTAAGAACTTGAGAATTAAATTTTCGATGCTTTTCAAAATTTGATTTTCAAAGTTTTGAAAATATATTATTTGAAAGTATTTTCGAATGGAAATTGTTTCCAAAGGAATTTTAAAGAAGTAAGCCAGTACTCTCCCCTTTTGTTGCTGGAAATTAATTTCGGTGATGACTGCAGCATCATCGACATTCATTTTCGAGTCTCAAAGTGGATAGACCACTTAGTAGCTTTGCTACACTTTTGTTTGGAAAATGGATTTGATTTGAATTTCTTGAGTATGAGTTAAGTATAAAATACCTATAGATTTATTTCAAAACAGTATGAAGTGAAACCAGAAATTTAATTCTTAAATTTTGTGTTAAGTAATGGTTTTCAATTATTGAAATGAAGCAAAATTTCTGAAAATTTGAGTGTCTAAAATGAGAAATGGAATTTAAACAACTTGAAACAGTTGAACTAAGATAATATTTATTTGTGTAATACTCAATTTAATATACAATATAAATGTAAGTAATTGAATGCCCAAAAATTAAATTTGTTAAGGGAATTTATAAATAAAATTTTAGTTGTTATAATGAATGTTTATACATATAATTGATGTTATAAGAAATGTAAGTGAAATAAATTGAATAATAAATAGAGAATGCTATTTAAGTAAATAAATATGAACTTAGGAATAGTTGAATTTAAATTTTAAGTGGAATTAACTTAAGTGAAGTTAAATGGATTTAATAAATGAGTTAAATAAAATAAATTTTGTTTTGAAAGAAAATTTTTGTAACAAATGTTAATAAATCTAAAAGTAAATCAACCGAATGAAAATACATTGAATGGAAATCAACCAAATGTGAATACAATGAACATATATTGATTAAATAAAATGGATTGAAAGCAAATTTGTTGAATATTAATCGATTTAAAACTAATGAAATTTATATGGTTTTGAATTAATTGTTGTATCTAATACTTTGTATTTCGAATCTATTTTTCCTTTCTGTTGCTTATATTCTCCTATCTCGTTCCTTTTCGGGGACGAAAAGTTTTGAGTGGGGGAGAGTGTAACGATCCAGTAATTTTAACGGTTTTAATAACGTAGTTAACTAAATTTTTCATGAAAAATAAACAATAAAATTTAGCAATGAAAATTCGATATTTGGAATACGTCTATTTAAACATAGCAAATGGTAAATTTTTATTGGAAAATAAGTAAGTTAATTCTGTTGTGTAAATTTCAATTTCAATTTAAAATTAGTTAAATTGATGAAAATAAAATATTTTTGAAATCTGAATATTTTTATATAATAAAAATGTTTATCATTTTCTGACTGAGATGTCATATTTTGTTTCATCAAATTTGGGCTGCTCTAGCTCCGTTTATATTATTTTCGACGGTTTAGCAGCATTTTAGCAGTGAATATCGACTTTTGATAGGATGATCATATCGCTGATATCTGTGTACCATTCTGTTTGTCTCGTCGTGCTAATCTCTACAGTATATTCATTTGGCATATTCGGCGCCCGGTACACGGCGAAATCTGCGAAACGGTTAGCCGTATCGGTACCCGTTTTGAGCCTTTTAGTGTTCTATGTTCTTTCGTTTGTCTTTGGTAAAACCAATAGCCATTAGTTTTCATATTCCCAAAAATTTATTATCTGACCTTCACTATTCCCCATGTTCAATAAAATCTCTGGTTCGTTTCATTTTCGATGGGTTCTGCTCCTTTTCATTTTGAAGAACAAAATTATATAATAAGTTTATATACGAAAGGCACTATAGTCTGCTCAACATCCTCATTTTTGTTCATGTCGCCTGCTCGTATTCAATTCCTTTTCACTACCTTCGAACCTTTCTCCATCTCGGTCGCATCTTCCCACCACACAAACTCCACGTCAACTGTAATCTCGTTCCTCTCCCCTCCATCATTTTTCCCACCACTTCATCTTCCTACATCCGCCTATGTCTAACGCCTACCACTGCCCACTGCAAAAACCTATCACCTCTAGCAGCCTCGCCGAACCATCTCCTCACCCGAACCAAATGCCTGCTAACACCACAAGTTCTCCATGCAAGCACCCTCCACGCCTTATTCCCCTCACCAACGCCAGCTCAGCAACCCCACAGCCCGTACCGTCCACCACCCTTGCCTTGTTGAAGCTGCCACCCACATGAACCCATCAACCTCTCCTCCCTGACTTGCCCAAACATGTACTTCCACCCACTAACCTCAGTCCGTATACCCGAGCACGCCATTACACTTGACCAACCCCGCTCCCCTCCTATGCAGCAGCTGGCCACACAATCCTGTGCTCGGCCCGCCACCGACCGATCTCTGAACCCCTGCCAAACTCAAGCAAACCCACCACTAAACGCAACCCTCTGAACTGACATGACCGCCTGAAACCGTCCTTTACAGCCACTATACTCCACCCCATGCAGCTCCTCCATCACCCACTACTGCGCAGCAGCCCCAGATCCAAGCTTCCCCTCTGACAGCCGGCCTTACTCCTCCCACTTCCCCTCCGACCAAGCACCATTGCTTCACCACACTCCGCCACCATTTCTTCTTCCCTTCGAGCACACGTCCGCCTACTTGTCCATTTTTTCATGCAAGCTCTGTCAGTCGTGCTTCAAAATGGAAAGATGATTATATGAGTTATATATTAGTTTATATAAGTATACATGAGTTTGATTTTTGGTCATATATATATATATATGATGTATATATTTTATTTGAGTTTTTATGTATATATTATATATATTTCCTGTAGTATTAGTATACATGTAACAGTATATATGTTAGTATACATATAATATATTGGCTTTAAGAAATGATTTCATGTAGTGTATATATAATACATATTTCATGTAGTATATATATTGATTTTTGAATTATATTATATAAAGGTCTTATTTTATTTCAAAGTATAATATATAAATGTCGACATGTTTATTTATGTATATAATATATATATATATATATATTGAAATTTGGATTTTTAAAATATATATATATATATATATGTATGTATGTATGTATGTATGTATGTATGTATAAAGTTTTAAAAAATATATAAATATTTGGATCTTTATAATATAAAGGTTTGTTTTCATTGTTGAGAAGCTGCTTGATTTTAGTACTGATTTTTAAATATGTTATATATAAAGACTTTGATTTTAATAAGTGTTTTAAATTAAATATTGATTTTATATAAAATTTATATAGTTATATATATATATATTTCATACAAATATGTATTTTGTTTCATCAATTCATGTCCATCATGCTCTGCTTTGTTTGTCAAATTCATGTTCAGCGTGCCGTGCTTTGGAATTTGTTCTTGGATTGTCACATCTTGTTCTTGTTATCTCTATAGCCTCAAAAGGTGAGAAATCACTCACGATTAACATATATCTAGTAAATTTAATTTACATGAAATGATGATTGAAATATGTTGTTAAATTTGAATTGTTAAGTTATTTAATTGTTAAATATGATATGCCATTGTCTGCAATTGTTCACCTATGGCATATGACACAATAACCTGTTGTATATATTATATTTAAATTTGTTACTGATGATATATGCCTGTTGTTGATATGTTATATTATTATCACATTTATTCTCACTCTGCAAGTACCCTGTTAGTTTAGAATTCCTTATGGGTTGAAATGATACATACCCGAACGATCTTATAGATTAGGGGAAAATCGTTATAGGTTGAAATGATAAACCCAAGCGGTTTTCATTGATTTTAAATTTTGGGATTGCGGGTTAAAATGATATATACCCGTAAATATTTAAATTACGGATTGAAATGATAAATATCTGTATCACTTGACCATAGGATAGAAAATTATATACGGACACCGTTGGTCTGTATTTTGAAAGTGATTTCCAAAGTTTGAAAGGAATTATATAGGTTTTAATAAATAATGATTTTTAAAATATGATATATAAATGTTATTTTTATATATGTATAAAATTTAGATTTTTAAAATAATATGATTTGGAAATTTTAATTTATAAGTTAGTTTTGAAAATATAATTTTTAAGATTTTACTTATAATTTTATTATTTTAAAAATATATAAAATAAGATTTAATATAAAATAAAATTTAATAATAATATTTAATTTAATAAAATTTAATTTAATTAGTATACATATAATATGTTTAAGTATTTATATAAAATTATATTAATGTTTTAAAATAGATTTTGTAATAAATTTAATAAAGTATGGTTGGAAAGAAATTGAAATTGATTTGAAATATTATTTGTTTAAGAATTGGATATAAATAAGAATTGATTTGAACTTAGTGATTTTGAGATTTTTAGGAATATGATTTTATAACTTTATTTTGATTAAGGTAAATAAATGAATATATTCAAAATTAAATAAAACTAAAATTGAATATTTAATTTTGATTTAAATTTTTAATTTGAGATTTTATTTAAATTCTTATAGAAAGTGAATAGGTGAATATTTTAGAATTAAATATAATTGAAGTTAGATATTTAGTTATTGATTTTATTTAAATTTGTATTTTGAAACTTTATTTAAATATGTATAAAAGTGAATATTTTCAAATTTAAATAAAATCGAAACTGAATTTTTAATATTGATTTAAATTTATAAATTGAAATTTCATTTAATTATTATTAAAATGATTAAGTGAATATTTTCCAATTTGAATAAAACTAAAGTTGAATTTTGAAATATAAATGAAATTTAGTTATTGTAAATGTCGAATAATTAAACTTTGAAACCTATTAAATTTAAAGTGGGTTAAATTTGTAGTTCAAACCTGGATTTGAAATCGATTAAAATGGTTTTATTGAGAATTTGGATTGAGACTAAATTTTGGAACTAAAATTAACTTGAATTGATTTGTGAAATTCGAAGATACAATTCTAACTTGAAACTATTTTCGATATATATATATATATATATATTAATATTAATATATAAACTATTTTAGTATAAACTCTTTTTAAATATATAATTTATTTTTAATTTATAACTTATTTGTTTTAATATATAAACTATTTTAATATATAAACTATTTTAATAAATAAACTATTTTTAAATCTATAACCTATTTTAAATATAAACTATTTTAATTTATAACTGTTTTAATATATATATATATATTATTTTCAATATTTAAACTGTTTAAGTTGGAAAGTGATATGAATTCAAAAGTGAATGTTCGAAAGAGATATGATTTTGAAATGAATATGATATGTTGATATGAAGTATAAATTGTTTGAAATATAAAAACGACCATGGTGTGAAATAAGCGTTTGTTGTTAAAGAGACCGGGATCGAATATTGTCATACTCTCTGCCAATACCGAAAACCACTTTAACTACTGTGTACGTGGTGGAGATTCCAGAACGAAGTAGGATGGTTGGCGACGATTCTGTATGAGGTATTAACGCAGCCTTAACTCCCGCGAGTCAGCTTGACGTGGCTAAAACAGGAGCCACGTCGAACCAAGTGAGGTCATTCCTCTTATCGGGCACATTTCTTCGATACCATTCTATTACTTTGTGATTTGATTGGGTGCACCTTTGATTTGGGAGTGTGTCTCGAGGTGGGCGGTAGTAGCTGCTATACGTTACCACCAGTCCGGATCCGCAAAACAGTAGAATCCTACCCTAGGCATTGCCTCGTGTGCCTTGTCACATGCCTTATCACGCCCTCTACGAGTTTGGTTTATACCATACCTATGGAGTGCCCTTTGATAGCCTTCCAGTTTACGGAGGAATTACGGTATTGTATAGACTATGGGAATATATAAAATGTGTTAAGGGGGATATGGGTAACGCCTTTACGCTATTTTAATAGTTTACTTTACTATAGACATTATATATGTAGCATATTGTACTTTGTATGTAGATAGTTTAACGGATCCTTAGAGGATGTGAATCCCAAACATCCTTTAAGTTATTTTGTATTTCAGTTGGCATTTCACTTGAATTGAATTTACTGGTATAAGAATGTTAATCCTGACTCGAGTGTTTTGTGTTTTGCTTTATGCTCGGGTCAGACTGAGTGACACAGCATTGAGACTCACCATTAGAGCTTTACTTGAAGATCTTTTGTTATCTATTCAACTTTCAGTTGTTTCCAGTTTATGTTCAGACTTGTCATCTGTTTATATATTCGAGATTACTCTGTATTGAGATTTCTATGTACTTGGAGTTTCTGTTGTATCTTGTTTTGAACTCTGATGTTTATGTAGTAGCTTCATGAACTACTATTTATCTATTCCACTGCTTATTGTTGTATTACTCTGTGTCTGTGATTGATTTTATTTACCGGTATGCTGAGTTTTGCCAAATATAAATTAACAATCTGTTGTTTTGAGCAATTCAAGTCTGACATGAGTGGATGATTATCGATTTGAAAGGTTCGAAACAACGGGTCGTTACAAAAATCTGGGAATTTTTCAAAACCTATAAAATGTGATCTAAGATTTGTGAAAATATCGGTAATGGCTACGTACGTTTCTGCTGTTCAGCATGTTATAGGCCCTGGTACTGAGGTTGATATCGGTAATGATAGGGGGGGCATGTGCGCTTCCGTGTAGTCTAGTCTAATTGTCTAGCTCTTGTTTTTTCTTTTTGCCTTTTGTTCTTTGTGGTCTGGCCACTATAAAACCAGATTCTAGTTGTTCTGTGCATGTACAGAATACATGTTCCTTATTTGTTTTCATAGTGGCACGGCCTACTCTAAAGCCGGCTAACTTTGCTAAAAAAAAGATCCGTGGAAAATATAAATTTGAACTTTTGTTATAAAATTATTTTATATTTATTAATTAAGGCTGAAACTATCAATTAATTTATAATATATGTATATTAAATTCATAGTAACTTCAAATCTAAGATGATTTCAAACTGATAATTAAAAAAATTAATTTGTATATATTTATATTTATATTATGTATATAAAAAATATTATGAAATTATTTGCAATTAATTATCATATTTACTATTTATATATACATATATATAATTTAAATAAATAGTTTATTTTAATGTGTAGTATTTAAAAAGTAACTTTATTAAATATATGTATATATATTTATTTATTTATTAATTTTTAGTTATAATATAATATATAATTATATAAATACATAAATACCATATATATATACATACATCTATATAATCATTTGGAATTTATAACTATTTGTACATACATATAATTGGACAACATGCACTACATATAAAATGAGCTAATGTGTCTGTTGCGATGTAAATCTGATGCAGCTCAGGCCAGAAAGGAAGGCATAAGTCGTTCCCGACTTAAGGAAAAGGGGTTACGACTTAAGACCCTAAGTCGTACACAAGCTAAAGCTAACAAGGCAGATATATGTCGTCTCCGACTTAAGGAAACAGGTATGAGTCGTTCACGACTCATCGAAGACAAGGAGGTAAGTCAACCACGATTTATGGAAGAGGCTGACATAAGTCGTCCACGACTTAAAGACAGAGCCATAAGTCGTCTACGACTTAAGAAGAAATATCCAGGAAGAGCAACACAAGTTGAGAACAAACAAGGGATAAGTCGTCTACGACTTAAGAGAATGAATGAGTCGCTGCCGAGTTACGACTTAGTTAAGTCGCCTGAACTATCTACCGAGTTATGCAGAAAGAAAACAGAGCAAATTGTTGAAGTGTTAGGTCGCGAACGACCTAACGAGTCAAGCTATAAGTCGTTGAAGATAGGGGCCGTGGATCTTTCCTGCCGACTTAACCTGAACCGTTGATCCTTAAGTCGAATAAAGCTGGTTATCTTTAAGTCGCAAAGCACTGGATACCGTTGATATGTCTGCCGAGTTAACCTCTGCCTTTGATTTCCTTTAAACGTTGATCTGGGATGCCGCTTGTTCTTAAGTCGCGTGAAGCCTGGAGCGTTGATTCTGCTGCGAGATAATCTCTGCCGTTGTTTGTTAAGTCGCTGAAGGCAAATGTTGTAACTGTAGTCTTAAGTCGCCACCGAGTCATGATAGGTCGTAGGTCGGAAGCTATAACTCGGAACCGACTTAGTACTTGTAATATTTTTGTTGTTTTTTTGTGTGAACTGTAAAATGCCTATAAATAGGCCGAGACTTTCATTTGTAAAGGGTTGTTGATTTTTGAATAAAATTCTCTTTTGATTGCTTTGTGCTTTCATTCCAAATTGGTAGTTGAGTGTAATCTCCTATCTCCTCTTTCGGATAATCGAGGGCGCTCGATTCAACGATTGTAGAAGCCGATTCGCGGAATCAAGTGCGCTTGATCAACGCTAGAAGAATTGAAGATCTTCGAACCCGGTATCGTGCGCGATCAACGAGTTCAGGATAGCTAGAATTCGGTATCTTCGGATCAACGAATTTGGGCATTTCAGTATCTTCCAATCCACCGATTACTACTTTCACCGATCGAACATTGTTTTGTTTAATCCGCTGCATCAGTTTGGTATCAGAGCGTGTTCTAGCCAATCATAGCTAGATCGAGACTTGGAGCCTATTCATTTAGAAGTTGAAGAGATTTGCTGAGCTCGAAGGTTGTTATCATGGCCGAGAGTAAGAAGTGTTTGTTCGAAGTTGATTGAACGAATTTGTATTGGAAGCCGAAACTTTGTCCATCGTGTTCATCGCGATTTGCTACAAAGTGGAAGTTCTCGATCCGTTTCATTTTGGATCAAAATCCGAAAAGTGTTTGAATTTTGAAGTATTGAAGAAATTGTGAAGATTTCAATCATGCCACCAAGGAGAGCCAATCGACATCAAAACGTAGAAGCTTTGTATCGAAGAGAAGAGGCTGATGAGATGGAACAAAGAATCAATGAGAACTTTAGTGAAAAGCTTAACGAAGGAATTGGTCGGTTAGAGAAGATGATGTTAGAGATGAATCAAAATCGGAGAAGGGTTTCACCAGAATCTAACCATGGGGGTAGTAGAGTCTCGCCACATTCCAATCGAGACAGAAGTGTTGAAAATGATCAAGGACGTGGGAGGAACGTAAATGATCGTGAACGGAGGAATGTAGATAGAAGGAATGAGGGTGGTAGACGTGAAGGGAGTAGAGATGTTGGTGGTCAGAATCGACATCGATATGCATCTGATTTTGAAGAGGAGTATGATGGTGGTAGTGTTCGAGGACAAGGAAGAAATCACTCTGAGTATGATCACAAGTGGGAGTCGGGGATGAAGACAGAAATTCCTGAATTCAAGGGTGGTATGCAAGCGGAGGAGTTTCTAGATTGGGTAGCTAATGTCGAGGAGATTTTTGACTTCAAAGAAGTTCCAGAACATCGTAGAGTGAAGTTGGTTGCTACGAGGCTAAGGGGTAGAGCTTTGGCATGGTGGCAGCAAACCAAGCTTACACGTGAACGAATGGGGAAGTCAAAAGTTGAATCTTGGGAGAAGATGAAGAAGTTGATGAAAGCAACGTTCTTACCATACAATTATCAATCTTTGATGTATCAACGTTTGCAGAACTTGAGGCAGGGCACAAAGACAGTTAATGACTATGCTGATGAATTCTATCAACTTATTGCAAGGAATGATATTATGGAGAAGGAAGAACAGTTAACAGCCAGGTTTGTTGGAGGATTGCGAATGCAGATTCAGGATATGGTTAACATGTTTGATCCCAGATCTGTAGCAGAAGCACATCAAAAAGCGTTGGCTTGGGAGAAACAGGGACGACGGGGAAGTGGTATGTTTACTAATTCTAACAATCAAGTGAAGGGTGTTGGTGGAAGTTCAAATGTTTCTAAACCTATCAGTAGACCAGTAGTGAAGGAGGTTGAGAAGACAAAGGTTAACAACGGTTTCAAATGTTACAATTGTCAGGAATTGGGTCACAAAAGTAATGAATGTCCAAAGCCGAAGAAGAGAGCTATGATAGCTGAGGTTGAGGATGAGGATGAAGAAGCTGAATACTCTAATTCTTTACCAGTTGAGGAGGAAGACTTGCTGTCAGGAGATGACGGGTACGCATTGATGATGAGGAGAAGTTGTTTAACACCAAAGCAAGAGGAGGAAAGTAGTTGGTTGAGGAAAAATATCTTTCAATCTACATGCACTATTCTGGGAAGAGTTTGTAAATTTGTTATTGATGCTGGGAGTTGCGATAATATTATCTCTATAGAAGCAGTGAAGAAGTTGGAGTTGAAAACCGAGAAACATCCTAAACCGTACAAGTTAGCTTGGTTGAGGAAGGGTGGTGAAGTGAAAGTTGGGCGTAGAGCTTGTGTGAAGTTTTCAATTGGGAAGAAATACAAAGATGAAATCTGGTGTGATGTCGTAGATATGGACGTTTGTCATTTGTTGCTAGGGAGACCGTGGCAGTATGATCGAGCTGTGCAACATGATGGGCGTACCAACAGTTACAGTTTCATGTTTGAGGGCACAAAGATTACTCTAGTTCCAAAGAAGAGACAACAGGAGGAAAACAAGTTGGAGGAGATTGAAGAGCTCAAAACTTTGTTATCGTTGAAGGAGTTTGTGAAGAAAGTAGCGGAGGAACCTGAAGTGTTTTTGTTAATTGGGCGAGAGAGCAGTGAAGAGGTTGAGATTCCAGAAGAAGTAAAACCAATTTTGAAAGAATTTGACGATGTATTTCCAGAAGAGTTACCAACGGAGTTGCCACCGTTGAGAGATAAACAACTTCAGATAGATCTTGTTCCAGGTGTTGTGTTGCCACACAGACCACATTATCGAATGAGTCCGAAGGAACATGAAGAGTTGCGAAGGCAGGTAGAGGAATTGCTTGAGCAAGGACGTGTGCAGGAGAGTCTGAGTCCTTGTGCTGTACCAGCTTTATTGGTACCCAAGAAGGATGGGACGTGGAGGATGTGCACTGACAGTCGAGTATTGAATAAGATTACCGTGAGATATAGATTTCCAATGCCGAGGTTGGATGACTTGTTGGATCAGATAAGCGGAGCTACTATCTTTTCTAAGATTGACTTGAAGAGCGGTTATCATCAGATTCGCATTAGACCAGGGGATGAATGGAAGACAGCATTCAAGACGAGGGAAGGATTGTATGAATGGCTGGTAATGCCGTTTGGTCTATCGAATGCACCAAGTACTTTCATGAGGGTGATGAATCAAATTTTTAGACCATTCATTGGGAAATTTGTGGTGGTATATTTCGATGATATTCTGATATATAGTGGAAGTCCAGAGGAACATTTGAATCATCTGAAGGGAGTGTTGATGGTATTACGACAAGAACAGTTTTATGCTGCTACGAAGAAATGCGTGTTCATGATGCACAGTGTTTTATTTCTGGGGTATGTTGTTTCAGAGAAAGGAATACAGGTTGACCAAAGTAAAGTTGAGTCAATTAGAGATTGGCCGCAGCCCAAGACGATAACGGAAGTTCGTAGTTTTCATGGGTTGGCTTCATTTTATCGAAGATTTATTCCACACTTTAGTAGTGTGATGGCACCTGTTACAGATTGCATGAAAGGTAAACAGTTTGCATGGACAGAGGAAGCAGGGAGTGCTTTTGGGAAGATCAAGGAATTGCTGACGTCTGCACCAATTCTAGTGCTACCTGATTTTCAGCTAGTGTTTGAACTGCACACTGATGCATCCAAGGTTGGGATTGGAGGGGTGTTGAGTCAGAAGGGACGTCCAATTGCCTATTTCAGTGAGAAGTTGTCAGGAGCAAAGATGCGATACAGTACATATGATGTGGAGTTTTATGCTGTTGTGCAATCTATTAAACACTGGAGACACTATCTATTTCAGAAGGAGTTTGTTCTTTACACTGATCATGAAGCATTGAAGCATTTGCAAGGGCAAGACAAGATTTCAGCGAGACATGCATCGTGGATTGCATATCTGCAACAGTTTACTTTTGTTGTTAAACACAAGTCAGGGGTGACAAATCGTGTGGCTGATGCTTTGAGTAGGAGGAGTCATTTGTTGACTACACTAAAGGTTGAAGTGACGGGGTTTGAAATATTGCCAGAATTATTCACTGATGATCCTTACTTTGCAAAATTTGTTGAAAAATTCAAGGAGGGAGAGACGGATGATTTCGTGATGGTAGATGGTTTTCTGTTCAAAGGAAATCGATTGTGCATACCGGAGGGTAGTCTGAGAATGAAGATTATCAAGGAGTTACACGAAGAGGGACATGTTGGGAGAGACCGTACCTTGCAGTTGATTTCACAATCCTACTTTTGGCCATCAATGAGGAAAGAGGTGGAAAGGTTTGTGGAGCGTTGTCATATTTGTCAGGTTTCGAAAGGAACTGCGACTAATGCTGGTTTATATATGCCATTACCTGTACCAAATAAACCATGGGTTGATGTGAGTATGGACTTCGTGTTGGGATTACCAAGGACACAGCGTGGTAACGATTCCATATATGTGGTGGTGGACAGATTTTCGAAAATGGCACATTTTATTGCTTGTAAGAAGACGGTGGATGCTGTTCATGTTGCCCAGTTGTTTTTCAGGGAGATCTATCGACTTCATGGATTGCCAGAATCTATTGTGTCGGATAGAGATACTCGATTTCTGAGTCACTTTTGGTTGAGTTTGTGGAAAATGGTCAGAACGAAGCTAAAATTTAGTAGTGCTTATCATCCGCAAACTGATGGACAAACGGAGGTCGTTAATCGATCGTTGGGAAACTTGTTGAGGTGTCTTGTTCAAGATAATCTGAAGAGTTGGGATGTGAAGTTATGCCAAGCAGAGTTTGCCCATAATCATGCTGTGAATCGAAGTACTGGGTTCAGTCCATTTCAGATAGTATATTCAAGTTTACCGAAGGGACCGTTGGATCTAACGGTAGTGCCACAATCAAAGAAGACAGTTAAGAAAGCTGCTGATTTTGTTGAAGGATTGGCGGAATGTCATCAAATTGTTCAGGAACGATTGGAGAAAGCAAATGGGAGATATAAACGATCTGCAGATTTGAAACGAAGAAGTGTTGAATTTCATGAAGGTGATTTGGTTTATGCAGTGTTAACAAAAGATCGTTTTCCGGTGGGAGCGTACAATAAATTGAAAGCACGAAAGATTGGTCCAGTGGAAATCTTAAAGAGAATCAATGAAAATGCTTATAAATTGAAACTGCCAGATGATGTGTATACGTCTGATGTGTTCAATGTTAAACACCTAGTAACATATCATGGGAGTGAGTTTGTTGGGAAGGAAGACGGTGCAACTTCGAGGACGAATTTCTCTCAACCTGGGGAGGATGATGCAGCTCAGGCCAGAAAGGAAGGCATAAGTCGTTCCCGACTTAAGGAAAAGGGGTTACGACTTAAGACCCTAAGTCGTACACAAGCTAAAGCTAACAAGGCAGATATATGTCGTCTCCGACTTAAGGAAACAGGTATGAGTCGTTCACGACTCATCGAAGACAAGGAGGTAAGTCAACCACGATTTATGGAAGAGGCTGACATAAGTCGTCCACGACTTAAAGACAGAGCCATAAGTCGTCTACGACTTAAGAAGAAATATCCAGGAAGAGCAACACAAGTTGAGAACAAACAAGGGATAAGTCGTCTACGACTTAAGAGAATGAATGAGTCGATGCCGAGTTACGACTTAGTTAAGTCGCCTGAACTATCTACCGAGTTATGCAGAAAGAAAACAGAGCAAATTGTTGAAGTGTTAGGTCGCGAACGACCTAACGAGTCAAGCTATAAGTCGTTGAAGATAGGGGCCGTGGATCTTTCCTGCCGACTTAACCTGAACCGTTGATCCTTAAGTCGAATAAAGCTGGTTATCTTTAAGTCGCAAAGCACTGGATATCGTTGATATGTCTGCCGAGTTAACCTCTGCCTTTGATTTCCTTTAAACGTTGATCTGGGATGCCGCTTGTTCTTAAGTCGCGTGAAGCCTGGAGCGTTGATTCTGCTGCGAGATAATCTCTGCCGTTGTTTGTTAAGTCGCTGAAGGCAAATGTTGTAACTGTAGTCTTAAGTCGCCACCGAGTCATGATAGGTCGTAGGTCGGAAGCTATAACTCGGAACCGACTTAGTACTTGTAATATTTTTGTTGTTTTTTTGTGTGAATTGTAAAATGCCTATAAATAGGCCGAGACTTTCATTTGTAAAGGGTTGTTGATTTTTGAATAAAATTCTCTTTTGATTGCTTTGTGCTTTCATTCCAAATTGGTAGTTGAGTGTAATCTCCTATCTCCTCTTTCGGATAATCGAGTGCGCTCGATTCAACGATTGTAGAAGCCGATTCGCGGAATCAAGTGCGCTTGATCAACGCTAGAAGAATTGAAGATCTTCGAACCCGGTATCGTGCGCGATCAACGAGTTCAGGATAGCTAGAATTCGGTATCTTCGGATCAACGAATTTGGGCATTTCAGTATCTTCCAATCCACCGATTACTACTTTCACCGATCGAACATTGTTTTGTTTAATCCGCTGCATCAGTTTGGTATCAGAGCGTGTTCTAGCCAATCATAGCTAGATCGAGACTTGGAGCCTATTCATTTAGAAGTTGAAGAGATTTGCTAAGCTCGAAGGTTGTTATCACGGCCGAGAGTAAGAAGTGTTTGTTCGAAGTTGATTGAACGAATTTGTATTGGAAGCCGAAACTTTGTCCATCGTGTTCATCGCGATTTGCTACAAAGTGGAAGTTCTCGATCCGTTTCATTTTGGATCAAAATCCGAAAAGTGTTTGAATTTTGAAGTATTGAAGAAATTGTGAAGATTTCAATCATGCCACCAAGGAGAGCCAATCGACATCAAAACGTAGAAGCTTTGTATCGAAGAGAAGAGGCTGATGAGATGGAACAAAGAATCAATGAGAACTTTAGTGAAAGGCTTAACGAAGGAATTGGTCGGTTAGAGAAGATGATGTTAGAGATGAATCAAAATCGGAGAAGGGTTTCACCAGAATCTAACCATGGGGGTAGTAGAGTCTCGCCACATTCCAATCGAGACAGAAGTGTTGAAAATGATCAAGGACGTGGGAGGAACGTAAATGATCGTGAACGGAGGAATGTAGATAGAAGGAATGAGGGTGGTAGACGTGAAGGGAGTAGAGATGTTGGTGGTCAGAATCGACATCGATATGCATCTGATTTTGAAGAGGAGTATGATGGTGGTAGTGTTCGAGGACAAGGAAGAAATCACTCTGAGTATGATCACAAGTGGGAGTCGGGGATGAAGACAGAAATTCCTGAATTCAAGGGTGGTATGCAAGCGGAGGAGTTTCTAGATTGGGTAGCTAATGTCGAGGAGATTTTTGACTTCAAAGAAGTTCCAGAACATCGTAGAGTGAAGTTGGTTGCTACGAGGCTAAGGGGTAGAGCTTTGGCATGGTGGCAGCAAACCAAGCTTACACGTGAACGAATGGGGAAGTCAAAAGTTGAATCTTGGGAGAAGATGAAGAAGTTGATGAAAGCAACGTTCTTACCATACAATTATCAATCTTTGATGTATCAACGTTTGCAGAACTTGAGGCAGGGCACAAAGACAGTTAATGACTATGCTGATGAATTCTATCAACTTATTGCAAGGAATGATATTATGGAGAAGGAAGAACAGTTAACAGCCAGGTTTGTTGGAGGATTGCGAATGCAGATTCAGGATATGGTTAACATGTTTGATCCCAGATCTGTAGCAGAAGCACATCAAAAAGCGTTGGCTTGGGAGAAACAGGGACGACGGGGAAGTGGTATGTTTACTAATTCTAACAATCAAGTGAAGGGTGTTGGTGGAAGTTCAAATGTTTCTAAACCTATCAGTAGACCAGTAGTGAAGGAGGTTGAGAAGACAAAGGTTAACAACGGTTTCAAATGTTACAATTGTCAGGAATTGGGTCACAAAAGTAATGAATGTCCAAAGCCGAAGAAGAGAGCTATGATAGCTGAGGTTGAGGATGAGGATGAAGAAGCTGAATACTCTAATTCTTTACCAGTTGAGGAGGAAGACTTGCTGTCAGGAGATGACGGGTACGCATTGATGATGAGGAGAAGTTGTTTAACACCAAAGCAAGAGGAGGAAAGTAGTTGGTTGAGGAACAATATCTTTCAATCTACATGCACTATTCTGGGAAGAGTTTGTAAATTTGTTATTGATGCTGGGAGTTGCGATAATATTATCTCTACAGAAGCAGTGAAGAAGTTGGAGTTGAAAACCGAGAAACATCCTAAACCGTACAAGTTAGCTTGGTTGAGGAAGGGTGGTGAAGTGAAAGTTGGGCGTAGAGCTTGTGTGAAGTTTTCAATTGGGAAGAAATACAAAGATGAAATCTGGTGTGATGTCGTAGATATGGACGTTTGTCATTTGTTGCTAGGGAGACCGTGGCAGTATGATCGAGCTGTGCAACATGATGGGCGTACCAACAGTTACAGTTTCATGTTTGAGGGCACAAAGATTACTCTAGTTCCAAAGAAGAGACAACAGGAGGAAAACAAGTTGGAGGAGATTGAAGAGCTCAAAACTTTGTTATCGTTGAAGGAGTTTGTGAAGAAAGTAGCGGAGGAACCTGAAGTGTTTTTGTTAATTGGGCGAGAGAGCAGTGAAGAGGTTGAGATTCCAGAAGAAGTAAAACCAATTTGAGATGATTTATAATATATGTATAATAAACATTAAATTCATAATAACTTCAAATCTGAGATGATTTCAAACTAGAAAGTTAAAAAAATTATTTTGTATATATTTATATTTATATTTATGTATATAAAAAATATTATGAAATAATTTACAATTAATTATCATATTTACTATTTATATATACATATGTATAATTTAAATAAATAGTTTATTTTAATTTGTAGTATTTAAAAAAACACTTTACTTAATATGTGTGTATATATATTTATTAATTTTTAGTTATAATATAATATATAATTATATAAATACATAAATACCATATACATATACATACATCTATATAATCATTTGGAATTTATAACTATTTGTACATACACATAATTGGACAACATACACTACATATAAATGAGCTAATGTGTTTGTTGTGATGTAAATCGCAGCGTCTATGTATGGGCATGTTATACCCTGCATAGATTATTATGTTACACATGCACAGATGCATATATATGTATGTATGTATGTATATATATATATGTATATGTATATATGGTACATGTATATGTATTTGTATACTAAGTAAAATAAAAATCAAATAAATTTCATACTACAATTTATAAATTTGATTAAAATACATGATTTTATTTAAACTAAATTTAGAAATGTTCTAAAAAAATTAGACTTCATAGGCCAAATAATGATCCAATAAGGTAACTTTTTTTTAAATTCATCCATATCTTCCACTGTGGGATGACCCAGTTTGAACAAGAAGTTCGATAAATATAGGCCGTTCATTTCGATTCAACAATTATGCAGCGATTATATGGCGATCCGAAACTATGGACTTATAAAGGAGGTCAAGCAGGTCGTTTCGATGGTTCGTGATAGTCTCAATTATCGTGGATGGTTGAAGATCATCAAAAAGGTATGGTAACGTGGAGAATGCCAAAGGCAATCAAAGGTCAAAAATTGGGCACTAGAAGGGATGTAGTGGCGTGGGGAGGCACTTCATGGCGTTGGATTTGGTTCTCCATCACCGTGGCAGTAGTGGTTGTGAATTAAAGTGGCGGAAGGTTGGCGATTGATATTTTGAAGTACTGTAGCACGACTTAGGGTTAACAATAATAATAAAATATTAACTAAAAATTATGTTGTCGCCCTTATATTCTAATGCTTATAACTTTCACAAACGACCTCCGTTTCGCACGCGGTTCTTGGCATTGCAATCGTTGGGGAACGAGGAAAATGTTAGTATTTTGTTTGCTATGTTTTGAGACACTTTTGAAAATTTTCTTATTTTAGTAGATTCGTTATACATTGCTCGCTATGGCGACAGCGGGCTAAGACAATTTGTTCCTCGGTAGCGAGTCGCTTACGACTTGGCGACAATGGGCTGAGACATCTTGTTTCTCAGCAGCAAGTCACTTAGGGTTTGGCAATGGTGGGTTATGACATTGTGTTCTCTAGTAGTGAGTCACTTATGATTTGGCGATAGTAGACCGGGACATTGCGTTCCTCAATAACGAGTCACTTACGCTTTGGCGATAGTGGGCTGGGATATTGCGTTCCCTAGTAGCGAGTCGCTAACAATTTGGTCATAGTGTGCTAGGATATTCCGTTCCCCAATAGCGAGCCGCTTACGATTTGGCAATAGTGGGCTGAGACATTGCATTCCTCATTAGCAAGTCGCTTAGGGTTTGACGTTAGCGGGCTGAGACATTGAGTTTCTCAATAACGAGTTATCCATGGTTTTAGCAATAATGGGCTAGGACATTGCGTTCCCCAATAGAAAGTTTCTTACGATTTGGCAATAGTGGGTTGAGACGTATAGCTCCTCAATAGCGAGTCGCATTTTTTTTTGGTGACTACTAGTTTAGGATTTCGGGCTCGATGTTATAGTTGATCGTTGGCATATGAGTTGGGACTTTGGGTTCGATCGAGTGTATAAATTAGATATGGGTTAGTTTTAGTGAGACCTTATCCTATGTTGCCACTATGATATTATATTTTGTTTAGCTGACTTGTTAGGTGTAGATGATATAGGTTAAGTTATGGTTTTGAGCATAAGTATTATTTTTCTAGCTTGTTAATATTATACATTTATATGATGTGTTTCATTCACTAGATGTGTATCTGACCTCCTCTATGATTTCCTTCTTTTTAGTTATACTCTGATAGGTCGATAAAGAAGACTTGTGGTGATTTGGAGGCATGATGGTGCGATGATGAAGTGCATTTCTTTGTCTATTAACTATCTATTATTATATTCCATTTATTCCCAATTATACTATTTCCATTATTAGTATAAAGAGAGATGTTATAGTTGGGATTTAATTAATTCTATATTATTATATTTGTTTGGGATTGTATTACAAATTATTATTGTATTTTATTCCTTCTGCTGTGAGTTTTAAAAAGTGTAGATTATTGTAGATAGCTCTATGATATTCTTTAATAATTTATTTAAAAATGATCCACTATCTACGAGGTCCGCGATGCCAGTTCCACTTTTAGACATAGGTTGGGAAGTCGTAGATGAAAGGTTGTTACATTCGGTATCATAGCTTAGGTTAGGCGATTCCTACTAAATTAGGACATATGAGAAAGTGTATCTATAATTTTATTATGTATATATATTTTTACGCCACAATCCATTTATTTTGACTGGTAGAGATAATTGCCCTTATTAAAGTAAACAATTACGAGCTAAATAAACGTTGATATTTAAATAGTTTAGAGTGGTAGGTAAATTCATCATATTTTTGTTAATTTATTCCATAAAATATCGCTAAAAGAGGGTTTATATACAAAGTAGTAGTAGAGTAAATTGTGGGGATAAATAAGAATGTGAGTAGTATCCTTAATCCATAGGATATAATGTGATGTTTATATGGTGTAATGGGGGTATTTAAACATAAAAAAAATTATATTTGGGGTTGTGTAAGTTACGGTATACCCCAATGAAAGTATTTAAATTAATTTAAATGTTTTCCCTAAAAATTTAGAAATAGTAATATTTGAGATTTTCTGGAAAAATAGAGAAGTTGAAATTTGTTTGAAATGTTGAAATATAAGTTCTTATTCTAAGTTTTAAACGTGGGGAAATTAAACAAAAGGAGTTTCCATAAATATTTTTAGGACTTTTGTTTTTGAAAAAAAATTCATGTAAGGCACACTATTGCCCTTATATTTTGTTATGTTTTTGCTTATGACAAGGAAATTTTTGAAAGGCAAATAAAAAGTAAGTAAGACACGTCTTTTTGAATATATTTCATTTTGTACATATTTTTCACACTTTGAAAAAAAAAATCAATTGATTAAAATTTTACACTTCGATGAAAATTCCTAATTTATGAAGTTGAAAATGGTGTGTTTTATAAGTTTATTTTCTAAGTCCAATTTGAACCATTTTGGATAGATTCCAAAAAAAATTAAAAAGAGAGCGGGAGGTTTTAAAATTACTACTTTTAATTTTGTGGAACTTTTCAGTTTCAATATGAACGTATTTTAATTGGTTTAAAATTTTAAAATTGAATCTGATATGAATGTGGTTAGTATAAAACAAAATTAATTCCAAAAATATATTTTTATGTATGTATATGATGTATTAGTTAAAAGATGTTGGAAATTTACTAGTTATTAAATGATATATGCTTATATTTGATAAAATGGTTGTGAATTATATAACATGATGTCGAAAAAGAATTATATGAAATAATGTTTTAAAAACAAAGTATGAGTATTTTAGAAAATAGCTAAAGTTAATTCAAATCTAAATATATTTTAAGTAATTAATATTAAATTTTTAAAACTATAAGGGATTGAATTTTGGAAGTTAAACATTTTTAAGAACGAATATTTTAAGAAATATTAAAAAGAAACCAACTTTGGAAAGTAAAAGTATAATAATTGTTAGTCGAGGATATATGAACAAATATGAAGTAATTAAACTAAAATAAATATTAGCTATTGCTTCTTATGAAATGATTAAAAATAAATGTCCAAAGTAAATTATTTGGTAAATTTAATTAAGTGGGATTTAAGGAGTTTGATTTGAAAAAAAAATATGTGTTGTGATTTTAACTAAATGTTTATTTATAATTTAATGGAGAATTTCATGGTTGTCAAACTGGCTTTGTGAAGAATAAGTTTTGAGATTAATGATTTTGATTTAAGCATTAAATTGAGAAGTTATGATATTTTCAATTGGAAATTTGATTGGAGCGAGAGATGAATTTCATAGCCTATGGAGCTCTAATTGATTAAGGTGAATTGGCTAGGATAGTCAATATATCAATACACTTAGGACTAGCTAGAGATGATTGTTATGGATTTGAGACGTAAATATTTGTACTTCAAAGTAATGAAGGTATTATTTATGAATTATGGAAAGAAAACAATACTTTTACAACAATAACGAATATATATATATATATATATATTGAAATCAGAATATGTATAAAGTATGGTAAAATTAAATAAATAGTTGTATGATTTTTTAAGATTATTTAAATTTTTAGCAAATAATAATATAACTATTTACGGAGTTTATGAAAAATTATTATTATTATTTAAGCAATAAAAATAAGAGGTATTTTGAGGAGAATAATAATAATAAGATATTTTGCATGAATATTTTTAGTTAACTTATTACTATTTTGGATATAAATAACACTAAAAGAAAAAAAATCGGATGTCATGTAGAATGTTATTATTTTTGAATCATACAATAATAAAATGGTTGTGAAGAAAAGGGGGTTTAAATATTATTGTTTGGATGTAAAGTGATAATAATAATATTATTTTTAAAGAAATTTTTATGAAAATTATTATTTTTGAATTAAATAAAGATGTTTAAAATATTTAAAGTGATGTGATGAAAACAAAGGATTTTTGAAGTATATTATCGATTGGAAAATAAATAAGCATATACTATTTTGAGATGTTAGATGTGAGTTATTTAATCCAACAAGTGTATTTAAACTTAACAACTGATATGGATTTAGTTGTTTACTAATGAAGTTGCAAGAACATGTGCTTTATCTACTCACTAACTTGATTAGTTGTTGTTTTGAAATTATCTGAAATGATTTTGGGTATTTAGATATGAAAAGGATACTTCATAAGTTTGTATTAAAATCTTTGGTTAGACTTTATAAAATGACTTTAGAAATTTAAATGATATTTTTAAAAGCATGACGCTAGAAGTTTTTTTTAAGTTCATTTAGTACATTTATATTCAAGTTTGAAGAAAAGTAAGAGTTTGTAATATTATAATTCTTTGGAAAGGAATTTTATGGATTTTAAAAGATATGAATATTTTTGGGTTTTGAAACAAATATGGTTTTGATTTGAATGAAGATTTAAAGTATAGAATATTTTAAATATAAAACTTGAATTTTATTCAAGTTATTTGGATTTGAAGAAAGAAGAGGGCGTTTGTACTTAAATTCTTTGAAAAAGAATTATATGAAATTTTTAACTGGAAAAACAATTTTGAACTACTTTTAAACTAGAATGTGAGTTTGTTATAGTAATATTGTGTTCATGGAAAATAAGGAATTATCCATTTATAATATTAAGCGATGATGAACATATGCCAATTTTGTAATGTGTTTAAATATAAGCTATACTCGGATATTATATTATTAGAGACACTTCAATGATACGTTAAGGGATGAAAACCGTATAGAACAGGCATGCATAGAGAGTTCGCAGTGGGCAACAAAGTAGGTGAATGACTCGTTATTTAGACACGTTTTGTAGGAAAGCTAACGTTATAAGTTGTTGATACTTTCCCAATTTTATAGAGAGTATGGAAGTCAACATGTTTGAGTGGGCTTCTTGAAAAGTTGGTGAGTGTTCACACGTTTACTGTTTGTCCCATCTACGAACTTACATTGATGATTTAATGGTTATGGTAGAGAGGAGTCAACTTAATGAGGTAGTTGTGGAGGAGGAGTTTAGAATACTCCGTAGGTGTATTCACATCTTAGGATTTGATGCGATATGACAAAAAAATGAGAAAATGAAGTCGGTTCTTGTACGATGAGAAAAGGTTTTGGATAAAATTATGATGAAACTCGAGGAGAGAATCTGATTTTCTGTCACGAGCTCTTTTCCAATAAGTTTCTCTTTTGATTAGTTTATAGAACAATTTGCTTGTTAGATCGTTGTTTGTTTGCATTGTTGCTTTAGCTAGCTAGTTGACATAGACATGGATGTATGGATGGTAAGATTGGTTGTATACACATCCTTATGATATGTTTTGGTTGTTATGGTTGCTTTGTTTGGATTATACCATTTTAGTTTATACCATTTTGACTTGCAAGTATATGCATTCTAACCTAGGATAAACTCCCATAGTTAGCTGTTCTAACTTATGCTAGATAATTTTAAATATGATAATTGTTTACTGATTGTGTTTAAGGACATGTTTGCTTACTTGCACTTTGATGTGGATGTTGCATATGTATGTATGGACACATATAGAAATATATATACACACATATATATAGCACATGTCAGGATGTTTGCATACATATTGGTTGCACTACATTTGTATTCATTTGCACTCACTTCATACCATATCATTTATCTATCATATGCACTCACTTCATACCATATCATTTATCTAGCATATGTATATTGTACTCTTGGCTGTGTTTCGCTTATATTATATGTTGAATGCTAGATGGATGTAACTATGTATGTTTTGATTTGGTATCCCGCGGGGCTGTCCGCTAGTCTCTTCCTTGTCCTTCGCAGACGACATTGTCATTTTCTCAAATGGCAGTCGTTCCTCTGTTAGGCGTCTTCTTAGCTTTATCCATCAATACGAGAGCTCTTCAGGTCAACTCGTTAACTCTTCCAAATGTTGTTTCGTCCACTCGAAGGGCTTGTCCCCTTCTAGCGCTTCTTGGATCGAGTCCATCTCCGGGTTCAAGGAAGCTTCCCTTCCTCTTCCTTACTTAGGTATTGCCCTTTATCGGGGCAGGAAGCTTAATGCTCTTTTCGATCCTTTAACCGACAAAGTGAGGGGCAAAATCCTACGCTGGAATGCGTCTCTTCTCTCCCAGGCCGGCAGGCTTGTCCTTATCAAATCAGTTTTAGATTCTATAGGAACTCACATTTTCACGGCTATGACCCCAACTTCCTCTTTCTTCCAGTCGTATCGATCATTGGCCTCTTCGTTCTTCTGGGGTAATAAGGTTAACGCCCGCCGCCACCACTGGGTGTCGTGGGACGTGGTTTGTCTCCCGAAAACTGAAGGTGGATTAGGCCTGCGAAACCCTTCTGACCTTTGCAAGGCCTTTGCTTGTAAGCTATGGTACCGGTTTGGGGTTAACAACTCCCTGTGGGCTTCGTTCCTCAGAGCTAAATACCATAGACTTGCTGGCTCTAACTTCTTGGGCTCTCCATCTTTTTCGAGTGAGACCTGGAAGCATATGCAGTCAGTAAGGGAACTTTCGGACTATCACGGAGGACTGTCGGGCTAGGATGGTGATTCGTTCTCCATCCTTAAAGCCTGGTCCTCTATTAGATCTCCTTCCCCTATTCGTCCTGAATTCTCTTTCATTTGGGATTCTCGTATTCCTCCCAAGGTTTCTCTTCTAATGTGGCGTATCTTACACGGAGGATTGCCACTTGACGACAACCTCCAAAAGATTGGCATCCCTTTAGTATCCCGATGTCGCTGCTGCGGCAACGGGCATTCGGAATCCTCCAACCACTTGTTTTTTGATGGCTACTCTGCCAGATCTTGCTGGAATTACTTCGGTAATTCTGTAGGTGTTCGGAGTAATGCGAGATCCCCCTCTGGTACTCTAGATTCGTGGTGGTCTGGGAACTCGGGGAAATCTCTACGGTCTTGTGTCTTCAGACTGATCCCACCTCTTATATGCTGGCACGTCTGGTGCGCGAGAAATAAGGCTATTTTCGACATCATTCCTATGGATCCGCGTTCCATTATCCAGCGCGTGAGGAATGCTGTATTCCTAGCCTTTCGGGGCAGACCGTTCAGGGGACCCATGAGCCACCGGTCCAGGCGACTAGTGGGACTCCTGTCTATCTCTTGCGCTCAATCAGCCGCTAGACTAGGAATTGGCTAAACCGACGTGTAAGGTGGTGCTCTTCCCACACCACTATTTCCCCCTCCCCTCTTCTGTTATTTTACTGTGTTTGCTAGTCTTATCCTCAGGAACTTTCTGTCTTCTCTGGGCTTGGCTTTCGCTATGGATGGTGTGGTGGAAGTCTTTCGTTTGCTGTCTCAGTCTTTGTGAGTTGTCCGAGGCCTTTAGTCATCTTCTTTTATAGCCGTTGGCTCTGCCGATATTTCTTGTTGTCTGGTTCGTTTTGGCTTTCTTGCTATGCTACTACTGTGTTTCCTCTTGAGGTTCATTCGTGCTAGATTATTATAGCGATGGGGTTGTCCTTGCGGTCACCCCTGGGCGTCTGCTTCCTCAGGTTTCGCTGCCTTCCTGGTTCAGGTTTGGTTTTTCTGTGGTTGGGTTTGGTGGTCTGGCTTTTACTTTCTAGTAAAGGCGGGTTAGGGGATGTTGGCGGTTCTCTGTTCTTTTTTAGATTATGTGTGGATTTTCATGGAGCTGTCGTGTTTGCCTTTGCTCTGCAGGCTCTGCTTTTTGTTGTTTCTCTTTTTCGTCTTTGGGAGGCTTCTGTACTTCCCTTGTTTCGTCTTGTTCTGTGAGCCACCGGAGAATGGCGTTTATTCTCCTTTTGTTTATATATTTTGGCTTTGATAAAAAAAAACTATGTATGTTTTGTATGTTAGTACGATGTAGAGTGAGTTACATTATATATTGTTTGGAATTTCGGGGATGAAATACTTGTAAGTGGTGGAAAATGCAACACCCCATAATTTTACAAAAATAAATAATTAAATTAAAAGGATAAAATCGTAATTTTAACCAAAAGGGAAAAATAGTACATTTCTATAGGATTTGGAATTAGGCCTCAGGACCTATTCTATTGCATGTAGAATTTCGTTTACAGTCAGAAAACATATATAATTTGCTGAATTTGGTTAAACGGACTAGAAATTTTAAGAAGTCAAAACTTAGTGGCATTTTCGTAATATATTAATTTCGAAAATAATGCCTAAATATTATTATTTTCAACTTACAGATAGATTCCTAAGTTCATTCTTTTTGCTGGAAAAATCCTACCTCTACTTAAACCCTAATCCCCAATTAAATACAAATTCTCCAAATCAATCCCCAATTGACCAAATCAAATCCAATTTAAACGTATTAATATATGAAATCAAACACCGTGAAGAGAGCTAGGCAAATAAATGGAAGCTACCAAGGAATTTGGCATTTTCAAGGCATGCAATTTTTGGGCAGCGAAGAACAAGGGGAATTCATCTCGAATCAGAGAAGATGCAAGGCTAATCGATGAGTGGGATTTATCATATTTGTGTATATATATTAGTAAGATGTAGTAATTCACCTCTTATGAACTTAAACCAAATTATGATGATGTAACTAATAATCAAAAACTGATTTATATTTATATAACCTGATTAGGATGTTGTATGCCATGGTTAGATAGTCAAAAATTTAATTTTTATCGGTTGTAATTAGCAAACACTAATCTTCTTCTAATTAAAAAGTGTGAAATATACAAGTATTCTAAACTTTACATATTATATATCAAAATTATAATCCTCGATGACACGAATCCACAAGTGGTGTTCGTCCATCGATTGGATGTTTGGATTGATTAGAAAACATGTTAGAAGTTCAATTAAAGGCTGTTTGTTTCGATTCAACGGTAAAACAACGATTATATGATGATCTGAAACCATAGACTTGTGGAGGAGGTCAAGTAGGTCATTTCAATGGTTCCATATGGTCTCAGTGAGTCGTGGATGGTCATAGATCATCAAAAAGGCGTGGTGACATGGAGATCGCCAGAGGCAATCAAAGGTTGAAAATTAGGTACTGGAAGAGACGTCGTAGCATGGGGAGGCACTTTATGGCATCAGATCTGGTTCTCCATTATCGTAGTGGTGGGGATGTTGAATTGAAGTAGCGGCAAGTTGGCGATCGGGTATTTTCAAGTACAGTAGCGTGGCCTAGGGTTAATAATAATAAATAAAATATTAAATAAAAATAAACTACAAATTATGATATCGCCCCTATATTTCTAATGCTTATAACGTTCACAAACGACCTCTGTTTTGCATGTGGTTCAACATTGCGATCGTTGTGGAACGGGGAACGTTTTAGTATTTTGTTTGACGGGTTTTGAGACACTTTTGAAATTTGTCTTATTTCAGTAGTTTTGTTATACGTAGCTCAATATGGCGATAGTGGGCTAAGACAATTTGTTCCTCGATAGCAAATCACTTACAATTGGGTGATAGTGGGCTGAGACATCTTGTTTTAGTAGCGATTTGCTTACGATTTGGCAATAGTGGGCTAGGACATTATGTTCTCCAGTAGCGAGTCACTTACGATTTGGAGATAGTGGGATGGGACATCACGTTCCCCAGTAGAAAGTCGCATATGATTTGACGATAATGAGGTGATATATTGCAATCCTCTGTAGCGAGTTGCTTAAGGTTTGATGATAGCGGGTTGGGACGTAGAGTTCCCTAGTAGCGAGTCGTCCATGGTTTTGGCGATAGTGGGCTGGGACATTGTGTTCCCTAGTAGTGAGTCGCTTATGATTTGGCAAAAGTAGGCTAAGTCATATAGTTCCTCATTAGCAAGTTGCGTACTTTCGATGACTACTAGTTTAGGGTTTCGGGCTCAATCGTGTTATAGTTGGTCATTGGCATATGAGTTGGGACTTTGGGTTTGATCGAGTGTATACGATTCGATATGGGTTAGTTTTAGTTAGACATTATCTTATGTTGTCATTATGACCTTATCCTATCTCTCCTATAGAAAAATGGTTATTATTCTATCCGCTTTCAAGCGGGAATCAAATCCAAACCAACCAATATAAACAATACATATAAAAAACAACATGAGCAAGCAACTATAAATTTTTTACAACAAGCCATACTATTTCAAAGTGCGAAATCTCACTTTCAAGCTCACTAAAAATCTTCTAAAAATCTACCACTCCCTCCTACGACCCAATAACCAACACCACATCACACCATTACCTTGCTTTGCTTGACCAAAGCTCTCTCACATCCTTACATGTGCATGGCCTAGGGCCTTTTTGTGGTGTTGTGCTCCAATGCTTCAACCTTTGACAACATGGAAGTGTTTGCTAAGTGTTTACAAGCTTAAGAAATAAGTTAGGGGTGAAAAGAAGTGGTTTTGAAGTGGAAAAGTGAAGAAAGAAGAGAGAAGAGAAGAGCGAGAAGGAGAGAAGGAAATGAGAAATGAAAGTGAAAATGAAAAGTGGATAGAGATAAGAGGTATGCTTCTTTTATAAGCATGGAAAAAGTGGAAAATTACACCTTTTACCCCTTTACCAAATTACCAAACCAATCTCCAAACTCTTACAACCCATGTGCATTAGTGTATTGCACCTTACATCACTTACATTTGTATACCACTTAGTACTTAAGCACTTAAAATAGGAGAGAAAAGTCTTTTCTTACTTTATTACTTTAATTATTTACTTATTAAACACTTTAATTACACTTTCTTTTACCAATTCTTTTCACATTATTAAACCACTTATTATATGTTGTATGTATGTGTACATAGGTGTGCAATAACGTTGCAATAACCTTTGTTCGATGAAAAGTCGAAAATCCAAAAACGATTTTCGATCACATTTTCTATTTTTCTCCGAACTCCTTATTTACATAAACAAAATTCAAAAATGAATTTCCTATAACTAGTTATAAATTAAAAGAGGGTTGTTTGACCATTAATTGAATATTTAAAATTAATCAAATATTCATAAACTAAAGTGACAAAATTCAGGGTCGTTACATTCTTTCCCCTTAAAAGAATTACGTCCTTGAAATTTCATCAAATCAAACAACCAAGAAACAAGTCATACTGATTCTTAACATTCCCCATAATGTTAAGTAACTAAGTGACAAACTTAAATTTTGTCGAGGTTTACAACCTTCTCAAGACAAGGACGATAAACAATCTACTCAGCATACCTCTTGCTCAACTGCCATAGGTTATTACTCAATCGATTAATCTCACTACCTTATGACAAATAGAAGAGTCATCTACCCAACTCCTCATAAACCATAAAACATTAAAGGAAAATATATTTAAGCCCGTACGATGTTCATGAATCATTCGTATGCAATATTCGATCCAACCACTTGCTTGGATACATAAATCTTCCATCCAAACTAGTACATATCACTTAACTTCTCCATTGCAGAACCTTGATCCGGTTCTTTGATCTGATACTTATGTTTTCCTGACATAGTCCTAAAATATGATAGAAAACACTCACATTATCCCAAGAATCCATCTCAAGTACTTGCCATCGAGAAATCGAGTGAAAACGCCTAGTTCAGACTGGTGTATAACACCTAAAAATCCTATGCCCGAACTTTGGATCTAGAATGGTTATGCGAATAAAATGATCCAAGTCCAACTTATAGTTTTATCCCTTTAGGATAACTTAATAATATACTACTCCAATTCTTTTACTCCCCAAAGTTATTTATGACAACATGTCATACAACTAAAGTTTTAACTTGTATAATACCCGAATATATCCTGAGAGTATATACAACTAGCTGATTTAATCTTTTTTTCATTTCCCCAAATTCAAACACAGGCCCAAAATCCATATTAAAAATTACATTTATCAACACATTCCTTTATCAAAATAATTTTTTATTTTGATTTCATTTACTTTGAAGAAACTTAAGAACTAAATACCTAGTTTTTATGGGACGCCCCACCTCTATACTCACGCTAGCCAAGGACACTACGGGGTAATGCCATCGACTAGCACGAAGAATAAGGCTGTTGAGGAGCGACCATCTGTGTAATTGCTTTGTGCGAGTACCGATATGTCAGATAATATAACTTACATTTCATTTCAAGAGAAAATCCGACATATCAAATACAAACTCAAAGCTACCACACAGTGGCTATGTGGACTTCGGAAACAAATATAGAAATAAACATAACACAAATCAGTCACAGATATTCATATCACAAAGGCGGAAACATATATGAATATATCACATAGAAGTGTACATCAAAGTAGTGGTCAAACTAGATCCACTACATCACAAAAGAATAGATACAAGTGCTAGACAAAAGAATAAGTATACATCAAGGAGTCTCTATCTCAAATGTATACTAACAAAAACTACTATGCTAAAGTAGTTAGCCAAAAGTCAGGTGACGGACCCTGATAAGAAGTCAAGCAGGAGCACCTGAAATACCTCGGTTTGACCCGAGTATTATTTAAGAAGAAAATAATAAATGGATCAGTCTAGCTATAAATATCATATAAAGTGAGATTGGATAAGAGATATGACAAAAACGTATTATAACAATAATGCTCTACTACAACAAGTATACATCAAATAACAACAAAAATCATACAATATCCCAAATCATCTCAAACATCCAAAAAGAATCGCATTCTTTAAATTATTCACCAAAAACACAAATAACTGATAGAGCTCATCAATGCCTATCATCAAAATTGGTAAAACACAAACTCTAGAAATCTTCAACTAGAAATCCAGAAATCACAAAGGGGGGAGGCCTATCACAAACGGGAGCATGAAAACTCACCAACACGTGTATCACAAATGGAACGTTATCCCATGGTCGCTAACCATAAAGCCGGTGCAACGGCGTAGTGCAATAACGGTACGCCCGAGGAACCTGAAACTCAAATATTTTGGAACAACGACATAGTGCAATAACAGTACGCCCGATGAACCCGAAACTCAAATAATTCAGAACAACGACGTAGTGCAATAACGGTACGCCCAATGAACCCGAAACTCAAATAATTCGGAACAACGACGTAGTGCAATAACGGTACGCCCGATGAACCCGAAACTCAAATAATTCGGAACAACAACGTAGTGCAATAACGGTACGCCCGATTAACCCGAAACTCAATAAAGCCCGTAGGTCGCTAGCCTATAAAAATGAGACGAAGCTCAATAGAACTGGGTACAGTCCCCCACGCGGACAAAGAGACATCGCACATCGCTAGTCTAAACCATAAAATGATCATCATTGATCAATAAGAAGTGTCAATTACACTGAGCTAGTAAATAGATGAGTTTAGCTTCATGTCCCATAACCATTGACTTAACTTAAATATTTACGAACAGATTGTAGATTTCCACTCGAAAATTGTCACAAGATTTCAATCGAACAAGTCTAAGAATTAACTGACAAAGTAAACGCAAGCGTTTCATACCACTTGTTTTGCTAAGCCGTTTAATTATCTCATACGAATGAGGTAAAAGTTTGTATATACTAATAGATTGGAAAATGGTTTTAGAAGAGATCTTTATATTTAAAATAGTGTCGAAATCGTTTTTGTGAAAGAGTTTGAGTATTTACTACTAGTATAGAAACCTTTATTTAAAAGTGACAAATCACAGAAATGATTATAGAAACAATCAATCACCAGAGATATACATACGAAAATGTGAATTAAATCTATAAAAATCGATATCAAATCCATCAAAATGGATATTCCTAAAAATCCAAAGAAAGAAGTTATCGAAGTCGATAATAAGTGATAACAACTAACCGGATCGACAAGAATCGATTAAAAATCGGAAATCCACACAAAACTGCCTAAAATAGGCAAAATGCTCATTTCCCAGATTCAGTCGACTAAACCAAAAGGCCAGTCGACTGATACAAGGCCAGAAACTCTCGGGTTCCTAGTTCAGTCGACTGACCTTCTGGTTCAGTCGACTGATACAAGGCCAGGAACATTCGGTTCCTAGTTTCAGTCGACTGAACCATAAGGTCAGTCGACTGATACAGGGCCAGAGAATTTTCTGGTCCCAGATTCAGTCGACTGACCTTCTGGTTCAGTCGACTGAACTGCTAGTTGCAGTATTTGCAGTCTAGCCCCATGAAGGGCACAAATCCAACGAAACTGATCGGACGAGTAACGGAGACTAGGGATTTAAGCCAAGCGACAACCCAGCCTTATAGGCTCTTCCATACACCCCAACAACATGTTCAAACATCAAAGATAGAATTTTTAAAGATTTGACTTCAAAACACCAAAAATTGGAATATTCATCAAACCAATTCAATTCAAAAGCAATTGGACAAGGAATAGATGTTAGGAATTACTACCTAACAACTATCAAAGATATAGACATAGATGTGAGTTCAAAAACTCACCTTTAAACCCAAAAACAACGAAAGAGAAGCTCTAAAACAAAGGAAAGGCCAATTCCTCTTCAACTTCAACTCAAGAAGCTCCAATCTAAGCTAATAAGCAAATATTTCCTAAGTTAGGGTTTAGGAATTTCTGAAATTGAAGAGAGATGGAGATGGAGAAGATGAAGAGGATGCTTACCTAAGCTTCTCCTTAATTTTGGACTTGAATTTGAGTTTCCTAATCAAAGCTTTGGTTTAGGAATTTCTATTTCCCACTCCTTTCCCCATTTTTCTTAAAAGCTTGAGTTTTAGGAAATAGAATGAGTGAATGGATGAAGAGGAGTGGAGTTGGGTTATTTGTTAGGTTGGTGGGCTGAAACCCAAACCCAAAGCCCTAAATGAAAATATCAAAATTTTACTCAACTCCAAACATATCGATGTTTATACTCAAAAAGGTTGCAAATGCCATTTTGGACTCAATGGAAGTGGTCTCGAGTCCTAATTCGACTGTTTGCAAAAAGTGACATTTCGGACTTTAATCCGATTAACGATGCTATATTTAAATAAAACATTTAAATATACAATCGTAAAATATGCGGGTTGTTACATTTTATTTCAAATTCCCTTTTAAAATGATATTACAAATTTTAATATGTATAGATCGAATAACACCAAAATGATATCATGGAACTGGGTCCTACAAAATAATATCATACATCCCTTTACCAAGAAGAGTAATACATTAGAGAAGTTCTTACCATTTAGACACATCTCTTGCCCATTTTTAGTCATTTTCAAGCCACTCGAACTAGTTAACATAAAAATACTTCTTTTTTTTCGAATCCTATTTTGAACAATACTATATATATTTCCCAATATATAGTTTAAACAAATAAATTTAATAACAACTTGCTTTAGGTTCGTTTGGATTCAAACTCGTTTTGATCGTGCAATGACAAAGGGAATAATTTACTAAGTGCACCACAACGTTCGCCTAAGCAAACATCCAACCATCAATTAGAAAATTATTCAGATCATCACAAAATAAATTGGGACTTATTCCTTGAACTATACCAAAAAATGCACCATACTAAAATTCTCTTCGAAAAATACTTACAATTGACTTCAAGTAATATTATTATTACCTTTTTTCCAAAAATCATTTGAAATCTTTCATCAAAAGACACCGAGATTTAAATTCTTAAAAATCCTCTTTATTTTATTAGACACATCTTATAAACCAAATTTATATAAAATTACCTTTATATAATAAAATCCTTTATTATAGTAACCCTTCAATCAAAGTAAACATTTTAAACCTACATTATTAACAAATGCCTTATAGTTAAATCGTCAAACTGAATTTACAAGGTGTTAGTATTTAATTTAATCAAACAGCAAATGCTCATAAACTAGCTAAGCATAAAAAATTAATTAACAAACAATAGTCAATGCTCTTAAACTAGGCGAGCATAACAAATCAAACAATAAATGATAATATTTAAATATTATCATTTGCCAACAAGTTAAAACATCAAAAATAGCTATATCAATTTTTGAAAATTATTCTTTTATATATAAAATATGAAATCTAGGTAAAATTATTTCATTTGCCACTTTCAAAAATAATACTGTGTTGGTTTGGCCTTGTTCAAATGTTTAGAAATTCGTACTGATACCATGGCATTCCATGTACCGACCAGAATTCATAAACCAATCAACCGACCTATTAACACAATATAAAATATTTTTATAGCATTAACAAATAAGCGCTCTCAAATATATTATACTAAACTCATTCTAGGGTGTTACTAACCCTATCTCTAATCAGTTTACCCCACCAAGGCCAAGGTTCTCGCTTAACCTTCAGCTCTGGTACCAAGTTATAACGATCCGCCTATTCGGCTCTCAAAAGTTGACATTAATACATCCACGTTATTCACATGCCGAGCATTCGAGTGCCGGAAAGACAGATTGTTGGGGTGAAAGAAAACACTAAAACAAAAATACTCTATTACAACGCCCATTTTACAATGGTCTTTAAATGTCTGTCGTAATAGAAACCTAATACAATGGTTTTTTCAAGCCTGTTGTAATAGATACCACTTTTCAACAACTTTTTTCCTTTGCATATTGTAACAGACACCTATTACAACATTTTTAATTTGCCTGTTGTAATATATGCATATTGCATCTGTTTTCTGCCCGTTGTAATATATACCATTTTCCATCCCTATTTACCTATTGTAATAGATGCCCATTACAAATTTTTTTGCCCATTGTAATAGACGCCAATTTTAACAACACTTTTTCTTTGCTAAGTGTAATAGATGCATATTATGACCTGTTTAGTTTACCAGTTGTAATAGATGCCAATTTTTAATATTTAATAACTATAATTGATGATTTTATCTAATATTTAACTTTGGTTAATATTTTTAAAATCATATAACTAAAATTTTCAATTTAAACAATTACATAAAATTGAAAATTAACCAAAGTTATCAATTATAATTATTAAAAGTATTTAATATTTAATAATTATAACTGATAATTTTATTTAATATTTAAAATTTCAAAAAATTTAAAATTTTGAAGTTTCCTAAAAACAAAACTAAAAATATTCATAAAATTTAAAAACACTCATAAAGTATAAAAACTAAATTTTTAATCTTTCATAAAATTCAAAAACAAAAAACTAAGGCTCCGTTTGGTTTCGTTTTGAGTTTTGTGTTTTGTGTTTTCAACATACACTACAAAATACAAGAAAATGTGGAATTTTTTTACAATTCTTAGTCATCGCGACGATGGACGAGAAACGGAGGAGATGAATTGTTTTCCATCCTTTTGTTATGTCTCAAAACATGAAAAATCAAATAAACTTGTTTTCTATTTTCTATATAAGTTTCATTTTTCAAAATCGTGTGTTTTTCAACAGTACATAATAAATGTGAATTTTTCTTTAGACGAAAACACAAAACTAAAAATAGCAAACCAAACGGGACCTAAACTTTTAAATTTTGAAAATATTCAAAAATAAAACATTCAAAATTTTATAAAAAATTCAAAATTTCCTTGGGCATTTGAATGTATTGTTTTCGTAACTATATTCATTGACACATACATAATATTTTTGGTATTTGTAATAAATTTTTTGGCTCCAACCTTTTCCTTCAAAAAATTTCTCCAACTTAAATTTTTTTGCTCCACCGTTGTTTTTTATTGATCCCATGTCCCATGCGTCTCTGCCTTCTTCTCCCCATTCTTTTTTTTCCATTACTATTTCTCAAATTGCTAAAACCCTAGTTCCACACTCCTTACCATCTCTCCTCAATTCTTCCATTAACCTCAATCTCGTCCTTAATTCGTCGCCAAACTCTTCCATGAACTGACGTACAGGAATTCAAGGCCACTAATTTCATCCTTCTCCTCCACCATCGTTCGTCTTTCCATCCTTGAGGCCTCCATCTCGACTGTACTTCTCCCCTCTCTCCTTACCTTTGCCTGTTACTTGTCCTAGGATGACCAAGAATAAAAAAAGAAACCTCGTCTTCTTACGTCAAATGAGCACCATGCATCTGCCAATAGATTTGGTCGCAACTTTGCTCCGACGCCTGATGATTTCGCTTCCAATCTCGCTCTGCAAATCTCTGTTCCACCTCTTGTTGTCCCATCCATCATTGTTGCTACCCCAGGAATTCCCAACTTTGCCATTACATCTACTGCTCAACTTGGTAATGTCTCAAAACCTAAAGATCACTTAAATTCTGCAGCTCCAATTGGTTCAAGCATTGATATCTTATAGCCTTTGCATGTGCCTGCTATTTTACCTAATAAGGTCAGTTCACTTTCTTTATTGGATAATGGCACTGAATTACCTGGCTATCATAAGGTAGTGAGCTATGATGCTATATGCATGTTGAGTCCACCTGTGAACATTTGCATGACTTTTCCAAAAACTAGATGGAAATAATACAGTGTAAATAGTCATGATTGGAGCTATGTTAATTACATGACTATTTCCATTATCACTTTGATTGTTAGCGCATTATTTAGTCTGATTCACATCCATATCAATCTCTGCTGTCATATTTGTGTCATTTATTTCTATAACAGATTCTCCAATTTGGGTTTCGTTTTGGTTTATAAATCACAATTGGTGGTGGAGATGTAGTTGGAGATGGAAGCTAATAGCTGAGGGTTTGTTTGCATTCACGAATTGGATTTGGTTGTTGTTGAAATTGTGGAAATTGTAAAGATAGGTAGTTGTGGAAATTATGGTTATATAGGTTATGGGATGAAGGAGTAGGAGAATGGAGTAATAAGTTGTGTGGTTGCAGGTTTATGTGATGTATGAAGGAGGAGGCGAGTTGTTCAGAGGTGGTTAGCAACTATTGTTTTCAGGCAGGTAGTAGGTTGTCTTGTTGTGTCGAGAGGAGGAGCAAGGAGGTGTAGGCAAATCGAGCAGTTTCAATGGGGAGATTGTTCAGATTTTTGGCAGAGGAAGTGGAGGAGGGTATGGTTGTTGTCTGTGTTTGTTGAAACGGTTGAATATTGTGGTTGGTTTCCTGGTTGCAGGCAGAAGTTACTTGCAGTGTTAGGCGTGTGATTTTGCTGTTGTAGCCGGGAGGTTAGAAGATTGGTTGATGATTTGGAGATTCTATAGATGGCAGCAAGGTGACAGGGAGATGGAGGTTTAGTTGTATGGCAGCAAGGAAGAAGTGGAGAGTAAAGACTGCAAAGGAAGCTTAATAGCTGTGGTAGGGGAGTTGTTTGAAACTGTTGAGGTGACGGTGATTGAAATAACAAAAACTGCAAAGGACATTGCACTTGGGGAAGAAGTAGAAGTTATAAAAGATGTGTAGTTATTAGAATCATGAGTTTGTTTCATATTTCTTTTTTTTTATGGCAGAAGCTACATGTGTGTTAAATAATGTTATGTGAATGAAATGCTGTGTATTTTGAGCTGAGGTTAATCTGTTTGTGGTCTGTACATTCTGATTAGCATAGAACATACAAGTTAAGTTTCATTATTCATGTGCGTATTATTTATAAAATAACTAAACTTTGAATTTCCGAAGGTTTTGTAAGCTTTAGTGAATAAAATATAAATGTAAAGCATCTAGAGCATCATAATATCTAAATTGTGTCTATTAAACAGTTGCAAAATACCCTATTGCAACGGGAAAAAACAGTTGCAAAAGACCCTATTGCAAAAACAGTTGCAAAAGACTCTATTGCAATGAGCAAAAACAATTGTAAAATCATTTAGGTCTATTACAACCTCGCATAAGACGATGAGCGCAGATCCATTGCGAAACCCTATTACAATAGGTATTGCCCGTTCTAAAAGGGGTATTTTGTTGCAGTGAAAGAAAAGACCGAACAGAATCTCATATCATGACGAGTAATATATAATAACCAAATGGTCTTTACATAGAAACTTTAATATACATATAACATAACTAACTAATCATCAGCATGAACAGTTATAACATCTCATTCTTACAAATGCTGATAAATACAAATATAAAAAATGTGACAGAAAATAAAATACGTCAAGTATTGAAGGCGTCTAGCTCATCTTTTGAAGCTCCAAGCATCCATCTCTAAATCTATTAAAGTACTTAGGTATGACCCGAGCATTATAAGAAAATAACACCTAGATCAGTCTAGTAAACCAACATAAGAAACTCAAATCAAATAGATTTTTATATTTATAAAAACCCTTCAAATATAAGGGTATCTCGTAAGAGCACACCACACATAAACACGGATGCGATTTTACCTTACGATAACCAAACCATTTCCATTAAAAAATCTTTTGATATTATAATAAGGTCTAGGGTTTAAAATAAATATATAACATAGCTGAAAGGCTTAAATCTCACATTCCAACATATTTGAGTACAACTAAGTCCGTAAGGCACGTATTGGAAAATGAGTTCCTACAATGACAAGACTACTAGAGTACCGCCTATTACAGTACACCTCTAAAGAAATTGTACTGAGAGCCTCACATTGACCCTCTTCCAATACAGGACCGACTTACCCCTTTCCAGATAGTACAAAATATATCATCACCCCGGTTGCAACTAACAACTATACCCGGGTCCGAAGCAAACATAATCCATAAAATATCGATCTGGATCTAGTGACGACCATACTCTAATGGTAGCGAACCACGTAGCCCTCTACATATCCCATGCTTTAGTCATTACTGGGTGAGGCTTGAGGCTACATTTTACCTTTTTAGCAAATCTCACTTGGAATACTAACACTTTCCTCTAGACAACAATGCAATGTCAGCATTCATTCATATAAGTTGTTCAAAGTATGAACAAACCAAAGGCACTACTTCTACTACATTCTTTTTGCAACCACCCTTAAGATTAGTAGCAAGTAGCGTGCACTTCAAAGAACCATGTCTTTGATTTCCATCATCTTCAATGTCTCTAGTTCGAACACTTATGCTGATTCAAAATGGTTTTCAGATAACCCATGCTTATCTGATCCCGGTCTCTCCAAACCAACAACTGATATTTCTTGGCTGACTCAATCCCGATTCTTTTAGAAGTAAGCGGACGATATAAGAGTCCTATGTGGATCTCGAATATCGACCCTTAAAGCGAGAGACGTTTCACCAGAATGAGTTCTCCCAAGGGAATCCAAACCGTTTGAAATCGCGAAGCTTTTATATACATCCCAAGTCAAAATAGGTCAAGTTATCAGTAGTGGATAAACCACTATCTGGTGTAAGTATATGGTTTTCATATGGAAAACTGAACATCACATACTTATCACCACTTTTCGATTTCAACTCTGTGTTATCCCTTGATTAACAATGAAGCCCGACAAGTTAGAGTATTATTAACTTTTAGACCTTGTCTCGACATTATTCTTAATTCTCATAGATAGAAAAGAGCTTCCATTCCTCTATATTTAGTGTCGAGTATAAGATGAAGTACCTTCCATATACTTAATTAATCATGGCCTATTTATGGAAATTAACCCTCTAATACTTATCACGTTTTTGACATTTCCACTTCTTTATCTCTCGCCCAAAAATGAAGCCAACTAAGTCAGTGCACTGAGTGCTTCTAGCCTTGCTTAGACACTCCGATTCTAGATCCATGGATAGAGGAAAGTCTACTCATCGGCTTTGAGTACTAAATATAAGATGACTTAATTTTCGTAAATGTGTCAGCATTTTAGCACTGTTTATCATATTTGTTTTATGTTACTTAATTGCATCGACAAAAAAATCCTTTGCATAAAACAAAGTTGTTAACAAGGAAACTTGCCAACACCCCAAAACAGATTTTAAAGTGTAAGTATTCCTTTCGAAACCACCTTTCGAACAAGTTAAGATGGTTTGAACCTTTCGAATCCCTTTTCCCAAAAAATCTTGGTGATTTAAATCTCCCTTAGGTCCACCTTTCGAAAAGGTTGAGGCAATTGAAACTCTTTCTAAGCAACCTTTCGAAACAGTCGAGACACTTGGATCTTCTTTGAAAATACCCTTTCGAACTAGTTGGATTGGCTTAGGATTCTTTTGAAACCTCCTTTTGAAGTGGTTGAGGTGACGAAAGGTTAGGACCTAATGGATTTAAGGCTTTGACTGACTCAATAGGTTCCTACGCCTTCGAAAGGTAAACTTTCGATTGACTTGATGTAAGTAATTCATAACCAGGACTATATAGAAGCAATAGATAAATCAATATATTTGGAAATGCAATATACTCGCTTTAATAATAATTTTCTTGAATATAAGAAGCCTAAGTATTATAAAGGAGTAAAATCCCCAACTTGATTTAAGGATTAGGGTTTACAAATTTAAGAAAGAACAAGCATTGAGTGAATGAAATCGGATCCCCAAAATAGTACCCCCTAGGGTCTTATTTATAGGCACGGGTTGGACTCTTTCAAATCATCCCTTTCGACTTAGTCGAAAGGGTTCTTTGATAACCTTTCTTTGCTGCTAAATTAAGGGCGCCCTTCTAACTTCACTTTCGAATGGAAATTGAGTGCTTTCGACTTCGTTGAAAGGTATAGATGCACCCTCCACTTTATTATTGATGTGTTGTTGCAAGTAGGAAAGGATGCGGGCTTTTGATACTATCAAAAGGTGTAACTTTGAGGCTTTGAATGAGTTGGAGTATAATAGAAGACGTAAATATGGTAGGTGGCTTTCAAATGCATTCTTGTTGATTGATACGGAACCCCTATCCTCTGATGTTTGAGGAGGCCATATTGAACTCATGTAAGCTTTCCTTTTGTAATTGTGGATGGTAAATGTTGGCGAAACCCATTGTTTCGAAAGGTTTAGCGCACATGCAGAAGCTTGTAATCTATTGCCTTCGAAAGGTGTCATTAACACATTCGAAACACCTTTATGCATGACGAAGCAACCGTTTTGAAAGGGGTCAACTGAAGTAAAAGGTTGTCCCTGTCCCCTTTTGACCTCTTTGAAAGTGCATTGCTCATCCAACTTTTGAAGAAGCATCCCTTTGACTCTTTCAAATGGTTTTGCTATTGCTACCATTCTTCATGGATCTTCCTTTCGTATTCTTTAAGGCTTCGATCAAGTTGGAGTGGGTTTTGATAGTAACACTTGCCCCCCTCCCAGCGAAGGGATGTTGTTGACTTTTCAAGTCTACTATTTCGACACCTTTTTTATTTCAGCATAAAATTTCCCGCCTTTTCATATGCTCCCATAGATCTTGGCCGTTCATTTGAATTTGATCGAATGGCTTTCTTTGCATTCGCTTCTCTTATAAATCACACTTCATTCTCTCCCCTTTTCATTTACCTATAATAAAGAAACTCAAAGCAAAAATCAAAAATTCCAATTTCTTATTAAATTCCTAATTTTAGCAGACACAAGTTCAAATTTGAGGTATGCATCTATTGTTCATATTCAATTTCAATTTTAAATTTTTAAGGTTCGAATTTGCGTTTCTATTCCAATTTTTTGAGATTGAATTGAGTTTATCATTTATATAGATGACTTTTAGATTCATTTTTATGCTGGTTTCGATTATTCTATGATATCAATTTTGGGTTTGAACTTGAATTCATTAAATTTGGGGTTATTTGCCATTGTTGTACATGAATTCAGGCTTGAATTCTATTACGCTCAATTTTAATTAGTTTGAGAGGACTTTTTTTTTATTATTATTTTTTCTGATTTTTATTAATCTATGGAGCCAATTATGGTCCGAGCTTGAATTTGCTAACGTTAGTGCTTTTGTTGTTGTTAAATGCGAATTCAAACTCGAATCAATATTGTTATCAACATCTAAGAAGCGTTGGGTTGACAATGAATCAGGAAGGAATTCTTTTCTAGTAACTTCAAAGAGAAGGCTTAGTTATGTATATCAATAAACTAATATCACAACTTAATTTTCTAACCCTTTCGAAAGGGGTTAATGCGACTAACTCCACTTCATTTTCTAACCCCTTTCGATGGGGTCGTAAGGAAGTCAAGTATCCATTTTAAATGGATCCTTTCGAAGGGGTTGATGTTGTTGTTATGGGATGGACTTCTTCAAAAGCTAATGTATGTTCTGATGTATTCTGACACCTTTCAAAGAAGTCATCTTGAAGGGTTCAATTTGATGACTATATAGTTTATATCTTCGAAGGCCCAATTCTCTTCGAAGGGATTCAAAAATTAATATATATAAAAAGTGAATTTGATTTGCTGTTGAACTTTATTTTGGGTAGACCATGTCCAATTTTAATTTACTCTGGAAGATGTTAAAAGTTATAAATTCATATCTCCTACCATCAATTGGATTGAGAATAACACATTTTTGTTACAGTCGAAAACCTTATCTAGCCTTTCGACTTGATTGAAACCCCCAAAATTAAGACAAACCTAGTCATTTGCATGTTTTTGAAACTCCACCTTGCCCTTTCGACTTGCTCGAGACCCGTTATAGTCAACAGAAATATAACTATCATTTTCTCAACATAAACATTGTCGACACGTCCTAAGGCCCTTTTGTTTGTATTAGAATCACTTTGCTCCAAGTCTTTCGCTTAGTGAGTATATAGTGTTTTGGCAATATTCATATATATTTTTATTTTTATTTTTTTAGGTAAAATATTATATATGGGTTGTGACATTATCGAAAGTTTCATTTGACTTGATTGGGCAATGTTGTTAATAGTTTTAACAATGCATATATTCAAATTAGCATTGTGGGGATAGTTGCACGTATTAATAGTAAGATTTTTCTGGGCTTTCGACATTGTCGAAGGATGTGTTTATGTGTCTGTATTCGATCTGCCTTTTCTCCACTGTCGAAAGCTCAAAGAATCTCATGATTCTCATTAGCTTTAACACCCTTTCGAAGGTATTGAACTATATGCCTTAGTGGATATCTGGAACACTGCAATAGGCTTTTGACATCTTCGAAAGGTGTTAATAATGAAACAAATTATAATTTTAATGGAATGATTTCACCTGGTAGGATCATAGGTTTGAAAAGGACTTCTAAGAAACCTGAAAAGGATGTAGCTTCGGAATTAGAGTCCTCCCCAAAGAAGGCCGAAGCAGTCTCGAGGCAATCTCTTATATCCACTCAAGACGAAGTTGACGCGATCCTTAACGACTTAATCACCGAAGTTAAAGTCATTCCTCCTGGTGATAATGACACTATCTAGAGTCCTCCTGAAGGTTATTTTGCTTACACTGCCATCCATATCTGGCATGGAGGTTTTATTCAATTCCCTGATTTCTTATCAAGATTCTGGAGTCACCTTGGTGTAGCTCCAATTCAATCGTCTTCAAATGTATATACATATCTTGTCTGTTTAGAGCTCATGGCCTTAGAGTCAGGCCTTCCTTCACTAAGTGCTGAGTTCTAAATTATTTAGTGTGTCTCATTAAGCTCAGCAATTTAAATAGCCATATTTTCAGAGCCAACCCACACAAGAAGTTAATTTCTGAGGGAGTAAATAAGTTTAGAGATTAGGAGACACGATTCTTCTATGTCAAATGTTTTCCAAATATTAGTGGAGCTTTCTTTTCTCCTCGTAAGTTGATCATTATTTTCAATTTTCATTAAATTATTCACTTTTGTGGAATTACGTTTTCTTATTAGGCCTTGCTTCTAAAGATCTTGATGATGAGGGGAAGGGAATCGTGAAGTCGTTAATTGCTGCTTCTGGTAGCATTAGGGGTAGACTTACATTGTTGATCCCAAGAAATCTTTAAAAAAATTCTCTCCTCCCAGTAGGCCAAAGGATTCTCAAGCAACCTCCCCTTATCCAACACACTTCCAAGGGCAAGTGTTTCCTATCTTTAGGCGACCCCCCAAATTTTTCACCAATGTCTCCGATTTGTCCTGACCGGTCTGGTAAACTTATATTTATTGTTTATAACTTGCTATCATGTTATTACTTAGATTGCTTTACTAACCTATGCTTTTTGGATTCTAGTAGCTGCTCCTCCTGCTGAATTAACCATAAAAGATCCAGTCCTTCCAATTTCTGAATCTAGTGCTTCAGCTCTGACCCAGGCCATCGCTAGGTCGAGGATGATTGCCAAAAGAAATTGAGCAAAATGACTGCGGCATGTCCTTCTCTCAAGAAAGCTAAAATTGCTGATGTTCGGTCTTATCTTCCTCCAAAAGAGAGTGAATTTATTGATGTTGGCAAGACTCTGGAAGGTTCCACTCTTGATATTACTACTGCCCACCTAGAATGATTCCTTCAAAGGATGATTTCATAGCTCACATAGTTATGTCTGATTCTCCTAGCGTCATTGAGCAGATGCAAAGGGATGTAGGAACTTCAACTCCTCACCAAGAGTTGAATCCTTCTAGATCTACATCACCGATGCCCTCCAATGGTTTGAGGAGATTGTACAGTAAATCATGAATTCTTTGTCATTCACTTCCATTCATATGCCTTCCTCTATTTCTGACCCAACAAAACATTGTCGATCTCTAATTGACCAACAACTTCTGGTATGTTTCATACCACTTGACCTTCTTATTACTATTTCTTACTGAATTTTAACTCATGTTAAACTTTTCCTTTCAGATTTCTAAAAGCTGGTGCTCCCTCCAGGAAAGCGCTTCAAAGTCTTCCATTAAGATGTCTAAACTTCAAGAAGAAGTCCCAACTTTGAATAACCAAATTACTTCCCTCTCTGCTGCTTAAGATAAAGCAGTGATAGAACAAGAAAGGTTGGGTGCTTTCTTACTCAAGCGAAATCCGCCATTTCCGATGAGAGGAAGACAAAAAAAGTCTTAGATGATGAGAATTTGGCTTTAAAAATGACTCTAAAAGAGTCGGAGGAAGAGAAGGCCCGGATGATTACTAAACAATCTTCGCTCAAAAATAAATTCACTCTTTTGAAGAAAAAGTTGGAGAAGAAGAAAAATTCTTTAACTAAATTCTTTAACTATGGCCATCAAAACTATTTCTGAGGGCAAACAAAAGGTGTTGCAATTTTTGAGCACTTCTCTTAATGAAATCATCGTGAATTCTTATGAGGATGCTCTCACGTTGGCTTATGCCGAAAATATCAAAAAGTGTCCAGACTTAAGCTTTCCCTCACTCAATCCATTGTTGGTCAAAAGATTCATGGATAAAATCAAAGAAATGGAGCAAGAGATCGAAGTTCTTAAGAGAGAAGAAATTGACGCCGCAAAACTCTTATCTTTCGAACTTCCTTCCGTGGAAGGAGGTTCTGACTCTGATGAGGAAAAAGATGATGAAGAAGATGAAATCGTCGTTGAGGAAGGTGGCGATGATGATGATAGTGACGATGATAACCCTGACAATGAGGATGGAGGTCATGGTTTTGGCGGTAGCGGAGGTGACCATGATGGTTCTCACGGAGGGGATGGCGATGGTATTCCCAGGGCTTCAGAGAAAGTCATCCTTGATCCCAATGCCCGTGAAACAACTCAAACTAAACTTCTTGTGCCTTCTGATCTCCATGAAAAGACGCCAATATTGATGTTGGAGAAAAGAAGGGGAAAAGGCAGGCCCCACAAACTTCAATTCCTGTTTCTCAGGTATGGAATTCTTTGTCTAAATGGCTTTCACTTCCAAGATAACAATAGTTGATATCTTTCTATTTTAAATAAATAAGAAACCCATTCAACTTTATAAAACAAAGCTTGAAAGAAAACAAGTGGAAATAAATAGCTTGTGTAGGGAGTTAGATAAACAAATAAAAGAACATAATGCACTCTCTGACAAGTATTATAAGCTTAATAAGAGCGCCGCAGTGTTAACGTCCTTTAAAGATCAGGAAGCTGCCCCCCGACTGAAAAGGGCGCGCCTTCGACATGACAAGCTCTTAGAAGAGAACAGGGAATTAATAGCACTCTTTTGGATTTAATTGAAGACAGGGATATCCTAGTAGTCTTCCTATACAAAGCTTATTGCAGACGCCCAACCGTATATTTTTCATAGTTGGGTGATCTTAGCAGGGCCTACTTAGACGTCTACATAAGAGATATTTAGATCAATTTGGATCTGATCCACATCCGGGGGCTTGCTGGAATTTACCGCGGGTCAAATCAATCCCTCATGAATTGCCTCCCGAAAACTCAAATATTATAAGGATAAATTCATTTTCGGGTTATTCAAAAAATCAGTTTTGTACGAACTAGATGAACATTTGTAATTATGTAATACTATTAATCTGTGGATTTTCTGTATTAGTTTCCTTTTATACTTAGTCGTATGCTATTACGTTGTTATAGAATAAATGTCTCTCAAGTAGCCTTATTTCTAGAGATTATTTAGGCAAATATGTCAAATTAAGAAGAGATTATTTAGAAAAGGGCTCGCTTTTGAAATCCTCAAAATTGGCTAGATATTTCTTTCTTAGAGATCTACAGAGGCTTTATATGCAACATCCTCGCCTTCGTTTTGATTTTCGTAGTGAAGAAAAGGAAAGGCTTCTTAAGGAAATTCAAAAATATTATACCAAATTAATATGCGGTCGTGATAGTCCTTCTACCGGAGAATGGGATTATAGCAAATAACCTTTAGTTATTACCCCAGAAGGATTTAATGCCCCCTTTGATTCTACAATTACTCTTTCAGCTAATTCTTTGAACAAAGCTAAAAATGTTGTTTCCCAACTTTAAATGTAATAAAACAAGTATTTGATTATTACAATGAGATTGTACTTTTTGTTATATTTATTGCTTGAGTTGTAACCTCTATTATTGTAATAAAAGGAATTGGTAATTTAAGTATTAACTTTGTTTTTTGTTCGTTTAAATAAGAGTTACAGTTATCTATCAAGCTGCTCCCATTAGATTCTTTATCTTAATTCACCAGCATCAGAGATAGGTTGGTAGCGGATGTTGAAAAGAGGAGCTTCCTTAAAGATCCCTTATCTGCTCGTCTTCAAGGCAACACTGAAGCGTTAGAATGGCATAGGAAAATTTTGCTTTAGAAGACGATTATTAGGGACCTTAATGATCAGATCATTAGTCTCAAAGCGGACATCAAGAGTAAAGATGAAACAATTACTCAATTAAAACATTAAATTAAATCAAACCCTTCGATCGACTTTGATCAATAAATGACTAAGCTTCTCTAACAAATAAGCAATTTGGAGATAATATTAAAAGATAGTCAAGCCCAGTGCGAATTCTTAGAATTTATCATGGGGGTGACGTTCAAAATATCAATTTACCAACTTCTCCAATCGCTTTATCTTTTGTGAAATCGACAAGGTCTTCATCTTCAGCCATTCTAAAAATTTCGACCACGACTAACCCTTCCCCAGGTTTAGATGAGAAGGCAGTAGGTGAATGGTGCAGGAAGGTCAAATTTGAAATGATGAGATATTTTGATGACCAACAGAAAGTGAGAGATTCACAGTGCGTTAATGAGTATGCAGCTGTTTGCAACCAAATTGGTCACAAACATCCAAGAGTAGATTTATGTAGAGAAGTAACTGAAGAAATTAAAATTAAAACTGAGGAATAGAATAAACTAACAGACTAATAAGAGCAATAATCAAGAACACGGGAATTTATAGTGGTTCGGCATTGTATGCCTACGTCCACTTTGAAGATTATCTTTATTGATTCACTAACAGTTTGATTACAGCGGCAAGCAGCAAGAAAAAGCTTGATTACAATAAAGACTCAAGTAACCGGCAATGTAAAGATCCCTTTAAGTGAACCATGGGGCTTGTATTTATTAGGAGAGATGATGAGATATTTCACAAAGATTTCAGCAGAAGGCTCATTAGGTTCAGAAGGGCCCACTATACCGATCGGCGAAATTAGGCCGATCATTAAAAATGATCGGCCTAATGTTAGCCGATCCTTTTTCTTGTCTTCAATCTTGGTGCGATCGTTTTTGGGGGGTCGCACATGCCTCTTGATACTGCTTCTAAAATATGGAATCATTCTAACTTGAAACTTGAGAGATATGGATCAACCTTGGTTGAAATTGGATTATGCACTGGGAGTAACCGATCGTTTTTAGGACTTTGGCCAAAATGATCGGCTAATAACGATCGGCTAAATCTTAAATGTAGCTTCAAGACTTGCGATCATTTTTGTAAGCCTCAATCTTCATCTTGTTGATGTCCTGGAAGATTCAAATGAATTGCTCTTATGGATCTCGAGATATTGAGTGTTCTCTGGCGACTTGAACTATTTTATGGATCATTCTTGGTCGATCTATGCAAATCCCTTCTTTATCCATAACTCGAGCATATGAACTCCGATCGACTTCAGATTTAAAATATAACTTCACAGGGCCATGCCAGTTACTCCATGTTGACTACACCTCGATTGGGTCCCGGTCCAAATCTTCCCGGACATCGTCTATAATACTGTATGTAATTGATTCCTAAGGCTACTGACCATCTGCTCCTAGCCAAGTCGATGATATCACGGCCTTGCCAAAAGGTGGGATAACATTTGCCACCCAAAGTACTTTCTTGTATCATACATGACGTACTTTGAATCATCGTAAGCTTGAGCTGTCTTGAAAGGAAACCATCTAGTTCATCAAATAGTCGCTATCCTTCCGTCAGGTTATTTTCTTGTCGAAGGTCGTAGTTTCCTTATTCGTCGTGATGATTGCTCGATTTCCAATAGTATAAACATGGAATCACAACTTGTTAACAGTCATCTTATTTTTACCATAGCGATTTCCAAGCTTCAGCAACTGAGCTTTAGTTTTCCCCTGGCCGACTCCAGGTGACTATTTAGTTTTTTATTCCGATCAGGATTACACGTTCACGAGTCGTTGTCAAGTTAATGGAGATAACTTTCTATAAACGGTTTCCGCCAGCCGTCATTTTTTCTAACATGTCCTTTTCCCCCTCTTTTTTTATTGACCATATATTTTTATATATCCATAATCCTGCCTTGTTTAGAAAACAAATTGCAAATTACTCATGATTATGAAAACGATCGACATAAGCTAGGTTATGGAATGATCTGAAAGTCTATACGGGGTGGATCGTGCAGTGTATATGCAAGTATATGTGGCAAAATATATGATGCAACTAAAACAATATTAATCTAAGTAAATAAGAATAATCACACCAGGATTTTATACTGGTTTGGACCTCCCGTCCTACGTCCAGTCCCGAAGCTCCTCTTCGGAGTTTCCTTTCAACTAACCCTCACTTGACCTGGAGGAACAGGTTACAATAGCAGAGTTTCTTTGTCAAGAATGTGTTCTATAACACGGATGTTGACTATTGAGTACAAATGCTTCCAATATATATAACTATCTAGAGAATATTTGAATGAGGAGTTTTGTATATATGGAAGAGTTAAATACAGGTAGTTGATTGCTTAGAGATCAGGTATAAGTCAGAGTATAAGAGATAAGAGCGTAAGTGAGTAAGGTCTTGTTCGACTTTCTCTTAAATTCCTGATGCTAGTGGTGAAGAGTTTCTATGTGTAGTTGCCTCCATTAACAATCGTTGTATAGTTGCTCCTGTTGGTGATGAAGAGTTGCAGTGAAGAGGAGCGGATGTGTCTTTTCGGATGTGACAGTTGGACTTTGAAAATACACAGTCGAGCCTATAATCAGACATTTGGAAAGTGACCTCAGACGTCTGGCCTTCATATATTTTTTGTGTCTGGTAGCATTTCAGACGTCTGTGTTTATTAACCAGACGTCTGGTCTTCATTTTTGTTTTATGTCTGGATGTCTTTCAGACGTCTGAGTTCAGGATCAGACATCTGTTTTCTTCTGAGTTGTGAACCAGAGGAATCATTCAGACGTCTGGCTAGTGCATTCAGACGTCTGAATGTATGCATGTTGTTGTATCTGTGTCTGTGCAATTCCTTTTTCAATTCTATCGACTTGTAGTCTCTTGATACTTCTTTTGAGTCTTGTTCTTGTCTCTTTGGTGATGTTATTTAAGCAAGTTCTTGTATATATACATATATGTGTACATTTTATTTTCATTGTATAGTTGTTGTCATTAAAACCATGAATTTGATTTCCTAACAATCTCCCCCTTTTTGATGATGACAACTATACAATGTACTTATATGTAATTTTTATAAATCTCCCCCTGAATATGTGCTTTCCATTATTTCTCCCCCTTTGTCATTATCAAAAAAGAATGAGGGAATCATATTTGCAAATTCCAAAATCTTTCCTTTTGTTTCTTCGAGTCCCTGTAATAAATAAAAATCATTTTTTGGTACCCACTTACTATGTTAGGGTCCGGAGGGTTAGATCTTTGGAAACCATACCCATTTGGGTGTGGTTGAACCTTTATAAAAATAATTTTCATTATTAACTACCATATCAAAATAATCATCAATATATTTTTCTCTATTTTTCCAGTTAACAAGAACCCAAATACTTAAATAATTCATATTTCCGTTCAATGATTTTGTACTTCTAGAGAAATTATAAATATTATTGGCCATAGCAGTATTTGAATTTCTATAAGAATTTGATCTAGACTTTACTCGAAATTTAGTACTAGTATTAGCATTTTTACTATACATGAAAGCATATCTAGTGCTATTTCTACGATCAGTTTTATTATATCCTAAACCACTTTTGTCATGTAAAGGTCTAGAACTAGATAAAATCATGTTTAAATCGTTTTGACCTTTATTAAATTTTGTGGCTTCGGTGTTAAGTTTATCAAATTTAGCTTTGAAGTCAAAATTATTATTTTCAAAAGAAATATTACTGTTTTTCAAAATATCAATTTGCTTGTTTAATGCAGAATTCTCCCTTTTTATCGTACAGTTCTCATTTTCGAGAAGAAAAATTCGTGATTCTGAATTATCTAAAGATGATTGTAATAAATCATTTTGTCTTTTCAAATCCGTAATTTCTTTTGAAAAAATTTCCTTTTCTTTATCAAAGATAGTATTTTTATTTTGCAAAACATTGATTTCCTCTAAAAGATCATTGTTTTTATCTTTTAACTGCTCATTTTCTTTTTGTAGGAAATCTTTTTGTGAAACAAGTTCTTCTACGGTATTTTCAAAATATTTAGTTTTTTTTATCAAAAATTCATTTTCCTCTCTTAAACTGGAAATTTCTTGCTCACAATCTTTTAACTTTTCTAAAGCAATTCTATTAACTTTATTCAAGGTTTTACAATCTTTTAATAACTCATCATGTGCTAACAGAAGATCTTTATATAAAGAATCTAAGCATACCGATTGTGATCTAAGTTTAGCCATGAAGCATTTGTCTGTTTTCTCCATTGATTCTTCTTTATTACTCTTCCTCTTCCTATTGCCTTGACTAGATCTCTTTATAGCCATTTATTCTAGGATGTTGTTACGATCTCTAGAATACCAGGCTCTGATACCAATTGAAAGTCTATATGGGGTGGATCGTGCAGTGTATATGCAAGTATATGTGGCAAAATATATGATGCAACTAAAACAATATTAATCTAAGTAAATAAGAATAATCACACCAGGATTTTATACTGGTTCAGACCTCCCGTCCTACGTCCAGTCCTGAAGCTCCTCTTCAGAGTTTCCTTTCAACTAACCCTCACTTGACCCGGAGGAACAGGTTTACAATAGCAGAGTTTCTTTGTCAAGAATGTGTTCTATAACACGAATGTTGACTATTGAGTACAAATGCTTCCAATATATATATCTATCTAGAGAATATTTGAATGAGGAGTTCTGTATATATGGAAGAGTTAAATACAGGTAGTTGATTGCCTAGAGATCAGGTATAAGTCAGAGTATAAGAGATAAGAGCGTAAGTGAGTAAGGTCTTGTTCGAATTTCTCTTGAATTCCTGATGCTATTTATAGTGGTGAAGAGTTTCTATGTGTAGTTGCCTCCATTAACAATCGTTGTATAGTTGCTCCTGTTGGTGATGAAGAGTTGTAGTGAAGAGGAGCGGATGTGTCTTTTTGGATGTGACAATTGGACTTTGAAAATACACAGTCGAGCCTATAATCAGACGTCTGGAAAGTGACCTCAGACGTCTGGCCTTCATATATTTTTTGTGTCTAGTAGCATTTCAGACGTCTGTGTTTATTAACCAGACGTCTGGTCTTCATTTCTGTTTTATGTCTGGATGTCTTTCAGACGTCTGAGTTCAGGATCAGACGTCTGTTTTCTTCTGAGTTGTGAACCAGAGGAATCATTCAGACGTCTGGCTAGTGCATTCAGACGTCTGAAGGTATGCATGTTGTTGTATCTATGTCTGTGCAATTCCTTTTTCAATTCTATCGACTTGTAGTCTCTTGATACTTCTTTTGAGTCTTGTTCTTGTCTCTTTGGTGATGTTATTTTAGCAAGTTCTTGTATATATACATATATATATATGTACATTTGATTTTCATTTTATAGTTGTTGTCATTAAAACCATGAATTTGATTTCCTAACATGATCGGCATAAAGCTTGGAAGTGGATCGATCGGCGTAAGGCATGGGTAGGGAAATGATCGACATATGGCTTGGATGGGGATATGATCGGCATAAGGTTTGGAAAGGGATATGATCAGCATAAGGCTTAGATATGGAATGATCGGCTGATGTTTAGATAGGGATACGATCAGCTAAAATCTCTTAAACTGAAAATGATCGGCCATATCCCTCTCCTATATAAGCCTCTGCACTTGGTCATTTTCTTTCGTTCTCCTTCAATCATTCCACTCTGAAACCAAAACGAGTCAAGCCTCTTCACTTTTTTTCTGCCGATCCAAGCAACCTTCACAGCAAAGTCATCCCCAACTTTCGAATCAATTTCAAATTCTCCTTCTTCGGATCTAAACTTAGGTAGCATGAACCTTAAACTCGCCTTATAATCTCGAGAATGAAGTGGCTAGGGATGGGTGAATCCCTACCTTTTTTTTAATCGTGTGCGACGGAGATGAAGTAGCTAGTGATGAATGAATTATGACTTTTAGCCGATCGCTCGGTGATGGAGATGGTGCTTTGAACATGAAGAAGTTATACGATCGATCATCCATGATCATTCTTGGACGATCAGCAAAGCTCTGGAACGTTTAGGGCTCGAAGATCACCTATGAACGATCGGCTATGCTTTGAAGTCGTTCGAACGATCCATGAGGGAAAGCTCGTGGTGAACGATCGACTAGTATTGCCTTAGGGAAACGATCAGCCTAAATTACAAATGAACCTTTTTTATATAAAATGGAATTTAGATGGATAAACTTGAACTAAATGATGAGTTTTGACCTTTCATACTTGGACAAACATTAAAAATGTATATGACTTGCATATGATCTGAACTGCATAATTGGTAGCAAATTGCTTTAGAAACATGACATGAACTAATGCCTGCAACTATCATCTTGAAACTCATTAGTAACTTAGATAACAACCAAACTTTTGCAGGCCGACGATCATCCATGAAACTCAAGCCGAATCATTTGTCAACGACACACAGAAATAATTGAGATAGTCAGAATAACGGTCTCTCCGGTCAAACTTCTAAGTCTCGTTGTCTTTTCTGCCATCAGTTTTGCACAACTTATCACAATATTGAATAAAATTTTATCGCACCACAGTAGCACTCACTATGCACTGGGGGGTACAGGTTACTTATCTAATTACGATTTTTACTAAGTCTAATAGCAATGGGATCTAGACTTTCCGGGCGTTCTGCGACTATGCCAGCTGGATCATCATCCCAAAGGAATAACTCTGGCATAGAATCAAGTTCGGCAACTGAGTCCAATATTCCGCCGTTTAGTCATCATTCAAAACAGCTAGAAAGTCCAGGTCCTCAATTCGATCTTTCTGAAGTCATCCATGTCTTTCCGCCTGAGGTTATCGATCCTTCTCCCATTACTCTAGAGGACGCAGTCATTCTTGAAAATCTTTCTGACTCGGTAGCTTCAAAAATTAAAGAAGATGCTCTTCAAAGAATTTGCATAAGGCATGGAATTCCCTTCGACGGCATGTTGATTCCATCGCGAGATGATAGGGCTCACAGACCCCCTGAATGGTATACAACGTGCAATAAGTTTATGTGCTGGGCAGGGTGCATCCCGCATTTCAACTCATACATTCGAGAAATTCTACATTATTTAAGGATAGCTCCAGCACAACTCCACTCAAATGGTTATGTCCTCATTAATTGTACTTATATTGTATTTATGGAGTTCCTGCACTGTCCTCCCACCATCGAAGATATTCGATTTATTTTTACTTTCAAGCGGCAGACAAGGAGTCTCTTATTTACTTTTCTTGAGTCGACGAAGAGATGTTAGATTCTGACCGGCGCATGGAACAAGTTAAGCGCCTTTAAGAGCGAATGGTTTTTCGTTCGTTGCTTGCCCGGCTTCGCTCGATAATCGCTGGAAAGGTGTAAGTGTTACCAACCATTTTCATGATAGCATAGAAATATGATACCCAATTTGCCTTCCTGATGATGTTACTCCTTTACATGTGTCGTTACCCAGCCTAGCAATGATATTTACGAAGAGGCGGTCTTAATTCTGAAGAATGCTCCATCTAAGGACAGGAATATCGAATATTTGCTTAGGGATGAATGTCTCAACACTTTTTGTTTGATAGAGGAGGGCCTCAGCATGGGGCTAACTAAAATTGCCCAGACGGTAGGGATAAGACCATGGGCTGTAATCGATTAAAGGGATAATCAAGCCGACCCCGTGGTGCCCCAAGTTATGGGTGTCCTAGAATTTGTTGATATTAACGCCGAAGGACATAGCGGCGATGTACTTGGTCATAATGGCGACAATTCTGATCCTGGGGTCGATGTCAAATCCGAGCAAGTCTCACAACCCCTGGTTGTTGATAAGAGAAAAAAGAAAATGTTCGTACATAAGCTTCCACGAAGTCGCCTCTTTGACCAATCCAAGTCGTCGATGTCTCCTAAAGCTTTTCAAGTTGAATCTTTCTCCTAACCGCCAGAGCGTTTGAGTTTACAACTTGACTCTCTATCTGGTCTACCAATTCAACCCGATCTCGACACTTTCCATTTTACTAATGTGAGAATTGAAGGGTCATAATCTCCCATCAGAATTGGCTCTAAGATTCCTACTTTTGGAGGGGAAGTTACACCAATGAGCAAAGCTCCAGCACCTGGTCTGTTGGGGGGTTACACTAGGACACTTGCACACACTTGCACCCTTCAACACTACATTGTACTTGTACTCTCTAATGCTTAGAGTTGATTGACTTCTGTTTTTCTTTGTAGAAACAATGGTGAAGAAGAGGAATATGTCTGATTCTCTCTGAGATATACATCATCAGTCATCGGGTTCACGCTCGGACTCTTATCGTAGTAGATGAGATTACTATGATTCTAGCTATCGCCTTAGCCGCGATCGGGGTTACCAAGATAAAGATGACAAGGATAAGCCACACCTGGATAAACATAGATCGAGATCGAGATCTCCTCCTCAGTAAGGTCCTAAAAGACCAGCTGATCGCAGGGATCTGCCTATCGATCCCACTCGTGGCCCTTCTACCATTCCAGTGCCTCTACACCCTTTGGTTCCATCTCATGCTCAACATTCGAGCGATCACCCCCGTCATAGTGAACACACTACTGCCCATAAGCCCGGTAAAGAAAGCACCAAAGTCAAAGCTGCTACTAGAGATTCTACGATCGATCCAAACGCTCGCATGACATAGCTTGGTGAAGAATTTCTTAATTTATGCTTTGAAGGGTTTTATTTTCCTCCCAACTTAAAGAGGTTTCCGAACCATGTTTAAAAGATGACCATGACTGGGTCACTGACATTCATATGCAATATCGGGATTGGATGAAGGCAGCAGAAAAAATGTTGAAAGTTCCCTTCGAGCACGTTGTAAAGATCGAAAAGATAAAACTCCAAGAAGCTTAGGACAAAAGAATCATTGACACTTTGATAAATGAGCTAGAAGCCTCTAGAACCTCCTTATCAGAAGCCGAAGGAAAAGCTAACACTGCTATGAAATCCAGCCATCTCGATATGATCCAAGTGTTGCATCATCGGAACCAAGAGATAGCACTCGAGCGGGATACGGCTTGGAATAATGAATCTGCATCCTTGAAGGAAATAGTCGACCTCAAGGCCTAGCTTGAGTATTCAAATAAAGAAAAAGATGATGCTCAGAAGATTGCCCAAGATGCTTACGATGAGCTGGTACGCGTCAGACTTGAGAGAGACACGGCTAAAAGGCCAAAAATGTCGACGCACTCATTCAATGTGAAACGGAAGCTACCGAAGACAAAGTCAGGGAAGAGATAATGAATGAGCTTGACCCGCTTCTCATTCTCTACAATGCAAATGTTCTCAAACATAGGAATTTGATGTGGCTCGGTGAAGACTATCCCTACCATCTCTGTCGTGCTTAGGAAATTCTCGTTGTGGAAAAGAAAAAACTTCTTAACTCAGAGGACATCAATTTATCTAAACTTGAAAATGAAATGCTATTGGGCGACGAACCCAAAACATTGCACGATATCAGCTCTCACTCCAGAAAGAGTCTGTCGTTGCTTCCTCATATGAAGTGGGTGAGGGATCTAGGTCGGCGCAACCCGATATTACAGCCGGATTGCCCCCGGCAACCCAGGTCATGTTTAGCTCTACAGCAAGCTCCTCAACCATTCTCGGGTATGATCCAGAAAAGCCACAACTATCTCAAATTCCCAAGCGCAGTTCTGAGGATGCTTCAACTCAACCTGGGAGTCATACCGGAGAAGGTATGCCATCAACTTTTCCCGTCTCTCACAAAGTTAGGGTGTTATCAATTGATATTTCTAATCTTTTCGCCTATTTTTTCTTAGCTTTGAACCTATGAAGTGTTGCTCCTCTTCCTTCCTAAGAGCCTCAGTCGGAGTCATAAGTGGCCGCTACAAAATCTATTAAAGTCGCAACTTCGTTCGCTACTCAAGATGCTCAGGAAGAAGCCTTCGTTATTGATGATTCAATTCATGAAGGCATTATTCAAGGAGGGAAGCGACCCGCACCATGAAATTCCTTTTGACGAAGATGTCATGATCACTGATTCTTCCAACCCCACTAGGGAGCTCAGCACGAAAAGAGTGTATAGAAAAAGAGGAACTGTTGAAAAGGAAGGTGAAAATTTAGCCTGTTGATTCGAGTTCCGATGAACCGTTTCCCGTCCCGCTCTAGATGATCCCTCCTGGCGGGACAAATCCCCGGAATGACATTCCCCTTGCTTCTGGTACTGAGAGCACCTCCATCCCTCCTACTTCCAAAGATGATACCACCTCGATTTACACAACTGAAGAAACTTCTTCGAAGAAAAGCAGAGGCGGCAAAGGGTCAAAGAGGGGGTCGAGCAATAGTTTAGAAGGAGCCACTCCAAAGAAGAAAAGACAGAAAATCCAAGAAATAATCTTCAGACATGTAAATAGCTTAGATGATCATTTCTCCTTTTCGTTGGTTGTATTGGTTTGGGCGTGGCCTTTCACTTTTTTCTTGAATTTTGGATAGACTTGTGTGATGTACAACCAATTTAGTGTAAATAAGAATTCTTTTGTTCTTATGTATGATTCCTGCATTTACTTGTTCAAATGTCCGAACTATCACATTTTTCATTTTATGCACTTGTGATTCATTGCTTGTTGTATGGGACATCGATTTAATTCATCCATCCCAAGGCCTCCCTAAGGTCGTGGCCTCGAGTCGTATCAAACAATAGGCTCTGGCCTTAGTGTTATGCCATCGAATTTCAGCAGTTTTTTGAGTAAATATACATCTGCCTCTAGTTTTGGTTTAACGGGGTCAGATGTAGGACGGTCGATCTCCATCCCTAGCGAGTTTATACTCCTCCCATTGGTTTTGGGCCAGAGTTGGTGGAATAGTGAACAGTCGAACTCCACTCAACTATTCGTTAATGTTCGTATCCACACTCCAGGGATACGATTTAGTTAATGGGTGGTTAGATTGCACCCATTTTAGGTTTATACTCTAGTCCACACTCTTTGGACTTAGAGTTGTTTCACGGGCAGTCGATCTCCACCCGATTTATGTTTATACTCCGGTCCGCACTCTAGAGACTTAGAGTTGTTTTAGGGGTAGTCTATCTCCACCTGATTTATGTTTATACTCAAGTCCGTACTCTGGGGACTTAGATTTGTTTTGCGGGTAGTCGGTCTCTACCCGATTTATGATTATACACCAGTCCATATTGTAGGGACTTAGAGCTGTTTTGCGGGTAGTCGGTCTCCACCAGATTTATGCTTATACTCCAGTCTGCACTTTGGGGACTTAGAGTTGTTTCGAAAAACAGTCAGATCACATTCCCCTTGGTTGATTGATTTGCCCCGCAGGGTCTGGGGTTTGGTCCAGCGAGTGACTAGTCGTATCACGGTCGCCCCAATTTTATCTTAGTATCATAATTGGGCAGGAGTTCACATTTGTTCCTTATAGTGTATCCCATCCTTTGGATTGTGAATGAGGGTTGTTAAATGAACAAGTAGATTGAGCTCATCTTGGTTAACCTCATTGAGAAATAGCATGATTGACTTATTTCAAACTCTGGGAGCTTGTTCATACATATCGGCTTCAATCAGTTTTGCTATGTAATTAGCATACAATGCAATAGCAATCATAAACACAGAGTAAGCCTGAAACTTTATTCATTAAATAGAAAGGAACAACATAAACTGTCTTATTTCATATTCGAAAAATCAAATGCTAAAGCAAACTCTAAAAGTAAACAAAACTGAAATGTAAGGAGATAAACTAAGTGAAATAGCGTCGTAAATGTTCGCTATTCCATGCTCTTGGAAGTGGAATGCCATCGATAGTCGCTAGCTTGAAAGTTCCTTCTCCAAGCCTCTGTTCAATGACATATGGTCCTTCCCAAATCAGATTCATGTGTGATAGGGTAGGAAAAACCCGTTTCAGGACTAGATCGCCAATTTTGAAAGTTCTCGGTCGAACTTTAGTGTTGTAATACCGGGCGACACGATGTCAATGTGCAGCTGCCCTCAGATCGGCTTCTTCGCGCTTCTCATCTATAAAGTCCAAATATTCTAAGAGGAGATCTCTATTCATTTTAGGCTTATAGTAAGTTACTCGATGAGAAGGGACTTCGAGTTCAACAAGAATAACGGCTTCAGAACCGTAGGCAAGGGCAAATGGAGTATGGCCAGTTGCGGACTTGTGGCTGGTTCTGTAAGCCCATAATGCTGTATGAAGTTCATCCACCCACTTGCCTCTAGCCTTCTCCAAACGCTTCTTTAGAATAGACTTTATGATTTTATTTACAACTTCAACCTGTCCATTTGCTTAAGGGTGAGCAACCGCTGCAAATCTTTTTTCAATATGATATCTTCGACAAAAGTCATTAAATTTGACACTGTCGAATTAAGCCCTATTATCTGTCACAATAGTTCATCGAAGACCGAAGCATCATATGATGTTTTAAACAATGAATTTGATTACTTTCTTGGTTGTAATTGTGGCTAAAGGTTCCGCTTCGGCCCATTTGGTGAAGTAATCAACTATAACAATAGCGTACCTCGCACCACCTTTAGAGATCGGTAAAGAATCGATAATATCTATACCCCACATAGCGAACGGCCATGAGCTGACCATTTGCGCGATTTCTGTTGGTGGAGCTCTTGGGACTTTTGCACACATTTGGCATTTATCACATCGCCTTACATAATCAGCGGCGTCTCGATTTACGGTTGCCCAATAATACCCGTAACAGAGTATTTTCTTTGCCAGAGTTTGCCTCCAGTGTGATCACCACATTCTCCTTCATGAACTTCTTTTAAAATACGCTTTATCTCATCATGAGCGATACACCAGAGTAGAAGGACTGAGAAACCTATCCTATAAATAACTCCTTCTTGCATAATATATCATGAAGCTTTGAGAAGGACCTGTCACTTTTCATTTCTTTTATCAGGCAGGACTCCGTGCAGTAAATAGTCTTTAATAGGAGTCACCCGCGATTCCCTTTCAGATTCCGCCTCTAGTGTTTGGTCGACTTCCATCATTTTATACTTGGGGTATCCAATTCTTCGACTGGAAATAGACTCATTTGTTTTGCATTGCCGGTACTAGCAAACTTTGCCAACGAATCAGCCTCTCCGTTTTGATCGCGTGGAATATTTGAAATGTCATAGTATTCAAATTCCATCAATAACTCCTGAACTCGGGTAAGGTATGGGGCAAGCCTTTGTCCCTTAGCCTGATAGTCTCACCTAACTTGATACACCACCAACTACGAATCGCAAAAGATTTCAAGAGATTTAACTCCAAGTTCTCTAGCAAGCTTAAGTCCAGCAATCAAAGCTTCATACTCAGCCTCGTTGTTTATTGCTAGGAAATCAAGCTTCAAAGCATAACAAATTGACTGGTTTTCAGGAGTTACAAGCACAATCCCAGCTCCAGAACAATGATCATTAGATGCTCCATCAGTATATAATTTCCATCGTACAATAGGAATTTCACTACCTTTTGGGAGATCATCTTGCACAGTAAACTCTACTATAAAGTCTGCCAATGCCTGACCTTGGATAGCTCTTCGAGGGAGATAAGTAATGTCGAACTGACTGAGCTCAATGTTCCACTTGAGTAACCTTCCAGAAGTCTCGGGTTATTGTAGGACATGTCATAACGGCTGGTCGGTGTAAACAATGATTGGCTATGCTTGGAAGTACGGACAAAGCTTCTGTGATGTAATTAGCAAGCAATACGCCAATTTATCTATTTCTAGATAGTTCCTTTCTGCTCCGATTAACCATTTACAGACGTAATATACTGGCCTCTAGATCCGACTCTCCTCGCGAATCAAATAAATGTACAACTCCTCATGATATACCGGCTTTGACAAGATAGGGGGTCTCTCCAAATGATTCACCAGAGATTGAAACGCATCTTTACAATCCTACATCCACTCGAAGTTACTTTTTACCTTCTTAATCAAATCAAAGAAAAGAATACATTTCTCGGTTGCTCTGGAGATAAATCGACTTGAGGCAGCAACCTTCCCATTCAAACTCTGTGCTTGTTTAATAGTTCTTGGCGCTTGAATATCTCGAATAGCCTAAATCTTCTCGGGATTAGCTCTATTCCACGTACATTTACAATAAAGCCCAAGAATTTTCCTGATGCAACACCAAACAAACATTTCAAAGTATTGATTTTCATCTTGTAATATCGGAGGATGTCAAATATTTCTGCCAAGTCCTTAATGTGGTCGCTTGATCGTCGTGACTTCACGAGCATATCACCCATATACACTTCCATTGTTTTACTAATCTGATCACTAAACATTCTGTTAACTAAGCGCAGATAAGTTGCTCCAGCATTCTACATTCCAAACGGCATTACTATGTAATAGTACAGTCCGATGTCGGTAATGAAACTGGTGTGCTTCTGATTGGGGATACGCAGCGGGATTTGGTTATATCCCGAGTATGCATCCATGAAAGATAACAATTCATGTCCTGCAGTTGAATCCACCAGTTGGTCAACCCTCGGAAGGGGAAAGCTGTCTTTAGGACACGCCTTGTTCAAATCTGAATAATCAATGCACGTTCTTCATTTCACATTCGCCTTCTTCACAAGCGAATACATCTAGATTTGCTCGGAGAAAACCAGCAAGTTCTTTCATCATCGGAGGGCTGAGCTGTGACCCAAACTTCAGGACTCGTGATGGGTTGTCGTGGCTGATGGTAATATCAATCGTCAGCTCATCCGGAGCAGCCTTGGTCTCATTGGGCTCGTCTTCGTCATCTCTTGGATCTATATCTCTATAGAACCGACTGTGGTGCCCGAGCCAACGTTCAAGCGCTAGTTGTCAATCTTCCGTAGCTTGGATGCGGACAGTCTTATCCGTACCCTTTCCCTTTTCTTTGCATTGAGCTTCCCTCAACTCAGCTACATAACAGGCACGTCCAGTCGCCTAATCACTATGAACAACTTATACACCATTGTCTATCGGAAATTTCAAAGTCAAACACCATAAGGCAAGAGCTGCCCGGAATTCTTCCAGGGCCGGTCGGCCCAGAAAAACATTGTACGGAGAGTCAACATCCAAAACAATAAGTGGCAAGATCGCACTCTTCTTCGCTCACCTTCTTCCAATTCAACATGCAATTCCACATAACCAACAGCTTCCGTTGCAACACCATTAAAACCATGTATACGAGCTTTAGATGGTTTTAAATCTTTGGCTTCCATTCTCATCTGATCATATGCCTTCTTGAAAATTATATTCATCAAACTTCCACAATCAATCAAAATCCTTCTTACCAATGCAGGACCAATCATAGTTGAAATGACCATCGGGCCGATTGTCGAAGCCTCTACTTTGTCTGCATCCCTATTTCTAAACACAATATCATATGTTATGGTACCTTGTTGTTTTGCCGGAGTCCCATCTTCCATATTCGAACAACGTTCAAAATCTACATGCCTAATCATGCTAGCATAGCGCTCCATTTCTTGCCAACTCCTATCTGCCGGGTGCGGTCCTCCGACAATCGTATTTATCACCAGTCTTCCATCGGTCCGTGTAGGCTCCTCAACCCTACGCGGAGCTTGTCCACGGTTGGGGTCAGAAGTTCTTTTCCTGCCATCCTGTGGGGCTTTCACAGACTGTTGTAACTTCTTTTCCCGAATCAATTTTTCTATAACATCCTAGAGATGCCTACATTCATTTGTATTATGCCCATAACACTCGTGAAACCGACAATATTTCCCGGTCTACTTCTGTCTCTCTAACGACTGTTTTGGAGGTGGCTTCCATTACTGCACGGTATTGCAGGTAGACAGATAGATATTTTCCAAGGACGTGTTCAGCGGCGTGTAATTGTCATACATTGGAATCCTGGGCTTTAGTCTCATAGAATCCCTGTTCCGATCTCGATTCCTATCTATATCTCTTTTTTGCCGATTCGACTTATTCTAAATGTTCACCTGGATTTTCCTGAAACTATCATCAGACTGTTTTGTTGCAATATTACTTTGTACTGCTTCTCCATTCGGTCCTGCAACATTCTTTTTCCTAGAGGACCTGGCTTCCTCCTTCCTAAGAAACTGAGATGCCTTTGAATAGAAGCGCTCCAACATGGCAGGCGGTTTTCCAGCAAGCCAATCACCAAACTCGGATTTCGGATCAATCCCTCTCGTCACGGCCATAAGTATAGCATGATCATTTGGGTTACTAACCTCCGTGGTGGCGGTATGAAATCTCTGCAAATAATCCTTCAACGATTCCACTGGGGCCTAGATCACAATGAAAAGGGACATCACGCCTTTAGGACAAGTCGCGTGCATTCGGAATTGCTCTACAAACTTGGTTGCCAACTTATCGAATCTGGAAATTGATCATGGGAGTAGTCTCGTGAACCACATTATCGCTATCCCGAAAATGGTTATAGGAAAGCATCTACACTTGATCGCATCATTGGCTTCCCCGGAATCCATTATCCATTTGTACCACATAATATACTACCTGGGGTCGGTTTTTCCTTCGTAGGTAGTCACTGATGGCATGTTGAATCTCCTTGGGTATTCTACGTGAAGAACATTATTCGTTAAAGGCGTATGGCTTCTCGAGATTCTCCAGTCATTGTTGGTCAAGCCTTGGTTTTCTCTCACCAACTGATTGACCATTGTCGATAATTCCGGCGTTTGGAAGAGTGGCGCCAAGCGATGGTCGTGTTCCACCTCACATGTATGGTCCGGTCGATGTCCACGGGTCGTTTCACGCTTTCTCGGACCACCATCTTCACGATGCGCATCTCGAACATTGATTTCATCATCATCCTAGGGAAGAACCCGATCAGCATTCATTCGAACATCATCATCCAAATTAACCGCAGCAGCTTCAGTTTGAAAACCAGCATACACAGGTAAATTTTCTTCTATGGTGGAAGGTCCAACACTAATCATTCCTGGCAAACCACGTTGGTCTATCTGTTGACGCCCTGAAGTTTCTGCATGGTATCCATCAGTTCTGCGACGCCTATGTCTATGGTATCCATTCGATGAGCTAGAGCTTTCCGACATCGAGTAAGGAGTGGGATCCCTCCTAGCTTTGCTCCGCTGCTACTGATTGACTTGGTTCATCAAGTCGATGTCGGTTTGGATCTTTAAATTTAGCTATCGACGGCTCTCCATCAACTCTCTCATTAAATTATGAAATTCAGCTATGGTAATAGAGTTGGTGGGATTCTGAATTTCAACCGGATCAGCATTCGCATTTGCTGGTTGATTGTTTGGGTCTCCTTGTTGAATGTTAGCAGTCTCATTTCCATCCACATTCTGAGTAGTAGATCAGGTATGTCTCACCATCATCAATCTTCTTATTTAGATTTTAGCAAATCTGAGTAGTATAAACAACTTTATGAAGATAACAACGGATCTCCTCGGGGGACTTGTCCAATCTAGTAGCAACAAAAGGGTTCCTTGGAGGCTGAGAATCAGGACTCTCAATAAAAGCACCAAAATGTTTGCAACCAAATTAGTCACAAACACCCAAGAGTGGACTTATGTAGAGAAGTAAGTAAAGAAAGCAAAACTAAAATTGAGGAATAGAATAAACTAACAGACAAATCAGAGCAATAATCAAGAACACAGGAATTTATAGTGGTTCGGCATTGTATGCCTACGTCCACTTTGAAGATTATCTTTATTGGTTCACTAATGGTTTGATTACAACAGCAAGCAGCAAGAAAAAGCTTGATTACAATAAAGACTTAAGTAAATGACAGCGTAAAGATCCCTTCAAGTGAACCATGGGGCCTATATTTATAGGAGAGATGATGAGATATTTCACTAAGATTTCGGCAGAAGACTCTGTAGGTCCAGAAGGGCCTACCATATTAATCGGCGAAGCTAACTCAACCATTAAAAACGATCGGCCTAATGTCAGCGATACTTTTCTTGTCTTCAATCTTGGTGCGATAGTTTTTGGGGGCTCCCACATGCCTCTTGATACTGCTTCTAAAATATGGAATCATTCTGACTTGCAACTTGAGAGATATGGATCGATCTCGGTTGAAATTGGATTATGCACTATGAGATACCGATCGTTTTTGGGACTTGGCCAAAACGATCGGCTAATAATGATCGGCTAAATCTTAAATGTAGCTTCATGACTTTCGATCATTTTTGTAAGCCTCGATCTTCATCTTGTTGATGTCTTGGATGTTTCAAATGAATTGGTCTTCTGGATCTCGAGATATTGAGTGTTCTCTGACGACTTGAACTATTTTATGGATCGTTCTTGGTCGATCCATGGAAATCCCGACTTCATCTGTAACTCGAGCATATGAACTCTGATCGACTCCAAATTTGAAATATAACTTCACGGGGCCATGCCAGTTACTCCATGCTGACTGCACATCGATTGGGTCCCGCTCCAAATCTGCTCGGCCATCGTCTATAATATTGTACGTAATTGATTCCTAAGGCTGTTGACCATCCGTTCCTAGCCATGTCGATGATATCATGGCCCTGCCAAAAGGGAGGACAACAGCAGCTAATTCAAAAACTTGAACATGAAAAATATCTTCTTCGAAAACACATTGCCGATTTATAAAGGAAAAACAAGATACTTAAAAGTGCCAACAAAAGCTTTCAACCATGCTTTGAAGACTTATATTGAATCCAATGATGATGCTGATAAAATTAAGAAGGAAAAGAAGATTAAAGAAATTCATTGTATAGCGGTTCGCCTTGTCAATCCTTTAATTGTTGAGAGTCTAAATAAGGTTTTCCAAGATCTTTGAACATACACTTGTATTATATACTGGTAAATAGTCATGTAAATATCACCTAGTTTATAGCCTTTGCTTGTTTTTACAATGTTGTTTCTGAATCTGCTTCCTGATAACTTTGACTATGGTTTTAGTATTTGTCGACCCATTCAATCTTCCTTATTGATCTTGTTTTCCTGAAAAGTACAAAGTAGACAACATTTCCTATCATTAATTTAAACACTATGCAAAAATATATTTGGTGGTTCTTTATACTATTGGCAATAGTATGAGGAATCCAGCTAATTCCAAAAATCTATGTAATGGTGGTTAACTGATCATCATGTGAAAATAACAAGTGAAGAGAAATTCCATAGTTAGAAACGAATAGGAGTCTTGAGATCCAACTTTAATAATGATAAGAGAAGACCAAAAATTTGACTCTAGCCATATTAATTGAAGACCAGAAATCTGATTATGGAATTAATAATGGTAGGCCAAAAATCCAAATCTAGCATTGACAATGGAAGTTTATAAATCCTCTTCTAAAAATAGCTGATGGAAGATCAAGAATAATCATTCAATAATGAAAGTCCAGATATCATTATCTGAAAATAAGTCATAGGAGACTAGGAATCTTCTTTTGGGAACAAATAATTTGAGTCCATAAATTCTTATCTGGCAATAATAGAAGATCCGAAACCCAGATTCGGGTATTAATAAGATAGACTCTGGAATTAATAGAAGACCAGAAGTCCATAATAGAGGTCTCGAAGCCCAGATTGAGGCATTAATGAGTGAAGTCCAAAAATCAATGGTAAATTACCCGAAATCCATATTCAGGTATTAATGAAGTCCAGAAATCCTCTTTTAGAATTCAGTCGAAGGCTGTAGATTCTTATTTGAGCCTTTTGTTTTGCATCATTCTTTGGGTTTTGATTCCTTTGACATGTGCCATCTTTTAGGCTTCGTATGTTGTCATTGTTTGGTGTGCCGCTTCTCGGGCTTGGACGTCTTATTTCGTTGTTGTCTGGTGATCTTGGTTAGCTTATCCACAAGCAGGACCCAAAGACTTACCCAACCTCCCTCCAGGAGGCGCTCCAGCTAGGCCTTATAGGCGGGACTAAAGGCTTGTTCAGTGCCTTGGCTAGGCCATAGCGTGGCGCGACCAAGGGCTTACTCCATCCTCCCTCCAGGAGGTGCTTCAGCCAGGCCATAGCATGGCGGGACTAAAGGCTTGTTCGGTGCCTTGGCCAGGCCATAGCGTAGCGAGACCAAGGACTTACTTTGTCCTCCCTCCAGTGGGCGTCTTGATCTGGCCATAGCGTGCCACGATCAAGGGCTTGTAGATACTTTAACCTAGCCATAGCGTGGTGCGGATATAGGTTTACTCTAACCTCCCTCCAGGAGGCGCTTTGACCTGGCCAACTCGGCGCGAACAAAGGCTTATGACCGTTTAAGTTAGTTTCCAAGATTAAGAAGAATTTTTCTCCCGACCATAAAGATTCTCTTTAGAAAAGTGGTGCTTTATTGAATTTTATTAATATCACTTTACAAATTCATTGATTTTTCCTTGTCTTAAAAAGTTGATCGTCGTTCCTTCAAGTGCTCTACATTGATTTGTTTCATGCCCATTCATTATGTGATAGAGGCAATAAGATCCTTGTCGATTCCTTTCGTATTTGGGATTTTTCTTTTTCGATGGCTAATAGTTGAGTTCCTCTTGGTTAGTAAATAAACTTTCTCAATCGGTGTAGTCAGATTGCATTCCTTAGGGACTCTAGATTTGAAACTCGTCTTTTGAGGATGATTTCTAAATTTCTTATTGCTTGATTCAGGAGCTTCACCCTCAACGACCAATTTCCATTTCAAAACCTTTTGAAGCTCATATGTAGGTAATGTTCCGCTTGTCGCTTGATGCCATTTTTTGCAAAGGTATAGTAATCAGCCATCATCCCTTCTTCAAAGATAGTGCCTCTGGTATAGAATTGAATTGTCTTCTTAATTTGATCAAACAAGTTATCACTCTTATCTTTTGTTCCCCCTAAAGAAAATATGGGTGTAGGGCCAATGTGAAAGGGGTTTAAGCTCCATTTTTCTGGATCATATGATTCATCCTTCCTTTTCTTGATGATTCTCAAAGCCTCTAACCTTAACATTTGCTCTTCATATAGTATAGAATCTACAATAGTTCCATGAGAAAATCCAATTAAGTGTGGCTCTGAGGATCCTTGTTCAGACTTTTTAATTTTGCTAAGCATGGTGGTGTAAGGCCTAAGGTAAGCTTGGAATAGGATAGGTTAAAGGAAAATAAAGTTGGGAATTCAATAAGGACAGAGGTTTAGGCCCTCTTTCTAGCACCAAAAATGTTAACAAGAAAACTTGTCAACACCCCAATGTAGAGTTTAAAGTGTAATTATTCCTTTCGAAACCACCTTTCGAATAGGTTAAGATGGTTTGGAATCCCTTTTTCCAAAAAATCTTGGCGATTTAAATCTCCCTTAGGTCCACCTTTTGAAAAGGTTGAGGCAATTGAAACTCTTTCTAAGCAACCTTTCGAAACAGTCGAGACACATGGATCTCCTTTGAAACTACATTTCGAACTAGTTGGATTAGCTTAGGATCCTTTCGAAACCTCCTTTCGAAGTGGTTGAGGTGACTAAAGGTTAGGACCTAATGGATCTAAGACTTTGACTAACTCAAAAGGTTCCTACGCGTTTGAAAGGTAACCTTTCGATTGATTGATGTAAGTAATTCATAACCAGGGCTATATAGAAGCAACAGATCAATCAATATATTTGGAAATGTAATATACTCGCTTTAATAGTAATTTTCTCGAGTACAAGAAGCCTAAGTATTAAAAAGGAGTAAAATCCCCAACTTGATTTAAAGATTAAGGTTTACCAATTTAAGAAAGAACAAGCATTGAGTGAGTGAAATCGGATCCCCAAAACAATACCCCTAGGCTCTTATTTATAAACCTGGGTTGGGCCCTTTCGAATCAGTCCTTTCGACTATGTCGAAAGGGTGCCTTGACAACCTATCGTTGCTGCTAAATTCAGGGTGCCCTTCTAACTTCACTTCTGAATGGAAATTGAGTGCTTTCGACTTTGTCGATAGGTATAGATGCACCCTTCATTTTGTTGTTAGTGTGTCATTGCAAGCAGGAAAGGATGCGGGCTTTTGATACTGTCGAAAGGTGTATCCTTGGGGCTTCGAATGAGTTGGAATATAGTAGAAGGCTTAAATGCGGTAGGTGGCTTTCAAATGCATTCTTGTTGATTGATGCGGAACCCCTATCCTTTGATGTTTGAGGAGGCCATATTGAACTCATGTAAGCTTTCCTATTGTAATTATGGATGGTTTTTACCAATTCGAAAGGCTAATTTATACTTTCGAAGGGGTAGCTTTGGCCAATATTCTTCTATGGAAGGTAAATGTTGGCGAAACCCGTTGTTTCGAAAGGTTTAGTGCACATGCAGAAGCATGTAATCTATTGCCTTAGAAAGGTGCCTTTAACACATTTGAAACACCTTTATGCATGAGGAAGCAACCGTTTCGAAAGGGGTCAACTAAAGCGAAAGGTTGTCCCTGTCCCCTTTCGACCTCTTCGTAAGCACATTGCTCATCCAACTTTTGCAGAAGCATCCCTTCAATTCTTTCGAAAGGTCTTTCTATTATTCTCTTTCTTCATGGATCCTCCTTTTGTATTCTTTAAGGCTTCGATCAAGTTGGAGTGGTTTTTGATGGTAACAAAAGTCTTTTTAAAACAATTGAAAAACCAACTCCATAAACTTATTACCAATCTTCAATTTCAAAAGCAAGATCTTTTCTTTGTATAAAGAAATAAATTATTTAATAATAACAAAGTGTTATAAACCAAACTTCCTTTCAAATTTTCCGAAACCATTTACTATAACAAAAATGTTATAGTTTGTGATATCTTCCTTTTCTCAAAAACATTTATTACAACAATAGTGTTGCAATCCATGCTTTCTTTTTCTTTTAAAAATAGTTTTTAAAACACTTTCAAACATAATTTGAACTTGTATTTAAAACTTCTCTTTAAAGATGGTCGCTTAAAACAAAACTTGACCTTTGAAACAATGGAGCTTCCTTTACAAAATTTAAACTTCTTGTCTTAATAACTCAAATAAATTCTTAAAACACATTTAAATCTTCAAACTCCTTTTTAAAAACACTTATATAACTTTTATAAACACTTTAGAAAACACTTTTCAAAATATCTAAAGTAGATAACATTTTATACTTTACAAAATCTCGAATTTTCAAAGTGCATCCATAGCGACTATCGTTGTATGGATCGTAACTTTTCAAACTTTGTTCGTAAATCAAATAACTTTCAAATCTCTCCTTTCTTTCCATATTTCAAACCACTTTAATACCTTTTCAAAAAGGGTTAGAGAAAAATGTCAAGTTCGAAAATCATTTCCAAAACATTTTTAGAAACCAAAGTGGTAGACCACTTAAAAGAAAGCATGGAATTTTAATGTCACATAAAAACCAAGTAGATCGACTATAACCATACAATATTCACTTTCATATATACAAGCATTTATATAAACAAAAATATATGTAAATAAAAACCAACAAGGCGAAGAGTTCTTTTGGATCTGCCTACAAAATCCAATCTTTTAAAGTGTTCCCATAGCGACCTATTCGCTCGAAACACTTCGACTTTCGTTTCCTTGCTTTCGTCTCATACAATAAAATGTTTATTTATATCATCCGCTTTCAAGAGGAAACCAAATTCAAACCAACCAATAAACAATACATATAAATGTAAACAACATAAGCAAGCAACTATAATTTTTTTACAACAAGCCGCTTTTTTTAAACTATTTCAAAGTGAGAAACCTCACTTTCAATCTCACTAAAACTCTTCTAGAAAGATACCATTCCATCCTACAACACAACAACTAACACCACATTACACAATCACCTTGCTTTGCTCGGCCAAAGCCCTCCCCTATCCTTACATGTGCACGGCCTAAGGCCTTTTTGGGGGTGTTGTGCTCCAAAGCTTCAATCTTCGACAATATGGAAGTGTGCTAAGTTTTTATAAGCTTAATAAAGAAGTTAGGTGAGAAAAGAAGTGGTTTTGAAGTGGAAAAGTGAAGAAAGAAGGGAGAAGGGAAGAGAAGAGAAGGAAGAAGAGAAAGGAAATGACAAATGTAAGTAAAAATAAAAGGGGTAAAGAGAGAAGAGGTATGCTCCTTTTATAAGCATGGAAAACGTGGCAGGTTACACCTTTTACCCCTTTACCAAATTACCAAACCACCCTCCAAACTCTTACAATCCATGTGCTTAAGCATACTACACATCACATCACTTACATTTGTGTACCACTTATTACATTAGCACTGAAAATAAGAAAGAAAAGTCGTTTCTTACTCTATTACTTTAATTAATTACCTTTTTAAATAACTTAATAACACTTACTTTTACTAATTCTTGTTACATTATTAAATTACTTATTATATGTTGTACATAAGTGTGCAACAACGTTGCGACAACCTTTGTTCGATGAAAAGTCGAATATTTGAAAAACAATTTTCGGTCGCCTTTTCCATTTTTCTCCGAGCTCTTTTTTTATGTAAAAAAATTTAAAAATAAATTTCCTATCATTAGTTATAAACTAAAAGAGGGTTATTTGACCATTTAAAACCATTAATTAAATATTTAAAATTGGTTGAATATTTAGAAACCAAGGCGAAAAAATTCTGGGCCGTTACAGATATACTAATATTCATTCTCGATACATCTTGACTAGTAATATTTAAAACGATATGTTTATTTTCATTGCAATAAATTTCTTATGATTACAAAAAATCATAAATATTATCAAAAAACATACCATTTATAAATTTTCTACTAAATATAATCAAATTAGACAAATAAATAATATAACACATTATAACAAGTATATAATGGAAAGGAAAATAATTCTTACTTCGAGCTTGATTTTACTATAGAAGTAATAATTTACATTAAATTACACAAAAGCCCCTAAGGTGTATCCTAACACCATCATTAGATCTATTATGTTACCAAATGTGTTCTATTTATGATCTAATAGTTGGTCTTCAGTATATGGAAAATTGTATACAGACACAATTCGTGGAAACAATTGGTGACAAAAAAGAGATCTTAACCATTAGATCTCATCTTGATTTCCACCTCCCATATGAACACAACATTTATTTTCTTTTTTTCTAAGAGCATTTTCGGTTGTTTACATAACGTCAAATATATTACTACCATTATTAATTAAAGATAACTAGATACCAAGTTATTGAAAGTTAATTATGTTCATGCACTAATAATCTCTTAACATGCATCAGAAATATTATAAACTAATATACACCAAAAATTACATTACATAGAACATTTCTTTTGCAAAATTATGACCGTTTTCATCTTCATCATCTTCCCTCTTCAAAACTTAAAGCTCATTTACACAGAACTAGAAAATTTTATTGCTAATTTAAGTTAAAATTTAACAAAATAAACTTTAATTATTTGTACTAATATTTTTACTTCGCACTTTCTCGAAAAGAGTTTTCGGTTTCATCAAAATTAACTTTGCTTAGAAAGAAATAAATAGGTAACTGTGAAAGTTGACTTAACTATTATTTTAGGTTTCATTAACTTAGTTAAAAATGTTTGATTTGATTAAATATAATTAATTCAAATGTTTTAATTTAATGGGTTATAAGAAAAATACAAAATATGTAATTAAGGAAAAAGGTAATTTAACCATACATTTTATTAGTAAAATAACACTGTACGTTACACGATTTTTGAGGTATGAATTGAATGAGATGAAAGTTAAATTAGCAATTTGAAGGAATACAATATGCTTAAAACGCTACAATTTAATTCAAGTTAAAATATCTAGACTCTGTCAACAAAGAAAATAAAGGATCCTAGAAAAACAGAAATATATTAAATTCAAATTAATTTATATCATCATGTTCCATATTCCTTCTTAAATGCGTGTGAAACAGATGTAAGTCATAAACCTCGGTACACAATCAAAAATATTCAAGTAGCAAAATAGCGCCCTAGCACATAATCAAATACCTCAGTACAAATATGGATTTGACGTTCGAGTCATCAAATGGAAAAGAGTTCAAGATGGAGGTTTGGTTTTCCGATGCCATTTTCGAAATCAAGAAAAAGATAGAAAAATACAAAGAAATCCCCACCTCAAACCAGATCTTGATATTCAACAATCAAACACTAGCAGATAATAAGAGATATATAAGCATACGTCATACACCACGGTTTAAAAAATAAACTTCTTTCTTTTTGAAAAAATGTACTCTTTTTTTGCTTGCATTCTGGTTCGTTGTTATACCACCGATGGATCTCACGTTGCTCGAGGAAGCTCTTGTCGCTGACGTCAAATCCGAAGTTGGTGCTTAGTGGAATGACAAGCTGCCGTGTATGATGAGGAAGACTCAATGCTGCCTTGAAGTTAATGTAGATCTCATGTCACTTGTAACAACCAAGCCATGATCTTAAAGAGGGAGAGCTGCTGTTCACTGGCAGAAAAGTTGGAAGAAACCAAATTCAGGCAAAGTTCACCAGAGTTGGCCTTTTAGTCGTCAGAGACAATGCTGGAGGATGTCAAGAAGCTGTTAGATGCTTATGTAGATGAATACATGGTCTGGGGAGAGAGTTAGTTGAGTGTGCATGTGTGTTCATGTGTGCACGTGCACACCTGATACCACTAGGTCTTGGGTCTTGGTTGAGTGGAGAGTGTTTGCAGTGTATTGTAAAGTGAAGTGAATTTGTTTTGTGAGTTGAACTGGTTTGTATTGGGTTGTTTGTGATGGGTTGAGTCTATTTGTATGTGTGCATGAATGTATATATAAGGATGTACATGCATTGGTTAATGTGTGTGAGAAAATCTGAATACCATTTCTTCTTCTTTATCATTCCAGTTGCAAGCTTTATAATAGTTCCTTTTCCTTTTATCAGATACTTAGTTTAAAAATAGTTAGATTCTATCTTAGATTAGTTTCAGTTAATTCCTGTCACTAGTTTGCAATTATCTCTGTTATTTATTTCCTGCACTTTATCATTCCTGTTCCATTTGTTAATCTTTACAATTTAATTCTCTATTCATCCTTTTTCCATTCACTTTTCTTGTTAAATTCAATATAGTTGATAATATTAGTTCTTTTGCTTTAAGTTCTTAAAATCTGTAGCTTACAACTTTATATTACTTGTTAAATCGAGCATTTACAATTCTTATCTTACAATACTGCCAATTACTTCTGTTAAATACTTGTATTCTCTTGTGTGATCAATTTATTTATCCTTGAAATTCTTTGTACATGTTCTTCTTTACAGTTTGTGCATGTTTCCTGCTACTGTCAATTTTACATTTCATTTGTCACATAAATTCTTGATTTCGTGGTCCTCAATTCAACAAATTTTTGCTTCATATCAACACTTTGCACCATTCTTTTTCGAAGTACAAACCAAATCCATCATTTCTTGATCAGACCCTTCACCTGCACCACAAATCACCACCAAACTCCCCATTTTCTTGCTGCGTAACTAATACTCGTGCACATATCTGTATCAGTGTACGTATATTTTTCCAATTCCTTCACCACTCCATAATAAACTATCACTATACCATCTTCTTCTTCATCAAGTCACCACATATCATCAACAGATTTGCAACCTGCCATCGTGAATAAAGAATCAGAGCAACTAGTTGCTTCTATCACTGAAATAGGAAGCCATCGTGCTTGGTAATAGAAGTTTTATTGACCAGAGCAATGTTTTCATAACCGGACCGTGAATCAAACCGTGAGGATTCAGGGTTCGAGGTTTCGAGGGTTTGACCGGTCAAACCGTCAAGAACCGCACATACTCTTTTTTGTAAATTAATACATTTAGATGCAACATATCAATCTTAAGTACACAATAAACCAACATCTTCAATAAAAATATACGATATTAATTCATAATCCACAGATTAATTCTAATATGAAAAATTAAACAAAATTTTCTACACTAGCTGCACTAATTACGAATATAAAACGGGTGGAGATTTGAAAACATATTTTGAAGCGAAGAAATTGCGCATATGGGAGGGTTCAACCGGGTTCAAATGAAAATAAGAGAGAATTACACGACGAGAATGTAAGAAAAACAAAAGAACCGTGGTTCAACCAGGTAAAATTGACGGTTGAACCGTTGGTTTAAAGGTCCGACCAAGGTTCATCGATAAATGAGGTCCGATTGAGTTCCGGACCGTGGTGGTCCAAGGTTCAGGGTTATTCGAGGTTGGACCGCGGCAGGGTTGGGTCATGAAAACACTGGACCAGAGTACTTGTCGTTGAAGTTGAGATATTGTGATTCCTAGATCTAGAGATGTCGTTGATAAAGATGTGGCACTTTAGAAAAGATGCTGCTCTGGTTGCTTCAGAGTTTATGATTTATTGTTCTACGTTGTTATTCGTATGGCTGAATCAATTTGTTTGTCTAGTTGAAAATGGAGCTCACCGCCTATTGTCAAACTTTAGCAGTCTCCTCCGCCTTTACTGTCAGAATCAAAATTGCTGACTGAATAATTGATATTGCGATCAAGAGTAAAAAGCTTGGTTGATCTTTGTTTTGAATTCAAGTGAAGTGATATGGTGTAACAACCATAATATGAAAGCCACGGTCATGAAGGCGAAGAATTATTGTATGCAGGCTAAGGAGAAAGAAAAAACAGAATTCAGGCAGAGTTCATAAGAGTCAACTTGGGAATCATAGAGAGGGAGGCTGGGGATGGCAGGAAGGTGTCAGGTGATAGAATGATTGAAGCCATGGTCTATGGAGAGAGATAAACATCTGCATCAGTGCGTGCATGCCTGTGCATATGTGCACGTGCATAGCTGATACATGCATAATCCAGTTCCGTTGTTGTTGAAAATGGTGCAGTTATCATTGTATATGGAGTATAATTGTTTGGGCTTATGACATTGTATTTGGGTTATATTGGGTTGCATGGGTATGGATTGGCTGAGTCATGTATACTGATGCATGAGTTATATATAAATGGTCATGTACAGATCAGTTTTGTATGATGAGAAAATCTAAAGTAATACATTTCCTTTCCTTTATTTCCAGTTGCAATTTATATTAGTTCCCTTTCTTTAATTCTTATACTTAGTTTTATCCATTATCAGGTTAGATCTTAGATTAATATCAATTTCTTCTTGTTCTTAATTTGCCATGTTTCATTCTCCGTTAGCACTTACTTGCATTTTATCTTCTAGTTCCTTTTGATGATTTGATCTATGCAATTTACTTCATTGTTCTTCAATTTGCCACTTACAGTTCTTGTTATATTCAAATTTAGTCGTTATTACTTGTCTTTTAATACCAGTTCTTGTTGCCTGTAGCTTGCACTTTTTTCATTTCTTGTTAAATCTTGCCATTTCAATTCCTATTCTATATCTCTGTTGTTCTTCCTTTGTTAATTTTTTTAATTCCTTTGTTTGTTAACTCTCTGGTTATATGCAAAGCTCTATTCATGTTCCTTCTGACTAGTTTGTATTTGTTCCATGTCACTATCATTTACATTTCTTTGCCATATCAATTTGTAAACTCAAATCAACAGTTCCTCAAAACTCTTGCATTAATACCATTCTTTGCTCCATTGTTTCCCAAGTATCATTCATTTGTGTGAATTCTTTCATTCACCTGCACACTCAAACTTCCAACATATCATCTTTTTATCCATCAACTATCACACATTACCACCAGAACTTCATCATTTCACCATGAACATGGAAGCGGTTCATCATGGGCCTTCCAATTTGGTATCAAAGTAGCCAACTGGGGATGAATCAAACCCCCAGTTTGACCTAAACCTCGATAACAACCTCTCCCACACCACACCACACCACCACTTCTTGATCAAGGACTGACATGGTAGAGGTAGGAAGAGGTTAATGACTGTACCACCTATTCTTTAAGGACATTGGAGCACGCCACTCACAATTTGGAGCACACCACCCACAACCTGGAACACACCACCCAAAATATGGACAGTTCCATCCAAAATCTTGAGCATACTACCCAAGATCTCAACACAAAATTTGAGGGAATCCGCAATGTTCTCAACACCTTAGCTCAAGATATTCATCATATCAAGAATAGGCCAACATTGCTCCACCTCTAGTCCATCAATACCCACCTCTTGTACAACAACCCGTTGCTCCACCTCCAGTTCATCAATACCCACCTCCTGCACAACAACTAGTTGCTCCACCTCCAGTTCAACAATATCCACCTCTTATACAACCAGATACCCTTCCTTGTAACCAGTATCCTCTGTCCATACCTCCAATACCACCACAACCAAGAAATGCCAACCCACAACCAAGAAATGCCATCCCACAACCAAGAAATGTTTAGTGCTTCAACAACCCACTAGTCTATCCTCAAGAACCTCCACCACAAGCACCCAGAAATTAATATCCAAATTACCCTAATCCAGATTATCACAATACAAATTACCCCAACCCAAATTTTCACAATCCGTACCCCACTATAAAGTTAGATTTTCCTACCTTTTCTGGTGAAGATGGAGTTGTTGATTGGTTGAGGCAAGTAAAGCAGTATTTCAGGTTCCATCATACTGAGGAGCACCTATGAGTGGAGATTAGTTCTTTTTCTCTAAAGAAGAAGGCACTCCAATGGTACCACTGGTATACCAATACAGTGTACAATTATGAATTCTAGCCAGTGTTCAAGGAAGAAATCCAAGTCAGGTTTAACCCTGAAGATGGAGAGACCTTATAAAACCTTATCTAAACTCAAACAACACACCACTATAAGAACCTACCTGAGCAGATTTGAGCAGTTACAGGCAGTAATAGAAACTCTACCTCCTAAATTTCTACTAGATAGATTCATTGGTGGATTGGAGGAAGAGATTAGGTATGATGTTCTTACATCAGGACCGGTTGATTTTAGAGAAGCTATGTCTCTTGCAAAAATGTTTAAGAGTAAGTACATTGCAACCAAAAAGGTAAATACCCTACCACTACCCCCACTATTTCCAAGAATAGAAACCATCCTTAACGTTCAAAACCAATTCCTTATGAAACCTCTAACACGAAACCTAAAGAAAGAAGCACTGCATTAGAAAACTTAAGAAAAAGCAAAGGCCTTACTCCTAGACAGATCATTGAAATGAGGAGGCAGAACCTTTATTATGGTTGTAAAGAGAAGTGGTCAAGGGACCATAAGTGTAAGAACCCCTAGGTACATGTCTTTGAAGGCCTCATGCCATTATGTGATTGTGACGATCGGGATTTTCGACCTCCGAAAATCAACATCAATACATCCACTATATTACATGCTGAACAAATCGAATGCCGGAAATATCAAATCGTTAGGGAAAAAGAAGAAGATGTAGAAGAAGAAAATAGAAAAAACCAACACAGAATCTCACAATCGTAGCGGAACAATATATAATAGATATAACATGTCTATATACAAAAATAACTATAACTGTTATTTATACTTTACATCATCAGAGTACAATACATTAATAACACAATATTGAATAGTTATAATGACTTGTCCTCACAAAAGCTGAATATACGACCCACAATACACTGCGGAATAAGAATCTAGTACGTGTGATACGTCTTCGTCATCCAACTCGTCTCCTGAGCTCCATAGCATCCTATTCTGTACCTTTAATACTCGGCCTGACCCGAGCATTATAATAAAATAACACCTAAGTCAGTCTGGAAAACCAGCGTGAGAAAAACACACTTAAATGTGTTATTAAAGTTATCAAAATCCTTTTGAAATCAAAGGTATCTCATAAGACCACGCCACAAATAAACACGACGGGTTTTGTAACATCCCGTATTTTTAAGCTATTGAATTTGAACATTTAATTCGTTTTAAATGTTAATGTGGGTCCTTAATTGATTTTGAAATGAATGGATTTGGGTTCAATCAATGAAATAAACTATAAATTTTAGTTATAGCAATTCTGGTTGAATTTGATATAATGGAAAATAATAATTAAATATTCGGGATTGGGATAAAAAGGTGGATTTGGGTGTAAATAGCTATTAAATGGTGTTTACATGTATTTTTAAGTTCAATCGGTTATAAATAATATTGTTGGAATTTTGGATGAATTTTAAAGTGAATAAATTATTATTTGGAATTTATATTAATTTAAAAATGAATTTAATATTATTAAAATGCAATTTAATCAGATTCTGATCTGGAATGAGCCATAATGATTTTTAATGTGTTTATAAATTTTATATGATTTATTGTTAAGTTATTAAAATTTTAGAAGTGAAAATTTTAGACGTTTCTGATAATTTCAGAAAATCGCCTGATGTAATAGACGAGTTAAAATAGCTTTCCGGGGCGCAGTCTCGGAATTCGACGAAACCAGTTCCATTGGATCCGTAATAGTTAGTTATTATCGGATTTCAATTTTCGTAACAATCGGAGTTGTTGTTTGACCGTGGCAGCTCGAAACGCATCGAAATCGATTTAACCGATTTAATTTTAAATTGATCGTTTAATTCCGTATCTCGCTCATACGATCAAATTAACTTACGAAACATGTTCCATCGTGTCCGGAACGTGGAAAAACCCCAGGATAGCCTGTCGGAACGTGAGATTTGGAGTTCGTTTGCGTTTGTGGTTAACTTGAGAATTTTATGAATTAAATAATATTAAATATAAATATATTAACACTTATATCTTTAAACCCTAGCCTAAGAAAACGCAGCCGCCACTTATTCATGTTCAATGGCCGATATCTTCTTGTCTTCCCCCTCAAAAATCTCGAAATCCAAGCGACGATTTCAGAAATTTTCAACTGGAAATATGAAGAGGATGGCGAGTTCTTCGAGGTGAACGGTTGAGATCGAGTTTCGTGGAGAATAGAGGGGAAGAGGCGGGCGCGTTCGTGGGGCGTGTGATGTGCTGCTGCGTCGCCTAGGGGTGGCCGAGTGCCACTGCCTTCTGGGTGATGGTGGAGTTCGTCGTGCCGTACGTGGGGATGTTGTTTGATCGAACTCGAAGTAGACGTGGAGGGAGCGGTTCGAAACCCTAATCGATGATGATGGGTTTGCTTTCGTTCGTTTTGTTCCTGTATGTGCTCGCGTGAGGAAGGAGTAGAGAGACGGCTTCGATCTTGCTTTCTGGATCGTGCGGCCTTGATTATTTTGGTAGTTAAATTAAAAAAAAAAATTTGTTTTAAATTATAATTCAAAACTTTATAAAATCGTAACTAATCCATACGATGTCAGATTTCAACGAAACTGGAAACGCTGGAATCGCAGAGACGAGTGCTACGTGATGGTGCAGTTCCGGAATCATTCCGGGCAAGTAGGAATTTGGGTTAAATCGGACATCGTCCGGTTTAATTTAAATTTCGAACGTTTTCGAAAACTCAAGGTGAGTTATTCTCACTCACATCTGGATGCTAGACATTATAAATAGTTGATATTTAAATATCTGTGTGGATGGCTGAACATAATTGTGATTATCAGTCTGGATTGATATTTATATTGCGATGTGCTAATATCTGTGATGCAGGGAGAAACAGGTTGGAGGGATCCAACTGGATTCCTCACAATGTAGTAATTATTTTATATTTGATAGTGATACCTGTTTATATTGATGTGATTGATAAATCTGAAATTTAACTGTATTGTGATAATTGTTGTATAAATTACAATTCCAGAATTTAATTAAAAATGGATAAAAATTGGGTTTTTACGAAATAAGTGAATTGTTAAAAATAAGAATTTCAAAGAAGAAAATTTGAAATCTGGTTTGGATGGAAAATGTAAATTTAGCAAATTGGGATTTTTAAATATAACGGGGAGTTTATAAAATCGATAAAAGTGAAGTATAAATTTTCTGGAAATGAATTCTATGAAATTATAAATCGAATAAAATAACAGTGGTTTATTTAATGATGAATAGTGATATCCGGAAAAGTAAAAAAATATGTTAAAATGAAGCTTCCGAATATAAATGTACAATTTTAAGTGTTAATAGAATATTTTTAAAATTCCGTTTTCTCCATTGGAATTTTATTTGAGTAAATTGAAAATATGGTTTCCATTGAAAATTCACCAAAATGTTTATTTTAAAAATGTTTAAACTATATTTAAAAAATGAATTTCTGGAAATGAAAAATGGTGATTTAACTTCGGAGGAAGTTATAGTTAAGTATGGAATTGGAAATTTATGTTGGAATCATAAATTGACTTGAAATAAATCAGTGGATTTATATGAAAGAGTACTTTGGAATGTTAGAAACGGGAAAGTGTTTCCCTGGGAAACCAAGTAAATGTTTATAAAAAGATTTTATTTAACTAAGGTTAAGTTTAAAATTGTTTTAAAAGTATTTTCAAGAAATCGTTATTTTTAAAGAAATAAATTAATAATTTTTAATACCGTAATGATTTGAGAATATATTAGTAAATCTTTTTACGAATGGATTTATTTAAAAGTTGGTTTTAGCTTAAGTTGTTAAAATTAGCATTTTTCTTCTTATAACGCTATTTTGAATTTAGTTAAGCTAAAACCCTTATTTTTAAATCAAAGTTTATGTGTTAATGACTAGTTTTCTTCACATATTTTAAATTTATATTTTGGGTAAATAAATAGAAGTAATTTTCATATATTAAAGTATATTTCAGTATAAAGTATTTTAACTGTTTTAAATGCAAATTGTTTTATACTTGGTTATTCCCGATGGGAATAAAGGGTAAAAGATTTACCTTGTAAAGGAAGAGTGGAAAATTGTTTTCAAATGAGTTTTGGAAATGTGAAAATATATCTTTGAAAGATATTAGAGGCAAATAAATAATATGGAGATTTTTTTTTATTATTGTGTGATGGATGTGTATGGATGTTTGTGAACATTAATTGATAGTTAAATCACCGACTATCAATATTGGCCAAATGCGCTGATCGTTTCGAAGAGACCGGGATCGAGTTTCCGTATACCGGGATTCTAGGTCTGGAGACTCGAAAACCACTTCGATCCGGTTTGTACGTTTCGCGAAAACGATTTCGGAGTCGAAGATGGAGCAGTGAAGTGCAAGGGCTAGTCGCTACTAATCCTGAGGATATTTCCAAAATGGATGTAGTAGGAGTAGTGCCTTCGGTTCCGTTCGGACCCGGGACGGACTTGTATGGACGAATGCTTTCGTGACATCGTCAGGTGGACGATGGGCATTCTAAGGGATTTGTGCTATAAAGGTATCGTTTAGCCTCGAGCCTCATCAACCGGGAATGACTGAAAATCAGGGGTTATGCAGCAAGGCTTCGTGGGTAGCCCCCACTTGAGAGTAAGGTCATCCCTGTCTAGATGTCCCTTTTATTTCGGCTTAGTGGTGCGGTTGCTGATCCCAACCGTGGGGTGATTTTACTTGGAATTATCCAGTAAGGGATGATTCCGGCTTTGTGTTGCAGGGGAGCGGGCGTACTCCTCGGTACTGTGATCTAGGCCACGTACTGTGACAGGTGGTACCCCAGTGCCTAGTCATTCGTTGGAAATCCATTTTCCCTACGTGCCTTGTACGCGTTTTGTTTGTATACCTAGTATGCTGGAATTTAATCATGTAACAATTTCAGCTATTTGAATAAATATTTGTAAATAGACACTATTATAATATCAGAGGATTTTTATAAAAAGTGTTTTAGCTATCGTAAGGTAAAAACCCGACATGTTTATTTGTGGCGTGGTCTTACGAGATGCTTTTGTTTCAAAGGATTTTTGAACTTTAATAATCAGTTCGGATGTATTTATGATGCGCTGGTATTCCAGACTGACTCGGGTGTTATTTTATTATAATGCTCGGGTCAGACCGAGTATTTTACAGGATAGGTTGCTATGGAGCTCAGGAGAGGAGCTGGAGTTCGAGACGTATTTCTCGTACTTGTATTATTCCGCTGCTGTGATTGTTGTATTGACTGATTGACTGGATATTGATGATGGTATTGATATACTCTGATGATGATGTATTGTATATAAACAGATATAGTTTCATTTTGTGTAAAGATCTGTTCTATATATTATATTTTATCCGCTGCGACTGTGAGGTTCTGATTTTGTTTAGTTCTTTCTTCTTCTGTTTAGTTTTCTTCTTCTTCTACCTTCTTTCTCTTCCTACAATCTATCTTTTCCGGCGTTCGATCGTCGGCATATTATACTGTTGAGTATTTTGTGTCGATTTTCGAGGGTTGAGAAGGGCGGGTCGTCACACTTGGTATCAGAGCTTAGATTGGCGACAACCTAGGCTTTGGTGGGAAAATTACTCGTTTTAAATAGAGTCGGAAGTACTCTATAATGAGCTGAGTGTAATAATAGCTATGAGAGCGTACTTGTTAGTGGATATAAAATTGTTTTTGTACTGTGTTGACTTATCGGTTGAGTGTTTATGAATTCTGGTCGGTGCGGGAAGTACAACCGTATCGATAGGGGTTTCTAAACTCTTAAACAAGATAAACCGACATAGTATTGTTTTTAAAGTGGGTAAATGAAATAATTTTACTCAAAATTATATTTTGATATAAAGAAATAATTTTTCTAAATTATTATATGTATTGGATGCTTGTTTGGTTGTTTCTTCTATAAGCAAATAAGAAATTAAAACATGATCTAAAATTTGAAATGATATATATAAGAAAATAAGAAGTTAAAATATTAAAATGGTTTATAACCAAATGGAATCGACTGGATATGTTTTAAATAAGAAAAGTAAAAAAATTAAAATTTAATTTAAACTAGAATTTTGACCCCGGAAATTTTGAAAGGGATTTCAAATGGAATTAAACAAAGTTTTGGGAATTTAACATTGTGGAAATGTTAGAAATGTTTTCAAAAGCATTTGAAGGAATGGAGTATATTTTGGGAAATATTTTTGAATAAAAATTGTTTTGAGGTGAATTTTGGAAGTGGAAAGCACTGAACTCACTGCAGTCGCTGGAAAATAATCCTGATGATGCTGGCCACATCATCAGAATTCATTTTCGAGTTTCTAAAGTGATGGATTGCTTCCGTGGTGATTGGTTAAGATATTTGTTTATACTTGTTTATATACAAGTTGTTTTAACAATTTTAAAGGGGAAAATTGTTTTGGTAAAAGCAGATTGTTTTGGAATTTGGTATTTGATGTGGATATCAAATGAAAATGTGTTGATTTTTATTTCAAATTGGTTTTGAAATAAATCCGGGTAAATAGAATTCTGGAAATCCTGTTTAAAAAAAAAATGTGAAGGTTGAAATGATTCAACTATATAACTTATAAAGGAAAGTTGATTTAAAGAAGAATTGAGTATATATGGAATGTAAATTTACTTTTAATAAATGAAGGTGAATGGAATATATCTGGATTTAACTTATGATAAGTTAAATAAAATTAAGAATTTGAAATTGAATTAAATCTAAATGAATTGGAATTAAATGGAAGTTGAGATAACGGTGAAATGTAAACGCTTATGATTGTGCAAATGAATTCATATTCTTAAGTTATTAAGTGTTAAATTTGACATTGTGATTATAAAAATGTGGATTGGTTTGAAATGAGCAATATAAACTTACAAGTAAATAAGTTGGAGAACTTGAGAATGGAAGATTGATTTTAACTCAAGTAAAATGGAATTATAATCACAAATAAAAATGGTTAAGTGGAATGGTGAATTCAAACTCAATTTTAAATGGAATGCAAAGTAAGGTGAAACAATTATAAAATATAAAAGAGGTAAGTGAACTGAAGTTAGTAAATAAGTTGAACTTGGATATGGAGAATTAAGATTAAATTGAATTTGGTTTAAGTTCGACTAAGATGGAATTAAGCTGAATATTAAAATTTCAGTTGTGTTATGGATAAAAAAAAATGAATGTAATTAAATTCTTATTTAAAGTAGTAAAGGAAATGGTATAAAATTCAGGTTGGCTAAATAAAATTTAGATGAACTTGAATTAATTCTGGAAAGGAATTAAATTGAAAATGCATATATAATCTAGTTAACCTTGAATTAAATTTGGATAAGAATCAAATTTAAAGGGAATTTAATTTAGTTAAGATGATGTTGAATGAAGTAAATGCTCACTAAATTAAATCTAAAATGATTGTTTGGCAATGAGTTTTGTGTAAGCTAAATTAAATGGGATGTGTATGGTAATGAATAGAATTTTGATAGTTGGTCAAAGTTTGAAAGGTAAATAAAATCCAGTTTTGGGATGGAATTTAAGTTTGGCAATAAATGTTGGAAGTGAGAATGAATAATGTAATTAGCTTATAATAGTGATGGTTTGAATTGTAAATAAAATTCAAATGAGAGAAATAATTTAAATGGTCTCTTTGTTGATAAAATAAATCTAAAATGGATTGGATAAATAAACGAAGAGCATTAAACTTTGTAAATGAATTGGAATTTGATTTGAATGAGAATCAGATGGAAATAAAATTAAATAGATAATGGTAATATTGTGAAACTACTTAAGCAAATTGAAAGAAACAAATGATTGTGGATGAGCTTTATTAAGAAATTTGAATGGAATTTGTTGGATAATAAAATTGAATTGAAAGTGAAATGATATTCATTAATTATTGTGGTGAATTAAGAATGTATGAGTTGAATATAACCCAGGATCGAATGATATTAATATAAACTTGAATTTGGTTAATGGAAATAAAGATGTAAAGGAAATATTGAATTTAACAATTGCATTCGGAAAAGAAAATACTTGGATTGTGAACAATGCAAAAATTGAATAAAATAAATACACATCCAAGTTGAAATTAATTTTGAATGGTTATGAGCTTAAGTGGCAATTGTTTTGCTTGAATAACATGAAATTGCTTGTAATTGGAATTGAATTGTGAATAAATTGATATGAATGGGAACCCAATTCAAAGAATTAGTATATGAATGCAAGTATATTGGTTTAGAATAGCAAATGAAATTGATTCTGAATCAATAGGAATGAATTGACCTATTAATGAGTAATGTTTGCATATGAATGAAAGTGGATCATAAAAGAAATGTAAATATTTCAAGTTTAAAGTAAAATGTGATGGTAAATCAAATTGGGAATGTAAGTTAAAATAAAGAAAATGTAAGTATATCGAATTTAAGAATAAGAATTTGATTGTGAATCAATTTGAAATTGAATTGAAGTAAATTGATGCAAGTGATACGCATGTAATCAAATTGATGTAAATATGAATTGAGAATAGTAAACTTGAATACAAGTCATTCAAGTGAAATAAAATGAAGTTAGACTTGAATGAGTAATTTGAAAAGTGATTGAAACCTTTAAATTGTTGATAAAGTATGATTAACATTGTTACATTATGAAGTTTGCTTGGTTTGGTTATGAAATGGATATGTTTGGCTTGCATTTACATTGGAAATGTTATTAAAATGCTCACATCTTTGAAACTGATGAGTTTGTTGAGTAAGTACAGGTACGGGAGGCGTTCGAGAGAGTTGGAGCGCGTATATGCGTTATAGTAGCCACTCGCTATTAAAAATTTGCTTAAAAGGTACGCCTACGCAAATATAATTGGGAAAATGATATATATTTTGTGATATATTTTGGTTTCCGGCCATGTGAGCCGATGTATATATATTTGTGTATCCTGCGATATCGCAGAAGCTCCTCCGTGCAAAGGAGACTCTGCCAAAATTTTTCGAAAATTTTGGAAGTTAGAAATTTTTTTTGAGGTTTTGGGAAAATTTATTAATAAGTAAAGTTATTTTGAAAACGAGTGTTAAGATAAAGGCTTTAGAGTAAATAAAGCAAATGGTTTTGGAATGGAGTTGAAACTTTTTGGGGAGTGGATATATGTTTTTAACTAAACCAATTGGATAAGTAAATGGATTGGAGAGTATTTTCTACCTTAGCAAATTTCGGGGACGAAATTTTTATAAGGGGGGAGGAATGTAACATCCCATATTTTTAAGCTATTGAATTTGAACATTTAATTCGTTTTAAATGTTAATGTGGGTCCTTAATTGATTTTGAAATGAATGGATTTGGGTTCAATCAATGAAATAAACTATAAATTTTAGTTATAGCAATTCTGGTTGAATTTGATATAATGGAAAATAATAATTAAATATTCGGGATTGGGATAAAAAGGTGGATTTGGGTGTAAATAGCTATTAAATGGTGTTTACATGTATTTTTAAGTTCAATCGGTTATAAATAATATTGTTGGAATTTTGGATGAATTTTAAAGTGAATAAATTATTATTTGGAATTTATATTAATTTAAAAATGAATTTAATATTATTAAAATGCAATTTAATCAGATTCTGATCTGGAATGAGCCATAATGATTTTTAATGTGTTTATAAATTTTATATGATTTATTGTTAAGTTATTAAAATTTTAGAAGTGAAAATTTTAGACGTTTCTGATAATTTCAGAAAATCGCCTGATGTAATAGACGAGTTAAAATAGCTTTCCGGGGCGCAGTCTCGGAATTCGACGAAACCAGTTCCATTGGATCCGTAATAGTTAGTTATTATCGGATTTCAATTTTCGTAACAATCGGAGTTGTTGTTTGACCGTGGCAGCTCGAAACGCATCGAAATCGATTTAACCGATTTAATTTTAAATTGATCGTTTAATTCCGTATCTCGCTCATACGATCAAATTAACTTACGAAACCTGTTCCATCGTGTCCGGAACGTGGAAAAACCCCAGGATAGCCTGTCGGAACGTGAGATTTGGAGTTCGTTTGCGTTTGTGGTTAACTTGAGAATTTTATGAATTAAATAATATTAAATATAAATATATTAACACTTATATCTTTAAACCCTAGCCTAAGAAAACGCAGCCGCCACTTATTCATGTTCAATGGCCGATATCTTCTTGTCTTCCCCCTCAAAAATCTCGAAATCCAAGCGACGATTTCAGAAATTTTCAACTGGAAATATGAAGAGGATGGCGAGTTCTTCGAGGTGAACGGTTGAGATCGAGTTTCGTGGAGAATAGAGGGGAAGAGGCGGGCGCGTTCGTGGGGCGTGTGATGTGCTGCTGCGTCGCCTAGGGGTGGCCGAGTGCCACTGCCTTCTGGGTGATGGTGGAGTTCGTCGTGCCGTACGTGGGGATGTTGTTTGATCGAACTCGAAGTAGACGTGGAGGGAGCGGTTCGAAACCCTAATCGATGATGATGGGTTTGCTTTCGTTCGTTTTGTTCCTGTACGTGCTCGCGTGAGGAAGGAGTAGAGAGACGGCTTCGATCTTGCTTTCTGGATCGTGCGGCCTTGATTATTTTGGTAGTTAAATTAAAAAAAAAAATTTTGTTTTAAATTATAATTCAAAACTTTATAAAATCGTAACTAATCCATACGATGTCAGATTTCAACGAAACTGGAAACGCTGGAATCGCAGAGACGAGTGCTACGTGATGGTGCAGTTCCGGAATCATTCCGGGCAAGTAGGAATTTGGGTTAAATCGGACATCGTCCGGTTTAATTTAAATTTCGAACGTTTTCGAAAACTCAAGGTGAGTTATTCTCACTCACATCTGGATGCTAGACATTATAAATAGTTGATATTTAAATATCTGTGTGGATGGCTGAACATAATTGTGATTATCAGTCTGGATTGATATTTATATTGCGATGTGCTAATATCTGTGATGCAGGGAGAAACAGGTTGGAGGGATCCAACTGGATTCCTCACAATGTAGTAATTATTTTATATTTGATAGTGATACCTGTTTATATTGATGTGATTGATAAATCTGAAATTTAACTGTATTGTGATAATTGTGTATAAATTACAATTCCAGAATTTAATTAAAAATGGATAAAAATTGGGTTTTTACGAAATAAGTGAATTGTTAAAAATAAGAATTTCAAAGAAGAAAATTTGAAATCTGGTTTGGATGGAAAATGTAAATTTAGCAAATTGGGATTTTTAAATATAACGGGGAGTTTATAAAATCGATAAAAGTGAAGTATAAATTTTCTGGAAATGAATTCTATGAAATTATAAATCGAATAAAATAACAGTGGTTTATTTAATGATGAATAGTGATATCCGGAAAAGTAAAAAAATATGTTAAAATGAAGCTTCCGAATATAAATGTACAATTTTAAGTGTTAATAGAATATTTTTAAAATTCCGTTTTCTCCATTGGAATTTTATTTGAGTAAATTGAAAATATGGTTTCCATTGAAAATTCACCAAAATGTTTATTTTAAAAATGTTTAAACTATATTTAAAAAATGAATTTCCGGAAATGAAAAATGGTGATTTAACTTCGGAGGAAGTTATAGTTAAGTATGGAATTGGAAATTTATGTTGGAATCATAAATTGACTTGAAATAAATCAGTGGATTTATATGAAAGAGTACTTTGGAATGTTAGAAACGGGAAAGTGTTTCCCTGGGAAACCAAGTAAATGTTTATAAAAAGATTTTATTTAACTAAGGTTAAGTTTAAAATTGTTTTAAAAGTATTTTCAAGAAATCGTTATTTTTAAAGAAATAAATTAATAATTTTTAATACCGTAATGATTTGAGAATATATTAGTAAATCTTTTTACGAATGGATTTATTTAAAAGTTGGTTTTAGCTTAAGTTGTTAAAATTAGCATTTTTCTTCTTATAACGCTATTTTGAATTTAGTTAAGCTAAAACCCTTATTTTTAAATCAAAGTTTATGTGTTAATGACTAGTTTTCTTCACATATTTTAAATTTATATTTTGGGTAAATAAATAGAAGTAATTTTCATATATTAAAGTATATTTCAGTATAAAGTATTTTAACTGTTTTAAATGCAAATTGTTTTATACTTGGTTATTCCCGATGGGAATAAAGGGTAAAAGATTTACCTTGTAAAGGAAGAGTGGAAAATTGTTTTCAAATGAGTTTTGGAAATGTGAAAATATATCTTTGAAAGATATTAGAGGCAAATAAATAATATGGAGATTTTTTTTTATTATTGTGTGATGGATGTGTATGGATGTTTGTGAACATTAATTGATAGTTAAATCACCGACTATCAATATTGGCCAAATGCGCTGATCGTTTCGAAGAGACCGGGATCGAGTTTCCGTATACCGGGATTCTAGGTCTGGAGACTCGAAAACCACTTCGATCCGGTTTGTACGTTTCGCGAAAACGATTTCGGAGTCGAAGATGGAGCAGTGAAGTGCAAGGGCTAGTCGCTACTAATCCTGAGGATATTTCCAAAATGGATGTAGTAGGAGTAGTGCCTTCGGTTCCGTTCGGACCCGGGACGGACTTGTATGGACGAATGCTTTCGTGACATCGTCAGGTGGACGATGGGCATTCTAAGGGATTTGTGCTATAAAGGTATCGTTTAGCCTCGAGCCTCATCAACCGGGAATGACTGAAAATCAGGGGTTATGCAGCAAGGCTTCGTGGGTAGCCCCCACTTGAGAGTAAGGTCATCCCTGTCTAGATGTCCCTTTTATTTCGGCTTAGTGGTGCGGTTGCTGATCCCAACCGTGGGGTGATTTTACTTGGAATTATCCAGTAAGGGATGATTCCGGCTTTGTGTTGTAGGGGAGCGGGCGTACTCCTCGGTACTGTGATCTAGGCCACGTACTGTGACAGGTGGTACCCCAGTGCCTAGTCATTCGTTGGAAATCCATTTTCCCTACGTGCCTTGTACGCGTTTTGTTTGTATACCTAGTATGCTGGAATTTAATCATGTAACAATTTCAGCTATTTGAATAAATATTTGTAAATAGACACTATTATAATATCAGAGGATTTTTATAAAAAGTGTTTTAGCTATCGTAAGGTAAAAACCCGACATGTTTATTTGTGGCGTGGTCTTACGAGATGCTTTTGTTTCAAAGGATTTTTGAACTTTAATAATCAGTTTGGATGTATTTATGATGCGCTGGTATTCCAGACTGACTCGGGTGTTATTTTATTATAATGCTCGGGTCAGACCGAGTATTTTACAGGATAGGTTGCTATGGAGCTCAGGAGAGGAGCTGGAGTTCGAGACGTATTTCTCGTACTTGTATTATTCCGCTGCTGTGATTGTTGTATTGACTAATTGACTGGATATTGATGATGGTATTGATATACTCTGATGATGATGTATTGTATATAAACAGATATAGTTTCATTTTGTGTAAAGATCTGTTCTATATATTATATTTTATCCGCTGCGACTGTGAGGTTCTGATTTTGTTTAGTTCTTTCTTCTTCTGTTTAGTTTTCTTCTTCTTCTACCTTCTTTCTCTTCCTACAATCTGTCTTTTCCGGCGTTCGATCGTCGGCATATTATACTGTTGAGTATTTTGTGTCGATTTTCGAGGGTTGAGAAGGGCGGGTCGTCACAGGTTTTTACCTTACGATAACCAAAACATTTTATATCAAATTCTCTGATATTATAATAGTGTCTAAGTACAAATACTTATTCAAATAGCTAAAATGCTTGCATCTCACGTTTTAGCATAGTTGGGCACAATCAAAACCGTACGGCGCTTATTGGAGAATGGATTCCATACGAATGACTAGGCACTGGGGTACCACCTGTCACAGTAAACTTCTAGAAACAGCGTACCGAGGACCACGCCGGGATCCCCTGCCACACAAGATCGGACTATCCCTAACCTAGTTAGACCGAATATGCTATCACCACGGGTGTTCCCACCTTTCTGAGCTCCTTCCATAAATGGTAGTAATAATATTCGAGGGTAACTAGAAAGGTGATAAACATACCTTAATTGGGTGCTACCCACTTAGCCTTGCTGCATCTCCCCTGCTTTTCAGTCATTCCCGATTGATGAGGCTAGAGGCTAGATTACCTTTTTAAGGAATTTTCACTTAGAATGCTCATTGTCCTCCACTGATACTGTACTGATAGCATTCATCCATACAAGTCCGTTCTGGGTCCGAAGGGAACCGAAGGCACTATTCCTACTACATCCATTTTGGAATAATCCTTAAGATTAGTAGCGATTAGCCCTTGTACTTCACTGCCCCATCTTCGACTCCATGCTCTTGTTTTCACATCGAAAACGTACTCGTTGGATCAAAGTGGTTTTCGGATAACAAATCTGATCCCGATTTCTTTGAAACAACATTCGATATTTTCCAGTAAACTCAACCCCAGTTCATTAGGAAATAAACAGACGAAAAAAAGATCGAAGATCACCTCCTAACCGTTAGTGGCCGGATTTCCTTATCAATGTCCTAGAAGAACGAAACGAGTTTATACGTACAATATAGCACCTCGTACGGTAACTGTACCATATAATTCCCGTATTCCTCCTAGATATGCCCAAAGTTATCTTTTGGGTCCAGTTTTTGATAGTCGGTTATTTAACTATCAAATAAACAATCATTCAACCAAATATTCCATTTCCCACTGAATAACTCCAAATCTCTTTTTAATTAAATTTTAATAAATTAAATCTCTTTATCCCAAGTATATACTTTCTTACCGAATTTAGTATATTCACAAAACTATGCTTTTCAAAAGTATTTGAAAACCCTCTTTTTCAAATAATATGGAAAGTACCACTGCGGTATCAAACCATGGATTCACAGCTCAATGGTTACGTCTCTATCCCAGAGAAATCCAAGACTTAACTGCAGTCACTCACTGCCTTCGATTTCGCTATGCGAGTATATCACTACTACCCGGGAACTTTATTTAAAAAATTTCAAAATAATACTCATGAATTTCTATAAATATTTTCCAAGTTAAACTTTAGGCAAATACTTTTTAATAAAATGTATTTTAAAATAATATTAATATAGAATAATCTATCTCTTAAAATAATAATACTGATTAATTCTTGAATAATATTTAACTTAATATCAACCATTTATAAACTACTTAGTTAATGCTTAAATATGCTTTAAAAAAACAATCTTTAACAACTAATAATTAATTCTCCGAAAATATTTCTTAAACACTTTTAAATTTCTAATTAATACTTAAAAATCCTCATTCTTGAAATAAACTTAACTTCTCAAGGAAAATATATTTCCAACTCCAATATAGCCAGTCTAATTATTTATAAATCCCTCTCGATTTATTTTCCAATTTGATTTACGTTCCAATTCTGTAAATTCCCTTTTTCACATTTCTAAAAAAATAAATCCACCATTTATTTTTAAACCGATATACCCATCTCCTTATAAATCCTCACCGTGAATTTATAATTTCAATTTATCTACTGATAATCATTTTACTTTATTTATAAACCTCGTTTATAAATTCCATAGTCTCATTTCCTGGTTATAACGGTTTTACAACACTTAATCGGTTTTAAATCGATTTCTAATTTAAATTTCATTTTTAAATTAATTTCTTAAATAATCCAACTATATTCCACTTTCCTTCCCATCATTTTAAAATCTTATCTAAGATCCGGCATAACCATTTCGTATTTTATTTTCAAATTTCCCTTTTTATTTTTTTCCAAACTATTTTAAATCTCGATTTAATATCATTTTACGCTTAAATAAAGATCGTTTAAGTTTTAATATTTAAAATCCTTTTATTTGAATTATTCAAAAATCTCTATTTACAATATTCTAAGATCTCTGTTTACAATATTTCGAAATTATTAAATACAAATTTTGAATCAAACTGTTTATTTTCGAATTTCCAAATTCATTTCTTTTAATTTATCCAAACTTCACTATAAATATTTTACTTTCAATTTCCCTTTTTATTTTCTTTTTCTTTCCAAATTTTAAACATTTTTTATTGGTATTTGAAAATACCAAAATCTAACCGGTAATTCCATAACACCAGTATAAATTCAAATCACGCTATAATCTATCACAGATCATTCAATATATCATATCACTGAATATGAAAATAAATTCAACATCTTTTAGGAATCTAGTTGGATCCCTCCAACCTGTTCCCTACATCCACAGATGTTAATATAATATAAAAATACCAATCCCACTTCGAGGGAGATATCGCGGTATATAGGGTCATCCGCCATTATGCGGGGCGCATAAGGTCTCATCCGCTATATATATGCGGGAATATCAATCACTCCATTATATATATATATACTACTATATATAATAACATCCAAACTGATAATAATTATCAAATTCCACAATCAACCAATAATTAATTTTAACTACTTAAAATTAATTGCAGTATTCCAAATTTGAGTGCGATTAACTCACATTGATTTTAAGTTGTCGCCAAGGCGTTTCACTTTGGAACTAAAACCGGATGACACCCGATTTTAGCCTAAATTTTGGCTATCTCCAAATCCATCCAACTAGTTTCATTACGAAGCTCTCGTCATCACGATCGCAACGCAAAAAGTTCGTCCAAAACGGACCCCGTACGAAAAAGATATACATTTATAAGTTAATCGATATTTTAATTATATAAAATTTAATGTTATTAAAAGAAAAGAAACCCATACCCAACATCATAGACCCGGCCCACCATCTACAGTGCTTCTCCCCCTATCGAAATTTTCATTCCCGCTTCCAGATTTTGAACTCCTCCATGCCGAAAACTTCTTCTCCCCCTCGCATGCTCGATCCTCCTTGAAACGGCAAGCGGCCATCGCCATTCTTTGTCAAATCGCGCGAGCCTCCACCCTACCCAATCACGACAAGCTCGACCAAGGATTTGTCGAGGCGACCCGACCTCATTCGACAGCACTGCAGAGATGTCGCACATCTCAAATGGCAACCGATCATCACCAAAACGCGGCTACAGTTGCGATTCTCGATGCTCAACCCAAAAACGACCCCAATTTCATGAATATAGGAACCTGTACTCGAGAATCCTAAACCCTAGCGAAAAACCTGCTCACGGCATCAAAGTCAATCACCAAAAATGGCAGCCGCGCCCTATACGAGATATAGCAGATCGAAGCTATGATAGAAACTGGATTTTTAAAATTGATTGCAGAATTTCTCGTTGAGTATAAATCAAATTATGGATTTTTTTTGAATTTTCTTGCTATGCTTTATTTTCCTTACTGTAGTGTGAAGTGTTCGGCCTTATGTATTTTAAAAGAGGAGGGAAGAGTGTTTCACACGGCAGGTGTACAGTGATGTGAGTGGCGGAAGGAAGTTGATGTGAATAAACTTTGATCAGTCAACCTATAAATATATTATTTAAATTCAAATCATCTTGATCTCGTAGCTAAAAATCTCGACCTCCTATCGAGGCATGCCGCTAGGCGTTTATAATGTTATATCCCTATTCCGAACGCAATGGAAAAGGTTTCGAGTCCTAATTCGATCGTATGGAGAAGATAGCTTTCTGGACCCAATTATTATATTGAATTTTCGATATAAGTTTCAGCGCATTTATATATCGTACGACCAAACGATAACTCCAAATGCTACAAAATTTGAAATCCGATAATAATACACTATTACGGATTCAATGCAACTAGTTTCATCGAATTCTGAGACTGTGCCTCGGAAGGCTATTTATAAATGTCAATTTAAATGATATATTTTTAAAACTGAACAAACCACTTTTAAATTCAAATTTTAAAACTTTTATTATCTTCATTATTATCAATATAAATTTTATAAGCCTTTAAATTATTTTTAACAAACTTAAAACTCCAGATTCAATATTTTAGCCAATTTCCAATTATTTAATTCAATAATTAAATTATCAAATAAATCTTTATATGTGAAATTCAAGTTGAAAATTAATTTTTAAATATTTAAAATCAATTAAATATTCCAATTTCAAATATCCAAAATTCTGGGTTGTTACATTCCTCCCCCTTATAAGAATTTCATCTTCGAAATTGCTAGGTAAGAAGAATGGTCCAAAACCCAGTAACTATTTCCCAAAACCAATCAGTTTAAACAACTTTCCAAACCATTTTATTGTAAAGACAATATAACCTTTACTAATTTCCAAATTCATCCATAGATTACACCCAATATTATCCCTCAACCATCCAATTTATAATTTAAAACCAAATTTTAAATTATCAAAATTTTCTTCAAAATTTTTCTAACTCCTTAAATTTTCGAAAAATTTCGCCAGCGTCTCCTTTGCGCGGCTAAATCTGAAAAACTACAAAATGCCACTACGGGTCCCAAATCATCAAAAGAAAACAAAAGCCAAGTGGCTAAATTAGAAAACCATCAATTTCATACAACATTTAAACACATACCTTTTTGCCGGGCAATCAAATTTTACTTCTGAAATCGAAAACATCAATTTAGCTTTTGCTTTCAATTTCCTGCATTTTACTTATCAATAGTATCCAATCACATAGTTCAAAATCATTTTATTTATTTCTTTTCAAAATTTTCAATATTTGCTTTACTTAAACCCGTACGATGTACATACATCATCCGTATGCAGTATCAAATCTGATCGCTCACTCGATCACACAATTTCACTTCTGAACTAGTATCGTTCACACGGCTCTCTAGTGCAGACTCAGATCTGGTTTCTTGATCAGAAACCGTCATTCTCCTTGCATAGCCATATACTATGATAGAGAATTTCAGGATCAATCAAAAATCCATATCCAGGGTTCGGCGTCGAAAATCGAGTGAAAAATCACAACTCGGATCGATGTAACTATCTCAAAATTCTATGCTCGAATCTAGATCAAATCGTTATGCGAATAAAAAAAATATACGTACAACTTACATATTAATTTCCAATTGATTATTAGCTATATCAATTCCTTTCTATTCACATTTACTTACATTTCCATTCAATTTTTCTCAAACCATTATTCACATCCTTTATTCAAATATTAACTTAGTATATTTCCAATACCAATTTTACTTAAGAGCTTCACTATTTACTTTCTTAGGTCAATTATAAATATTTTATACAATACTCTTATGTTTATTTCCACTTCCTCACTTTGGTTTATATCCATTTCTATTCAAATTAAATTTTCAATTTCAAATTTAACTCAATTTATCTTCAAACTTTAAATATTGAATTTTATCAACCACATCTCAACCCATGTTTAATTCACTAATTATTGTAATTAGTTCCATCCACTAATTCATTCCAAATCTCAATGAATTTTATTTCCAAGCTTTATTTCATTAGTCCACTCGAACTAATTTTTCAACTTCACTTGATTTAACATAATTCAAATTAAATATCATTCCAATATTCAATTTCAATTCCATTTACTTACAAATTAAATTAATTTGTTCATCCACTAATTTATTCCCAACTTAATAAACTCTATTTCAATAACTATTCCGTTTAGCCTGCTTAGGCTAAATTTCCCAAAATTCACTCTTATTTAACTTAATTTAAGTTAAATTTCACTCCACAAAATCAAATTTCAAAATTTCTTAAGTTATCAAACTTACTAATATTCTATTCACCAATTTCTTCCAATTCACTTCATTTAATTGGTTTACTTTACTAGTCTATTCCATTATCACACTTACTTTTATTTAACTCTTCTTAAGTTAAATTTCATTCTAAACAAATTTCAAATTCTTATAAGTTTTTTTAAAACTTATTTATATTCCATAAAACATTTTAGATCAAACTATAGAGTTTAAACAATTACTTAAGTATTTCAAAATCATTTTTGAAATCAATTATATCCAAAATCCTTTGATATATCAAATCATCCCTTTGAACTTCAAAACCAAAACCAGTTTTGCAATACAACTCCAATGCAAACCATCAAGGTAGCAAATTCCCCCTTGGAAACTCGAAAATGAATACCGATGATGTTGCGATCATCATTGGAATTATTTTCCAATGATCGAAGTGAGTTCAGTGCTTTTTCCTCTTTTTTTAAAACCATTTGAAACATTTCAATTCCAAATTTCAATAGATTTCATTTCCAATTCAAAAGTATTTCCAAATATTTTCCAAGACTTGAAAAACATTTCCAAATTGCAAATCCTTTAAATATATATTTAAATATTCCTCTGGAATTTTATTCCATTTCAAATTATAAATCACATTTATAAACTCATATTTACAAACTCCATTTTGTTATATAAATTTATTCTCTTAACTTTTAGTTATAATATCAACTTTTATTTCAATCACCACAACAACAATGATAATGGTTTAATATTATCATTTCCTAACAACCAAGTAAACCATATATAACTATAATAATTTACGGGAATTATTTCTTTGTATATAAAAAAATAATTTGGGTAAAATTATTTCATTGACCCTATTTTAAAACAATACCTTGTCGAATTGTTCTATTATAGTGTTTAGAGATCCCTATCAATAACGTTAATTACTCGTATTGACCAGAATCCATAATCACTCAACAAACCAATCAACACAATATCAAACGATTTTATATCCACTAACAAATACGCGCTCATATCTATTAATACTCTTAAACTCATTCTAGGGTGCTACTGACCCTATCTCTAATGAGTAATCCCCACCAGATCCAAGGTTCTCGCTTAACTTTCAGCTCTGATACCAAGTGTGACGACCGAGATTTTCGACCTTCAAAAATCGACATCAATACGTCCACTGTATTACATGCCGAACAAATCGAATGCCGGAAATACCAAACCGTTAGGGAAAAAGAAGAAGAGGTAGAAGAAGAAAATAGAAAACAACAACACAGAATCTCACAATCGTAGCGGAACAATATATAATACATATAACATGTCTATATACAAAAGGAACTATAACTGTTATTTATACATTACATCATCAGAGTACAATACATCAATAACACAATATTGGATAGTTATAATGACTTGTCCTCACAAAAGCTGAATATACGGCCCACAATACACTGCGGAATAAGAATCAAGTACGTGTGATACTTCTTCGTCATCCAACTCGTCTCCTGAGCTCCATAGCATCCTATCCTGTATCTGTAATACTCGGCCTGACCCGAGCATTATATTAAAATAACACCCGAGTCAGCCTGGAAATCCAGCGTGAGAAAAGCACACTCAAATTGAGTTATTAAAGTTATCAAAATCCTTTTGAAATCAAAGGTATCTCGTAAGACCACACCACAAATAAACACGACGGGTTTTTACCTTACGATAACCAAAACATTTCATATCAAATTCTCTGATATTATAATAGTGTCTAAGTACAAATACTTATTCAAATAGCTGAAATGCATGCATCTCACGTTTCAGCATAGTTGGACACAATCAAAACCGTATGGTGCTTATTAGAGAATGGATTCCATACGAATGACTAGGCACTGGGGTACCACCTGTCACAGTACACGTCTAGAAACAATGTAACGAGGACCATGCCGGGATCCCCTGCCACACAAGACCGGACTATCCCTAACCTGGATAGACCGAATATGCTATCACCCCGGTGTTCCCATCCTTTCCGAGCTCCTTTCATAAATCATAGTAATAATATTCGAGGGTATCTAGAAAGGTGATAAACATACCCTAATTGGGTGCTACCCACTTAGCCTTGCTGCATCTCCCCTGCTTTTCAGCCATTCCCGATTGATGAGGCTAGAGGCTACGATTATCTTTTTAAGGAATTTTCACTTAGAATGCTCATTGTCCTCCAATGATAATGTACTGATAGCATTCATCCATACAAGTCTGTTCTGGGTGCGAACGGAACCGAAGGCACTATTCCTACTACATCCATTTTGGAATAATCCTCAGGATTAGTAGCGATTAGCCCTTGCACTTCACTGCCCCAACTTCAACTCCATGCTCTTGTTTTCACATCGAAAACATACTCGTTGGATCAAAGTGGTTTTCGGATAACAAATCTGATCCCGGTCTCTTCGAAACAACGTTCGATATTTTTCGGTAAACTCAACCCTGGTTCATTAGGAAATAAACAGATGAGAATAAGATCGGAGATCACCTCCAAACTGTTAGTGGCCGGATTTCCTTATCAACGTCCTAGAAAATGAAACGAGTTTATACGTACAATATAGCACCTCGTACGGTAACTGTACCATATAATTGCCGTATTCCTCCTAGATATTCGTAGAGTTATATTTTGGGTCCAGTTTTTGATAGTCGGTTATTTAACTATCAAATAAACAATCATTCAACCAAATATTCCATTTCCCACTGAATAACTCCAAATCTCTTTTTAATTAAATTTTAATAAATTAAATCTCTTTATGCCAAGTATATACTTTCTTACCGAATTTAGTATATTCACAAAACTATGTTTTTCAAAAATATTCGAAAACCCTCTTTTTAAAATAATATGGAAAGTACCACTGTGGTATCAAACCATGGATTCACAGCTCAATGGTTACGTCTCTATCCCAGAGAAATCCAAAACTTAACTGCATGCACTCACTGCCTTTGATTTCTCCATGCGAGTATACAATTGCTTCTCGGAAACTTTATATAAAAATTTTCAAAATAATACTCATGAATTTCTATAAATATTTTCCAAGTTAAACATTATGCAAATACTCTTTAATAAAAGTTATTTTAAAATAATATTAATATAGAATAATCTATCTCTTAAAATAATAATACCGATTAATTCTTGCATAATATTTAACTTAATATCAACCATTTATAAACTATTTAATTAATGCTTAAATATGCTTTAAAAAAACATTCTTTAACAACTAATAATCAATTCTTCGAAAATATTTCTTAAACACTTTTAAATTTCTAATTAATACTTAAAAATCCTCCTTCATAAAATAAACTTAACTTCTCAGGGAAAATATATTTCCAACTCCAATATAGCCAGTCTAATTATTTATAAATCCCTCTCAATTTATTTTCCAATTTGATTTACGTTCCAATTCCGTAAATTCCCTTTTTCACATTTCTAAAAATAAATCCAAAATTATTTTTAAACCGATTTACCTATCTCCTTATAAATCCTCACCGTGAATTTATAATTTCAATTTATCTACTGATAATCACTTTACTTTATTTATAAACCTCGTTTGTAAATTCCATAGTCTCATTTCCTGGTTATAACGGTTTTACAACACTTAATCGATTTTAAATCGATTTCTAATTTAAATTTCATTTTTAAATTAATTTTCTTAAATAACCCAACTATATTCCACTTTCCTTCCCATCATTTTAAAATCATATCTAAGATCTGGCATAACCATTTCATATTTTATTTTCAAATTTCCCTTTTATTTTTTTTGAAACTATTTTAAATCTCGATTTAAAATCCTTTTACGCTTAAACAAAGATCGTGTAAGTTTTATTATTTAAAATCCTTTTATTTGAATTATTCAAAAATCTCTATTTACAATATTCCAAGATCTCTATTTACAATATTTTGAAATTATTAAATACAAATTTTGAATCAAACTATTTATTTTCAAATTTCCAAATTCATTTCTTTTAATTTATCCAAACTTCACTGTAAATATTTTATTTTCAATTTCCCTTTTTTTCTTTCCAAATTTTAAACATTTTTCATTGGTATTTAAAAATACCAAAATCTAACCAGTAATTCCATAACACTAATATAGATTCAAATCACGCTGTAATCTATCACAGATCATTCAATATATCATATCACTGAATATGAAAATAACTTCAACATTTTTTAGGAATCCAGTTGGATCCTTCTAACCTGTTCCCTGCATCCACAGATGTTAATACAATATAAAATACCAATCCCACTTCGAGAAGGATATCGTGGTATATAGGGTCATTCGCTATATATATGCAGGAATATCAATCACTCCAATATATATACTACTATATATAATAACATCCAAACTGATAATAATTATCAAATTAAATGATCAACCAATAATTAATTTTAACAACTTAATGTTAATTGCAGTATTCCAAATTTGAGTGAGATTAACTCACATTGATTTTAAGTTGTCGCCGAGACGTTCCACTTTGGAACTAAAACCAAATGACACCCGATTTTAGCCTAAATTTTGGTCGTCTCCAAATCCATCTAACTAGTTTCATTATGAAGCTCTCTTCATCATGATCGCAATGCAAAAAGTCTCGTCCAAAACGGACCTCGTACGAGAAAGATATACATTTATAAGTTAATCAATATTTTAATTATATACAATTTAATTTTCTTAAAACAAAAGAAACCCATACCCAACATCATAGACCCGGCCCACCATCTATAGTGCTTCTCCCCCAATCGAAATTTTCATTCCCGCTTCCAGATTTTGAACTCCTCCATGCCGAAAACTTCTTTTTCTCCTCGCATGCTCGATCGTCCTCGAAACGGCAAGTGGCCATCGCTATTCTTTGTCAAATCGTGCGAGCCTCCACCCTACCCAATCACGACAAGCTCGACCAAGGATTTGTCGAGGCAACCCGACCTCACTCGACAGAACTACAAAGATGTCGCACATCTCAAATGGCAATCGGTCATCACCAAAACGCGGCTACAGCTGCGATTCTTGATGCTCAACCCAAAAATGACCCCAATTTCGTGAATACAGGAACCTATACTCGAGAATCCCAAACCCTAGCAGAAAACCTGCTCACGGCGTCAAAGTCGATCACCAAAAATGGCATCCGCGCCCTATATGAGATATACCAGATCAAAGCTATGATAGAAACTGGATTTTTAAAATTGATTGCAGTATTTCTCGTTGAGTATAAATCAAATTATGGTTTTTTATGAATTTTTTTGCCATGCTTTATTTTCCTTACTCTAGCATGTCGTGTTCGGCCTTATGTATTTTAAAAGAGGAGGGAAGAGTGTTTCACATGGCAGGTGTATAGTGATGTGAGTGGCGGAAGGGAAGTTGATGTGAATAAACTTTGACCAGTCAACCTATAAATATATTATTTAAATTTAAATCGTCTCGATCTTGTAGCTAAAAATCTCGACCTCCTATCGAGGCGTGCCGCTAGGCGTTTGTAATATTATACCCCTATTTTGAATGCAATGGAAAAGGTTTAGAGTCCTGATTCAATCGTATGGAGAAGATAGCTTCTTTGACCCATTTATTATATTGAATTTTCGATATAAGTTTCAGCGCGTTTATATATCGTACGACCAAACGATAACTCCAAATGCTACGAAATTTGAAATCCGATAATAATACACTATTATGGATCCAATACAATTGGTTTCGTCGAATTCTGAGACTGTGCCTTGGAAGGCTATTTTTAAATGTCAATTTAAACGATATATTTTTAAAACTGAACAAACCACTTTTAAATTCAAATTTTAAAACTTTTATTATCTTCATTATTATCAATATAAATTTTATAAGCCTTTAAATTATTTTTAACAAGCTTAAACCTCCAGATTCAATATTTTAACCAATTTCCAATTATTTAATTCAATAATTAAATTATCAAATAAAACTTTATATTTGAAATTCAAGTTAAAAATTAACTTTTAAAAAGTTATCTTTTAAATATTTAAAATCAATTAAATATTCCAATTTCAAATATCCAAAATTCTGGGTCGTTACAGTGATGAAGAACCTCAGGATGATGAAACCATAGAAGAAATTGTTGAATGAATAGAGGATACCTTATCAATCACCCTTCAAGCTATGTGTGGTATCCCAGCCCTCTCCACCACCAAAGTAAAAGGACTTATTCAAGGCAAATCAGAGCAAATATTAATTGATTCAAGGTCTACACGTAGTTTTATACATGACCAATTAGCAAAGAAACTAAGATTGAAAGTTGATGAATCAAAAATTTATGAAGTTGTGGTAGCAAATGGAGAAAAGTTAAGGGGATTAGGAATATGTAATCATGCCATACTCAACTGCTAAGGTTGTAAGATGCCTGTAGAACTTTTATTGCTTCCATTTGAAGGTTGTCAAGTAACCTTAGGTGCTCAATGGATGAAGAAACTGTTAAAGAATTAACTAAAATTAATAATTTGGTGAAGGGTCGTGTCTATTGAGTGAAGAATCGTGTCCATTGGAGTGAAGATGTGTCTATCTAAAGAGTCGTGTCTATTGAGTGAAGAGTCGTGTCCATTGGAGTGAAGATGTGTCTAACTAAAGGGTCATGTCTATTTGTAAGGGTATGTAAACCACTATAAATATGTGGTCATTTTGTGTTATTTGTAAGCAAGAAAATTTATATGAAATATCTTATGAAATATCTTATGAAATATAATTAGTTTCTTCTCTCCTCCTCGTTTCTAACAAATTGGTATCGGAGCCATGGCAACTTTCGGGAGTTTATCATTGGGGCAAATACCGATTCCACGACTAACCAAGTTGAATTATGACAATTAGAGCATTCAGATGCATGTGTTGCTAGGTGCACAAGATGCATGGGAAGTAGTCGAAAATGGCTACACAGAAATAGAAAATACTACGAACTTGACTGCGATGCAGTTAAAGACATTGAAAGAAATGCGTAAGAAAGACAAGGCCGCTCTCTACCTCCTGTTCCATGCAGTGGATGAGTCAGGATTTGAGAAAATTACCAATGTAGCAAATTCGAAGGAAGCATAGGACATTTTACAAAAGGTCTATAAGGGAGCCGACCGAGTTAAACAAGTGCGGCTTCAAACTCTTCGAGGTGAATTAGAAGCGATGAAAAATGAAAGAATCAGAAGGAATATCCGACTACATCACACATGTCCAAACAGTGGTTAATCAACTCAAACGCAATGGAGAAAACCTAACCGATGCAAGGGTTATGGAGAAGATTTTGCGATCATTGACCGACGATTTTGAGAACATCGTATGCACAATTGAGGAGTCGAAGAATTTGGCAGAAATGACCATCGATGATCTTGCAGGTTCTCCTGAAGCACATGAACAACGGAGGATGAAAAAGAAACAAGAGCTACTCGAAGAGGCTTTACAAGCTAAGGCAAGTATTAAGGAAGACAAGGCGATATATGCACAACAAAATCAAGGAAGGGGACGCGGTCGTGGAGGTCGTGGTTTTGGCCATAGTGGAGGCCGTGGATTTGGAAACAATCCTGAAGAAAAAGGCCAGCCGAGACAACAAAATTGGCGTGGTCGAGGACTTGGTCGTGGAAGAGGTGGCCGGTCAAATCATCCAAATGTTGAGTGCTACAACTGCGGCAAATATGGGCATTATGCAAAAGACTGCTATTACAAGAAAAAGGTGGAAGAAAATGCGAATCTAGTTGTGGAAGAAGAAACAAGAGACGATGGTGTTCTCTTGATGGACTACAAGGACAATGCTTCTGATAGCGATATAATGTGGTATCTCGACACCAGTGCTAGTAATCATATGTGCGGATAAAAACACCTTTTCGTGGAGATGCAAAAGGTAAAGGATGGACATGTGTCATTTGGAGATGCGTCAAAAGTTCAAGTCAAAGGCCAAGGCAAAATATGTTTTTCTCAAAAGGATGGTAAAGAAGGGTCGATTGAAGATGTATATTACGTGCCTGAACTGAAGAGCAACATCCTTAGCATGGGGCAACTATTGAAGAAGGGGTATTCAGTTTTCATGAAAGATCGGATGTTACATTTGAAGGACAAAATTGGCTATTTACTTGCAAATGTAGAGATGGCCAAGAATCGAATGTTCAAACTCAATTTGGGAAAAGTGCGAGAAAGGTGTTTGCAAGTCAACGTGGAGGATAAAGCCTCACTGTGGCACTTACGGTTCGAACACTTACATTATGATGGTTTGAAAGAGTTAGCAAAGAAGGATATGGTTTACGGTTTACCAGACATGGATTACACAAAGAAATTTTGCGAGAGATGTGTGCTCGGCAAGCAAACAAGAAATTATTTTCAAAAGAAGGCTGATTATCGCGCAAGGAGGTCTCTAGAGTTAATACACACCGACATATGTGGCCCGATCACACCTAAGTCATTCAGTGAGAAGAGGTACTTTATCACTTTCATTGACGATTACACAAGAAAGACTTGGGTTTACTTTTTGAAAGAAAAATCTGAGGCACTTGGAATGTTCAAGAAATTTAAAGTATTAGCAGAGAAGACGGCCAGTCTATATATCAAGGCTTTATGATCAGATAAAGGTGGAGAGTACATGTCAACAGCATTCATAAGCTATTGCGAGGAACAAGGGATCAAAAGATTTTTAACCGCATCATACTCACCTCAACAAAATGGTGTGGCTGAAAGAAAAAACCGAACTATTCTTGACATGGTTCGATCAATGTTGAGAAGCAAAGGCATGCCGAAAGAATTCTGGGCAGAAGCAGTACAATGTGCAGTGTATGTGCAAAATCGGTGTCCACATGCGATATTGGCTGATCAAACACCACAGGAAGCTTGGAGCGGACAAAAACCAACTGTATCACACTTAAAAGTATTCGGTGGTTTGGCATATGCGCGTATACCAGATAAAAGAAGAACCAAATTAGATGATAAGAGCAAGAATTATGTATTCATTGGATATGATGAAAAGACAAAAGCTTTCAAGTTATTCAACCCAATTGAAAAAATGTGATTGTGAGCCGAGATGTGCAGGTGAATGAAGAAAGCGCATGGGATTGGAACAACCAAATGGAAGTGATGCAGAAGGAAGAAAAAGGAGAATCATTAACTACTACATCGATATGCACACCAATAACACCTCAAATATCTAATGATGAAGAAGAGCCAAGGCAACCAAAGATGTGAAGTTTGCAAGACCTATACGAGTCAACAGATGAAGTACACTTGATATGTCTCTTGGCAGATGCTGAGAATATTACTTTTGAAGAGGCAGTGAGAGATAAGAAATGGAAAGCTGCGATGGATGAAGAGATGAAGACTATCGGTAGAAATAAAACTTGGGACTTGGTGGATTTGCCAGAAGGATATCAATCCATAGGAGTAAAATGGGTATATAAGAAAAAGATGAATGCCCACGGTGAGATAGAAAGGTATAAGGCATGCATAGTTGCGAAGGGATACAAACAAAAGGCAGGGATCGACTATGACGAAGTCTTTGCCCCGGTGGCGAGAATGGAAACAATCGGGCTTCTCATATCACAAGCAGCACAATTCAAGTGGTCGATCCATCAGATGGATGAAAAATTAGCATTTTTAAATGGTGTGCTTGAAGAGGAAGTATACGTGGAGCAACCACCAGGGTACATAAAAGCTGGGGAGGAGAGTAAAGTATTGAAGTTAAGCAAGGCGCTATATGGGCTAAAGCAAGCGCCTCGTGCATGGAACACCCGAATTAACACCTATTTCAAGGACAACGGGTTCGTACAATGTCCCTACGAGCATGCACTATACGTGAAGAAAGAAAAATGCAACTTGATATTTGTTGCTCTTTATGTTGATAATCTAATATCCATGGGGAATAATGTGGAGATGATAAAAGATTTTAAAGAGGCCATGACTCGAGAGTTTGAAATGACAGATTTAGGGTTAATGAAATAATTTCTTGGTCTTGAAGTTAGACAAGGAAGAAATGGAATATTTGTGTCACAAGAGGCTTATGCAAAAGGCATTTTGAAGAAGAACAAGATGGAAGAGTGCAATCCAGTAGCAACGCCGATGGAACTTGGTACAAAACTATCTAAATTTGATGAAGGAGATCGAGTGGATGCAAACAAATACCGAAGTTTGATTGGAAATCTACGGTATCTCACATACACAAGGCCAAACATTGCGTATAGTGTCGACATAGTAAGTCGGTTCATGGAGGAGCCAAAATATTCACATATGAAAGTTGTTAAGAGGATTCTTCGATATATACGAGGAACAGAGTCACTTGGGTTACTCTACTCTAAGACAAATGAATACAAGCTGGTGGGTCACTCTGATAGCGATTTGTGTGGAGATGTAGATGATCGAAAAGCACATCGGGATATGTCTTCTATATGGGAGATACTGCTTTCACGTGGCTCTCAAAGAAACAACCAATAGTGATATTGTCAACGTGTGAGGCAGAGTATGTGGCAGCATCTTTGTGTGTATGCCATGCAGCATGGTTGAGAAATTTGTTATATGAGTTAAAACTCCAGCAGCATGAAGCAACTGAAATACGAATCGATAATAAATCAGCAATTGAGTTGGCAAAGAATCCAGTGCACCATGAAAGGAGCAAGCATATAGATGTTCGCTTTCATTTTATTCGGGAACATGTAAAGGAAGGCAACGTGCAAATGAGTCATGTTGCAAGTCGTGATCAAGTGGCGGATATATTTACAAAGCCGCTACCAAAAGTGCAGCTCGAAAATTGTAAGATGATGATTGGAATGAAGGATGGAAAATGTTTGAGTTTAAGGGAGGAATTTGTTAAAGAATAAACTCAAATTAATAATAAGGTGAAGAGTTGTGTCTATTGAGTGAAGTGTCGTGTCCATTGGAATGAAGAGGTGTCTATCTAAAGAGTCGTGTCTATTGAGTGAAGAGTCGTGTCTATTGGAGTGAAGATGTGTCTATCTAAAGGTTGTGTCTATTTGTAAGGTTATGTAAACCACTATAAATACGTGGTCATTTTGTGTTGTATGTAAGCAAGAAAATTTATATGAAATATCTTATGAAATATAATTAGTTTCTTCTCTCCTCCTCGTTTATAACAGAAACTAGGTAAAGTAACCTTAAATTTGGAGAAATTGCAGGTGAAGTTTACATACAACAACAAAGAATACATCCGACAGGGGCTTCAACAAGAGAACTGAAGGTAATTAGCAATACAATAATAAGAAAGGAGTATGCACAAGCCCAGCTTACCATGATGCTTTGCACAATATCTTCCTCACCAAACATTAAACACCCTGACATTCCCTTAGAAATTAAGATGCTCCTCCAACTTTATCTTGAAATAACCAATCCCAATCCTCCATTACCTCCAAAAAGATTACATGATCTCAAAATCCTTTTACTCCCAAACTCCAAACCAGTCTGCCTCAAACCATATAGACACTCCTATCACATAAAAAATAAACTTGAATAGATTGTCCAAGAGTTTTTGGAAGTAGGAATTATCAGATCAAGCAGCAGCTCATCATCTTCCCCAGTGGTAATGGTAAGAAAAAAGGATGGAACTTGGAGGCTTTGCATTGACTACAGACTCTTAACTCCCAAACTATAAAAGATAAATTCCATATCCCTCTTGTAGACGAACTCTTTGATGAATTACAAGGATCTAGGTTTTTCTCCAAGCTAGATTTAAGGTCAGGATACCATCAAATAAGAATATATGAACCAGACATACCCCAGACTGCCTTCAAAACCCATGATGGTCATTATGAATTCAAAATAATGTCATTTGGGTTAGTGAATGCTCTGTCTACTTTCCAATCACCGATGAATGACATTTTCAGACGCTACTTGAGAAAATTCGTATTAGTTTTCTTTGATGACATACCAATTTAAAACCGGTCATGGACTGAGCGCTTGGAACATTTAAACTTGACTTTACAGGTCCTGAAGCACAATGAGCTTGTGATCGAATTATCTACGTGCCAATTTGCTAAAGGCTCAATTCAATACCTTGGGCATATCATTTCATATGAAGGCATTGCTGTTGACCCCAGTAAGGTGAAGGCAGTACTTGAATGGGCATTACCTAAAAGCTTGAAGGCTTTGAGAGGTTTTTTTTAGGAATGACTGGGTACTATAGAAAGTTCATTTAGAGTTATGGAGTGATTGCTAAACCCTTGACTAAGATGTTAAAAAAAGATGCATTCAAGTGGAGTAAAGAAGCCAAGTTAGCCTTTGAAGAACTCAAACACTGTTTGACTACACCACCCATCCTAACCATGCCTGACTTTAACCTACCATTTACCTTTGAGTGTGATGCAAGTGGGCAAGGAGTTGGAGCAGTTTGGACACAGAATGGTAAGCCCTTAGCATACCTGAGCAATGCATTGCATGGGAGGAATCTAGCACTGTCTACATATGAGAACGAACTACTAATCGTCCGCATTACAACAAGGAAGTGGGCACAATATCTCACGGGAAGGAAATTCATAATTAAGACTGATCACCAAAGTCTTAAGTTTCTATTGTCACGGAAATTATCCATTGGTCTTCAACATAAATGGTTAGCAAAGCTTTATGGGTTTGATTACAAAGTAGAATACAAATGTGGAAGAGAGAATGTAGTAGCTGATTCCTTATCTAGGAGAGAAGACGAAGATAAAAATTCGAAAAAAAGGAGCTACCTGAAGTTAAATATAAAATAGTTAAAGATATGATATTTCACAAGGGCCGAATATTGGTGGACCATCATCTTCCATTACTGACCCAAGCCTTGATCAAAGAACATCATTCAACCCCCTTAGGCGGCTATTCTGGAATTAAAGGAACTATGTAGAGATTGAAACAAGTGTTCTATTGGAAGAAAATGAAGAGAAGTGTCGAAGAATTTGTTAAAGCCTGTGATGAATGCCAAAGGAGTAAAGGTGAAAACATCTTAATACTTGGTCTTTTACAACCCCTGCCTATTCCTGAGAGGATATGGACATTTATCTCCATGGATTTTATTAATTGCCTACCCAAGAGCCATACTGTGAGAGGTTATTCACACATTTGGTCTTGGGTTTCACCATGATGAAAAACGAGAGTACTGGTTTATGGAGAATAGTGCAAATACTAAGAGAACATGCAAAAACAATAAAATAGCAAGTAAAGGAAATGAGGAGAAGAAGAAAATTAACTCAGTAGTAAAGAATATTCTCTATATCATTTTTCATTTCTTGCTTTTGCTTTTATACTGGCATTTCAGTACACAACTTGCAAAAGAAGAAACAAATAACAACCTAATTCATGCTAGCTTGACACTTGTCATAGTATTATTTGCCAAGATACTATTTACAATACAACAACTCATGCATGCCTATAATTATTTGTCTGGCTTTTCTGCTACTCAACTCTGCAAGCTATATTATAATTAATTTGATTCTTGCATTAGTTTACTCCTTATGTACTTTGTGCACCATAGCACCATGCACACTAACACACTCCGTGGGTGTGTAACAACTCCCCTCCCTCATAAAATTCGACCTTGTCTCAAGGTCGAATGTGGGAAATCTAGCTATTAAATCCCAATAATTCTTCCAAGTTGCTTCATCCTCACCCTGTTGCTTCCATTTAATTAATGCCCGTGTAGTGTTTTTGTTATTGACTTTGGCCATTCTTCTAGCTAAAATTCGCTCAGGCTCTTCCATAATTTGTTGATCATATGATGGTAAATCTGAATGGACTGTTACATTGGTTCCAATCATCTTCTTAAGTTGGAAAACATGAAATACTGGGTGAATTTTTGCTTGCTCAGGGAGTTGTAGTTTGTAAGCGACAGTTCCAATTTTCTCAAGCACTTTAAATGGTCCATAGTATTTTGGAGAGAGTTTGTGGGAGTGTCTACTGTTTGCTGTGAGTTGTCTATAAGGTTAAAGTCTAAGATAAACCCAATCATCAACTTTAAATTCCCGAAATGTCCTAGTTTTATCTGCAAAGTACTTCATTTTCTCTTTTGCCAAAGTCAACTTGTCTTTCAAAATTTGTAATGTGACATCTCTAGCAAATAATGCCTCCTCTACTTGTTGAACTTTTGCAGTTTTTGGAACATAACTAAGGATTGTGGGTGGTTTCCTGCCATAGACTGCTTCGAAAGGTGTGGTATTCGTGCTTGCTTTCCATGTTGTATTGTACCATAATTCTGCTAAGGACAACCATTTGTGCCATTCTTTGGGTTTGTGACTGCAAAAGCAATGAAGATAGCATTCCAATGTCTTGTTTACTGCTTCAGATTGCCCATCACTTTGAGGATGATAGGCTGTGCTAAGTGACAATTTACATCCCTGCATTTTGAATAATTCTTTCCAGAATAGGCTAGTGAAAATAGAATCTCTGTCGCTAATGATTGATCTCGAAAGGCCATGATGTTTAACTACATTGTCGAAAAATAGTTGAGCAACTTGTTGAGAAGAATAAGGGTGACTAAGTGGTAAAAAATGAGCATACTTTGAAATTCTATCTACTACTACTAGAATGACTGAATATGAGTGACTTTTGAGGAGTTGAACAATGAAGTCCATACTTATATCATCCCAAATCTGGTCAGGAATTGGAAGGGGCTGCAAGAGACCAGGAGAGGGTATATTTTCTGAATTCATTTGTTGACAAATATCGCAAGAGGCTATAAATTTCTGAACATCACTTTTAATACCTTGCCAATGAAAGACATGCTTTATTCTATGTAATGTTCTTTGAACCCCTGAATGGCCTGCTAGTGGTGAAGCATGGAATTCCTGAAGTAATTGAACTTTAATATGTGATGCTTATGGACTAATCAGAATTCTTCCCTTGTAAAAAAACTACTTATTTTTCTTCTTATATTTTGATTCAAGGTTTTGCATCTTTTGTTCAACAGCCTTATAATATGGATCAGTAGTTGATAGCTTCTTAATTTCTTCCAACCATGGACTGTGCACAATAGAGATTGCTTGTAAGTGAAGTGAATATTGAATGACTGAGACATCACCTTTTCTGGATAAGCAGTCTGCTATGGTATTTTCTTTCCCTGGTTTGTACCGAACCATGAAGTCAAACCCGTGAAGCTTATTTAACCACTTATGCTGAATGCCGTGAGTCAATCTCTGGTCTAAAAAATACTTAAGGCTTTGATGATCAGTTTTGATTACAAATTTTTTTCCCAACAAATATTGAGACCATTTCTTTGTGGCTAAAATTAAGGCAAACAATTCCTTTTCATAAGTTGATAATAACAAATTTTTACCTTGCAAGGCTTGAATAATAAATGCTATTGGTTTGTTTTCTTGCAAGAGTACCGCTCCTATTCCATTTCCTGAAGCATCACACTCTAAGACAAATTCTTTGGAGAAGTCAGGCATAGCTAAGATGGGTGGTTTAGTCAGGCAGTCTTTCAATTGTTCAAATGCAAGTTGAGCCATAGAGTTCCACATGAAGGCATTCTTCTTCAATAAATCTGTAAGTGGTTTGGCTATAATTCCATAATTTTGTATGAATTTTCTGTAGTAGCCAGAGAGTCCCAAAAATCCTCTAAGTGTCTTCAAGGATGTAGGAGTAGGCCATTCTTTAATTGCTTGAATTTTGGAAAAGTTAACTGATATCCCATTGTGAGAGATTACATGTCCCAAATAATCAACTTTCTCTTGTGCAAAACTGCATTTTGAGAGTTTAACAACAAGTTGATTATCCTTGAGAACCTGCAAGGCCAAGATTAAGTGATGTAAGTGATCTTCCCAGTTTTTGCTATAAATAAGGATGTCATAAAAAAAACTAGAATGAACTTCCTAAGATATTTTTTAAAAACTGTGTTCATCAAGGACTGAAAAGTTGATGGTGCATTTGTCAAGCCAAATGGCATGACCAAGAATTCATAGTGTCCTTCGTGGGTCTTGAAGGCTGTTTTGTGGATGTCCTTGTCATGCATTCTGATTTGATGGTAGCCCGACATAAGATCAAGTTTTGTGAAGAATTTTGCACCAGCTAATTCATCAAATAAGTCATCAATTAATGGAATAGGAAATTTGCTTTTTAATGTTATTTTGTTAAGTTCTCTATAGTCAATGCACATTCTCCAACTGCCATCACTCTTGTTAACCATCACTATTGGTGAAGAATAGGGGCTTTGACTATTTCTGATTGTGCTAGAATTTAACATTTCTTCAATCAGTTTTTCTATCTCATTTTTGAGATGGTATGAATGCCTATAGGGTTTCAAGGAAAATGGTTGAGAAAATGGAATGAGTGGGATTTTATGGTCAATGGATCTTTGAGGAGGTAAAGATGGTAGTTTTTGGAAGACGGTTGGGTATTGGAGAATGATATCTTGGATAAGAAGAGGAATTGATGGACTGTGGATTTGTACTTGGGTGAGAAGAGGTGTGTCAAAGTCAGGTTTGGATAATCGGTGGATGTGTAGGAAAAAACAAAGAGAATTATTTGTCATTGCCTTGTTGATTTCCTTTTGCCCCACAATTTTTGTCACAGGGACCTTCATGCCTTGCCATATAATGTTTCGACCAAGGTTCGAAATTCCGTTTTCCGTTTTCGTTCCGAACATTGGTAATTTTAAAATTTTCGGTTCCGTTCCGGAAATTTCGGAAGTTCCGTTTTAATTCCGGATTTCTAATTCCGGTACCTTTTGTGCTTTAATTTGCTATTTACGCTAATAAATATCCAATACTGTCATATATTTATAGTACATTTTTTACATTACATATAAAATACACTTTAATTAAAAAACCATTGTTTAAGATTCTGTATTGTTCATTTGAGATTTTAAAATTTTGATCAATTTTTGAAATTTTTATTATGATTCGATGTAAATTAACAAATCTATACAACTTCTTTTGTCCATACACATGATTTTATCCATTTATTTATTGTCCTGTTTAATTTGCTTTCCTTTTTTTAATTACCATATTTTTGTTGTATTTTTTTATCTTTTTTTTTCAATATTTGAAAAGCAAATCCGGAATTTAGACCAGAACCGAAATTTTGACCGGATTCCGTTCCGGTTATGAGCGGAACCAGAATGGAATGATCGGAAAAACCGGAATTCCGCCGGAATTTTGAACCATGGTTTCGACCATTTTAATTAAATTTGAGCTAAAGGTTCTTAAAGTTGAAAATGATGTCATCAAACTGTTTTAGCCATTGAACCCCCAAAACTACCTGACATCCTTCTAGTGGCAAAAGTAATAGATCAATAGGCATGACTAATTCTTGGCACTTGAGCAGTACAACTTGACATACTCCAGTTACCTTTAATTGTTCTCCACTTGCTACTAAAACCCAAAAGTCATCAGATTGAATTATGTGCAACCCAGTTTTATGTGCCAGTTTATCATTGATGAAACTATGTGTGGAACCAGTGTCAACTAAAATGTTAACTGGATCACCCATTATGGATCCTTGCACTCTTATTGTATGTGCAGCTGGTAACCCTGACATTGCTTGGGGTGATTTTGATGGGGTTTGTTCTAAAGGTGGGTTATGTTGTTCGACTGGTGTTTCATCATTCAGATCGTTGTTTTCTTCACTAGAGTAGAACCCTTCCATGAAGAATACTTTTTTGTTTGGGCATCTATGTCCTGGAAACACTTTTCATCACAAGTAAAACATAAATTCTTGTTCCTTCTGGTCATAATATCTATGGGGTTTAGTTTGGGGTATTGGGCAAGTCTATGGTCCGGTTTAGATTGGGTATTGTTTTGGGATTGGTTGTTTGTGAGTGTAGAGTTATTTGTAGGTTGTTTCCATGGTCGTTTCTGAAGAAAATATTTTTCTTCAAAAGTTTTTGCTAGACTAACTGCATCTTTAAAAGATTGTGGTCTAGCAGCTAGGACTTCAAACTTGATATCATCTTTTAGCCCCTCAATGAATTTATCAACCAGGTAGCTTGGCTGAAGTTTATCTAAAAGTCCCGCTAATTGTTCAAACTTGCTCGAATATTCCCTAACAGATGTTGTTTGTTTTAAATTTGCTAATGATTCAAATGGTCTTATCATTTCTGGTGGTCCAAAACCTTGTTCTTATTTTTGAATGGAAGACTGGCCATAATGATGCATCGTCTACATTTGTTAAGTACCAGTTCAACCATTGTAATGCTTCATCTCTTAAGTAAAAAGCGTATACCTGAACCTATTCAGTAAATGGTACCTCATGATAAACAAGAACCTGTTCTACTTGCCTTAGCCATCCCAATATATTTCCTTCGCCATTATAAATGGAAAATTCTAATTTTAATGACTTGTGTTGACAAATTTTGGGTGTTAATGGGTTTCTTGGATCTGGTTAAAGTGGTGTTGATGAGGAAGTAGGCCAAGGAAATGGTTGGTATGTGTACTGAAATTGTGGTTGAATGTGAGGAAATGCTTGTGGTGATGAAAAAGTTGTATTTGGAGGAGTGTGAGTGGTGTTAAAACTGATGTTTGAGGCAAACGAGAAGGTTGTGTAGAAAAAAAATGAGGAGGTTGTGTGGGTAGATTCATGTGAGGCACACTGAAACTATGAGTATTTGCAGGTTGATGATCGGGTAAAAATTGATGTGGGTATGGTAGTGGAGGAGATTGGTTAATGGTTTGTGAATGTGGTTGTATGGTTGGAATAACAGGAGATCTGGTTATGATTGGCTGTTGTTGTTGAGTGATTTGTGGTGAAACGGTGGTGGCAAAGGTTGTTGGTGTGTGTTGTGAAGATGGTGGTGGTTGTGGGTTTGGTGTAGTAGTGTGTGTGGAAGTTAAATAGAGTGGACATTTTATCAAGCTTGATGACCACAGATTGTAGAGCATCTTGCATTCGTGAGATATTTGAATTCATGTCTGAAATTTCCAGAACCATGTGTGTATTGAATTCATCTTGCTTGTCTTTCCATTCTGCAGTTATCAGATCTGGTTCATTTCTGTGCTTCGAAGTTGATGATATTGGCTGCTTTTGATGTGGATCTGGTGGTTCTGTGCTAAGGAGCGTGGTTTGTTGCGGATATGAGGGCAAATCTGATACCACTTGTGAGAGTTCATTCACACTTTTGGTCTTGGGTTTCATCATGATGAAAAACGAGAGTACTGGTTTATGGAGAATAGTGCAAATACTAAGAGAACATGCAAAAACAATAAAATGGCAAGTAAAGGAAATGAGGAGAAGAAGAAAATTAACTCAGTAGTGAAGAATATTCTCTATATCATTTTTCATTTCTTGCTTTTGCTTTTATACTGGCATTTCAATACACAACTTGCAAAAGAAGAAACAAATAACAACCTAATTCATGCTAGCTTGACACTTGTCATAGTACCATTTGCCAAGATACTATTTATAATACAACAACTCATGCATGCCTATAATTATTTGTCTACCTTTTCTGCTACTCAACTCTGCAAGCTATATTATAATTAATTTGATTTTTGCATTAGTTTACTCCTTATGTACTTTGTGCACCATAGCACCATGCACACTAACACACTCCGTGGATGTGTAACACATACATACACGGTAATCCTTGTAGTAGTGGATAGGTAATGTAGCGCGCCATGGTAAGTCGCTCAACCTTAGGTCGCTCATCTCCATAAGTCGCGAAGCTACCTTAAATCGCGAAGCTACCTTAAGTCGCGAAGCTACCTTAAGTCGCGAAGCTACCTTAAGTCGTGACCATTAAGCTGTAAACCGCGAACGACATACCTTAAGCGGAAGCTCCAGAATTCCAGTAGGTCGCGAAGTCCTTAAGTCGAACGAAGTCTTATGTCGCTCCTCCTTAAGTCGCGGCGAAGCCCTAGGTCGCTCCAGCAAAGGTCGCGAACGAGAGAAGGTCGCGAATGAGAGAATCCTAGTGTCGCGAAGGCCTAGGTCTCCAGAGTTTCTTATGTCGCGAAGCCTAGGTCGCTGAAGTTCTTAAGTCGTTGAGGAATGTTATGTCGCTATGCCGCATTCCTTATGTCGCTCCCACAATGCCGCATTGTCTTAAGTCGTTAAGTCGCTAAGATGCGTATGTCGCATTATTGTTAAATCGTATGAAGTTGTAACTCGTTTGTTCTTATGTCGCTTTTGCTTATGTCGCATTTGTTAAGTCATGTGTCGTTTGTGTTGCAATTGTTGTGTCGTTTTTCTTATGTCGTTAAGTCGTATGATGTTATGTCGTTTGTGTGTGTTGTAATCTTCTATAAATAGGGGTGTGTTGTCATTTGTAAAGGGAGTTGAATTTTTGAATAAAATTTGTTGAGAGCTTTTGTGCCTCCATTAAAATTGGAAGTTGAGTGTGATCCCCTTTCTCCATCTTCGGATATTCGAGTGTGCTCGAATCAACGGACTTGAAGCCGATTCACGGAATCTCGTGCGCAAGATCAACATCGAAGAATCGTAGATCTTCTAACGCGGTATCGTGCGCGATCAACGTGTTGAAGATAGCTAGAATCTGGTATCTCGAGAGATCAACGGATTTGGGCACTTGGGTATCATCAATTCATCAGTTTATCTTGTTTCGTCGATTCATTGTTTCCGTAATTCGTGATCAGATCCTGGATAGATTTGACCGCTGGTTCAGATCTACTTCCGTGCTGCGTCAATTTTGGTATCAGAGCAAGGAGACGAACTTTTCCAAGTTCGTTGGGTGTGAAGTTTCGAGATTTGAAGTTTTTTGGAGTTCGAATTGAGTTGTTTGTTCATTTGGGTGTTCGTGAGATTTCAAACAAGTTGGGGAGTTTTGATTCGAGATTTTTTTGGATCGAAGTGAAGTTCGTGTTTAGATCTGTTGAAGATTTGATCATGCCTCCGAGACGTGTTAACCGTCATCATAATGTTGTAGATTTGTATGGGAGAGAATGATGTCTGACATAAATCGAAATCAAAGGAGAGTGTCGCCACATTATGATAGAGAAAGGAGAGAACCATCCTTGTCGATAAATCGAGATCGTGGATTTCGAGACAATCATGATTATCGGAATGAAGAAAGAAGAGCTTGTCGTGGTTACGAGCATGAACCGTATTGTGATTATGAAAGATGTCGAGTAGAGGAAAGAAGAAGTAGAGAGGACGTGCATGGTCATAGAAGAGGCAATGTTCAGAATCGACATCGAAGCTCATCTAATTTTGAAGAAGATAGTTATGGTGATAGTGTTCACTTTCGGTATCCAGGTCAAGGGCAAAATCGATATAGGAATGTTGAAGAGAATGGTCATACACGAGAGTCAAGGATGGACACAGAAATTCCAGAATTCCGAGGTGGTCTACAAGCAGAGGAATTCTTTGATTGGTTATCAAAGGTTGAAAAGATTTTTAAACTCAACAACGTGTCTGAAGATCGTCAAGTTAAGTTAGTTGCTACAAGATTGAGAGGAAGAGCTATGAATTGGTGGAAACAAACTAAATCAACCAGAGAGAGAATGGGGAAATCCAAAGTTGTCACGTGGGATAAGATGAAAAGGATGATGAAGGCAAATTTCTTACCCTACAACTATCAAGCTCGTATGAACCAACAGTTGCAGAAGTTGAGTCAAGGGAGTCGAGGAAAGGGTGTGGTTACAAGTCCCAGCAATCAGAATAAAGGTGTTAATTGCAGTATAAATGTTTTTAAGAGAGTCAACAAACCAGTTGTACGTGGAATCACTAAGACAAATGTTGATGACCGAATTAAGCGCTAACATTATCAGGAGTCTGACCATAGAAGTATTGAATGTACGGAGTCCAAGAAGAAAACCTTACTTGTAGAAGAATGTGAAAACGAGGATGTGGATGATTCTACTGAAAGCGAGCCAGAAAAGAAAGAGGAACCGATTAGTCCATTATCTTTCAGCGAAAGTGTTGAAGAAGCGGAATGTAGTGCTGAATCATTGGTTATGTATGAGGCAAGTGAAGAGCTTAAAACTCCCGAGGAGGTTAAACCAATGTTAGAAGAGTTTGAAGAGGTCGGTCCTACGGAATCGTACGAAGAATTACCACCAAAGTTTGACAACGAAGATGAAGAGGTCGAGTTAGAGAACGATGAATGTAGTTTGTTGATGGGATTTTATTCAACGTCAAAGTATGTGGAGGTAGAAGTTGATTACTCTTCACCGCCCAAGATTGATGTCGATAGTATGGAAGAAGAAATTGTGTTCGGAGTTGAGGGAAATAACTTGATGATGGAGGATTCTTGCTTAACACCTGAGCTTATGGATGAGAGCCAGCCAAGTGTAAATTCCTTAGTTTCCGAAAAGCCCGAACAAAGTGAAAGTGAAACAGAAGAGAAGGCAGAATCAGATAGTTTATTATCTTTGAAAGAGTTCATCAATAAAATGAAAGATAGTGATGAATTATCAATGTTGATTGAATCTGGAGAAAGTTCTGAGTTTAAGAATCCTGAAGAGGTTGAAGTATTTGAAGAGTTTGAAGATGAGATTTCTAAGGAACTGCCTGAAGAAACTAGTCTTGTATTTTTGGAAGAGTCTGTTGAAAAGGTGAAAAATAGTAATGAATTGTTTGTGTTGACCGGGCAAGGAACGAGTAAAGATCTTGAGGTTTTTGAGGAAGTTGGATCAGAATTCGATGAGTCTGAAGTCGAATATCCTAAGGAATTACCCGAAGAGTTACCACCACTATAGGACATTCAACATCAAACTGAACTAGTACCAGATGCTATTTTACTACGAGGATCGTATGATCTTGTGAATCTGAAAGAACAGGAAGAGTTGAAAAGACAGGAGGAAGAGAATGATTGTCAGTTGGAGTTGCCTAATCATGTCCGCACTGCTGACGTTGTCAACGTCAACTGCTTGGAACCATTTCATGAAAATAAACATGTCAAAGAAGAAGCGAGTGGGAATTCATTTCAATCAGGGGAAATTGATGCAACACATCAAGGGAAGATTCTAAATGATGATACACCTGAACGAGATAAGGGAAGACAAGAATCTAAGCATGAGTCATCACACTTCTTCAGTCGTGACTTCCTAAGTCGCTCCGCGATTTTAAACTTCCTTATATCGTCTCACATTTTCGTCACGTTTTGGTTCTATATCACACCTTCCTATTGGCACAAGCATCACGATGTCATCACCCTCAGATCACTTCCTTATGCCGCCTGCCTAATGCCACGTCTGCTTTATGCCATGCGTTCCTTATGTCGAGCCGCATCTTCAAAGGGTCAAGACAAGATCAATCTCAAGAGTGGTTATCACCAGAGCCGCATCAGACCAGATAATGAATGGAAGACAGCGTCTCGAAGAAGGAAAAAGTGTGAATTCAGGACGAATTCTTTTCAACCAGGGGAGGATGATGCAGCGCGCCATGGTAAGTCGCTCAACCTTAGGTCGCTCATCTCCATAAGTCGCGAAGCTACCTTAAATCGCGAAGCTACCTTAAGTCGTGAAGCTACCTTAAGTCGCGAAGCTACCTTAAGTCGTGACCATCAAGCTGTAAATCGCGAACGACATACCTTAAGCGGAAGCTCCATAATTCCAGTAGGTCGCGAAGTCCTTAAGTCGAACAAAGTCTTATGTCGCTCCTCCTTAAGTCGCGGCGAAGCCCTAGGTCGCTCCAGCAAAGGTCGCGAACGAGAGAAGGTCGCGAACGAGAGAATCCTAATGTCGCGAAGGCCTAGGTCTCCAGAGTTTCTTATGTCGTGAAGCCTAGGTCGCTGAAGTTCTTAAGTCGCTGAGGAATGTTATGTCGCTATGTCGCATTCCTTATGTCGCTCCCACTATGCCGCATCGTCTTAAGTCGTTAAGTCGCTAAGATGCGTATGTCGCATTATTGTTAAATCGTATGAAGTTGTAACTCGTTTGTTCTTATGTCGCTTTTGCTTATGTCGCATTTGTTAAGTCATGTGTCGTTTGTGTTGCAATTGTTGTGTCGTTTTTCTTATGTCGTTAAGTCGTATGATGTTATGTCGTTTATGTGTGTTGTAATCTTCTATAAATAGGGGTGTGTTGTCATTTGTAAAGGGAGTTGAATTTTTGAATAAAATTTGTTGAGAGCTTTTGTGCCTCCATTAAAATTGGAAGTTGAGTGTGATCTCCTTTCTCCATCTTCGGATATTCGATTGTGCTCGAATCAACGGACTTGAAGCCGATTCACGGAATCTCGTGCGCGAGATCAACGTCGAAGAATCGTAGATCTTCTAACGCGGTATCGTGCGCGATCAACGTGTTGAAGATAGCTAGAATCCGGTATCTCGAGAGATCAACGGATTTGGGCACTTGGGTATCATCAATTCATCAGTTTATCTTGTTTCGTCGATTCGTTGTTTCCGCAATTCGTGATCAGATCCTGGATAGATTTGACCGCTGGTACAGATCTACTTCCGTGCTGCGTCAATAGGCTAAGCAAATACACACATTTTTTTTCCACTTCACCACCCATACACAGCCAAGGAGGTAGCAACAATATTTTTTAAAGGAGTATTGAAACTCCATGGCATGCCTAAAACCATTGTTAGTGTGACAGGGACACTCAATTTACCATTCGCTTTTGGTAGGAGATTTTTAGATTGCAGGGAAGTAGTTTGAAGTACAGTTCAGCCTATCACCTTCAGAGTGATGGTCAAACCGAGGTTGTTAACAAAATATTGAAGGGATATTTGAGGTGCTTTGTGTGTCATAGGCCACAAGCTTGGGTAGATTGGTTAGATTTGGCAGAATATTGGTATAACACAACTTGAAAAACCCCCACTAGATCCACCCCATTCAAGATTATCTATGGTGTTGATCCACCTACCCTCATGTCCTATATACCAAACACTGCTAAGGTTGAGCAAGTGGAGATGGGGTATTCTTGAAACTTCAGTCTTATAAACAAATTTCTATCAGAGATCAGAGGACTCACAAATTATCTCCTAAATTCTATGGACTCTATAAAGTGGAAGAAAATATTGAAAATGTAGCCTATAGGTTGCAGTTGCCAGATCACTCTAAGATTCATCCGGTGTTTCATGTGTCGTAGCTTAAAAAAGAATTGGAAATGACATAATATACAAGATAATGCACCAAGCTTTGTGGAGGAGATAGTGGATCAACCAAAGAGGATTTTAGATCGAAGGATGATACCCAGGGATAATGAAGCAGTAGTGTTGATTTTGATCAAATGGAAGGATAGACCAGAGGAGGATGCTACTTAGGAGGTGGCCGATGATCAGAAGATGCCCCACCTTTGACCTTGGGACAAGGTCCATTCTTGGAGAAGAGGGGAGATGTAACAACCATAATATGAAAGCCATGACCATGAAGGAGAAGAATTGCTGTATAGGCTGAGGAGGAAGAAAAAACTGAATTCAGGCAGAGTTCATCAGAGTCGACCTGGGAATCATCAGAGTGGGATGCTGAGGATGGCAGAAAGGTGTCAGGTGCTAGAATGATTGAAGCCATGATCTGTGGAGAGAGATAAACACCTGCATCAGTGCGTACGTGCCTGTGCATATGTGCACATGCATAGCTGATACATGCATAATCCAGTTCTGTTGTTGTTGAAAATGGTGCGGTGATCATTGTATGTGGAGTATAATTGTTCGGGCTTATGATTCTTTATATCTAGGTTGTATTGGGTTGCATGGGTATGGATTGGTTGAGTCATGTATAGTGCTGCATAAGTTATATATAAATGTTCATGTACAGATCAGTTTTGTATGATGAGAAAATCTGAAACGATCATTTCCTTTCTTTCATTTCCAGTTGCAATTTATATTAGTTCTTTTTCTTTAATTCTTGTACTTAGTTTTATCCATTTTCAGGTTAGATCTTAGATAAATATCAGTTTCTTCTTGTTCTTAATTTGCCATTTTTCATTCTCTGTTAGCACTTACTTGCACTTTATCTTCTAGTTCCTTTAGTTGATCTATGCAATTTACTTCGGTGTTCTTCAATTTGCCACTTACAGTTCTTGTTATATTCAAATTTAGTCGTTATTACTTGTTTTTTTAATACTAGTTCTTGTTGTCTGTAGCTTGCAATTTTTTCATTTCTTGTTAAATCTTGCCTGTTCTATTTCTCTGCTGTTTTTCCTTTGTTAATTTTTTTTAATTCCTTTGTTTGTTAATTCTCTGGTTATTGTTATTCGTAAATACACAAAAGTGTAACGAATCCGATAGTAACTTCAATAACGTTACTTATCCCTTTATAAGATTTGGCACAGCAGAAAAGGCGTTACTAATTGTAAACAGTAGCAATGGAAAAAAACGTGACAAGTAGTATAAAATATTATGACAGTACAGAACCATTACAAACGATATTTGTATGAAATACCTAAATGTCCAAGTCCAGATAATATCTGTTTCCTTAAAACAATATTGCCCCCTTTTACGCACCAAAGGACATGAGCAATTTGTTTCCCAGGATGAAACGGACCTGCTCCGATTGCTGTGCGGGCAGACGGAGGGACGACGAACTGAAGGAATTATATATCTGTGAACAGAGTTCCGAGAAGAGGGAAGAAGAAGAAGCAATTTTCTGTATGTGATTATCTGTGTTGCGGGCCCCTATATATAGGCGGGAGAAGGCGCCTATTCAGAGAGGTCGTGACTGTTCGAAAGGTTGCAACCCTTTAACGGACAGACGTGCGCGCACAGCCGCAACGGTCCAATTTCGAAGTTCAAAATTAGCCGTGAAGCGCAACAAACCCAAGTGGCAGACGTAGGCCCATCTAATCACGAGACCCCAAGAGCCCCAAGGCCCAATCTTTGACATTTTAATATAATATGAAGGCCCAAAGCCCACATGCCCAATGCCTTCCTCACATCTCAAGTCTTCATGTCTTCTTCTTTTCCTTTTGCAATAACATGTTAAGAGATAGTTTATATAGTGGTATTGGAATAAGTATTCCACAATGTGGGACTTTGTTCCAATATACACAATACCAAACACTTATTTCCTCTTCACTAACAAATGCACTCATTCATTTTTGTCCAACAATCCACCACATGAATGAGTAGTTGTTCATAGTTTTACGAGACATTTATCGTATCGGTTTAAAGTAGCACAAGGGCCTTGAACTTTCCTAGTGGTTACCTATTTGAATCACAGGCAAATCAGTAGACTTAGAAGGTCCTTGAACTGTAAGCCGTTTGTGTAATTCTAAAATAGATAGCATGTGACAAATGTTTCTTATAATCCTTCGTTCTCTGTTTGTGTTCATTTTTGCCTTGAACACCTGCCTGATCTCATAAGTGCTTAGAGAATTAGGCCTATAATTCTCTTTGAAGCGGCGCCTTCGCACTTATGTAGGTGATTCTGTAAGGATTATTCGTAATTCCTCAAGTACAGATATCATTAAAAGTACTAATACTTATCCTATTTTCCAGCAAATAATGCACTGACTTATCATAGGAATGGTTTGTGTGTAACAGTGCTATCAAGTTTCTCTTGAACTTAGTTGTCCCTTTGAACCTAGATCTTGGGATCTCCAGTCAACTAGGTGGGGTTTCCATTTTAGAAAAACTTTTATTCTATGGGCCTTAACCCCATTCCCATCGATAAGGTTTGAACTTTCTCTCTTGGCAAGCCTTTTGTTAGTGGATCCGCTATGTTATCTTTAGACCTTATGTAGTCTATAGTGATAACTCCATTAGAGAGAAGTTGTCTTATTGTCTTATGTCTACGACGAATATGCCTAGATTTACCATTGTATAATGTACTATTAGCTCTTCCAATAGCTGATTGACTATCACAATGTATACATATTGGAGGCACAGGTTTACTCCAATTTGGAATATCTTCCAAGAAACTTCGAAGCCAGTCTGCTTCTTCTGCAGTCTTATCTAGTGCAATAAACTCTGATTTCATCGTAGATCTAGCTATACAAGTCTGTTTGGATGATTTCCATGATATTGCTCCATTTCCTAATGTGAACACATATCCGCTTGTAGACTTTGTATCATGCGATCCAGTTATCCAATTGGCATCACTGTATCCTTCCACTATTGAAGGATAGTTTGTATAGTGTAGACCATAGTTCTGCGTATACTTTAGGTATCCTAGAACTCGGATTATCGCTTTCCAATGATGTTTACCAGGATTGCTGGTAAATCTACTCAGCTTACTTACAGCGTATGCGATATCTGGCCTAGTGCAGTTCATAACATACATGATACTTCCTAGTATACGAGAGTATTCAAGCTGGTAGATACCGTCACCAGTGTTCTTTACCCAATTCTGGGTCATATCTACTGGTGTTTTTGCAGTAGTAATATTATATTGCTTGAATTTTTCAAGTATCTTGGCAATGTAATGTGATTGAGATAATGCATATCCTTGTTGTGTTCTCAAAATTTTTACACCCAATATCACATCAGCCAGTCCTAGGTCTTTCATATCGAATCTAGAGGATAACATATTCTTTGTAGATGTTATTATGGCCTTGTTATTACCTAGGATCAACAAGTCATCAACATAAAGACAAACAATGACATACCCAATATGTGCTTGTTTTATATAGACACATTTATCTGATTCATTTATTGTGAATCCGTTTGATAACATAGTTTCATCAAACTTCTTATGCCATTGTTTTGGGGCTTGTTTAAGGCCATAAAGCGATTTTACTAATTTGCACACTTTATTCTCACTTCCAAAGCTCATAAACCCTTCGGGTTGCTTCATATATATTTCTTACTCTAGTTCACCATTCAAAAATGCAGTTTTAACATCCATTTGATGTATTTCTAAATCAAGTATGGATTCAATTGCAATAAGCATCCTTATCGATGTTATCCTTGTTACTGGTGAATATGTATCAAAATAGTCCAGATCTTCCTTTTGTCTAAATCCTTGGACTACAAGACGAGCTTTGTACTTGTCTATTGAACCATCAGGTTTCAATTTCTTTTTGAATATCCATTTATTAGCTAAGGTTTTGCATCCTTGAGGTAAATCAACTAACTCCCATGTGTGGTTAGCCATGATGGATTCTATCTCACTGTTAATGGCCTCTTTCTAGTAAGGGGCATCACTGGAGGACATAGCTTGTTTGTAGGTTAATGGATCATCTTCTAACATGAATGTGTAGAAATCTGGTCCAAAAGTTCTTGAGGTCCTTGACCTCTTGCTCATTCTTGGTTCCTCCACTTGTTGATCAGCATTATCTTGCCGAAGGTTATTTTGTTCAGTATTCTCAAGAGAATCAGTGATTTCATCTTCCTTTGCTCTCTTCTGAACACAATTGTCAGTACCCTGTTTTAAAGGGAATATATGTTCGAAAAATCTTGCATTTCTCGACTCGATGATGGTATTTTCATGAATATCATCAATTTCAGATTTGTGTACTAGAAATCGATAAGCAGCACTGTTTTGTGCATATCCAATGAATACACAATCGATTGTTTTTGGTCCAATTTTGACCTTCTTTGGTTTAGGTATCTCTACTTTGGCCAGACACCCCCACACTTTTAAGTATTTGTAGGATGGCGGTCTATTTTTCCAAAGTTCATGAGGAGACTTAGATGTTTTCTTTCGTGGTATTTTATTTAAAATATGATTTGCCGAAAGAATAGCTTCTCCCCAAAAATTATCTGGTAAGCCAGAACTGATTAGTAAAGCATTCATCATTTCTTTAAGAGTTCTATTTTTCCGTTCGGCTATACCGTTGGATTGAGGTGAATATGGTGCTGTAGTTTGGTGTATAATACCATGCTCAACGCAGAATTCCTCAAAAGGATATTCATATTCTCCTCCTCTATCACTTCTTAAAGCTTTAATTTTCCTATTGAGTTGATTCTCAACTTCGGCTTTATACTGTTTAAACATGTCGAATGCTTCATCCTTGCTTCTAAGGAGATACACATAACAGTATCTAGTACAATCATCAATGAATGTAATGAAATACCTTTTTCCACGTCTAGTTTGACACATTTTCAAGTCACATACATCAGTGTGTATAAGGTCTAGAGGTTCAGTTTCTCGTTCAACATGATGAAACGAGGTTCTTGTCAATTTTGCTTCTGCACAAATTTGACATTTATAATTGGAGTCTATATCACATTTTGGTATAAATTCTAGATTAATCATTTTTCGCGGTGTATCAAAATTCACATGCCCTAATCTAGAATGCCATATATTATAGGAGTCAACAATATAAGCAGAAGATTCACTTTTATTCATATCATTGTTTGGTACAATAGTGGTTACATTTGCTTTGAATAAACCATCACACACATATCATCTTCCTACATACACTCCATTCTTCGACAATACAAGCTTATCAGCCACAAAGGTTAATTTAAAACCATGCTTGCTAAGCAAGGATCCTAAAATCAGGTTCTTTCGAATGTCTGGAACATGGAGAACGTCACTTAAGGTAAGTTCCTTTCCAGAAGTTAGTTTCAGCACAACTTTTCCTTTGCCTTCTACCTTTGATGCAGATGAATTGCCCATGAAAAGTTGTTCATCATCAGTTGTAGTTTTATAGGTCGTAAACATCCACTTATTAGCACATATGTGTCGAGTGGCTCCTGTGTCTACGAACCATTCCTTTGAGTTACCAACAAGGTTGCATTCTGATATTACTGCACATAAATCCATATCAGAAATGCCATCTGCAACTTCAGCCATATTTGCTTCTGATTTCTTCTTTTTGGGAGCGCGACATTCGGCTGCTTTGTGCCCCTTCTTTCCATAGTTATGACAAGAACCCTGAAATTTCTTCTTCGACTTCTTAGGAGCATTTTCACGTTTTCTCTTGTTAGGGTTTTCTGACTCAACAACATTTGCTTTGGCAGCCATATTCGGAGAAATCTTTTTCTCGGAATTCCTATTATCTTCCTCAATCCGCAAACGAACTATGAGTTCTTCCATTGTCATTTCCTTACGCTTATGCTTAAGATAGTTTTTGAAGTCCTGAGTCTGGTTGATCACAGTCTTTGAATCTACCATTTTGAAGTCGAGAAACAGTACAGTAAACATTGTAGAGGCGACGAACTGAAGGAATTATATGTCTGTGAACAGAGTTCCAAAAAGAGGGAAGAAGAAGAAGCAATTTTCTGTATGTGATTATCTGTGTTGCGGGCCCCTATATATAGGCGGGAGGAGGCGCCTATTCAGAGAGGTCGTGACTGTTCGAAAGGTTGCGACCCTTTAACGGACAGACGTGCGCGCACAGCCGCAACGGTCCAATTTCGAAGTTCAAAATTAGCCGTAGGCCCATCTAATCACGAGAACCCAAGGCCCAAGGCCCAATCTTTGACATTTTAATATAATATGAAGGCCCAAAGCCCACATTCCCAATGCCTTCCTCACATCTCAAGTCTTCATGCCTTCTTCTTTTCCTTTTGCAATAACATGTTAAGAGATAGTTTATATAGTGGTATTGGAATAAGTATTCCACAATGTGGGACTTTGTTCCAATATACACAATACCAAACACTTATTTCCTCTTCACTAACAAATGCACTCATTCATTTTTGTCCAACAATTATATGCAAAGCTCTGTACATGTTCGTTCTTACTAGTTTGTATCGGTTCCATGTCACTATCATTTACATTTCTTTGCCATATCAATTTGTAAACTCAGATCAACATTTCCTCAAATTCTTGCATTAATACCCATTGTTGTCAAAAATCTTAAAATCTTACGATTTAGATTCCGATTCAGATCGAATCCCTCCCTTTACGATTCGATTTACATTCTGATTCAAACTTAGTTAAAACCACGATAAAAAACACATTCAACTCATACTAGCATATTAAGTATACTTATTTAGATTCACAATTCCCATTAAAATGTTTTAAAAAATGGAATTAAAGAGAAAATTAAGTTATAAGTTTAATTGTTAAAGTCCAAACGTCAAAATCAACTTCAAAGTGCATATAAACCTTAAAATGTGAATATTTTGAATCTACGATTTACGATTTAAATTTCGTTTCGATTTAAAATTTAAACTTTGCGATTTATACGATTTAAATCTCATTTTGAAAACCTTGTTAATACCCTTCTTTGCTCCATTGTTTCACAAGCATCATTCATTTCTGTGAATTCTTGCATTGTTTCATTCACCTGCACACTCAAACTTCCAACATATCATCTTCTTATCCATCAACTATCACACAATACCACCAAAACTTCATCATTTTACCATGAACATGGAAGCAGTTCATAATGGGCCTTCCATATGGGAGATGGTCCTTCTTGTTATGAAATGAATGGTCAACTACAATTTATACTGCCGTGATGCTCTGACTGAGTAGTGTCACTTAAATCAAAACATGGCTGAAATTATTTGGTTAAACTTGTCCAATGAGAGCAGAAACTTATGACGCAGTGATGTTGGTTGAGAGTTTTAACCAGTGGCGGTTGATGCACAAGCATGAGACGGTGTCATGCCTGAACTCTTGAGAATTTAGAGTCTGAGATTTATTTTACTTGATGCTTATGGTCGGATATCAAAAAATTGTTGTTGAATCTCTTTATTGTTTTTTTTCTTTATAATTATATCCGATAAATGATAAGTTAGAAGATTTGTACATTTATACACTGAAGGAGGAATTGGAGTAGAGATATTTTAAGGATATTGGAGAAATATTAGGAAGGCTTGACCGATACTATGATTTAAAATTTGCAGTAGCTTAAAAAAACATTTGTACCTGCGAACATTTGCACATATTGGTTGAATGCTTCCAAATCAATGAAAAAAATACGGCTTTTTTTTTTTTGATTGAGTTGTGCTGATCAAATATCCATTGCTTCCAAATCGAATGACTCATAGTATGTTTAAAACCCTACAATTTAATTCAAGTTAAAATATTTGGACTCTGTCAACAAAGAAAATAAAGGATCCTAGAAAAACGAAAATATCTTATATTCAAGTAAATTTAAATCATCACGTTTTTATATTCTCTCTTAAATGGGTGTGAACAGGATGTAAATTATATACCTCAATACACAATCAAAAGTAATTTCAAGCAGCAAAATATCGCCCTAAAACACAATCAAAACTCAGTACGAATATGGATTTGACGTTCGAATCATCAAATGGAAAAGAGTTCAAGATGGAGGTTTGGTTTTTCGACACCATTCTTGAAATCAAGAAAAAGATAGAAAAATATAAAGACATCCCCACCTCAAACCAGATCTTGATATTCAACAATCAAACACTGGCAGACAACAAAGATACAGAAGCGTACGGCATCCTCCATGGTTCAAGAATCAAACTGCTTCGTCAGTCAGATATCACAAAGGCAATCAAAGCATCTGCAAAAGTCGTCTTGTCCATAACCATATCTCCATTGAAAAAACAACTCTCGGTGGAGTGTGAAGCTACAGATACCGTTAGTCAAGTGAAGAAAAAGATTCAAGAAATGGAGAACATACCCGTGAACAAAATGGCGTTGTATTTAGGAGGGCAAGAGATGATGGATCAGAGAACGCTGGCTGAGCATGGAGTATCTGTTAACTCAGAGATAAGTGTTGCCATTAAAAAGAATATTACGGTGCAGAACAGTAATAATAACAACGTGGGAGGATCGAAGAAGATGAAGGTGTTGGTGCTTACAAAATGCGGGACGAAGAAGATAGCGGTGGAGGTGAATCCATACGAGAACGTGAGCATGTTGAGGAAGGAGTTGCAGAAAGCGAACAGTCGGCAGCAGCTTAATTTGCCGCAGGAAGGCTATTTTTTTATATACAAGCAGAACGTGATGGACGATGATCGGAGTTTTAAGTGGCATGATGTGCGGCCGGGTGATACAATTGAGATGTTCGATGGTAGTGTTACTGGTGGGACTTGACAGTGTGTCATAGATTTTTGAGTTGTTTCTGCGCTAGTTAATAAGCTTGTTTTTTTTTTTATTTTAACCTTTTGTTCTCAAGGTTTTATGCTTGATGAAATAGATGAATATCCATGAGTATTTATATCAAAATAGTCATGAGGAATGACATATCAATTATTCATGAGTATGATACTGTTTTCTGATCACGAGGGTGGATTAAACTATTCAAACATAGAATATTTGTGGACAATTTTTTAAACAAAGTCCGAACAAAAAACATATTCTAATTTTAGACCTGAATCGAAACTTATTACAAAAATAGGCCTCATTTTGCGCAAATATGGATTGCGCAAGTGTATTTTTACTAAAAAATAATTATACATGCGCAAATTTGGATTGCGCAAGTGTTATTTTTTTTAAAAAAAAATTATGCTTGAGCATTTATGGATTGCGCAAGTGTATTTTTGCTTAAAAAAATTTATACATGCGCAAATTTGGATTGCGCAAGTGTTATTTAAAAAAAAAAATTTATGCTTGAGCATTTATGGAATGCGCAAATATAATTTTTAAATTTTTTTTTAACACTTGCGCATATTTGAATTGCGCAAGTATAAAACGCTGAAGAAAATAAAACGAAGCCTAGTTTTGCAATTAGTTTTCTATGATGCCTATTTCTACAATATGTTATTTTGTCAAGCACTGTTTAAAAAATTGTCCAATATTTGTTGGTTACTGATCGCTACAAAACAGACTTGGTTTCGTGATAGATCCCAACGACGGCTAAAAAGGCTAGCCGTCGTCGGCCGTCACTAATCGCGGTTATACAGGTTTGGCCGAGAGCAGCTTTCATCACATCATTTCCTCCAAATCAATTTGCTGCCACCTCCAACCCTGCCTCCAACCAACTTCTGCCAACGCCAATCGCCTCCAGAAGCCGTCGCCACCCTCCGGTGCTGCTTCGTCCTCATACTTCTCCGATTTCTCAATTTCTAGGTATAATTTCTAAACCATAATTTTTGAAAATAATTTGATTATGAGTTTGAATAGTTAGAATAATTGATATTAGATGATGGTAATAGATTATTACTTGATTTGGAATTTAAATTAAAACCCTTATTTAGAAAATTGGTTGATTATGGATTTGAAATTGTTGATTGCTATGTATTAGTTGATGATAATGGCATGTTACTCGATTTAGGAAAGTTAATAAGTGGTTTGATTATTTAACTTGTAAACAAAAATTAGGGTTGATTTAAAACTCAAAAATTAGTTTGTAATCATTGATTAATATATGCTTATTGATAAGTGTACAATGTTTGATAAGTGTGTGTTAATTATAAGTTTTAGTGGTTAGTATAAAATAGTAAGTTAAAATTTTAGTTTACAAAATAGTTAAGTTAAACATTTAAAATAGTTAAATTAAACATTTAAAATAGTTAACTGAATGTTGAAATAAGTTTTAAATTTTCAAATTTATTAAATAAAATATTTAAATAGTTGAATGAATTATTAAATTTTGAAAAGAGCATAACAACAACAAATATTCTAGTGAAATGGATTTTGTAAAAAAATTAAGCAATGAATATAACAACAACAAATAATTCTAGTGAAATCGATTTTGTAAAAAAATTAAGAAATGAATATAACAACAACAAATATTCTTCTAAAACTGATTTTATAAAATGTTAAGAAATTAATATAACAAGAACAAATATTGTATTGTAAAGAAATTTAGAAATGAAAATAACAACAACAAATATTCCGCTAAAATCGAATTTGTAAAAAAATTAGGAAATGAATATAATAACAATAAATATTCTGCTAAAATCGATTTTGTAAAGAAATTAAGAAATGAATATAAGAACAAATATTGTACTAAAACCGATTTTCCAAAAAATTGAGAAATAAACAGAAAAAATATTTTACCCAAATCGATTTTTAAAAAAATTTGAAATGAATATAATGTTGATTTGAAAATAAGCATTAAATATTATTTCAACAAATAATTGACGCTAAAAAATTAAAGCCTTTAGTCCCAAAAGGTTTTAATTTAGTTTAGAAAATACATCGATAAAAATACGCTCCTTGGATGCAAAGTTATGCGTAGAAGAGAAGTAAAGTGCAGTGATGTCGCAATTAGACAGAAGTGTGGTGTGTGAAGCCTTTAGTCCTAAATGGCTTTACTTTATTTTAGAAAATACAACAACAATATGCCATTTGAGTGCAAAATTATGCGTCGAAGAGAAGTGAACTAAAGTGCTGTCGAGATTACTTACATATATTTTCAAATCAGGAAAAATGTTCGATTATTTCCTCTACCGTTCTTGGATGTATGAAGTCAGAACTGGTAGGAAAGGTTCAATAAAGAAACATTTCTGTAACGGTGTACAATAATTTATTAGATTCGCTAAATCTAATAATCGAAATAACGAAGAAATTCGTTGCCCGTGTAGTAAGTTTCAACATTTGAAGCATTGAAAACCAGATATAGTTGAAGTACATTTGTATAAATATGGTTTCGTGGCGAATTATTATTTCTGAGACCGTCATGGAGAACTTGTTGAACCTATACCTAATCCTGTAGCGTTAGAGGATGATAATATTATAACGAATCCGATAGAAAATATGGTGGAAGATGCAGCACGATCAATGTTTCCTACCATTCAAGCCGACGATGAAGACGTAAATGTCGAAGAAGAACCGACTGCGGGAGCTAAAAGAATATATGATTTATTGGATTCTGCTAAGAGGTCGTTGTGGGCGGTTGTAAAAGCGGAACCGAACTATCAGTAACCGCCGAATACATTACTATGAAATCAAAATTCAACCTTACAAAAGCTACATTTATAGCAGTTGTACAAGCTGCAAACGACACATGTCATCTAATAATTTGATGTGCGATAGTCATTATAAAGTGAAAAAACTGATGTCCTCTTTCGGTCTGCCGTACGAAAAGATAGATACATGTGTATAAGGTTGCATGTTGTATTGGAAAGATGACGTTGACCTTAGAAAATTGCAGAATATGAACGAGGAAAGATACAAACCAAGAAAGAAGAAAGGAAAAGAAGTTCCATACAAGAGAATGCATTATTTACCCATCACTCCCAAACATCAAAGGTTATATGCATCTTCTGTTATGGTATGTCATATGCGATGGCATAGTGTGAGAACACCGAAAGAAGGAACTTTGATACATCCATCCGACGGAGAAGCATGGAAACATTTCGATAAGACTTATCTCGCATTTACTGCAGAAAGCCGTAATTTCAGACTCGGTTTATATACGAATGGATTTTCACCATTCTCTCAGTTTGGTAGTAAATATTCATCATGGCCAATTATCGTTACTCCGTATAATTTACCTCCATGGATATGTATGAAAACACCATATATGTTTCTCATTATTGTTGTCTCTAGCCCTCATGATCCAACACAAGGAATCGGTGTTTATTTACAACCATTGATCGAAGAGTTGAAAAAACTATGGAATGAAGAAGTTGAAACACACAACATTTCGAGAGATTTTTTTTTTCGTATGTTCGCTTTTTTATTATGGACTATTAGTGATTTTCCTGCATATGGGATGCTTTCTGGTTGGAGTACGGTCGGTCGTCTAGCCTGCCCTTATTGCATGGAAGAAACACGAGCATTTTCTTTACGGTATGGAAAGAAAGTTTCTTGGTTTGATTGCCATCGGTGTTTTCTCCATCCCAATCATACTTTTAGAAGAGATAGAAAAAACTTTATAGCTAACAGAGAAGATAATATGCAACCACCAAAGATTTGGTCAAGCGAAGAATTATATGAAATTGTAAAGGACTATCCAAAGATACATGAAACTGGAGTGCAGATTGAAATTCCAAGAAAACTGGACATTCAAAATTGGTGCAAACAAAGTATATTTTGAGAGTTACCATATTGAAAAATCTCTTACTTCGACATAATATTGATGTGATGCACAACGAAAAAAACGTGTTTGATAATGTGTTTAATAAAATTTTGAATGTAAAAGGAAAAACTAAGGACGATTTGAATTCAAGACTTGATATTGCAAACTATTGTAAACGTCTCGAACTTCATTTGAAGCACAATGACAATAAAAAACCAAAAGCATGCTATGAGCTAGACAGCAAGCAAGTAAAACTCGTGCTAAAGTGGGTGGAAGAACTAAGATTTTCCAATGGGATTTATTCTAATCTTCGTAGATGTGTTGACTTTAAAAACAGTAAATTGAGTGGGATGAAAAGTCACGATTATCATATCATGATGGAATATTTACTACCCGTGGCTTTCAATGAACTGTTGACCGTAAAAGTATGGAGTGTTATAACAGAATTAAGTATGTTTTATAAACAGCTTCGTTCGACGACATTAAAAGTAGATCGTATACATAAACTTAATGTAAAAATTCCCATACTGCTCTGCAAACCGGAGAAAATATTTCCACCAGGTTTCTTTAATGTAATGGAGCATTTACATATTCATCTTCCATCGAAGCACTTCTTCGAGGTCCTATGCAATATGGATGGATTATCAATTTGAGAGGTAATATTGAATATCTGCAATATTTATGTCAGTTTAAAATTCAGATTTCTATATCTAAATATAAATTAAATTTATTTTGTAATAGGTACTTAAATCATTTAAAGAAAAAAGTTAGACAAAAAGCATGAGTTGAGGGTTCGATTTGCAAATCATATCTTGAAGAAGAAGCTTCACTCTTTTTCTCTCATTACTTCAGTGACGAGGTGAACCTATTGTTTGTAAGCATTCTTCGTAATGATGAAGACGTTGAACAAGATTCTTCTCAAACAATGTTATCTATTTTTAGACAACATGGTCGACCTGCTGAAAAATGTGTGGAAATATGGTAAGACGATAGAAATTACCATGTAGCATACACATATGTTCTTCTAAATTGTGCTGAAGTTGCACCATTTGTTAGGTAATAATAAATTCATATATAATTCACTTATACGTACATATTAATTATAACTCATATTACATATTTGCAGTATCTACGAATCACAACATCCATCTGGCAATCTCAGTAAAGAATTTGCTAAATGGTTTTCGAACTACGTTTATGATCCAAGAAACTGTGTCGTTGATGAAGGTTTACGACATCTTGCGATCGGACCGAAAAGAAATATGAAGACCTATCCAATATTCTTCGTCAATGGATTTAAATCCAACACAAAAGATTACGGGGTTGAAAAATTAACATGTAATAGCGGTGTATTTGTCAAAGATAGTGATGATCCAGATGAGCATATAAAAGATTTTTACGGCGTCTTAACACAGATTCTAGAGTTGACATATTATGTAGAACCTGCAGAAAAAGTTTTTTTATTCAAATGCAATTGGTTCAGTAATGTTCCTTGTTTTGGAATCAACGTGCACAAAGAATTTAAGCTTATTGAAATAAAGCGTACCTCACATTACTATAAGTATGATCCTTTCGTATTAGCTAAGCAAGCATTACAAGTTTATTTTGCTCTGTATCCATCCTTAAAAAGAGATAAAGCGGATTGGTCGGCTGTTTGTTAAACAAAGCCAAGGTTTACATTTGATGAAAATAATATTCCAGACGAAGCAGCGTATCAAGCGGATCTTGAACCAAATACAGAAATAATAATAACCGATGACATTGATTTAGAGCTGTTGAATGATGAATCGAATGTTTTATTAGATGCATTTGAAAGTACCGAAGAAAACGAGATATAGTACGAGACTGAGTCTGAATCAGAAAACGACGAAGACTAAAAACTCTGAATATTTGCATCGCTTGTTGTATAATGTATTATTCTGAGCTGCATATTTTTCTGAGCTATTTATTAATAATGATGACCATGTTCTGAGCTATGTACTATTCTATTTTGAAATTTCTATATATGTATTCATGAGATCTTGTCCCATTTATTATGATTTAGTGGAAGTTTTATGTGATGATTACTGAAACATGATTTGTACTAATAAATTTATGTCTTTTTATTATGTGATATTATTTCTTTGTGGTAGATATGTCTAGCAGGAGACGTAGTCAAAGATCCGAGCCTTCTCCATCTCCCGATGGGGTGCCAGTGGCACTGCACCGGATTTACGCCCACTAGCGGAGGTAGTTACGAAAAGCGCCGGGTAAGTATCAAATTTATTTGAAGTATTTTTTTAAATTTATCAAATATCTACATCAATATTTATACAGGGGCTTTGAAGTGGAGCCTTCGGATTTCATCCTACAAGTTTCCAAGAAGGCATTTATGAGTATAATGTCTGGTTGTTGGCCTCATCGGGACGACGTCCCACCACATATCAAGAATGCTATTTTGGCTGATATACTCGTAAGTATAAGTTTGAATTTCAGTTGAAAATTAATATAACTTACATAATTCAAACTAATTTCAATATGTAGGCAACCGTGCGTGTAGATCCAGAGGATATGGACATTTTTACCAATCACTGGAATAAAAGGATGAGAAAAAATTATAGGGACACTCTGTCTAAGGCTAAAAATGTAGTTAAAAAACTAAATTGGATGGGCGCAGATGTGTGGGCTGAGTATCTCCGGCTCTGGGACACTCCAGAAGTGAAAGTAAGTTATATACTTCTGCATTGTTGTTTATTTTTTTTTAAATTTCGTATGTTAGTTGCAGTAATTTCGTTAATCATGTATTTAAATTTGTAGGAATTATCTGCTCGGAATCGTGCTAATAGGAATAAAAATCCTGCGTTGCACCGTGGCGGCTCCAAATCCTTCCACGAACATAGGAGAGAGTTGGTAAATTTATAAATTGTGTTAATAAAATTCTAAAATGTTGTTTAATCATATTTGTAACGTTGTTTATTCATATGTATATATTTTCAGGCGACGAGATACAAACACGAGCCTACTATGGCTGAGGAGTGCACAGCCACGCATGTCGTTGAATTGACAGATGAGGAAGGTAACGTTTCGTATGAGTGGACGGACTATAAATCGAGATCCGTAATGGTAAACATGCTTATCCTTAATGACAATGTTTCATATTCCTTTATTTCACATTTCATAAACTTTAAATTGAATATTTATCGTGTCTAACAATTGTTCGTAAATGCAGGAGAGGTACGAAGCGGAGCGGGATCGAGTAGCGTAGTCCAACGACCAGGCAAAGGTTACGTTTGAGGAGTCGAACTGTATTTAGGATGCTATTATTGATCCGCCTTCGCGAAATAGGCGGTACAGTTATGGAAATCAGAAGGTAACTTTCTTCATTTACTAATATATAAATTCACACATGCAAATGAATTTAAACTTAAGTGAACAAATTATAAATTGAATAAGGAAGCTGAATAGTTGAGATAAATAAATTGCAACCAATGTACAACAGTTAATTATAAATATTAGTCGCATAATTAATCAACTATTTTTGTTCATACTGTTTATAATGTTCATAAATTATAACTAAATATCAACTATTTCACAGGCGTTAATATCCTAGAGGGCTTACAGGAGATCCCAAGCTGAGGAGGAGATTGCTCAAATGAAAAAACAGATGGAGGAGATAAACGATTGGAGGAAGAGCGCACTGGCGCAACAGCTAGACAAGCATATTGCAGCCTACTTGGCACATCATATAACAATGCCTGGAGAGGACGGGTCGGGCGACGACGATGAGTAGGTATGCTTGTGTTTCTGCCTGATTTTCATCATCTTTGTTTTCCAGTCAAGTGACATTTATGTATAGATTTGATACATGTTGGTTGGTTGTTGTGTTTGATGGGTTAGTGGACATTTGTGTATATATGTGATTGATGGATAGTATTTGGTTGTATGGTTACATTGTTTGATGGATTTGGGTGGTTCCGTTTGATTGGTATTAGTTGTTTGATGTATAGTATTTGGATTTGGATAGTATATATATGATTATTTGTGATATGTGTGAGATTATATGATGAATGAAGTGGTATTGGTTGTGAAATTGAATGTATAAGTGTTGGAAAGTGATTTGAATTTGGTTGCGTGGTTGCATCGACTAAAAGGTATAATTGGAGCTGGAAATTTATTCCAGGTTAGCGACGGCTTATTTACCCAGGGTAGCGACGGCTAAATTGTTTCAGCTTAGCGACGGCTAGTGACGGCGTGTAGCGCCATATCTGTTTTAACTAATTTTCTACTTGTCCACCTAGGCATCGCCAACCGTCGCTATTTTGGTGACGGAACCATCGCTAAAGCCGTCGCTTTACTGTGTGGCGGTGACCTAAATAGCGACGACTGGTGACGGCTGGCAACGGCCTGCGATGCCTTTTAGCCGTCGCTAAAGCCGCCTTGTTTTGTAGTGTATGTGCATAACAATCGAGATTGAATTAAAACTGTTACGTTATTGAACTGTTATTTTGGTTGTCCAAATGAATTCTTTTTTGAAGGGAAGTAAATAGGTGATGTGCACGTAAATGTGCATATTTTTATCACCGTATTTAATCTATTTAAATTAAACAAATGATCATATTGGGTATTTTAACTTGTTTAAACCAAAATTCAAATTATTTGAAATTGTCGCATATTCATCTTCATATAGGGGCAAAATGATCATTTTTATGCATTTATTAAATTGTGAAAATTTAATTGGAATTTTCTATGTTGTTTTGTAGGAAATTTGGTGAATTTTACAAGTGGTTACATGATGATATATGCATGCACAAGAGTGAAGAGAACAAATGAAGATGGAAATAATTCAAAGTGAAGATAATGGAGGACCCCACCTACCCACCTACCTTAATGTACAAATTAGAGGCTAATGCACATGCTTATGAAATTAATGGCTTCATGTACACTTAAATGATGATTAGTAGAAGCTAATGATTACTTGACCTCCACACTTTCTCAAGGTTATTTTGGGCATTCCCCAAAAATATGAATTAGGGTTTAACACATGTATAAGTACCCCTTATGTTTCATGTAACCCTCCTTTTTCTTAGTCTCTCTTTTAGGCTATCTCCTTCTTAGTCTCTCTTAGTTTAGTTTTTAGCTTAGAAATAAAAAGAAAGCTTCTCTTTTCTTTTCATGGCTACTTAGCCATTTCTTTATGTAATTCTTTTTCTTATGCAACTTTAATACATTGCTCTTTTCTTCTCTTGTTTGTTTTCCTTTCATGTTAGTATAGATTTATTTCCATGCAAGTAGATTAGTTTTATTTCTTTTTAATTAGCTCTTCTTTCATTTAGCTCTCTTTTTCCTTTTCTTTTTCATTCATGTTGCAAGCTACACTTGTTCATATGATAACAAATATGAGAGGCTAAACCCCTTCAATTTAGGAGTAATGAAGCTCTCTAATCATGTAGCTTCAACTTAATTTGATGTTTATGCTCTCTTTTTGTGCTTAATGAGAATGATTGAAGTGGTTTAATGATGTTGTTTAGCTTTGAATTTGATAGTCTATGTTGTTCATAACAAATAGGCTATGCTTGAACAAACAAAACACAAATTGCCTCTTCATCTACATATGATTATGGCAAAGAAGTAATGTTGAAATTAAAATTTGATGGCTTATATTTCTAATTAATAGTTAATAGCCCATGCTTAAAATAGATTTCATTTTCAACTTGTTTTCATTTTCATGAGAGTTAGTAAGTGGGTTGGAGGGTGCATTAAAGTTTGATGGCTTAAGTGTGTTAATTAATAATACAATTAGGTCATGCTTATGATAAATGCATCAACTAAACTCATAAATGACCAAAAAGAGATCATAATTTCATTTTTGGTTGAACTATGTGATTTAGAGAGTGAATTTATCTCTAGATTGTTTTTCTCTTCTCATATTTTATCAATTTTCTTGTGTTAGTTTTCTACATTTTTAGCTAATCACATTTTCAATTTTGGTTAATTTGATTGAATAGAAATTTAAAATCAACGTTCCCCGGCGGATCGACCCGTATTCGCCACGTACTACAAGTGTACGCCGTGAGCTTGCGATTATTTTTAATTTTAATTCGTTCGATGGTTTTCTAAACCGATAGAATTTCCATCGACGAACAAGTTTTTGGCTTCGTTGCCGGGGAGTTGTTTTGGTTTTAATTTTCTATTCTTCGAATTATTTTTCATTTGATTTTATTTTGTGTGTGTTAAAAAAATTGTGTTTGTTTGTGTGATTTTGTTGTGTGTTTGTTTTTCTTGTTTTCTTTTCCATTTGCATATCTGAAAAAAAAATACACAAACAATTTCAAAACAAAAACAAAGATACTTGATTTCATTTTCTATTTGCAATTCATTTTACCATTTTTATTTACATTGCATTCAAAACCAAAAAAAAGAAAAAAAAAATTGTTTTGCCTTTACTGTTACATTGCTTTCACACTGTGCATATCTTCAGTTTTCTCAGTGCACTGTTGCTTCACTTCTCTGTCTTTTGTTTGCTATTCTTTGTTCTCTGATTTCTGTTTGCATTTTCTACCTTGCACTATCACTTCCCTACCTATACTTCACCATAAAACCTCATCTCCTCCTACTACTCTATCCACTGCCAACACTTCTTACCCACCAGTGCTTGCTGCTTCACCTTCAACTCATCACTCATCCCACTGTTCCACATACTTGCCTACTCCAATACATATTCCACAACATACAACTGTCTTCAAAACTAACTTTCAGCACTTCCCAAACCTCCTTACGCTGCAACATTTGCTGTGCAATTACCTCTTGCCTTCACTTCCCTGTCAATCCATTTCTCCAACACAAGCTCCATAACAGTGGCTGCCAAACCAAATTCCTCCTTTAACCTTCAATCGCACTTGCCTGACCACCACTCACAATCCATCAATTTCGAATCACCATCACCACTTCCACTAGCACAGTCATTCACCAAGACAACCAACTTCAATACCCTACTACCCATTCACTTCCAGTACAAACTTCCTCGATAACAAAAATCTGTTCAACCTCCTCCTTGCTCAACACACTACGTTGCTTACTGTCAACAAACAGCCTGCCTGACCTTCATACAGCACCAACACCCAAAACTTGCTTCTCCACCTCCATTCGGCCTCCTCAACAATCCAACCTTCAACCTGCACCAAAACAAAATCGAGTACCACCCACTACACCCCAAACTAGTACGAACTCCAACGACTATCACCACCACGAACTCCAAACCACCTCTTCCTGTTCCACGCACTTCACTGATCACCCGCAACCTAAACAACTGTCGCAAGTCACCACATCATCGCGACTCCTAATTCGCCCAAATCAGTGACTACAACCCCATCCCCAATTGAGTCACATCTTCAAATCGAACAAGTCAGACGCTCGACCTCAACCCATTACAGTCAAACCTGAAACCACAAAACAACCACAAATCGCCTCGACCTGAAATCGCAGCTACAAATCTCCCTAAATCCAAACCATGTTCGAATGCGACCTCACTTCTAAAAAAAACGAATTGAAATTTTGATTTTTGAAAATTGTTTGGGGATTTGTTTTGCTTGAACGAGTATAATTGTGTGGGGTGTTTATTTTGGAAGATGTTCGAGCGTTTAATTGAACAAGCATAAAAGGGCATTTTTAATCAATTGGGCTGGGCTGTGATTTGTTTGTTTATTTTATTTTATTATTATTTTTTGTTTCTTTTTCTTTTTTTTATCAATTTCAATTGTTTAAGCTTTTAAGTTTCCTTTACAATTTTTTTTAAGTAAAACTTCACTTTTAAGTTTCCTTTTCAAAAAAAACAAAAAAAAAATTAGTTTCATTTGTTTTATTTCTTAATAAAAAAATCCAAGTTGTTTCATTTTAATTTATTTTACTTCTTCCTTTAAAAAAAACAAACAAACAAGTTAGATTTAATGTTGTTTTCTTTTGTATAGTTTCATTCGTTTTGTTTTAGGTTCATTTCTTTTATGTTTTCGTTTTTCTTACTTTCTTCTTTGATATATATATATATATATATATATATAAAATCTATGTATATATCTTTTTTTAATCTTTCAGGTTGCAAAAACAGAAGGAGAAGGATTGTGCTGCTAAGCTTGCCAAAAAATAATAATAATAACCGCTCCGCTTGCTTATAAATTTTTTTTACTGCTTTTAACCCTTATCTATTGTTTTTATTTGTCTTGCATTGTTGTTTGCTTGCATTTAAAAAAAATATTCAAAAAAAAACAAAAACAAAAACAAAATTCATTTGTAGTTGCAGTGTTAATACACGTTTATTTTCTGCTTTGCATTTCATCCTAGATTTTGATTAATAATAACGATTAGACATCGATAACTTTTAATTGTATATTGACAATTTGTCCTCTTTCGACAATTTAATTTCTTGGAGTCTAGGCTACGGCAGAGTAATAACCATTTATAAATATTATGGTGATTCGTAAATATTATATTGGTTGTTCCTCTGAAGGTACTTAAACCTTCGGCTGCATTGCTACGGTGATTCGTGGTGCACCAATAACTTCTGCCCGTTACCTGACTGAGAACTATCTTATTGATTTAAGACAAAGTGTGATTATACAATTTTGAGTTAACTTAGGATAAATCATTTGTAATTAACCCTTGCATTCATTTAGTTGCATTAGTTCATGCATATTTTAAAAAAAATTCAAAATTCAAAACTAAAAAAAATTGTAAATATTCCTTTTCTTTTTCTTTGAAATTTTTTTCCTTTTCCTTTGAAATTTCAAAAATCCAAAAAAAATTAGAAAAACAAAAAAAATCCAAAAAGAAAAAAATATAAAACCTTTTCAAAAAAAAGAAAAAAATTTGAAAAACCAAAAAAAAAACAAAAATCAATTTTCCATCTTGAAAAAAAATAAATTCTATTTGTAAATATTTTTCCTTTATAAAAAAACAAAAAAATTCTTGAAAATGTCTCAGTTTCCCCACACATTTGAATTTTACAATAGTTGTGAAAATCAATATAATCCATATGATTATACTCCAAATTCGTATGGATATTTTAATGACAACTATTCTTTAAACGATTCGATTTTTGAACCTCAAAAATTTCAAAATGATGACCAACCCTCAAATCTTGAAAAGAGCATTTCGTCTTTACTTGAAATTTCTACACAACAAAATCAAATGATAAATGATTTGTGTAATTCATATTTGGGCAATGATTCAAATCAAAGTTTTCAAAATAATCAAAATTTGAATTCACTTCAAAGTTCAAACGATTTCGAGCATAACCCATGCCAATTCAATTTTGAACTCTAAAATGAATTTCAAAATCAAAACGAAAATGTGATCCACTTTTCAAATAATTTTGGCAATGGAATCATCTCGACTATGATGCAAGTGAAAATTTTTGTTCTCAACTAGGGGTGGGCGCGGTCGGTTAACCGTTCAAATCGGTTAATTTTTGCGGTTAACCTAAACTAATGAGCGGTTCGGTTAACCGATATTCGGTTAATCATGGTCAGTTGTATCGACCAAACCGCAACTTTTAAACCGCGGTTAACCATTCGAATGGAACGGTTAACCGATTGTTGTTCGCGGTTAAACGGTTAAACGGTTAACCGGTCAAGTTATAACGGTTAACCGATTAATTGTTTGCAACTATGCACAGAAATTCAAAGTTCAAAATTACAAGCATTACAACTAGTCGCAGGCCGGCCACACTAGCATTACAACTAGTCACCACAGCACTGAAATTACAAGCATTGAATAGAAAATGACAGATGTAACCATAGAAATACAACTTCAAGTCTACATCTGCAAACATTGAAACCTTGCATAGACCATTACAAATTTATAACCACAACAAACAGCATTACAAAGCTAAAACATTCATATTTCATAGTTCATACATGCCACACATTACAAATACTACAACTACAACAATTTCGTAAACTACAACAGCCATCAACCAGCGATACAACTTCGGTGACTCGATCTCCATTCTCCAAGTCTCTCTGCCCAAAAGTTAAACAAATGAAAGTTAACTGAAAAGTGAAAATAGAAACACACGATATTAATACACATGAATGGCTAATTTCAATGAAGTAATTAATTCAGTCATTACCTGAACAAATTAATCCATATGAAAAGTTTTCCATTTACCCTCACTTTCAAGGTAAGAAACATCAGAAATAAACAAAAAGCAGTATTGGAATCAAAATATGAACAACAATTATATAATTAGCAAAAACATCAAACAATTTTAGAAATTAGTGCAGCGATATATGTATGTATGTGTGTGTATGTGTGTATGTTCAAAGAATTTAGACCCAAAAGTATATGCTTTTATTACTACCTCTAAGTTATAAAGTAGCAGCTATTTCAATAGAAATGAATAAGCAAACAAGATCAGTAAAATAGGAAATACACATCAGCCTGGTCATGCACATCCTCATATATACACGCACATACAAAATACATGTCACAGCCATGCACATTTTTTAAAAAATCGTAGCCATAAGTACCAGTTCTAAGCCATGCATATCACATATACACATGCAACCTCCCATGCTCAAGCTTGGTTCTACTTCATTTCTATTTACAGTTTTGCCTACAGTGATACCACAGGTGCACCTAATAAACTCAAGTGATTATAAACAACACCTCTAATGTATTTATATTTGAACTCTGGCATATATATATATATATATATATATATATAAGGTCTATATTTTGTTGTAATTAAAAATATGTTAATTTCATGCACATTGTTTGAACTAAGCCATCCATACTTTACAGCAGCAATTATAGAACTGAAGAAGCATTAATTTGTATTAGTACACTACTGGATCATTCATGTTTTGGTTAATCTATATACAACTGCATCAACGACAAGCTTAAAATTGCTTCTGGATATCACTACAACTAGTAGTTTATTATTATTGTATTACTGCCACTAAACATTATTTTAATTTTTTGTTTTATTTTTATTATTATTTGAATATACACTTAACTAGGCAATGTCCATAGATTGTTGAGAAAAATGTGTCAATTTATAACATATACTCTGTTAACTAGATTGATTTACTATTCTTTTTGAGCTTCAACTCCTACACATCTCATTGATTTTGTTATGGTCGGGCCAACTGAGTAACAAACACTACTTAAGTACATGGGGATTGATTCCAAGCTTGACCAACATAAATAAACTGTAAACGGTATCATCAATTGCAAACGGCTATATTGTCTTAAACTAAAATTAAAACCTTTCTCCAATTGAAAACATAAAAGCTCTATGAATTTATGTCCCCTCTACTACACAAAAATTTAACCTGAAACTATGAATACTACTAAAGTTCATGTCAATGAAATCAAGACTATGGTGCCAAATCAAATATTTCAAAATCAATCATATATTTCTGAACAGATCAACATAACAACTAACGAATCAGAAAATAAACCAAGCTTAACAATTCCAATGTAACAACTAACAAATCAGAAAAATCATTTGTAAAAAATAAATCAAACTCACGTTTTTCCTTTTCTTGCTAGTATTCACCATTGCTCAAGACGATCTGGAATCTGGATAGTAAAGACCGAAGAGCAAGGCGGCAGATTCACGATTCGATTATCACGGATTCACGATTCGATAACCACGGATTCACGATTTGATTATAGAATAGAGGAAAATGAAATAGATAAGTAGATAACTATTTTATTTTTGGAAACGAATTCGAAGTATGAAGATAGTGAATAGCGGCTGGAGCCTCTCTTGATTAGGGTTACGTAAAAATTGTTGGGCCGGGTTGCGAATAGTTTTGGGTTTTCCCAATAATTTAAAAAATAGTTTCGGTTAACGGTTAACCGATATATAACCGCGGTTAACCGTTAACCGAACCGATTTTGATCGGTTAATGTCGGTCGGTTAACCGAATGTTCGGTTAACCGATTTTTTCGGTTAAAGCGGTTCGATTAAGGTCGGTTCGGTCGGTTAAGTCGGTTCGGTCGGTTAAATGCCCACCCCTATTCTCAACAAATCCAAATCGAAAATCCTCTAGCTAATAATTATAAATTGGATTTTGTTGAACAAATGAACGAAATTTACGATGATCACACGGATTCGTTGTTTGAAATTTATATGAAACAACGTGAACAACAAAATCAAATTCCAACGTGTGACGAGTCAAACAATAATCCATCTTTTAACCAAATCGACGATTTTCATATAACAACTTTTGAAATTGAAAACGAAAATCTTAACAAAGTTGTTGAAAACACGGTAATTGAGTTGGATTTCAATTCTTTTGAGGGTGAGAAACTCGATTTAAATTTCGATCTTCCTTTTTCTGAAATTTTGAATACAACAACTTTGAATTTTGAACTTGATTTATGCAATAAAGTTGTTGATAATCCAACAAAGGAAGTCGAATTTAACGAAAACGGGTTTTATGGACTTTTTGAAAACGAGTCGTCAAACTCTGATGGGGAAGATTTAAATCACCAATTTGATTTTGAAATCAATAATTCTGAAGAATTTTTCAATGAACAGCCTGAATTTCAATTTGGTGAAAATAAACTTGAACTTCAATCAATCGTTTTATCAACCCCAAAAATCATTGAAAATAAAATGACTCGTACAATTTTTAATAAAACGGCATTCGTTTTTTCCAAATAAAAATTCAACTTCGAAATCTTGTATGGTTTGGTTTTCTGAACTTAAGCTGTGTCTCGTATACTTGACGAGGAAAATGAATCGGCTTTTGGAAGACCGTTTCATTTACGCTTTGACGATATACTTTCTGATCTTGTGTAAATACCGTTCACCTTCATGTAAATATAGGTTATCTTTTATTTTTTGTTTTATTTTTTTCTCCTTTCACTTGGGTTGACTGTGGGGACACAGTCAAAATCAAGTGTGGGGGGGAGACTCATCATCATCTTTGATTTTTTATAGTTTATTTTTAATTTTTCTTTCCAAAATTTAAAAAAAGCATCTCAAAAAAAACAAACAAATTTTTTTAAGCATTCTGATTTATTTTTAAAGAAACACTGTAAGATAAATATATGGATTTGGTATATTAAATTGAAATTTTTGAAAATTTATTTGTCTTAACAAAAATAAGAATCAAGTTTGATTACAAATAACAATAGTGTAACTAGTATATAGGAAGATTCATACGTGTTAATTATGAAACACATCCTAATTGAAAATCTTTGTTTTAAAAAGTGGTAAATTTAAAGTAAAGGATATAACATGTTTTTTGTCTTCTATGTTAAAGGGTGTTAAGATGATTTTGCGAAACTCTCTCTCCAAAAAAACAAATTTTTTATATATATGTATATATTTTTTAATAAACACCTAGAGTCATGTGTTCACACTCGTGTTATCACTCGCCATGCTCTGTACCCTTCTCATGTAAGCCCGAAAGGCAGTGCACGATCGGTATATCTGGCCTTAGTTTATCTGAGTTAGGTGTATGTATATAAAAATTATTTTACTAATAACGCCTACAGTCAATAGGTGTTCACAATTGTGTGTTCACTCGCCACGCTCTGTATTCCCCTCACATCAGTCCGCAAGGCAGTGCATGCGTAATATATCTGGCCTCAGTTTATTTGAGTTAGGCATATGTAAATATTGTAAATATCAATAAAATTTTCAAAAAAATGGAGAGAGTAAGCAAATGAAATGCAAGCACTATTTTTACTTAGTTGATTTGACTTGTTATTGAAAAGAAATGAAAATATCACTTTGATAAACTTTGATAATCGACTAAGGATCTATTTCATAGTTACACTGTGTTATCAACCGAAACAACGAGTTAAACTATAGTATATTTGCTTTGATAACTTGACTTTTGTTGGATGTTTTGACGAGTAAATGACTTAAATTTCAAGATAATGACCAAAACTTACATTTAACTTATTTGTGTCTATTTAAAAGTAAATCCTTCATTTGTAAATATTTTCAAAAACTTGCATTCATCTTTTTGTAAATAAATCTTGCATTTTGTAAATATTTCCATCCTGCATTTGGATCTTGTGGGTAGTATCCGCTGAAAACCCTCATGAGACAACACTCGTCCTATTGGGGACACCCTAAGGTTTAACGACTTGTTGCATATGCTCAATGCAATCGTGCTCCCTACGAAAATGGATTTATCTTAGTTTTTCTTTATTCGAGGACGAATAAAAAAATAAGTGTGGGGGTATTTGATGTGCACGTAAATGTGCATATTTTTACCACCATATTTAATCTATTTAAATGAAATAAATGATCATTTTGGGTATTTTAACTTGTTTAAACCAAAATTCAAATTATTTGAAATTGTCACATATTCATCTTCATATAGGGGCAAAATGATCATTTTTATGCATTTATTAAATTGTGAAAATTTACTTGGAATTTTCTATGTTGTTTTGTAGGAAATTTGGTGAATTTTACAAGTGGTTACATGATGATATATGCATGCACAAGAGTGAAGAGAACAAATGAAGATGGAAATAATTCAAAGTGAAGATAATGGAGGACCCCACCTACCCACCTACCTTAATGTACAAATTAGAGGCTAATGCACATGCTTATGGAATTAATGGCATCATGTACACTTCAATGATGATTAGTAGAAGCTAATGATTACTTGGCCTCCACACTTTCTCAAGGGTATTTTGGGCATTCCTCAAAAATATGAATTAGGGTTTAACACATGTATAAGTACCCCTTATGTTTCATGTAACCCTCCTTTTTCTTAGTCTCTCTTTTAGGCTCTCTCCTGCTTAGTCTCTCTTAGTTTAGTTTTTAGCTTAGAAATAAAAAGAAAGCTTCTCTTTTCTTTTCATGGCTACTTAGCCATTTCTTTTATGTAATTCTTTTTCTTATGCAACTTTAATACATTGCTCTTTTCTTCTCTTGTTTGTTTTCCATTCATGTTAGTATAGATTTATTTCCATGCAAGTAGATTAGTTTTATTTCTTTTTAATTAGCTCTTCTTTCATTTAGCTCTCTTTTTCCTTTTCTTTTTCATTCATGTTGCAAGCTACACTTGTTCATATGATAACAAATATGAGAGGCTAAACCCCTTTAATTTAGGGGTAATGAAGCTCTCTAATCATGTAGCTTCAACTTAATTTGATGTTTATGCTCTCTTTTTGTGCTTAATGAGAATGATTGAAGTGGTTTAATGATGTTGTTTAGCTTTGAATTTGATAGTCTATGTTTTTCATAACAAATAGGCTATGCTTGAACAAACAAAACAAAAATTGCCTCTTTATCTACATATGATTATGGCAAAGAAGTGAACGTTGAAATTAAAATTTGATGGCTTATATTTCTAATTAATAGTTAATAGGCCATGCTTAAAATAGATTTCATTTTCAACTTGTTGTCATTTTCATGAGAGTTAGTAAGTGGGTGGGAGGGTGCATTAAAGTTTGATGGCTTAAGTGTGTTAATTAATAATACAAGTATACCACGCTTATGATAATGCATCAACTAAACTCAAAAATAACCAAAAAGAGATCATAATTTCATTTTTGGTCGAACTATGTGATCTAGAGAGTGAATTTATCTCTAGATTGTTTTTCTACTCTCATATTTTATCAATTTTCTTGTGTTAGTTTTCTACATTTGTAGCTAATCACATTTTCAACTTTGGTTAATTTGATTGAATAGAAATTTAAAATCAATAATTCCCTGCGGATCGACCCGTATTCGCCACGTACTACAAGTGTATGCCGTGCGCTTGCGGTTATTTTTAATTTAAATTCGTTCGATGGTTTTCTATACCGATAGAATTTCCGTCGACGAACAATAGGCCAAGCCCAACTACATAATGGATACAAGTAGGATAATAACCTCTACCCGAACTTCAAGTATTACACTAAACCCTAACTAGGGTTCCTCACATACTAACACAACATCCTGACCTACAAACAAAACTTAAAAATGGCGGAGCGGCGATTCATATCTTCTATGAATCTCTACTTCCGTTGTTGAAGTTACTCAGACTCGAATGAAGGAGAAAGGGGTTAACAGATCTGACGTCATCGTGACTCAGATCTATTAATACCCTTTTAGAATCGCCATCTCCAGCCACTCTTAAGTCTTGAATTACTGTTCGGACTTCAGTGACTTACTGGTTATTTTGGAAGCTTGAGTCTCGAGGCGCAGCTTTAACTTCATTAACTTGCTTGTTAATCTGGAAGCTCTTCGGGCGAGTTAAATATAGCTCTAAGTGCTTGCTTCCAGCTTTCGTACTCCGATCATCAGCTAAGAAAGCGAATTTGGTTTGATCTTTTAATTTTTTCTGTGATTTTTGGAGAAGTATTCTGCTATCTGTTTCGATGAGTAACTATATCTTCTCTTTGTTCTTGTTTGCTTTATTATGAGTACACAAGTTCCTTTGTTTCCATATATGAAAGACTGTAGTGGTTATTAGGATGTGAGCATAGTCTCTTTCACTAGATTTAGACTTGAATTTGTTGTTGATAATTTGAATTGCATGCATGAGATCCATCTGCCTATTGTCTTGAATATCCAGTATAGCTTTAATATGGTTCCAAATAAAATAGGAATAGCTGCATTTGAAAAACAAATGTTCAGCACTTTCATTAAATAAACTGCATAGGGAACAAAGTGAATTAGAGTTATTGCCCCATTTATTTATTTTATCCCAAGTTGGCAATCTGTTATTTATAGCAAAATACGTACAAAAAGCCATCTTGGGACTATTCACTTTATTTCATATGCAATGATACCATTCAACATTGGGGATTTTATTTCTTATAGCATCCCATGTAGTTTTAAATGAAAACTTTCCTTTGTTGCTTACTTTCCATTCCCAGTAGTCATTATCTACATTAGGTTCAAGATGAATTTTGCAAATTTCGTGTTTATGTGGGTTAGTAATTGGATGTAACTAAGGTTGCCATTGATTGTTTTTAATTATTTCAGACATTGTTGCACTGGAACCCCCACATATGACTAAATTATTCCACCCAACCTTATTTATGAAAGAATCATTATTAAACCAGGGGTCAAACCACAAGCTAATTTCTTCGCCTAGCTTAAATTTTCTTTCTAATAAAGATTTGCCGATATTTCTACATTTTAGAATTTTTTTCCAAGCATTAGAATGATTACTATTTGGCAGGATAGTCCATAAATTACCATTTTAAGATATTTAACTCTCATCAGCCTAGCCCACAGTAAGTCTGCACTAACAAATCTCCAAAATAATTTTAAGTGACAAGTTATACTGAGATCATTCATGTTTCTAATGCCAAAACCCCCTTCATTTTTTGGCCTACATACTTTATCCCAACTAATTTTATGATACTTACCTTTCCATAAAAAATCAGCACATCTACTTTCTATTTTCTTGATGGATGCAGCAGGAATATGATATGTTTATAACCAATATAAAATGATAGCATAAACAACAGTTTTAATAAGTTCAAGTCTTCCTGCAATATAAAGTAATTTGCATGACCAAGTTTCCATTCTCTCTTGAATTTTTTCAATAAGCATAGAACAGTCGGAATCTTTTATTTGATTCACAGATAATGGCAAACCCAGATATTTAATAGGAAGATTCTCTTCTACAATTTTTAAAACATTTAAAACATCTTTTTTATATTTACTATATTTACTAAAATATGCTTTACTTTTACAAATATTAAGCTGTAGCCCTGCATATGAATTCAGATTATCAAAAATTCTCATAATGATGTCTGCATTCACGTTATTTTCTTTAACAAACACCATAAGATCACCAGCTTATATAAGATAGTTTATACAAGGTTGGATTCTATTGATAGGATTAATATTACCTTTAATAGCTTCAATTTCCATTAATGTAGAAAAATATTCCATGACCATAGTAAATAGATGACGTGATAATGGATCACCTTGCCTAATACTAGTGGTATTATTAAATTAACTAGTTTATTTTTACTGATTTGTAAAAATATGTTAAGTTGATGGTTTTGTAAAAAATATTGATTTCAATAATAAAATAGTTCGTCGTAACATGATTTAATTAAAATTTGTTATTAGATATTATGCCAAAAAATAAAGACTAAAAAATCGAGTGAGATTTAGAAAACAAAACTCCAAAGCTTATGGGTTTGAAAAATGATGAAAGAGATAATGAAATTGCTATGGATGTGCATATCAAACCAATATTTGAGATGAAAAGAGTTGTTCGTGGAAAGAAAATTTTTGATGAAGATATCAAAACAAATATTGAAGGAAGTCAATCACTGAAAGAGAAATTTAGAGTCACATACTTTGTTCACATTCTAGATCAAACTACTACATCATTCAAAGACCGCTTTGAACAGTTTGCTTCAAAAAATGCAAGATGAAATATCTTTCTTTGTAATTATCGTTGAAAAATTGTGATATTTTGTGCGAAAAGTTGATATTCGACTATGTGTTTTTTGAATTAAATATTGTAGTCCAAATGAAATTGTTGCAGTAGTTTTTATTTAACAACATATTGATTTGAAAAGAAAAAAAATCTGATACATTTAGTATTTTTTTTTAAAACTCCACCCCGGAGGAAAGAGCTTCCGCCTAGAGAGTCCGCAACTCTAGGAAGGTTTTGCTAGCCCCAGCATAGAGGTTTGTTGTTCTCAACCAGTTTGATTTAAGGTTTACGGGAATCCGCCTCCGCACCTTCAGGGGAATAGGGCAGACGGGTATCGAACTCGTGACCTCATTAAAGGGCAACCAAACACTAATATGGCTCAGGCAACCAATCATTTGGGTCGTCACTACTGCTTGGCTACCATAAAAATGCATAATGTGTCATTTGAATACCAAATTTGGGGAGCAGATCAGCTGGGCCATATGCTCCTATTTCAATGTTTCCATTCAATCAGCTCAGAGTTTTTATTTTAAAAAAAAACACATTCTCTCTTTTACCAAATGTGTTTATTGCAAAATTTATCAAAAAATCACTGTTTTGATTGGAGGGCACACAGGGATATTTCTCTATTTAAAAATTAAATGGTGGACAAAAAAATAAGGCGATCATAAATTTAGTGAAAAATGGTAAATTGATGAATGACATTTCCTTGGAGCTACTTTTAATGTGCTTTTTTGGGTGTATAATGTATCTTAGTCTTATGCTAAGAAATAGAACGATTCTGTAATATTTTTTAATACAAATGTTGTATTAAAGATATAAAAGGAATAAGATTTATTAAGTACTAATTGAAACAAGCAATACTAGCAGAAATAAAATAAACTCAAAACGGAAAAAAAGCGACTCTTACAAGTACTTATTTTATACCAAGAAATTAACAAACTAACTTGTGAAGAAAATAATGACATGTGGTCCTTTAAATGTTCCCAAACTTATTCCACCATTCCTGAACAAAAGACTGCTTCAAACAAGGACTCGTTCACTAAACAAATGCACTAATTTGTAACTCTCCCTTAGTGGAGATGTATGATTAACAACACCAAGAGCACTTCTAAAAACTTCGAATTTAGCTTCGGTCAGTGCTTTAGTAAATATGTCTGCAACTTGATCTTTGGTATGTATCTTTTGTAGGTTAATTTCATTATTCAGCAGCTTATTTTGAACAAAGTGGTGATGAATCTCGATATGCTTTGTACGTGCATGAAATATTGGGTTGGTAGCTAGTTTGATTATACTTTCGTTGTCACATTCGATGGGCACTGGAAAATCCAATGCAGAATAGCTGATTTCACCAATGAGTCGGTTGAGCCAAATACATTCTTTTGTTTCCATAGTTGCTACCATGTACTCTAACTCTATGCTTGAGAGAGCTACTGTACTTTGTTTCTTACTACACCAAGAAACAACATCTGAGCCTGTAGAAAAACAATAACCTGTGGTCGATCGTCGATCATTCACATCACCAGCCCAATTATTATCAACAAAATCGTATAAAGAAAAAATTAACATCCTTTTTATACATCATGCCATTACTCAAGGTAACCTTTCACAAAGCAAAGAATGCGTTTGGCGCAATTAAGTGATCCATACATGTCCTCTACATAAACTAAGATACAACACCAACAATATAAACTAGATCTGGTCTAGTAATAGTTAAATAAAATAGGCTACCAATTAGTTGGCAAAATGGTTTTGCATCTTCCATTAGCTGTCCTTCCTCCTTTTTGAGCTTCAAACATAGTTCCATTGGAGTAGACATTGAGGTTGAAGCATCCATGCCAAAACGAATCAGGAAGGTATGTGCATAGATCTTTTGAGATACAAAATAGCCATTAGTTTGATCAACTTCTAAGCCCGGAAAACATTGAGCTTTACCCAAATTTTTCATCTCAAAATAATCAGACAGCTGAAATTGAAGATGTGCAATCTCATCATTATCATCTCTGGTTATTATCATATCATCAACATACAGTAAAAGTATTGTGTAATGGGAGGACTTCACTATAATGAATAGACCGGGTTCTGAATTTGAAAAATGAAAACCACAAAATGAAAGATATTGTGCGATTTTACCATACCAGCACACAGAACCTTCTTTAGACCGTATAATACCTTTTTGAGACAACATAATGCCTCTGAATTTTTTTTGAAACAAAACCTTATGGTTGATCCATAAATATGTCATGATCCAAATCACCATAGAGGAAAGCATTTTTTATGTCGAGTTGCCAAAGAGATCAGCCTTGACATGAAACTAAAGCAATAATCACTCGAATAGTCACCATTTTGGCAACTGGACTGAACTTGTCTTCATAATCCAATCTATATTTTTGAGAAAAACCTCAAGCCACAAGATGTGCTTTGTATCTATCAACACTTCCATTGGCCTTATTCTTCAACTTATATACCCATTTGCAAGTAATCACCTCAACATCTTTCGGGTTTGGTTCCAATTCCTATGTGTTATATTTCTTTAGAACTAAAATTTCTTCACGTGTTATAGTTTGCCATTCAGTGGAACTTTGATCTTTAGAAAAAAAATCAGTTCATCGTCATATGCCTCTCCAGCTAGAAAACAAGATTTTATTGTACAAGAATTCAATTGAACATCATAGTCAGTTAAATAATTTGGTTGCCTCCTTGCCCTTGTTTATCTTCGACGTATGTCTTCTTCTTCTTGAATATTAGAGTTACTTTCTTGAATGTGTTCTATATTTAGGGTATACAGTCCTTCTCTTTCAAGAATTATATCATTACATTCGTGAGTATCAGAAGAAGAATCTTCAAACTGCAAAACATTTGAGCTATTATTAGTTTGACCAGGAGAGAAGTATGTCGACTTCTCATCAAACACCACATTACGAGAGACAACTATTTTCGTATCAATAGGGTTCATGTATCGCTAACCTTTTCTATGTGGACCATACCGAACAAAAACACATTTTATAGCTTTGGCATCAAGTTTAGTTCTATTATGCTTATAAATATTAACATAACATAAAGAACTAAAAATTCTGATATAACTCACATCTGGTTTAACATTATATAACGGTTCAAAAGGTGATTTTCAAGTACCTAGCCAAGGAGGAAGTCGATTGATTACATGGCAAGCACAATGCAGAGCAACAGCCTATAACTCACGAGAAAGAACTTTTTCATGCAATCATGATAAGGTAGTTGATGTTAGGTGTGCCGATTTGCATTTAGCAACTCCATTCTGTTGTGGGAAGTCTAGACAAGTTATTTGTCGATGAATGCCATGTTCTTTGCAATTGTTGGGAATGAGTTATATTTCCGTTTTTGTGAAGTAAAGCTAGGCTGAAGGGAAACTACAATAGTAATGATGGAAACATAAGCACTTAATTCCTTTAATGGAGGCTCTTCCACTATACGATGGCTTACTTCTTAAAAGAGGAATTATGCGTCTCTTTTAAATCTCACTCTTACACTTGAATGGTTTCTCTTTTTTTGTGGATGATAACAAATAAGGACTTCCACTCCTATTTATACTAGCACTCCTCCTAATGAATGGTTGAGATTTATTTCAATCTATGGTAGAGATCTTCTTCTAGGAATCTCCATACACCCTTACTATCTAGATTTTTCTAATGTAAAATCTACACATCTCCTACCATGGTTCTTTACTTAAATCTTGAATTTCTAACTATATTCTTGATAATTCCATAAATTTATTAATTAAAGAGATAAAAAAATTATATAAAGTTCCACCATTCTCTCGATTAAGGAGGGAACTAACAAATCACCCCATCCTAACTTAATTAGGAGGTAATAACAAGCCAATGCCTTGACAACATTCTTCGAATTTCTTGGTCGGTAGCACTTTAGTCATCATATCCACCCAATTATCATTCGTGTGGACCTTATCAAGCGGTATGAGATTTTCTTCGAGAATATCTCAGATCCAGTGATGTCGTGTATAAATATGTTGCGTGTGAGAGTGAAAGGCCGAATTTTTTAGGAACTTTGGTTGTCACATTTCAAGACATACCTATCTTGATTTATACCTAATTCAAGCAGCAAATTTTCATCCAAAGCATCTCCTTGCATGCTTCAGTAGTTACAATGTATTCAGCTTCGGTAGTGGACAAGGAACCACACTTTTGCAATTTTGATTGCTAGGAAATATCTCCCCCGCAAAAGTAGTTAGGTATCCCGACATTGATTGCCTAGAATCGATATCACTGGCCAAGTCTGCATATGTGTAGCCCTCTAGCATAAGCTTTCCATTTCCAAAGAATAAGCACCTTTTATTTGTACCAAGTAGATACGGAAGAATCCATTTCACTGCATTCAATTGACTAAGAAGCGACTCACAACGCCAAATGCGTAGGCGATATTAGGTCTCATACATATCATTGCATACATCAAACTACCCACCACATACAAATATGGGATATTCTGCATTTCCTCCTTTTCTTTCTCGCTTTTTGGACTCTAGTTCAGACTCGGCTTAAAGTGTCCATCAAGGGGCATGTTTACCGACTTTTCCTTATGCATGTTGAATCTTTCTAACACCTTCTCAATGTACATTTCTTGAGACAGCCATAATAGTTTCTCAATCTATTATGAGTTATCCTCATCCCAAGAATTTGTCTAGCTAGTCCCAAATCTTTCATTGCAAAGCTCTCACTCAAATCTTTCATCAGTGTAGTTATCTTTTTGCGACCATGCTCAACACTCAACATGCCATCAACATAGAGTAAAAGAATGAGAAAGTCACCACCAGCATACCTCTTCATGAAGACACAATGATTACAATTGTTCTTCTTAAAAACATGCTCCTCCATGAAAGAATGAAACTTCTTATACCACTGCCTTGGTGCTTGTTTGAGGCCATAAAGACTCTTTGTTAAATGACACACCATATTTTCTTTACTAGGGATTTTGAAACCCTCTGGCTGCCCATGCAAAATATCTTCTTCTATGTAGCCATAGAGAAATGCTGTCTTGGCATCGAGCTACTCGATCTCCAAATCTAGGACTGCTGCTCGGCCAAGAACAACTCGGATAGAGGGTATTTTTACCACCGGGGAGAATATCTTTCGAAGTCGATGCCTTTCTTCTAATCAAAACCTTTTACACCAGTCGGGCTTATAATGAGGCTTCGAGCCATTCGCCTCTTATTTTATCTTATAGACCCACCTGTTCTTCATAGCTCATTTCCCTATGGGTGCTCTACTAGTTCATAAGTATGATTCTCTTACAAGGATTGCATCTCCTCTTACATGGCTTTTACCCATTCAATCTTGTGAGTGTCGCCCATTGCCTCTTTATAACTTTGAGGCACCTCCTTATTGATGAGAGTCACGTATTTTTCCAAACTATATCGAGGAGATGGTTTTATTTTTCTCAAGGATCGTTTTAACTTAGGCTCTTGTGGAGTGCTAGACTGAGACTGTGATTGAGCTTATTCATCTTGACTATTATCTTGGTCTTTTTTTGTGTGTTTGGTGCACGCTCTCTAGTGTTATTATTCTCGGACGTTGCTTCAATTGGATCATCATGTTGGACATGAGAAGAACAATGGTCTATGTAGTTAGTACCACCATGCTTCGGCTTCTCCGATGCTTGAATGTCTACTATAGTTTGATCTTCGAAGAATATAAAGTCTCTACTTTGAGTAATCTTCCTTTTGAGTAGGTCATATAGTCAATATCCAAATTCATCTTTGGGTGAGCCAAAATAGATGCACTCCTTAGTTTTAGAGTCAAGTTTAACTCATTCGTCCTTGGGGATGTGCACGAATGCCCTACATCCAAACACCTTGAGGTGGTTAAATAAGCTCTTTTTCCTAACCATACCTCCTTTGGGATATCTCCATCCAAAGGAACTAATGGTGAAAGATTGATAATGCCAACCATGGTCTTCACGGCTTCCCCCCATAATGACTTGGGCAACTTGGCATGAAATAGAATACATCGAACTCTTTCTTCAATAGTTCGGTTCATTCTTTCTGTGAGGCCATTTAGTTATGGAGTCTTAGGTGGTGTATTCTCCAGCCTGATTACATATGATCTACAATAGACTTCGAAAGGACCTCTATATTCACCACCATTGTCTGAACGTACATGTTTTGTCTTCAAACTCGTCTACCATTCCACTCGGGCTTGGAACTCTTTAAATGCATCGAGAATTTGATCTTTAGATTTTAATAAGTATACCCAAACCTTCCTTGAATGATTGTTGATGAATGTCACAAAGTACTATGCACCACCAAAGGGATCTCTCAGACATTGAGCACACATTGGTATGCATGAGATCTAGAATTTGTTTTCTCCTAGTGGATGAAGAGAATCTTTGAAATGCAACTCTATGTTGTTTACCAGCTAAACAATCAGCACATGAGTTAAGAGCTTTACCTTTTATGTCGGAGAGTGGTTGCTTTCATGCAAGGATGTGTAAACCTTTCTCACTCATGTGTTCGAGCCTCTTATGCCATAGCTTCATATAATCAGTAGCAATGTTTATCTCCTCGTTGCAGAGTTTAGCTTGCATTACGTATAGTGATCCTTCCTTTTTTTCTTGAGCCATAATTAAACTTCCTTTAGTGAGCTTCCACTTTCCTTCACCAAAGTGATTAACCATACCAGCATCATCTAGTTTTCCAGTAGAGATGAGATTTAGGCACATGTCAGGAACATTCCTTACATCTCTCAAGATGAGCTTGCAACCTGTGGTTGATGTTAAAATAACATCGCATATCCCGACAATTTTACTTGTACTTTGATTTCTCATTTGAACAGTACCAAAATCAATATTTTGGTGTGATGACAAGAAACTTACATGAGGGGTGACATGGAAGGAGGCGCACGAGTCAATAATTCAAGAGCTATCATCACAAGTGCATTTATAATATCTTCAACAAGATAAATCTCTTTGTCTTTCATTGCTGTAACAGTAATACTACTATATACTTGCTTCCTTGTTGGATTGATCTGGTCTGCTCTAACATTGCCGGCCTTCTGATCTCTCTTAAGAATTTGACATTCTGCCTTTTTGTGACCCAATTTGCCACAGTAGTAAAATGTAATCTTCGAGTGTGATTGGGATCGGGCTCGATGTTGAATAGGGCCTCAGCTTTTGCTTTGCCCATGAGAATCTGTCTTATTCCGATTTTCGAAAACATTTGCCTCGGAATGTGTAAACTAACCTCTTTCCTTCCTTCATGCTTCTTCATTTAGAAGTCTATCACTAACGGTATCCATGGTGAATTTTCCTTCAAAAGTGGAGTTACTTATAGTAACCACGAGCGTGTCCCAACTCCCTAGTATGGAACTAATTAGTAGAAGGGCTTGTAATTCATTATCAAGATTCATGTCAGTTTTTGTTAATTGATTTGCAAGCCCCTTGAAACTGTTTAAGTCCTCGATCATACTATGGCCATCCTCCAATGGAGGTTCTCCCGCAATATAAAAGAATAGTAGGATTACAACAATTTATATTTTGTTACAACTCTTATTCAACGGTAGCTCACTTCTTAAAAGAGGAATTGTACCTCTCTTTTAGATCTCACTCTTACATTTGAATGGTTTCTTTTTTTGTGGATGATAACAAATGAGGACTTCCACTCCTATCTATACTAGCACTCCCACCTAATGAATGGCTGAGATTTATTTGTATCTATGGTAGAGATTCTTATTCTAGAAATCTCCACACACTCTTACTATTTTGAATTTTCTAAAGAAAAATCTACACATCTCCTACCATGATTCTTTACTTAAATCTAGAATTCTAACTGTAGTCTAGATAATTCTGTAACTCTCTTAATTAAAAAGATAACAAAAGTCTAGAAAGTTCCATCATTCTCTCAATTAAGGAGGGATCTAACAATACTCAGAAAAAGCATGAGATAAGTATTCTCCCCCATTGTCTAAGCATAAGCATTTTACAGTACATCCAAATTCATTCTCAACTGTCGAGTTGAACTGCATAAAATATGATTGAGCGTTACTCTTAGGCTTCAAAAAATACACCTAACTGTAGCGAGAAAAGTCATCTACAATAATTAATGTAGAACAACAATCACTATAGCTTGGTGTTCTCATTGGCCTTATAAGATTTGAGTATACTAACTAAAACATGGAGGACGCACGATTTGTAGATTTTTGAAGGATTACTTTGCCAATTTTTTTTCCTTTGATTGATAAACCAGGTGTGATTTGCTTTAGTTGTAATCTTGTTTCTTGCACTAACCTTACTTTATCATCTTTAGTACGGGTAGGCCGTTTTGAGTGAGCCTGCCACCAAGCTTTTGGAAGAGAAGTGTTGTTCCAGGTAATTTTCCTACTCTTCATTTCCATAATATATCTTCCGTAATATCAACGAACTTCTCCATGTATCCCAGTTTAAGTTCACATTTCAATTCCTACCTAACCCGTTCCATTAGTGGGCATTCACTTTCAGTAGGAAGACTCAATCCCATGCCCATGCTATCGGTTCCATCCATAGTCGTATCATAAAAATTGTTATCACACTAACCATTGCACTAACTTGCAACATTTTTTGAGTGTATAATCATGATACACACACATACATAATGTATCCTCTAAACATAGATTATAGTTTCAAACTCTAAGATAATACATCAGAAAAGAATTACCAAGTAACATACTATTATTTTAAACCATGGAATGAGTTGTTGTAGCAAATACATTTGAAGGAACACTGATATTAATTCGAGAATCGTGATGTATAAATATAAGATTGGTTGTTTCTTCAGAAAATGATATTGAATATGGTTAATAAAAGTTTCGTAAAAACAAATAATATAACCAATGACATACATCCTAGAACACTGATATTTAGGTGTATTTCCTTTTAACTTTGATAATAAAACAAAGAACCCAAAATTTTGTTTTAGTACAACATTATTTTTTCTTGCTGCTGGTGCAGAGATTATCGAGAATCATGTCAATATAGATAAAAAGAGCATCAATGAAGTAATTCATTGCAATCCTCTCCTTTTCTAGTCTTCAGCGGTTGCGTCCGTTCCGTTCATAAAGTTGATTTTGTTGGTCTGAACCAATGCAATTGTTTGCAATGGCCATGCTTGTTCGCAACATTTATTTGCAATGCCCAATAGACGTGTCTGTTTGCAAAGGCAGCCTGTCCGCAATAGTTATTTGCAACGTCCAATGGTCATTTTTGTTCACCAGTCATTTACAATGCCTAACTGTCGTTTCTGTTCTAAGCCACCTATCGCATCCGTCCATCAACAATAATCGCATCATTTAGAAACAACCGTGTCTATTAATCATTGTTTGCGTCTGTTTGAAAAAACTACTATTTAAAACAGGCTGTATGTTTCCAACAAAGAGATAACCTGAAACCGAATCGATCGAATGGGTGGCGGTGTGCACGTGTGTTAAACCATGGCCATTTAGGTCCTTCTCCTCACATAAAATTACCTAATCCTAATGGCTAATGTAGGTTGATGGGAAGGAGTATATAAAGATGAAAACTTCTTTTTTTTTTTTGACGATGTGAGACTATATCTTCATTCACCAATACAACGATCTCTAACACTTTGCAGCATAAACTCAAGTGTGTGTATATGTATGTATGTATGTATGTATGTATTAGCACCGGGACGGCAAGAGAATAGATTTGCTCTATAGATTACGTGTAACAGACTTAATTATCTAACTAAAAGGAAAAAAAGAAAAGAAAAACTGTTAGTATCCTATGTTTATTTCTTTAGCAAAGAAAAGTTTTTCTTTCGGTTACTCTAATATTTGAAAATTTGAGAAACCCATTTTAAATACCTCCATAGTATTCACTGATTAATCTATTATTATTTTAATAAATTGGAGTATATATAGATTGACATGTTAAACTAACACCTCATAAAAGCCTATCAAAAGATTCAAAACATATAATTTCTATTAAGAATCAAAACTAGTTCACTCAAGAGTCATAACCTAGTAGGACTAGATACAAAGAGAATAGTGTGTACACATGTATTTATATTATAGTGTGTTTTTTGGTGACCACACAATATATTTCTTGATCATTACACCAAGTTGATATGCAAAAGAGGGATGACTTTATTTTTCCAACAAAAAGATTGACGTTATTTAGTTGTAAATTATATTTTTAGCAGACAGAAGTGAGGAATTGCCTAGCAAGGAGGGAAGTTAGTACGTTAAACTGAGGAACCCCCTACAAAGACCATAAAAAACATATATCATATATCAGAACCATCGTATCAGCTATAATTGCTTACAGTTAAGAATGTCACTTTCTTCTCTCGCCTAATACGTCTTCTTTTACCTCTTTCTTCTTTACCTGTATTCCCAAACGATTGTTGTGTGTTATACGCATACGTGTTTGTATACTTCATTATGGTCAAATTCTAGTTTTGTATTAGGTATCAATAATATAAATTTTGTAAAATAATGACATAGGTGATATAGTGAAGCTTTGGTTATGAAATCATGAATTGATTCAAATTTACACATTCACTATTTATGTCCATCATGTTTAAATCACCATAGGCAAAATTGTATATGATGAGTATCCTCTAGCATTTTAGATGGTTTAAATAGTAAGATAAAATGCCAAACATGCATCAATTTTGTATACCGATCAAACTCTAAGATAAAAGTACCGAGACTTGATTAAGCAAAAAGGAATTTATTCAGTATTTGTTCTTGATTTTAATTAATTTTATACCATGTAAAAATTGTATTTTAACTGGTGCATTCAAACACGTGCCTCAATTTTAATTAGATGTACACATGACAGTTCTAATTAGGTGTATTACTACTGTATTCAAACACTTCTATTTTGGGTAAAAACAAAGTATGATGAAAAAACTTATTATAACAGTTGTTAGTTTACCTTGTCTCTTATGCATGTGCATATCAGATGTGAACATAAATTAAATTATAACTATTATTTTAGTATAACTACATAACTACAAGGTAAGACAGAAAAATATAAGAATTATTCACAAGCACACTTATCAATGATGTAATCAACATTAATAATAACCACTGATTATAAAATTCCAATGTGCATAGATACACAAACAAATATATATACAAACAAATATTAATAATAATCATCGATTATAAAATTCCATAGCACAATTTTCAATGATGTAATCAATGTTAATAGCAACCATCGATTATAAAATTCCAATATTGCTACATTTAAAGGTGACACCGAACATAGTCACACAAAAATATATATATATATATATATATATATATATATATATGCAATGAACCTTATTTTTTGGAACACTCTTTTGCATCCTTATCAACATTTTAAGGTACACTATTTCAAATCCTATAAAATTTTGTAGATAACATATATGTTTAATCCAAGTTATGAATATCCACTATAAAGAATGAAATTGTTTTGAAATTTCTAGCCTCTCCAAAATAATAATTAGATATTCACCATTAAACATTAATTTTAGTCGTTGATTTTAAACATCAAATCTATCATGTTAAAAACATTCAAACGAGCAAACGAGTCTATGTTTTGTACAGACGGGCTTGTATAATATCCACAAAATTTTGTAACCTTTGAAATAACACAACTAAGATGTTACCAAAAATAGTAATTATGTAGCTAAAAATACGGTAGAAGTGCTAAAAAGAGTGCTCAAAACGTGGAAACATACATACACACACATGTGTACACACACATATACATATATGTATATACACATATATATGCACAATCATGAAGGATCCATGGCCACTCTAACTTTAACTCTTTTATAGCCCACTTCGTATTGTGAATTTAGTAAATTAGTAATTGAATTTGGAGTAATATTTAATCCTCCTTTTTAAGTTTCAATCTATTGTAACATGAAAACAATGATTAATCTAAATGCCACCATGTTGCCTTGTACTTGGACAGAAAACTTTGGTGAGCACATCTCCAAGGTTTAAGTTATGTTTAGTGTGCCTTCGGTGAAGAATATATGTAACATCCCCCTATTTGGAGACCCAAAACTAACGGCTACAGATGCTGCAGTTATCCATAGTTATTAATCACCGGTGACCAAACACGACGACATTATATACACTGGTACACAGAAACACAAAAATATGGAAAAAAATTGTAACGACCCAAAATTTTCGATAATTAAAATAGTTAATTTAATAAGGTTTTGTGATTTAATACTGGCAGAAATTAAAATTTGTGAATTATTAATGAAATATAACTAGAATAAAATGTGGTAGTATTAATTTAAGGTAATTGATAACTACTTCAAATGTAATTCAAATTAATTTAAAATGATGTAAAAAGTTAAAATTTGATATAGATTGTAAATTAATTGAAATAATCTGTATATTAATTGATCATTGGATTAAAGGAGTAATTGATAATTTAAATGTTGAGTTATTAATGAAATAATATGTAATAAATTGTAGATGAATAAAATTAGTGTAGTGTGAGTTATTATAGCATTTGTTTGTAAATAATAAATTAACAAATGTTGCTAAATGTAGAAATGGTCATAATTGTTATTTGTTACCAATTTATTTAATCAATTACAAATAAATGTTACATTAACGTGAGTTAAGACAATAACTGCAAATTGTGAATGTAATAAAATGTATAGAAATGTCTATTATATTCATAAGGCAATAATTGATTTAATAATAAAAATGAAACCAAGATAAATGAAGTTATTGGGATTTTAAATTTTAATTAATGTCAATAATTGATTTAATATGATTGAAATATTGCACCTAATATGGTAAAAGATGGAAATTGTAGCATATTAGTGTAATAAGGTATAAACCAATGTAACTTTGTCCATAAAATAACAATTGATTGAATAAAAATATTGAAATCAAATTAAATCAATTTATTGGAATTTAATTTTAATTAATTGGATTTAATTACAGTTGAAATTGAACACTGTAATTAGTGAAATATTTAACATTGAATTTGATGTGTAAATTTGTGTTAAATTATTGTGAATGTCTATGTAATCAAAAATGATAAAAATGGTTAGTTAATTAATTTGAATATAAGAAGTGATAAATTTGATTTAATAATAATTTATTTAATTATCGGGAAAATAGCCATTTTGGCCACCGTCTCAAATTTCAACGAAACCAGTTTCATCGGATCCGTAATGGTGAATTATTGTAGAATTTCAAGTTTCGTAGCGATCAGACTTGTCGTTTGATTATACGGGCTCGAAATGCGTAGAAATCAATTTAATTAAATTATATTGAAATCAATTTGAAATAAGCTGATTTTAAGCTAACTTCTTCATACGATGGAATTAGGACTTGAAACCTGTTCCATTGAGTTTAAAATTATCAAAACATCTATTTTGATATATGGGATGACCCACTTTCGTTTCGGAAGTGAAACGAACTTTTCGGGTCGTATTTGTCGTTTCAAATCAATTCAGGTATTATTCATTTCTTATCGGACTTCGTTAGTATATACTATTTTATTCTAACCCTAGCGGTCTTTCTATTTCTCATTTCTATACATACATCAACTTCTGTTTGCTCCTTCCTCCAATGGCAGAAACCCAATTTGCATTCAAACCCTAAATTCCAATCTCCAAATCAATTTCAAAATCAAACTCCTCCAAACTATATCAAATTTTATATCAATTCGAAGCTCTCGATGAGTGTAATTCACTGGTCTGATTCGTTTTTCAATCGGATTCACTGTTTGTCCATAAATCGAGGTTGAACCTCGGCCGTTCATCTGTGGTCGTTAGATTGGACGGTGGATCTGCGTCCTGGAAGCGATCGGGGGGTTGCGTTGCGTAGAGGAAGGCCAAGGCTCTACATCGGTGGTGTACGCTTTCTTAAATGGTGCCGTGATTTTGCTAGAAAATTCAGAGAGGCGGCGGCTAGGGTTCGGCCGTGGGCGTTTTGGCACGGCCATGGCATTGCGTGGGGTCGGTTGGGAGCGGCTTAAGGTGCAGAGCCTAGTGGCGATCTCTGATCTGGTCCTTGGCGCTCGTAGGCGTGGCGGTGAGTGGTTGTAGGTCGCGGCTGCGTTCGATTTACAGGCGTTCAAACGGGATTCTAGGCTTAGGATACGTACAAACGGTGATGGCGTGGCAGGAGTAAGGTGTTTCTTTTCTTTTTCTTTTATTTTATTTAATTTTTGATTTCAAATCTTCTAATCGAGATAACTTTTACGTACGAGGTCTGATTCACACACGGTTTGTTCTGCTTGGATCATATTGAAATTTCGGACATTATGGAACTGTTTGGTCGAATTCTGAGACCGTTCAAATTTGGACTCTATTTTGGATTTTAGATCGATTTGAAATCAAAGGTGAGTGTTTTGACACACTCACAACTACTAAATTTTCTTATGTTAGTTAAATTAAATTTATGATGTGATTAAAAATTGATTGATTGATGTTTGGTATGTTTAAATTGTCATTCTAGTTAAATTTGACTTTTATTGCATCAATCATCGTTTAATTTAATATTGAATTTAAATTGTAAATTTAATAACTGTTATTGATTATCAGTTATCTGTTGATGTTTATTGATTGATTTGGATGATGATTGTGATGGATGTTTGATTGTTGATATTGGATGATTGGATGTGGTATTTTATATTGTGATAACACTGCAAGTTCCCTATGGATTAAAATGATACATGCCCGAACGATCTATAGATTAGGGAGAAATCGTTATGGGTTGAAATGATAGACTCAAGCGATTTATGGATTTTATTCAATTCGTGATTGCGATTTGAAATGATATATAACCATAAAAAAAATTAAAATTGTGGATTGAAATGATAAATATTCGTATCACTTGACCATAGGGTAGAAAATTATATACGGACACCGGATTGGTTAAATTAATTGATTTTTAATTCTTTAAAACTTTGAATTCAGTTAACTGGCATTTTGAAATAGAAATTGATTTATATAAAGTGAATTATTTTTGATAATCCAAGCGTTAATGCTGAAATTGGAATTGATTTAATGAATTATTCAAAGGATTTAAATTGGAATTTCAAAGTCAGAGTGTCAAATATAAATGAATTTATCGGAATTGAGGTTATTCAAAATGTTTGGATATAACTTTGAAATCTATGTTAAACTAATTTAAACTATTTTAATTAATTTAAACTATTTAATCAATTTAAACTATTTTAATTTATTTTAATCTATTATAACCTATTTAATACAATTCAATCTATTTTACCTATTTTAAACTAATTAATCTATTTAATATATTTTAAATCTATTTAATATAATTTAAATCTATTTAATCTATTTTAAATTTATTTAATCTATTTAAAATCTATTTAATATATTTTAAATCTAATAAAATCAAATTTAAATCTATTTAAACTATTTTACTATTTAAACTATTTTTATCTAATTTAAACTATTTTAAAACTACTAAAACTATTTATGACTACCTACTTTCTAAAATTTTAGACTAAGTAAAGTGGAAGTGGTTATATTTAAATCCTTGATTTAAAGCAAATATGATTAAATGATGTAATAACCTAAGTTGGGATTTAAATAACATATTTTGAGTAGATACGATAATTTTAAATGAGAGTTTAAACTATTTGAAAATATGATATCAAAGGTGATATGATTTCGAAGTGAATATGATTGCAAAAGTAAATATGATTTCGAAAGTGATATGGTTTTGAGAATATGATATTTGGATATCAATTGTGAATTGACTTTTGAAATGCAAAAGAACCATCCGGTGTGAAATAAGCGTTTGGTTGTTAAAGAGACCGGGATCGGATATTGTCATACTCTCTGCCAATACTGAAAACCACTTTAACAATTGTGTACGTGGTGGAGATTCCAGAAATGAAGTAGGATGGTTTGATGAACGATTCTGTATGAGGTATTTACGTCAAGCTAACTCCCGTGAGTCAGCTTGATGTGGCTAAAACAGGAGCTACGCCGGGCGAAGTGAGGTCATTCCTCCTATCGGGCACATTTCTTCGATACCATTCTATTACTTTGTGATTGATTTGGTGGCCACCCTTGATTTTGATTTGGGAGTGTGTTCCGAGGTGGGCGGTAGTAGCTGCTATGCGTTACCACCCGTCCGGATCCGCAATTGCTATATCTACCCTGACATTGCCTCGAGTGCCGTGTCGCATGCCCTATCGCGCCTTCTACGAGTTTTTTTGGGTACCATACCTATGGAGTGCCCTCTGGGTAAACCTCACGGAGGAGCATACGTACTGTATAGACTATGGGAATATATAAAATGTGTTAAGGGGGATATGGGTAACGCCTTAACGCTATTTTAATACTTTACTTTACTATAGACATAATATAATAGCGTATTGTACTATATAGGAGATATTTTAATGGATCCTTGGGAGATGGAAATTCCGAACATCTCTTAAGTTATTGCACTCACGTTAAACACTGGATAGGAGATGTCAAACCCCGTAAATATCTCAGACGTCGTTACACTCATATTTATTTACTGTTAATTTAACTTACATAATGTTATCCCACCTTTTGGTCAAGGCTGGAATATCAACAAATTGGCAAGGAACGATGGATATCAGGATCGGGAATCGATTAGAAACAAGGCTGCAATGGATGTCGTCAAAATTTGACCGGGCTCCGATCGGGAAGGAATCGATTGGAGATGATGATCAGGACTAGGAGAGGCTATGTTTCAGGTTTCGGATCAATCGGAGGTCGTATGCACAAGATATGGATGGATTAAGGTGCATAAGGCATGTTTCGTGTCGATACATTTCGCATCGATCAGCAGATGGTGGTTCGAATCGATACACTTCGTATCGATCAGCATGGGCTCGACTCGATACATTTCATATCCATCAGCATGGGCTCGACTCGGTGGTTTCGTATCGGTCGGGATGGGAAAAGGCGGCGTGCCTCGAATCGATACTCTCGTATCGATGGTAGAAGAGTTTGGCACCTTCGTATCCATGGGAGGCCATCAGAGTTCGCGTCCATCAGGTAAGGCTTCGTTTGTATCCATCTGTGTCTAGCTTCGTATCCATATGATTGGCCCTTCGTGTGTTTTTCGTATCGATCGATAAAACCTCGCATAACATTATTTCGTATCGATTAGATAGATCGATACGAAACACACTCCTGAAATCGATACGAAGAATGGTACGATGCAAGCAGTTGGATACAGATGCAAAGCAAAGTTATAGGCACGAACGAACGAAACATATGGATGCGAGCGCGAATCAAGAGAAGAAGCATTCAAAGCGGCGAAGGACATGCCTGGTTCGAAGGAAGAAACCTTCAACTCGGCATGCAAAGCGGATCAACCCAGGGATTTCGCGACACATCATTGCACGTGCACGTGCTCCGATCGAGTCGAACAGGTGAATACGAAACATGGATTCGAACGCGGCAGTGTTCACGAAAGTGCAATCTCGTATCGATCATATCTCACGAACCATTGATCCAAATGCAACGAAATTTTCACAGTAGCTTGCATACAAGGTAAAGAACAATCCTGCCAAGTTTCAGCTCGATTGGATCATTTCTTGATGGATATGAAATTGCTTCGTATCAATCGTAGATCGAGTCGAAACTTGGTGGGGTCGGTCGCGTGGGCCCCCTCACGTGCCAGAAGGAGTCTCCCGAAGTTTGAGCGCGATCTCAGCCTCCTATGCCTATAAATAGCCCTCAAAAGCCTGTAGAAAGAGATCTTTTTGGCCATTCGACGTCCAGACTCTGCCGGATTCAATTCTACTTCTTTACATTGTTGTTATACTCGAATTCATTCATTGTATCTGCTGTAATCACCTGTAACCAGCAAGGATAATCAATAAAAGATAAAAACCTTGAAGTGGACGTAGGCCGGAGATTGCTGAACCACTATAAATTGTGTGCCACTGTTCATTATTTCTGGATTGCTGTTTGTTGCTTGCTTAGATCTGAGATTTGTGTTTGAATATTGCTGATTTGTATTCATACACTGGTGCTTTCACAATACTTGGGGTTTGTGACCATTTTTGGCGCAAACACTTTGGTGCTTTCACTGAGAAGGGACTAGCACCCGCTATATCGGATTGAAGTTCAGATTTGGAAAGCGTGAAGAGTTTAGATTTGAAAGACAATGACTCGACAAACAAGACAAAGAGCTGAGAGAAGTCAACAAGGAGGAAGTCAAGAGGCATCCTCCGAAGCTGGAGAAGGACAAGCTTCGATTTACATTACCAGAAACGAAATGGAAGCTATGGCAAATTCATTGCATGAGAGGTTGCTGAAAAGTCAACAGGATATGATGCAGACTTTCTTCGAGCAGATGAGAGCTGCAGGGACACAGAACCTTGGACCAACTACAGCGACTGCAAATGTGGAACAAGGAACTAGGGTTGCGGAACCCAATGGAGGACAGAATACAGAACCGGAAGGCAATCAACAAGGGCTTGGGGGCAGGCCCGTAGGATCCAACACAGGAGGACCTTTGGAAGGAGTTCAACAGGCTAGGGCCGACGTTGCCGCTAATGAGCCACATGAAGAATATGTGTCGGAGTTCCCTCGGGAGCATGGGGGGCAACCCCTGACAGACAACACTGGATTAGTGGAAATCATTAGGAAGACTATGCGTGGAGGTTTGACCAATAGAGATTTGGAAGGAGTGAACAGGAGTCCGTTCGCTCGGGAAATCAGGATAGCTCAGAATCCACCTAAGTTCAAGTTACCTAGCGTGGAAGTATATAATGGCAAGGCTGACCCGACTGATCACTTGATGAGATACACTAGACACATGGAAGTGCTGGGGGCATCGGAGGAAGTGATGGCCAGATGTTTCCCGTTGTATTTGACAGATCTAGCTGCAATGTGGTTTAGGCAGCTGGAAGAAGGATCTATCAGGACTTGGAGGGAATTGGTGGATAGGTTTTTGGGACAGTTTTGGGTTCATATGAAAAGACCTAAGAACGTGATGACGTTAACATCGGTAAAGAAAAGGACGGATGAATCGCTTTGAATATTTTTAACTCGATTCAATGCGGCAGTTGCTTCGGTGGATCGGCCGGATCCATCGATGATTTTAATGGCGACGGTGTCAAGAGTCAGGGAGGATTCAGATTTCAAGGTATGTTTAATACGAGACCCACCTCTGGATCTCGGAGAATTCTTTCATGAGGCCGAGAGGTTCCTCCGACAAGAGGATGCATGTACAGATTTAAAGTTGAAGGAAGTGAATGCAACTGAGGGTGGAGGACCATCCAGTAGAGGTTCGGATAAAGATAAAGAGAAAAGGAAGTTGGATGATGGTTCCGAGAAAGCTAGGAAACAATGGAAGGATCCGAAGTTTTCCACATACATGGGATTAAACGAGACACTAGAGCGGATATACATGGAAACCCGGAATCGCCTTCTTTACCGGAGGCCGGCTAGGAGAGAACCATCCGAGCGGGAAAGGGCATCAGGAAGGCACTGTCTCTTCCATGATTTGGATGGACACGATACCAACAGGTGCAGGCACCTAAAGGACATAATTGAGGAGCATGTGAGGAATGGACAATTGAGGCAGTATGTTGGGGCTCGGAATGCAGCGGTGGAGCAGGAGTAACCACCGCCCACCTCAAGCCATGATGGTGTGAGGTCCAGGAATGATGGTCGATTGGTTATCAATTGACCGGGATAATGTGAAATAAGTAACAAACCATTGGCGAGCAACCAAGTCATTTACACATGTACGGGGACGGAGATAGCCCCTAGGCATGCTCTGAATGATGATAAACCGCGAAGCTATGGCTTGCGAAATTTTTTTTTGTTTTGGATTGGACACTTGATTTTCTGGTTTCGTTTTGGAGTTTGGTTTGAACTCCTGGTTTTGTTTGCTTTCTGTTTTGGATTTTCGTTTGGATGACTGGTTTCTGTTTTGGATGCTGGTTTGGATTTCTGATTTTTTGGTTTGACTTGGATTTTGGATTGGATTTTGACTAGATTTCTGTTTGGGTTTTGATAAAACGGTCGTCGGGTATGGATTATGCCTGGCAAAGGATGAGTCATTTTGCTCGAACGCGGTAAAGTGACTCATTCAGGTCATCGAGTATGGACTGTGCTCGATAAGGGTCCGGAGAGACCAGGATTCGGCCTAGGACTTAGGCCCCTTATTATCGATTATTGCTTCAGATCGTTGAGTATGGACTATGCTCAACAAGGGTCCGGAGCGACCAGGATTCGGCTTAGCACTTAAGCCACGGCATTACTTACGTCCAGGGACACTGGACCACGATCGTCAGGTGTGGATTGCGCTTGGCAATAACCCGGAGAGGTTAGCTCAACGTCCAGGGACACTGGACCACGGTCGTCGAGTGTAGATTGCACTTGACATGAACCCAGAGAGGTTACGGATTTGGATATCGACCCGGAGAGGTCCAGGATTTGGTTATTGGCTATTGGATAAGGATGGATTCAGGCTCGGTTGTCGAGTTCAAATGGATATGGAATTGACCAAAGGATTTGGTTATTGGATTTGGAACTGGGCATTGACTCAGAGCAGTCAAGGACGATGTACTCTGATGATATGGCTATGGATTTCGGATATTGGATTCGGAGTTATTCAAAACACAATTTCTTACCACAAGTTATGTTTTGGGGGGCAAATGTTATCCCACCTTTTGGTCAAGGCTGGAATATCAACAAATTGGTAAGGAACGATGGATATCAGGATCGGGAATCGATTAGAAACAAGGCTGCAATGGATGTCGTCAAAATTTGACCGAGCTCCGATCGGGACAGAATCGATTGGAGATGATGATCAGGACTAGGAGAGGCTATGTTTCAGGTTTCGGATCAATCGGAGGTCATATGCACAAGATATGGATGGATTAAGGTGCAAAAGGCATGTTTCGTGTCGATACATTTCGCATCGATCAACAGATGATGGTTCGAGTCGATACACTTCGTATCGATTAGCATGGGCTCGACTCGATACATTTCGTATCCATCAGCATGGGCTCGACTCGGTGGTTTCGTATCGGTCAGGATGAGAAAAGGCGGCGTGCCTCAAATCGATACTCTCGTATCGATGGTAGAAGTGTTTGGCACCTTCGTATCCATGAGAGGCCATCAGAGTTCGCGTCCATCAGGTAAGGCTTCGTTCGTATCCATCTGTGTCTAGCTTCGTATCCATATGATTGGTCCTTCGTGCGTTTTTCGTATCGATCGATAAAACCTCGCATAACATTATTTCGTATCGATCAGATAGATCGATACGAAACACACTCCTGAAATCGATACGAAGAATGGTACGATGCAAGCAGTTGGATACAGATGCAAAGCAAAGTTATCGGCACGAACGAACGAAACATATGGATGCGAGCGCGAATCAAGAGAAGAAGCATTCAAAGCGGCGAAGGACATGCCTGGTTCGAAGGAAGAAACCTTCAACTCGGCATGCAAAGCGGATCAACCCAGGGATTTTGTGACACATCATTGCACGCGCATGTGCTCCGATCGAGTCGAACAGGTGAATACGAAACATGGATTCGAACGCGGAAGTGTTCATGAAAGTGCAATCTCGTATCGATCATATCTCACGAACCATTGATCCAAATGCAACAAAATTTTCACAGTAGCTTGCATACAAGCTAAAGAACAATCCTGCCAAGTTTCAGCTCGATTGGATCATTTCTTGATGGATACGAAATTGCTTCGTATCAATCGCAAATCGAGTCGAAACTTGGTGGGGTCGGTCGCGTGGGCCCCCTCACGTGCCAGAAGGAGTCTCCCGAAGTTTGAGCGCGATCTCAGCCTCCTACGCCTATAAATAGCCCCCAAAAGCTTGCAGAAAGGGGATCTTTTTGGCCATTCGATGTCCAGACTCTGCCGGATTCAATTCTACTTCTTTACATTGTTGTTATACTCGAATTCATTCATTGTATCTGCTGTAATCACCTGTAACCAGCAAGGATAATCAATAAAAGATAAAAACCTTGAAGTGGACGTAGGCTGGAGATAGCCGAACCACTATAAATTGTGTGTCACTGTTCATTATTTCTGGATTGTTGTTTGCTGCTTGCTTAGATCTGAGATTTGTGTTTGAATATTGCTGATTTGTATTCATACACTGGTGCTTTCACAATACTTGGGGTTTGTGACCATTTTTGGCGCAAACACATAAGGTCTTTTAGTTCTGACTCGAGCGTTTTGTCCTTTCAATTCGCTCGGGTCAGCCTGAGCTTTTCAGTTTATCGAAGACTGCTTTTTGGAGGACGAAGACGAAGATTTTGTACTATTATTATTTGCTATATTTATTCCACTGCATCATGTTCTTCCGCTGCATTTATTTATTTACTATTTATTCTTGTTGTATGTAACTCTGATCTGTATTATAAAAGAATAATCAATGTTATTGGTAAACAGCTTCTGTATTTGTTTTCTTTCTTCTCTGTTTTTCTTATTTACCCCAATAACTATATGCCCCTTTGTATGGTTTGAGTCTGACGTGTGTGGTTTATCGTCGATTTAAATCATCCAAAAAAGCAGGTCGTTATAATTATAAACAACAAAACAAATTCCACATTCCATTTCAAAATATTCCAAATTGATTACATAATCCCAATTCGCAAACCACATTCAAATAGCATATAATTATTACAAAATACGCCAAGAGCGACATATGAAGATGCCCCCTTGGTAGATCAGAGTATATAGATAGGCAAAAAAATAATTTGCCTTTACGAACAAACACACAGTGGAAATAAAAGAACTCTAATAACAAGTTTGCCTCCTGTATGTCCTCGGAAGCTTTATTCATCTAAAAGAACACCTGGAAACTTTAACTCTCTACCTACTCAAAATCAATTGAGTACCAGAGAGTTTAAGGGTAAAAAATTCCGAGTCAGACATAAGGCCTGGTACGAATAATAATTTACCATCTCAAACCAATTAGATATCTAGTGAGACCACGCTACTTAGCGGAACGAGTTTTCCCTTCACTAGTATCTTAAAACATTTACAAAAATATATACCATGCTCCTGCAAATGGTTAAAAACATAGAATTTCAAAACATTATGATGACATGCAAAACAATTAAATCAATTCTGGATTAACCATCCCCATTCATACTGACTATCTGCCTCAATTATAGTTTCTAAGGTTACTATTAACCTATTAAATGTTAAGGACTATCTGTCCAATTACTTAGTTTTCATGGGATCATTAAGAACCTATTAGAAACTCCAATATCTTATTTCTTATCCTAGTTTTCATGGGCTAACTAGGAACCTATTCGCCAACTGCCAATATCTTAATTCGGATATAGTTTTCATGGGCTAACTACAAACCTACTAGCCCCTGCCAATATCAAATCATAATTTTCATGGGCTGACTATGAACCTATTGGCCCCTACCAATATCATACAGTTTTCATGGGCTTACTCTAAACCTATTGGCCCCTGCCAATATCTTTGATTAAAATTTTAATATTTGTTAATTTATATTCACTACTGAGTCAACCTAACTGGTTATTCTGCCCTTCTCCCAAAATGAAGTTATGGGTTAATAACAATGTGAATATCATTTCAAAACCTTTATTTATGTCATGGTTATTACTTTAAATTGAGATTGGGTTTATGTTTTGAAACCATAAAAACATCTCTTTTGAAACCTTTGGATAGCCTCCTTCGAAAGCAAAGACTTCTTTTCAAAACATTGTATGCATACCTTTCGAAGCCCTTAATAAACATTCTCTTTCAAAACCTATTATACCTTTTGATTGTATTAAATCATCTTTTTAAAATATAGAGCTTCGAAACAAATGAAAGTATCCCATTTGAAAGCACTGGGTTTACTCTTTAAAAATCATTTGGGTCAAAGTGGTTATATACGAAAGTATCTCTTTCGAAACCAACAAAAATTAGTTGGGGAAAAATTGATGGTGTCGGAACCATCTTAGTCGAAAGAAAAAGAATTTAAAAATCAAAAATTCGAAGGACAGAGTCGAAACCCCCTTTCGAATCCATCACCTTCGAAATCCTTAACCCCTTTGAAAGCATACAGGTGAAAGGCTTAAGTAAAATAGAAGTAACCCCTTCGACAACATAGATGACTTCAATGCAGTCGAAAGGGGGATTAGTGGCTTAGTTTCGACTGGGACGAAACCTACCCTTTCGAAAGCAATTATTTAAAGGTAAAAGATACTCCTTCGAAAGCAAATACTTTAACACCATATGACAACCTTCTTCGAAAGCTAATTATAAAACCTTTTCGAAAGCATAGCTGGTGATTGTGTCGAAAGCTTTAGGTAAAACTAGGCAAGACTTTAACTTTTGAAAACAAAGCAGGGTTTCGACCCTATCGGAAGCTACCCTTTCAACACCATGGCTTCCGCCTTCCTTCCAATCCACTACATACCATCTAAGTGATATCTTGTGTATTGGTTTCGACTACATGGGTTTTGACTATGCTGGTTTCGACTGGGATGAGGCGGAATCAAAGGAGTCGAAAAGTCCTTACTAATAGGGGTGGAACACCTATTTCTAGTTTAAAGGCTGAATTATAGCAACTTCTAGTAATCACTTTCTAACAACTTGCCTATTTGTAAACCATTGATTGGGTATCATAAAAACTTTTCAAATACTTTACCTTTAAAACTACCGCATCAATTCAGATCCAAATTAAAGGATTTAAACGTTAATACCTTTCCATATAACCAAAACCGACATTTGCTAAAAAGCCCTTTTTTAAAATAATTTATTTCCCCTAGTAAATCAATTGGAAAAAATCCTCAAAAATCATAGAAAATCGATTTCATCATCTAATCAAACATATTAAATTTTTAGACCCAAATTCTTCCTGAAATTCTCGAAATAAATTTTAAACCCAATTATACCATATTTTTCATTAAAAATTCATAATAAAATTTCCATAGCTTGGAAAATTCTAAAAATTAAAACCCATCTCCAAAATCATGTTTTACTTAACATGAAAATTTTCCATGGCAATCTGAAATCATATAATCTCGGTTTTATACTAAAACCGTACAAATTCATGTGCTTATGAATTAAAACAAATCATCATAATATAACTCAAGCATATCATCATCCATTTTATCACAAAAACGAATTTAAATCATAAATTTGAAACCATAGAATAAAATAGAGATGGTAGAAGATTATTATTCACCTTAAACTTGATAAGGAGTTTGAGATTTGTTGTTGATTAATCCTCCCTAGCTTTTGATGCTAAGCTTTTGATTAAAATTCTTCTTCTCCTTTGTTGATGGTTGGCTCTTAGGTTTCTCACGTTTTTTGATTTGAGAAATAAAATGAACGTGAAAGGACAAAGGAAAATGTATAGCCATAAATATAAAGTGCGACTATTTTACTAATAAGGCCTTACGTAAGTTAATTAACCTTTAAACAATTTAAAGCCCATTTACTTTGTCAATAAGCACGGCCCTTTAATGTAATTTATTTAAATCTCAATCTAATTATCATTAGTATTCTATTTAATTTATCTATTTAGATTTCCTGAATAATGTTATCAAAATTAAGGATGTTACAATATATATATATATATATGGCACGATCACTACAAGGAAAAAGGCATTTTCCGACAGCAGAAAACCGTCGGCGGCCGTCGGCGGCCGTCGGCGGCCGTCGGAAAATACCGTAGGAAAATAAGGCGTCGGGATGCGGTGTTTCCGACGGCTTCCGACATAGGGCGCCGTACATGTTTCCGACGGCTTCCGACAGAATCCGACGGTTTCCAACACTTGTCGGAAGCCGTCGAAAATCATTGGAAAAAATGGACTATAGGCCGTCGGAAGCCATAGGAAAATTATTATCTGAAAGCTGTCGGAAGCCGTCGGAAAACTGCTGTATTTTTTTTAATTTCTGCTGCAATATAGCCTTCCATCCACATTTACCATCCAAACACTATTACACCAATACTGTAGAATCCAGTATACAATATCCAACCAAATATCAAAACCCAAACTACACAAAATAAATCAAACACACAAATACATCAAATTACATCAAAATAAAATACATAATATACATAACCATTCCAACATTCACAACAACGCCAACAACAAGTGTTCTACCATGTCATACATACACAACAACTACCACAAAAATCATCAACATCCATATCATCATACAACCACATAACCAAGTGTATCAAACATAATCATACTAAAATCAACAACTACCACCACCGTCTACTAAATCATACAAGACTAAAAAAACATACCGACAAAAGCAAGCAATCAATCACTCTCTTCCAGATCCAGAGCCAGCAGAGGAAGGGAAGCGGCCACCATACTGCTGCATGTACTCGACGATACGCTGGTCTAGCAACTGTGTGGTCTCTATGGCCTGTCGACGGTTCTGCTTCTCCAGCTAGGCCACTCTAGCCCGCAAATCTTCGATCTCTACTAGATCGATCCGAGCTCTAGTCTGCCGACCCCGTCTCTGACTGCTGGCCTGTAATAAATATTTAATTTAGCTGTGTGATCTCTGTAAGTGTATGTGCAGGTATGTGAATGATTAGCTGTGTGATAATGTTATTTAATTTAGTTTATGCATGGTTATGTAAGTGTAGACTGAATGAGGCTGATAATGTATTAGATATCTAGAAAAATATAAGAAACTTAAGTATTTTAATAATTTATGGAAAAATATAAACAAACAGGTTTCGGTTTTGTTTTCAAAATTACTAATTATAAACCGTTTGAATTTTCTATTTACACCTTGATTGCCAAATCCGTATCGTTTGTCATGCTCCGATGGATCCATAACAGACTCAAAAATAGCATCCTCCTCATCAGTCGTCAGCTGATCTCGACCCGTATCAGCAAGGAGTTTCTGGCGCTGCTCCATAAATTTTTCCTGCATTAACAAATTAATAACATCATATCTTATTTCATTATAGTTTAACAAGCAGAACAACTACTAATACTGCATAAAATGAAATATGCTTACATGGCTCTTGCTGGATTTATCGTCGTGCCATGTATACGAAACAGTCTCGTCCGGATTTACATGCTCGACAACATGCGTACGAGTAAACACGTCCATATAGCCCACGGGACCATGCGCCTCAGCTTCCTGAAGTTGATTTTTACATACAATTATTGTACATTTAAAATTATATAGCACAAACTATTAAAATTATCATTCAGGAATTTTACCAACTCCTGCCGATATTGCTGAAATGACTTCGACCCTCCGCGATGAGTGATGGGATTTTTATTTCTGTTTGCAGAGTTTCTTTCCGACTCTTCATGTACATTCAAAATTTGATACATTATTTTTCGATCACGTCAAATTAATAATTCAAAAAAATTAGTGTACTTGCCTTCGCCTCGTTAGTTTCCTAGTATCCCAACCATGCTCGCCATACGCTCTCCCCCATCCACCGTGGTTTCTTACCAGATTTCTTGATTTCAAATATCGAGTCCCTATAGTTCTTACGCATCTTTTTCATCCAGTATTCTCGTGCCAGCAGCATATCGTCTGTCTGGATGTCTATCTCAGCCTGTGTTTCACGATAAAAAGAAAAAAAAGATTACACTGTAAACGATAAACAGTAGAAAAACGACAAAAACGAATTAAAAATGGAAAACATAAAAATATACATACTAGGACATCCTGCCATATACACTCTATGATGTGGGGAGGGATGTTATCCTACTTCAGCCAGCAAGCACTCATCCTACTGCGGTAAGAAGCTCTAGAGACATCCAGCACAACCTTCGAGGGAAGTAGGTCGAACCCCCTGTTTTTAAATACGATACAGATAAGTACTTACGTATATCATAAAAAAATAAGATGCTGAATAAAATTTAATTCTTACCCCTCTGCTCTAGGGACTAACGAAACTACAGGACGCTCTAGATCTTGCAATGGGCCACTGCCATCGCCTCTTGATGATCGGGAAGATCTCCTACCTCTATATGACATTATGATAAACCTGTGACATATATACACATCATTATATAAGATAATAATAACATGATAATGAAATATATTTCATATGTAAATGACATCAATGGTATAAATTGCTTAATTAATGACTGAAATGGAAATAGAAATGGAAGTGTGTTATACCTGATTCATAATGGGTCTCCTGTTCCGACGATAAGCAGGTTTCATTGCATTTTTAATAAAAATTACTAAATAAATGACAAATGGAAATGACATAAAACATGTAAACAATGGTAAACATATTTGGTTTCATTGTCACATCGATTTCATAATACATCAAGAATTCAACATAGTTACATCAATTGCAAAAAAATCAGATTCAGATTACCTAACAAACGGTGCAACCTCGGCACAATTTAGAAGAATATAACTGTGTGCTACATGAAGATCTATATCTTCTATCCATATTTCTACACATTTTCCAAAAGGCCGACAATGTTGTCTAAAAATAGATAACATTGCTTGAGAGGACTCTTGTTCGTCGCCTTCGTCATTACGAGAACACTTCAAATGATATATTCACATGGTCACTGAAATAGTGAGAGAAAAAGAACGAAGCTTCTTCTTCGATGTAAGATTTACATATCGAACCTTCAACTCGTGCTTTTTGCCTCACTTTTTTCTTCAGATGATTCAAATATCTATGCAAAATTAATTTATATTAACTTCATCTTTCAAAGGCAATTAAATTACGTGACAACATATTCCATACCTCTCAAATGGATACATCCAACCATATTGGACAGGACCTCGAAGTCGTGCTTTAGATGGGAGATAAACAGGTAAATGTTCCATTACATTAAAAAAACCTGGCGGAAATATTTTCTCTAATTTTCAAAGCAATATAGGAATATCCACTTCAAGTTTACGTAAACGTTGCACTTTTAAAGTAGTCGAACAAAGCTCTTTGTAAAACATACTAAGCTCTGTTACTACCTTCCAAACTTTTAACGGCAGTAGTTCTTTGAACATAACGGGAAATAAATTTTCCATCATTATGTGACAGTCGTGACTTTTCATTCCGCTCAATCTACCATTTTTAAAGTCAACACATCTACGAAGATTTGATGATATCCCATCAGGAAATTTTAACCCTTCCACCCATTTTAACACAGCTTTAACTTGATTATTATCTAATTCGTAACATGCTTTGGGTTTTTTACTGTCATTTGGTTTCATATGAAGCTCAGGACGTTTGCATAATTCTTCTATATCACGTCTTGATTTCAAATCATCCTTCATCTTCCCTTTCACATTCAAAATTGTGTTAAAAACATTATCAAATAAATTTTTCTCATTGTGCATCACATCTATATTATGACGAACAGAAGATGTTTCCAATACGGCAACTCCCAAAAAATAGTTTATTTGCACCAGTTATGAACAACCGATTTGCCTTTAATTTCTGTTTGCTCTCCAGTTTCATATATCTTTGGATAGTCCTTAACAAGTTCATATATATCTTCGCTTGACCATTTCGTCGGTGGTTGTCTGGTTTCTACTCTATTAGCTAAAAAGTTTTTCTTGTCTCCTCTGAAGGGATGATTTACATGGAGAAAATATCGATGACAGTCAAACCATGAAATTTTCTTACCATGAGGTAAAGAAAATGCTCGTGTTTCATCCATGCAATATGGACATGCTAGACGACCGGCAATACTCCATCCTGAAAGCATTGCATAGGCAGGAAAATCACTTATAGTCCACAATAAAGAAGTAAACATACGAAAATTTTTCTTCTTGGACACATCGTATGTTTCTACTCCTTCGTTCCACAGTATTTTTAACTCCTCAATCAACGGTTGTAAATATACATCGATTCCTTGTGTCGGATCGTCGGGGCCAGGAACGACAATAGTAAGAAACATATATTGCGTTTTCATACACATCCATGGAGGTAAATTATACGGTGTGACGATAATGGGCCAGGATGAATATTTAGAACCAAATTAAGAAAATGGAGAAAAACCATCCGTACATAATCCTAATCTAACATTTCGACTATCCGCTGCAAAATTTGGATACGTTTAATCGAAATGCTTCCATGCTTCTCCGTCGGCCGGATGTGTCAACGTACCCTCTTCCTCTGTTCTCACACTATGCCATCTCATATTAGATGCAGTTGTAGAAGATGCATAAAATCTTTGAAGCCTTGGAGTTATGGGTAAGTAATGCATATGCTTGTACGGAACTTCCTTCCTCTTCTTTTTTCTTGCTTTGTATCTCTCCTGATTACAAATTTTACAATTTCTAAGGTTTGTGTCTTCTTTCCAAAACAACATGCAGCCTTTTAAACATGTATCTATTTTCTGATAAGGTAAACCAAAAGCCGACATAAGTTTTTTAACTTCATAGTGATTTTCACACATTAGATTATCGGGCGGCATATGTCTTTTTGCAGCTTGTACAACAGCCGTAAACCCAGCTTCAGTGATGTTGTATTTTGACTTCATCGCAATGTATTCTGCGATTACTGACAGTTGAGTGCCGCTTTTACAACCATCCCAAATAAGTTTCTTTGCAGCATCTAGTAAATCATAAATTTTTTTGGCTTTAATATTTGGTTCTTCAACATTTCCATCACCGTCGTCAACTTCAACCATAGGAAACATTGATCATGCTGCATCTTCGACCATATTTTCTATACGGGTCGTCGTAACTATTTCGTTAACGACACTTTCAGACTCTATAGAAGTATTTGCTACAACTTCTCCATGCCGATCCCAAACATAATACTCGGGTACGAAACCGTTTTGGCACAAATGAACTTTCACAATATCTGGTAATAAATACTTCAAATGTCTACACCTACTACACGGACAATGAATTTCTGGATCGTTTCTGTTATTACTTAAAGCGAATTCAACAAATACGTTTATACCATTATAAAAATCTTCTTTTATTGAGCCTGTCAGTCCTTTTCTTTGGTACATCCATCTCCTCCGATCAACAAAATAATCAATCATTTTTCCTATTTGAGAAAATGAGAAGTTCAAAATTTAATATTTATTTTCAAGAATACAAATTTGAAAAAGATTATTTTCATGGTCGTATAAAATTTGAATTTAAAGAACTATTTCACAAATTTAAAAATATTTTCAAATAGGGCACATTTTATTTTTTAACGTATCGATATAAAAAAATTTACAAATTTTGTTTTCCTTGGTCAGACATCCTACTTCCCATTACAAACACAGTAAGCATTCACATTTATATTACTTCGTCTCAAACGATTCAACAAAATTTCGACAGCATTTCCCTTTTGTTCCCTGCATTGTACACAAATGCATGTACGCAGGAAACAAAAAAGAAAAGTTAGGCCGAAATTTTATGAACCGTTTGAGACGAAGTAGTATACAAAATGTAAATGCTTACCATGTTCATAACTTGTCCAATACAGGGACAAATCCAACAAACATTGTACCAGATGAATATAAATGGTCGTTTTTCAAAAAAACGACTATTTATACAACGATCATGTACAACACTCATCGGACGGGGCCAAAAACTCTCTAAGGGACATTTGTTAATTAGATGTGTGCATTTTACGAAAAAATACAGTTTTACTAACTATTCACATTTACAAAAATATATTTTAATTTAACACATTTATTCGACGTATTACATCAACTTAAGGCTCGTTCGACGCATTTTTTTGTTGTATAAGTCAATACATGCACAATATAATATTCCTAGCTCGTGCATTCATTTTATCTTATTCCAACTAACACAATACAATGATAGCAGCGCTACACACATATACAATGGTACAACCAAGGCATACACAACGATTTCCATATACACGAACAACCACAAATTATACATGATTTTCACAATTTCACGATAAAAGATGAAATAGGTATATCATGGAATGCTAGAAACTATTATAGCACAATTGGAAACAATTTCAATCACCAATTAGCCCTAATTTATCAACTTATGCAAATCTAGAATTAGGGTAAAAACTGAATTTTTCACAAAAATAAGAGATTATACCTGAGTTGGAGAGCAAGAGGTGTTGAATTCACAACGGGGGAGGAGGAAAAAGCACGAAATCAACGATTAGAGGTGGAAAATGGTGATTTGGGGGTTTTTTGATGTGGCTGTAAAATGGGGAAGAAAGGCTCGGTTGGGCTGCTGTAATTCGCGATTTTTCGACGGCTTCCGACGGACGCCGACGGCCCGTCAGAAACCGTCGGAAAATGGCCGTTGGAAGCCTTCGCTCCCCCCTGTCGCTATTTGACCCTTTTCTAGTAGTGGATAGTGCAATGTACTTCATCTAATGGCATTCTTCCCCTAGATATATATAGAGGTAAAAGTAACAGAAAGAAAACCAAATTAGTAAATTCTACGAAGTATATGGCAGTTTCTCCCAATAAAATCACCATGAGATGTGTTTTACTGGCAGTTTAACCCACAACACATTATATGCCTATAGTTTTCAAGTTTAACAAAAGCCTTGTAACAACCCCTACTTGGAGGCCCAAAATTAATGGCTACGGATGCTGCAGTCATATATAGTTTTTAATTCTCAGTGACCAAATGCGGTAATGTTAAATACATTGATATGACAGTAACACATGGATATGAAAAAAATTTAAAACCATTAAACCAATTTCTCATTCCATTTCAAATTATAGTTAAAATTCATTATATAATCCCAAATTCAAGAACCACGTTCAGAAAAATATAATTATTACAAAATACGCCAAGAGCGACATATGGAGATGCCTCCTTGGATGATTAGAGTCTAAATATAGGCAATTAAACAACTTTGCCTTTACGTCAAAACACAACAGAATCAAATAAAAAGAACTCCTATTAGTTAGCTTGCCTTTTGCACGTCTCCAGAAGCTTAATCATCTAAAGGAGAAACTGAAAACCTCAACTCTCAAACTACTCAAAATTAATTGAGCACCCGAGAGTTTAAGGGCAAAACACAAATTTCGAGTCAGATATAAAGCCTAGTATGAATAATAACCTACTATCTCGAACCATTTAGATATCTAGTGAGACCATGCCGCTTAGCGGAATGAGTTTTCTCCTCACTAGTATCTTGGCCAAAAATTTATAATAGCCACATATTGTGCTCCTGCATTCACAATGGTTAAAAACATAGCAATTTTAATATATCATGATGATATGCAAACAAGCAAAATATCCTAGATTTACCATCTCTATTCATTTGACAATCTGTCACAGTTATAGTTCCTAGGGTCACTATTAACCTATTAGTTTTCATGGGCTGACTAATAACCTGTTCAAAGCTTACGGACTATCTGTCCGATTTCATAGTTTTCATGGGATCACTAAGAATCTTTTAGTTTCATAGGCTAACTAGTATCTTACCTAAAATCTTACGGATAACCTGTCCAGTTTCATAGTTTTCATGAGATCACTAAGAACCTATTGGCCTCTGCCAATAACTTCAGCATTTCATGGGTTCTCTCTGAACCTATAGCTTCTCTTATATCGTAGTTTTCATTGGTTGATTGTGAACCTATTAATATTTGTCAACAACTTTATCCGTATATAGTTTTCATGGGATCACTACGAACCTGTTGGCCCCTACCAATAACTTTTTCCAAACATAGTTTTCATGGATTTACTATGAATCTTTCTAAAATGACAACTTCTTGAGTAGTCTTTAGGCATCCTATTTTCTGGTCTACCTGACCTCCTGGATGCAACTCTATTCATTCAGGAGTTAACTCAATTTATATTCACTACTAGGTCAACCTAGCCAGGTATTCTACCATTCCAGCCCCAAAATACAGTTATGGATCCATTATACAGTGAATATGTTTATAGAAGAAGCACATACAATAACATAACAATACCAACATTTTTGGTTTAATATCCTTGAAATAATTTCCACATGAAACATGTTTAATACCTTTAACCCATTATATTTATCAAGGAAAGCTTCTTCCAAAACCTCCAAAATTTAAAAGCCATTTCAAAGCTCTTTTCATATTGTCATGGGTTCTCCTTTAAAAATGAGATTGGGTTCTTTGTTTGGAAAACTAAGACTTTTGAAACCTTAGACTCTTACTTTCGAAACCATTAGAATATACCTTTTGAAAGCATTCAAACCTTCTTTTCAAAACACTTAAACATATGCCTTTAGAAACACTCAAAATATCTCTTTCGAAAGCATCCAAAACTTCCTTTTGAAAGTATTAAAGCATATCTTTCCAACTTATGGAAGCATAGCTTCGAAACCATTTAAAAGTACCTCTTTAGAAACCATTTACTTTCAAGTAAAAGAGTCTGGGGAAAACAAATGGCTTCGGAACCGTCCTTTCGAAAGCTTTAATCGTTTAAGTAAAACAATTAAAAGGATAGCTTCGAAACACCTTTCAAAGCCATTGCCTTTGAAACCTTTAGTTTAAATAGCTACTGGAGCCCTTTCGAAAGCATTGGGAAGTGGCTTGTTATATTTATAAAACAAAAGCTTGACTTTCGAACTCATTGAAAACTTTCAACCTATTCGAACGGTATGAAGACGGCAGTAAGGTTTTGACTTGGTTGAAAACTACCCTTTTGAAAGCTTCTCTTTAAAACATAATATACGGCAACTCTTTCAAAAGCTACCCTTTAAACAAAAAGGCGGCAACCCCTTCGAAAGCTATATAAAAGTAATTCAACATGTAACAACCTGCATATTTTACGATTGTATATTTAAATATAGCATCGTTAATCGGATTAAAGTCTGAAAAGCTACTTTTTGTAAATAGTCGAATTGGGACTCGAGACCACTTCCATTGAGTCCAAAATGGCGTTTAAAACTTTTTTGAGTATAAACATCGATATGTTTGGAGTTGAGTGAAATTTGCTATTTTTCACTTAGGGCTTTGTGCTTGGGTTTGGGTTTCAGCCCACTAACCCAACTCACCTTATATCCTAACTCCACCCCCTCTCCTCTTCATTCATTCTATTATTTTCCTAACACTTCAAGCTTTAGAAAAATAGGGGAAGAGATTGGAAACTAAAATCCTAAGCCCTAGATTCATTTGCAAACTCAAGTTCTAGCTCCAAAGTCTAAGAGAAGCTTTGGTAAGCATCCTCTTTATCTTCTCCATCTCATTTCCTCTTCAATTTCAGAAATTTCCTAAACCCTGACTTAGGAAATGTTTTTCTTTTTGAGCTTAGATTGAAGCTTCTTGGGTTAAAATTGAAGAGTGATTGTTTTTGCCTTGCTCTATAGCTTCTCTTTTGTGTTTTTGGGTTTAAAGGTGAGTTTTTGAACTCACATCTACTTCTATAGCTATCATTGTTCTTAGGTATGAATTCCTAACACTTACTTATTTTCATTTGCTTTTGATTTGGATTGAATTGGTGAATATTCCAATTTTTTGTGTTTTGAGGTCAAACATTAAAAATCCAATCTTTGATGTTTGAACACGTTAGTGGGGTGTTTCGGAGGGCTATACAAGGCTGGGTTGTCGCTTGGCATAAATCCTTAGTCATCGTTGCTCGCTCGTTCGCTTCAGTCGCGTGTTATGGGTTTTGCCCCATAAGGGGGCTAGGCTGAAACTGCTGCTGAAGCAGGTTCAATCGACTGAACCAGGAGGTCAGTCGACTGAACCAGGGGGCAGAAAATTCTTTGTCCCCGTATCAATCGACTGGCCTTCTGGTCCAGTCGACTAACCTGGAAACCCGCAAGTTTCCAGGCTTTGTGTCAGTCGACTGACCACCTGGTCCAGTCGACTGACCACATGGTCCAGTCGACTGACCTGCTTGCTTCAGCCCCATTTTCCTATTTTGCTTGAGATTCCAATGTTAATCGATTTGTGATTACCCGATTTGTTGTTATCATTTATTATCGACTTTGATGACTTCTATTATGGGATTTTTGGGTATATCCATTTTGATGGATTCAACATCGATTTCTATGGATTTGATTCACGTCTTCGTTTGTGAATTTTTGGTGATTGATTGTTTCTACAATCATTTTTGTGACTTGTCACTTTAGAATACAAATGTTTCTATACTAGTAGTAAATATTCAAACTCTTTCACGAAGATGATTTCAACCCTATTTTCTATAACAAAGCTCGTTTATAAAACCGTTTTCCAATCTATTAGTATATACAAACCTTTACCTCATTCGTACGAGAAATCTAATTAAACGGTTTAGTAAAACAAGTGGTATGAAACGCTTGCGTTTACTTCGTCGGTTAATTCTTGGACTTGTTCGATTGAACTCTTGTGACAATTTTCGAGTGGAAATCTACAATTTGTTCGTAAATATTTATGTTAAGCCAGTGGTTATGGGACATGAAGCTAAACTCTTATATTTACTTGCTTAGCGTGATTCACACTTCTTATTGATCAATGGTGATCATTTTGTGGTTTAGACTAGCAATGTGCGATGTCTCTTTGTCCACGTGGGGGAATGTACCTCGTTTTATTGAGTTTCATCTCATTCTTTTATGGGCTAGCGACCCATGTTCTTTTATGGTGTTCGGTTCATCGGTTGTACCATTATTGTACTACATCGATGTCCCAGCTTTTTGGTTCATCGGACGTACCGTTATTGTACTGCGTCGTTGCTCCGAAATTATGGTTAGCGACCATGGAATAGCATTCCATTTGTGATACACGTGTTGGTGAGTTTTCATGCTCCCATTTGTAATAGGCCTCCCCTTTTGTGATTTCTGGATTTTTGGTTGATGATTTCTAGAATTTGTGTTTCACCTCTTTTTGTGACTGGCAATGGTATGTTTGTCAGTATTTGGGGTTGGGTGAATAAAATAAAGAATATGACATTCATTTTGGTGCTTTGAGAATCTTGAGATATTGTATGACTTTGTTGTTATTAAATGTATACTTGTCACAGTATGGCATTATGGTTATCATACGTATTTGTTATATCTCTTACCTTATCTCGTTTTATCTGATATTTATAGCTAGACTGATCCATTTATTATTTTCTTATTAAATAATACTCGGGTCAGACCGAGATGTTACAGGTGCTTCTGCTTGACTCCTCATCTGGGACTATTATCTGGCTTTTGGCTAACCACTTAGCATAGCAGTTTTTGTTTTTATACATTCGAGATATAGACTCCTTGATGTATAATTATTCTTTTGTCCAGCACTTGTACTTATTCTTTTGTGATGTAGTGGATCTAGTTCGACCACTACTTTGATGTACACTTTTATGTGATATATTCATATCTGATTCCGCCTTTGTGATATGAATGTCTGTGACTGGTTTGTGTTATGTTTATTTCTATATTTGTTTCCGAAGGCCTCATAACCACTTTGTGGTAGCTTTGAGTTTGTATTTGATATATCAGATTTCCTCTTGAAATGAAATGTAAGTTATATTATTTGACATATCGGTACTCACACAAAGCAATTACACAGATGGTCGCTCCTCAACAGCCTTATTCTTCGCGCTAGTCGACGGCATTACCACGTAGTGTCCTTGGCTAATGTGAGTATAGAGGTAGGGTGTCACAGCTTGGTATCGGAGCCAAACTTCGGAACAATGTAGAATAATCTAGCAATGATCATTGTCCTAAGTCTTTCTTAGGAATCGTGCCATAGGATTTAATTCGAGTCTTCGTACCGTACTATCCTATTTCTTTTTATGATGCCTTGTTTTATCAATCAAGTTTGTTTGATATTCATTTTGAGAATATTCTTTTTCCTCTTTTCTTTCTTTCTTAAAGAAGAGAAATGGTTAGACCAGGCCGTCCCAGCGCCGGTCAATCTAGTGCTACTCCTTAGGATGGAGTATTTATGTCTGCTCAGCAATTTTTAGATCTTGTGAAAAATGCTCAAGCTATCGGACCCATTCCAGAGCCCACTCATCCTAAATCTAGGTTTGCACGCTTGTGCAGTGATTACACCAACTTGGGTGGAAAGCCTTTCAAGAGTTCCGAAAACGTTATAGAGGTCCAAGCTTAGCTTAGAACATGCGATCGCATCTTTTCTCGCATGAATCTTATTGATCTCCATCGAGTCCAAGTGGCTTCTAGCATGCTCCAAGAAAGAGCATTAGATTGGTATGAGCTTCTGATTTCCGAAATTATTGAAGTGAATCTTCTGTGACGGATTATGTCGCATCTTTCGAATCTCTATCTAAATATGGGGTCGAGTATATTAATACCCCATTGAAGAAAAATCAGAGATTTTTTTATGGGTTGAATAAGAACCTCAAAAAGCCATTACTTCTGAAATTAGAGGTTTCTTTCGATCAGCTTGTTGATATCGCTCTTCGACTCGAAGAGGCCGATAAAGAAAGTGATGTTGAAGTCAAACACAACATCAATAAGAAGAGGCCTTTTAAATTCAAGCCTAATCCCAACAAGAAAGGGAAGCAAGCAACTTCGGTAGCAAAGACTTATACCTCTAGTCGTAGACAATGCTACAATTGTGGTTCTAAGGACCATTATGCGAATAAGTGCCTAAAACCTCTTTTTTGTCCTTACTGCAAAAGTTCGGGTCATCTGTTATCTTCATGCCCCAAACTTCCTAACAAGAAAGAGGGAAAGCTAAATGTTGTTCAAACCCCTGTTAACACTTCTCGGGGTCAAGGTATTTCTCACTCTATCCTTGATGGCATTATTATATTTCGTGATCTTCCTATTCGAGTTCTTTTTGATACAGGTGCATCTCACTCTTTTATATCAAAAGAACTAGTTGATGCTTTGTCTTTAAATGTTATTGGCTTGATGACTTCATTGAGAATTGCGAATCCGGTTGGTGGATCCGCAACACTCAGTTTACTTTGTAAAGATATCGAAATTATTTTATGTGATTATGCTTTCCGAGCCGATTTGCATGTTATGCGTTACCTTGGTTTCAGAATGATTTTGGGAATGGATTGGCTTAACCGTTATGAAGCCCATATCCTATGTCCCAAGCGAACTATATATCTTCGACATCCTCGATCTGTTAAGCAGATTCCTCTTGTTCTTAAAGATTCAGATTCCAATTCGGGAGCATCCTTGTATTCTCTAAATCCTCATGATGACGATAATGATGATGAGGAAGATGTTATTTCTCTCATTCACATTGTACGTGAATTTCCTGACATACTTGAGCCCGTTTTAGGATTACCACCTAAGCGAGCAATTGAGTTTAGAATTAATCTAATCCCTGGAGCTCTACCTATCACTCGTCCTCCTTATCGTATGTCCAATAAGGAAAATGAGGAGATGCGTAAACAATTATCCGAATTGGAAGCAAAATTATTTGTTCGTTCTAGTTCCTCTCCATGGGGAGCTTCAGCTATTTTTGTGAAGAAATCTGATGGTACAATTAGGCTTTGCGTTGACTACCGCAAGCTTAATGATCTCACCATCAATAATAAATATCCCTTACCTCGGATTGATGATTTATTCGATCAACTTAGTGGTGCTACAGTCTTTTCATAGCTAGACTTAGCAACCGGTTTCCATCAGCTCCGTATTGCAGAGGATAGCATTCCTTTGACACCGTTCCGTACTCGTTATGGATCTTATGAATGGCTTGTTATGCCATTTGGTTTGACGAATGCTCCAGCTTATTACGTTGACCTTATGAATCGAGTTTTCAAAGACTTCCTCGATCGAATTGTTCTCATCTTTATTGATGATATTCTTATTTATTCTAAAACCGAGAAGGAGCATGAAAATCATCTTTGGATTGTGTTGGAAACTCTTAGGAGCAACTGATTGAAAGCAAAGTTTTCTAAATGCCACTTTTGGCAATCTCGTGTGAAATTTTTGGGGCATATTATTTCTAAATCCGGAATTTCCGTGGATCCTTCAAAGATTGAAGCGATTCAAAATTGGAAGAGACCGGAGGGTGTGACAAAAATTCGTAGCTTTCTCGGATTGGCGGGCTATTACCGTCGGTTCATAAAAAACTTTTCTAAAATTTTCGTGCCTCCTACTAATTTGACAAAGAAGGGAGTTAAGTACATTTGGTCAAACAAATGTGAAGCTGCTTTTCAGAAATTAAAAGAACTCCTCTCCGATGCTCCTATTCTTGTGATTCCCGACGGGAACCAAGATTTTATTTTTTATACCGATGCTAGTCGTGTTGGTTTGGGTGCCGTTCTCATGCAAAGGGAACGTGTTATCGCTTATTCTTCTAGGCAATTAAAGCCTGCCGAGACAAGATATGCCACTCATGATTTAGAGCTCGCGGCTATTGTTTTCACCCTTAGAATTTGGCGTCATTATCTTTTGGGAGAGAAATTTGTTCTCTACACCGATCATAAATCTTTGAAGTATTTATTTTCTCAAAAGGAACTTAATTTGCGACAACAACGTTGGCTCGATTTCCTCGCCTCTTATGATCTTGATATTCTTTATACTCCCGGAAAGGGAAATCTTATTGCCGATGCCCTTAGTCGTAAGCAACAAGCGGTTGTTTCCATGATGATATCCAAATGGAATGTTCTCGAGACTTTGTTCACTTGTGAGATTTGAGATCGTGATACCGAGTTATGTTCATCTCTTGTTTTGTGTAGCCTTGAGACTCATCCTTCTCTTTTAGACCACATTCTTGAAGCTCAAAAGCATGATCCCGAATTGGTTCTTCTTAGCCAAAGTTGTATGGATAAAATTGATATTGAACGTTTGAAAGACTTTGATATTGATGCTCGTGGCGGTATTCGAAAATTTGGTAGACTTATTATGTCAAATATTATTGATCTTTGTAAAGACATTTTAGAAGATTCTCATCGTTCTAAATTTACCATTCATCCCGGTAGTAGTAAAATGTACGCGGATATGAAGCGACATTACTATTGGGATGGAATGAAATCTGATATTGCCAACTTTATTAAGCGTTGCATGACTTGCCAACTCGTTAAGACTGAACATCAAAGGCCGGGTGGGTTGTTGCAACCTTTGGAAATTCCAATATGGAAGTGGGATCAAATTTCCAAGGACTTTATTGACGGTCTTCCCCGTTCTCGTTTGGGTCATGATAGCCTATGGGTGATAGTTGATAGACTCACAAAGTCCGCCCACTTTATTCCTGTTCGGTCCAATCAGACCGTACATATTTTGGCTTAACTCTTTGTCAAGGAAATTGTTAGATTGCAAGGAGTTCCTACTTCTATTGTTAGCGATCGTTATCCATTGTTTACTAGTGGATTTTGGAAGGGTCTTCAAAAAGCTTTGGGAACAAAGCTTAATTTTAGCACCGCTTATCATCCTCAGTCCGATGGACAAACCGAGCGTGTGAATCAAACTCTTGAAGACCTTCTTCGTGCATGTGTTCTTGATTTTGGTGGAAGTTGGGAAGATCATATTTCTCTTGTTGAGTTTTCCTATAATAATAGCTTCCAATCTAGTATTGGTATGGCACCTTTCAAGGCACTCTACGGAAGGCCATGTCGATCTCCTTCGTGTTGGCTTGAAGCCGGTGAGAAGCTGGTTTTAGGTCCAGATTTTATCTGTGTTGCCACAGAAAAGATTGACCTTATTCGTCATAGGATGAAAGAAGCTCAAAGTAGACAAAAATCCTATGCCGATAACCGAAGAAGGAAATTAGAATTTTCTGTGGGAGATTTGGTGTTCATTCGTGTTTCACCTATGAAGGGTGTTGTGCGTTTCAGTCGATCGGGAAAATTAGCACCTCGATATACTGGTCCATTTCCCATCACCGAACGCTTTGGTTCCGTGGCTTATCGCCTTTTATTACCGGCTCAGTTTTCTGCTATTCTGACGTATTCCACATCTCTCAACTACGGAAATGCCTCCGTGATTCCGATTCAATTCTTGAGCCCGGTGTGATTGAAGAAATTGAAGTTTCACCTAATTTAACTTATGAGCAACATCCTATTCGTATCATTGCTATGGAGGTTAAACGCCTTCGAAATAAAGATGTTCCTCTTGTGAAAGTTCAATGGTCCTCAAATCCTAAGGATTGCTCTTGGTAATCCAGAGAATTCATCGAGCGAACACATCCGGACTTACTCACTCATGCTCCTTAAGGTGAACTTCTTTTTTCAAATTTCTTCTTTTTGTGTTGTTATGCTTTTATGGTTGTTACTAGTTATTTATTTCTTAAAGATTACGAGGATGCAATTTCTTTAAGGAGGGGATTCTGTAACAACCCGCATAATTTACGATTGTATATTTAAATATTTTATTTAAATATAGCATCGTTAATCAGATTAAAGTCCGAAAAGCTACTTTTTGTAAACAGTCAAATTGGGACTCGAGACCACTTCCATTGAGTCCAAAATAGTGTTTACAACTTTTTTGAGTATAAACATCGATATGTTTGGAGTCGAGTGAAATTTGCTATTTTTCACTTAGGGCTTTGGGCTTGGGTTTGGGTTTCAGCCCACTAACCCAACTCACCTTATATCCTAACTCCACCCCCTCTCCTCTTCGTTCATTCTATTATTTTCCTAACACTTCAAGCTTTAGAAAAATGGGGGAAGAGATTGGAAACTAAAATCCTAAGCCCTAGATTCATTTGCAAACTCAAGTTCTAGCTCCAAAATCTAAGAGAAGCTTTGGTAAGCATCCTCTTCATCTTCTCCATCTCATTTTCTCTTTAATTTCAGAAATTTCCTAAACCCTGACTTAGGAAATGTTTTTCCTTTTTAGCTTAGATTGAAGCTTCTTGGGTTAAAATTGAAGAGTGATTGTTCTTGCCTTGCTCTATAGCTTCTCTCTTGTGTTTTTGGGTTTAAAGGTGAGTTTTTGAACTCACATCTACTTCTATAGCTATCATTGTTGTTAGGTATGAATTCCTAACACTTTTCTATGTTCATTTGCTTTTGATTTGGATTGAATTGGTGAATATTCCAATTTTTGGTGTTTTGAGGTCAAATCTTTAAAAATCCAATCTTTGATGTTTGAACACGTTAGTGGGGTGTTTCGGAGGGCCATACAAGGCTGGGTTGTCGCTTGGTATAAATCCTTTGTCGTTGTTGCTCGCTCGTTCGCTTCCATCGCGTGTTATGGGTTTTGCCCCATAAGGGGGCTAGGCTGAAACTGATGCTGAAGCAGGTTCAGTCGACTGAACTAGGAGGTCAGTCGACTGAACCAGGGTCATAAAATTCTCTATCCCCGTATCAGTCGACTGGCCTTCTGGTCCCGTCAACTGACTTGGAAACCTGCAAGTTTCCAGGCTTTGTGTCAGTCGACTGACCACCTGGTCCAGTCGACTGACCTGCTTGCTTCAGCCCCATTTGCCTATTTTGCTTGAGATTCCAATGTTAATCGATTCGTGATTATCCGATTTGTTGTTATCATTTATTATTGACTTTGATGACTTCTATTTCGGGATTTTTGGGTATATCCGTTTTGATGGATTCAGCATCGATTTCTATGGATTTGATTCACGTCTTCGTATGTGAATTTTTGGTGATTGATTGTTTCTACAATCATTTTTGTGACTTGTCACTTTAGAATACAAAGGTTTCTATACTAGTAGTAAATATTCAAACTCTTTCACGAAGATGATTTCAACCCTATTTTCTATAACAAAGCTCGTTTATAAAACTGTTTTCCAAACTATTAGTATATACAAACCTTTACCTCATTCGTATGAGAAATCTAATTAAACGGTTTAGTAAAACAAGTGGTATGAAACGCTTGCATTTACTTCGTCGGTTAATTCTTGGACTTGTTCGATCGAACTCTTGTGACAATTTTTGAGTGGAAATCTACAATTTGTTCGTAAATATTTAAGTTAAGCCAGTGGTTATGGGACATGAAGTTAAACTCTTATATTTACTTGCTTAGCATGATTCACACTTCTTATTGATCAATGGTGATCATTTTGTGGTTTAGACTAGCAATGTGTTTTGTCTCTTTGTCCACATGAGGGACTGTCCCTCGTTTTATTGAGTTTCGTCTCATTCTTTTATGGGCTAGCGACCCATGTTCTTTTATGGTGTTCGGTTCATCGGATGTACCGTCATTGTACTACATCGATGTCCCGGCTTTTTGGTTCATCGGACGTACCGTTATTGTACTGCGTCGTTGCTCCGAAATTATGGTTAGCGACCATGGAATAGCGTTCCATTTGTGATACACGTGTTGGTGAGTTTTCATGCTCCCGTTTGTGATAGGCCTCCCCCTTTGTGATTTCTGGATTTTTGGTTGATGGTTTCTAGAATTTTTGTTTCACCTCCTTTTGTGACTGGCAATGGTATGTTTGTCAGTATTTGGGGTTTGGTGAATAAAATAAAGAATATGACATTCTTTTTGGTACTTTGAGATTCTTGAGATATTGTATGACTTTGTTGTTATTAAATGTATACTTGTCACGGTATGGCATTATGGTTATCATACGTATTTGTTATATCTCTTACCCTATCTCATTTTATCTGATATTTATAGCTAGACTGATCCATTTATTATTTTTTTATTAAATAATACTCGGGTTAGACCGAGATGTTACAGGTGCTTCTGCTTGACTCCTCATATGGGACTATTATCTGACTTTTGGCTAACCACTTAGCATAGCATTTTTGTTTTTATACATTCGAGATATAGACTGCTTGATGTATAATTATTCTTTTGTCCAGCACTTGTACTTATTCTTTTATGATGTAGTGGATCTAGTTTGACCACTACTTTGATGTACACTTTTATGTGATATATTCATATCTGATTCCGCCTTTGTGATATGAATGTCTGTGACTGGTTTGTGTTATGTTTATTTCTATATTTGTTTCCGAAGGCCTCATAGCCACTGTGTGGTAGCTTTGAGTTTGTATTTGATATGTCGGATTTCCTCTTGAAATGAAATGTAAGTTATATTATCTGACATATCGGTACTCGCACAAAGAAATTACACAGATGGTCGCTCCTCAACAGCCTTATTCTTTGCGCTAGTCGACGGCATTACCACGTAGTGTCCTTGGCTAGTGTGATTATAGAGGTGGGGCGTCACCCTTTCGAAAGCATCCATTAAAAGCAAAGCAAGCGACATCTCTTTTGAAAGCAAAACAAAGACCTTCGGAAGCTATTTAAAATGGCCTTGACCCTTTCGAAAACATGGTTTCGACTCTATACCTTTCGCCTTTCCCTAATCCATTATATACCAAAGCATTGATACCATGTGTATTGGTTTCGACTTGGTTTGGGGTGAAAGTATGGGGTCGAAAGGTGGCCAACGGAAGTGGCGAAGTAATAAATTTGTACAAAACTGTTTTGTTGCCTTTTTAAGTAAATGTTTTTCAACTAACTTGCCTATTTGTAAAAATATAATTGGTTGCCATAAACTTTACCAAAATCTTTTCTAGAAGACAGCCGAATTCTTCTAGAATTGATTAAAAATAATTAACAAAGAAGCCCTTCCCTTTAGCAAAACAATTAAGACATTTAAGGCCTCCAACTTAATTAATTTAATTTCCATAGTAAATCACTTAGGAAAAATCTTCAAAAATTATCATAATTCACTATTAATATGTTATCTAATATATAAAAATTTCAGACCCAAAATCCTTGATATAATTATCGAAATAAATTTTAAACCCAATTATTTATACTTCCTTCAAAAATTCATATTAAATTATCCATAGCTTGGATAGTTATGAAAATTTAAATCCACCTCCAAAATAATATTTTACATAACATATTAAATCCTGATGGCATTCAAAACCCGATATATACGATTTTAACCTTAAAATCAAATTAAACATTTATCAAACATTCTTGTTTAAATCAAACATGGAATATAACCTAAGCATATCATCATTAAAATTATCAAAATGAATTTAAATATAAAACCTGAAATCAAATGTTCATGAAAAAAAATGAGATGGTTTTGATTATTATTCACCTTGCTTTGGATAAGGAACTTGAGATTTGATCTTAATTAATCCTCCTTTGATTGAATCCTAAGCTTTAGTAAATTTTTAATCTCTCTTTCCCCTAGGTTGTGGCCGACTTTGAGCTCCCCTTTTCTTATGTTTTGAACTATGAATGTATGGAATTAAAATGGGAATAATGGTTTAGGGGTTAAGGGATTATGGTGGATGGCTATTTCCCATAATACCCTTGCCTTATTCTCTTATTAGTTAACTTATAAAACTATTTCCATAAACCCATTCTTTTAATTTTTATTTAGTTAAACACGGCCTCTATTTAATTTTCAAATCTCAATCTCCTTATCACTCTAATCTTTACATTATACTATTTAATTTATCTAATTAAATCTTCTGAATAATGTTATTTAAAATTAGGGGTGTTACAAGCCTAAATGAGAATTACCTGTATTTTTCCAATGCTTGCTAATTACTTCTCCTTTTGATCATTGATGGAAACAGGCCCGACCCAATAATAAATTTGGGCCCTGGGAAATGTTATTGTAAAAGAAAGTAAGGTTTAAATTTGGGCCCTTTAGCAACAATAAAAATAATACATTAGCTACAAAACTAATAAGGGTAGGACTTGAACCTTGCACACCCAACTCATAAAGAAAACACTTAACCACACAAACCACTTGCACTTTGTTCATTTTTTATAAGCTTTAATAATTATAAAAAAATTTCAGAAAGTAGCGTCCTCCTTTAAATTTGGGCCCTGGCCCGTCATCCAGTTTGGCCATGCCCAGGGCTAGCCTTGGGTAAAAACCCCTAACTCATTAATAAATTGCACGGTTGAAAATGGAGATGAAATAGATACATGCAAGTCATTAGTAATCATGAATTTGCACGGCTCCTCTGCATATCCATCTTTATTTTCTCTCCGTGTACTCGGAAGCATTGGAGTTAATTCATATAACATTGCTTCAGTCCTATAATGACCATAACAATGACAAGATTATCCTTTAAGACAAATGTAACATGAAGAATACTGTGTTTGATGTTCCATTTCTTCAATAATCAGTGGATGATTTTTGCAACTAAAAAATGATGTGTTAAAGAATATAACAATTGACCTATCCAAGTCGATTAGGTCTTGATTAGTTAATAACTTTTAGCAGTCTTGTAATTAACTTCTGTATTTACGTGTTTTAGTTTGTAACAAGCATGTGCATGTGTGCTCTACACACACACAAGTGTATGCATGATCAGTTGTATATCTTCTTCTGGTCTAAATAATAAAAATAGTTTTGAGTTTTTTAATTTTCCATCTATCTTTACATCTTTCATAGTATCGGAGCATCCTCAAGCCTAATGGCAGATCCTACGCAACATTTGAACCATCTAGCCTAACAGTAAACTCATACAATCTTCATCATCCTCACCATTACCCCTTCAAACCCTCAAGAATCTCAATCAAGAACCAATCATTATTGAAACTAAAGCCTAAAATAACTCCTCCAATGGATCTATAAAAGAATTTGCAGAAATGAATTGAGAATGGAAAATGTAAGTAGATAATGTTCTTTTTATTGATATTTCTTCAATACATAATACAGAGATGAATGTACTGTATATATACTGACCCAAACACAATATTGGGCCGGGTTTACTTATCAAATGGAGCATACCACATTGTATTTAATGGATAAATATGTGCTGTACGAAAACTGCTGCAGCAAGGTATTCTTCAGTAGTTCCCCTCAAAGAGATCTAGGGTTTTTTTTCTTTCTCACTGCTCGAATTGCCTCTGGCGATTTTGCTGAAATTATCAGATTCCTTAAAAAAATTGCTTGAGAGAAGAGAGACAATAGATTTGGAGATGAGTATGATGGCGATTGGGTTCCAGTTGTGCTGAAGTTCCAAATCGACTCAAAGTCAGCTGCAACTGAAAGTGCCACTATTGAAGTTGCTTGATTAGTTTTTGGTTGTTGCTTGGTTTCCAGATCGACTCAAAAATTGGCCGTAACTAGAATCATCTTTGTCTTCATTGCATGAGATGATTTCTTGAGGGGTTTTAGCTTCCGTATCAGACTGTTCATGACTGGACTTACTTGTAGTGTACTCGATTTTGAGCCACTGTCTTTGCTAAGTAAAGTTCTTTGTTGACAATGACTTAGTCAGAACGTCAGCTCTCTGGTAAGCTGCAGGTAAGTGGTTTATATCAAGTCTTTGTTGCAGTACCTGTTCTCTAACAAAATACAGATCTAACTCCATGTGTTTGGTTCTTGAATGTAATATTGGGTTAGCTGTCAGTGACATAGTGCTTAGGTTGTCGCACCATATAGTAGATTTCTTGTTAACTTTGACGTGTAGTTCACTAAGTAATGATTCAATCCACATAACTTCGGCCGTTGCACTTGCAACACTTCTAAATTCTGCCTCTGTGCTAGATCTTGATATGGTAGATTGCTTCTTAGAGCACCATGACACTGGATTTTCTCCTAAATACACACAGTAGCCTGATGTTGATTTTCTATCATCCAAGTCTGTAGCCCAGTTGGCATCTGCATATGCATTAATGTTGATATTTTTACTTCTTTTGAATGTGAGACAGTAGTGTAAGGTTCCTCTTAAATATCTTAAGATTCTCTTCACAACCTTACAATGAGAATCAAGAGGAGCTTGCATGTACTGACATACTTTATTTACACTATATGCTATGTCAGGTCTTGTTATGGTGGCATATTGCAGTGCCCCAACTATACTTCTGTATTGTTTTTCATTTTCTATGATTTCACCTTGATGCTTTGATAAGTTGAGACCGCTGACCATGGGAGTAGGAAGTGGTTTGGCCTGATTCATGTTTGATCTGCTGAGAATTTCTAATATATATTTCCTTTGACTTAAGTGAATTTCTGACTCTGATGGCCTTTTGACTTCTATGCCTAGGAAGTAATTAAGGTCTCCTAAGTCCTTGATAGAAAACTGTTGATCCAGTTGCTGTATTAGTTGATTGATGCCATCTTCATTGTTACCTGTGATTAAGAAATCATCAACATATATAAGTATGTATATTACTGAATCATTTTGTAATTTAACAAATAAAGAATTATCAGATTTGATAGGATGATAGTTCAGCTTGGTTAAAGTTGACTTGAGCTTTTCAAACCAAACTCTTGATGCCTGTTTCAGACCATATATAGCCTTGTTCAGTTTTCACACAATTTCATTGCTGTTACCATGATTGTACCCAGGTGGCTGCTGCATATAGACTTCTTCGTGTAGTTCACCATTTAAAAATGCATTATTTACATCCAGTTTCCTGATTCTCCATTTGTTGTGTAAGGCTATACTCAACACGATTCTGATTGTGGTTGGTTTGATGATTGGAGAAAAGGTCTCAGTAAAGTCGAAACCATGCTGTTGAGTATAACCTTCTGCTACCAGTCTGGCTTTGTACTTGTGTATAGCCCCATCAGCATTTCTTTTAAGTCTGTATGTCCATTTGCAGCCTATTATGTTCTTATCTTTTGGTACAGGGACAAGTTCCCAAGTTTTGTTTTTGATGAGAGCATTGTACTCCTCATCCATAGCAGATCTCCATTTATTGTTCATTACAGCTTGATCATATGTTTCTGGTTCTTCTTGATTCAAGTTAGCTGTATATATTTTTGGCTTGAATATGCCCTTCTTTGATCTGGTAATCAAGTGATGTTGAGTTTGTGCAGGTACAGGTTGACTTGGATTTATTTCAGTGACTCTTTCTTGAGAACTGGATGAAATTGCTTCATCCAGTTCTTGACATATGTCCTACTGATGATTGTTCTCATGTTCAGAGGTCAGACTGGCTTGTTCATGACCTGGTCTGCTGTTGGACACAGTGCGTGGTGAACAGCTTCCACCTGAGTTTCTTTCAACCTGTGTTCCTGCAACTTCATATGGTTGCAAGGGTATATCAGGTATAGAAAATTTTGGATTATATACCTTTTGAGATGTTTTTACCTCTGTGCCTGCAAAAAGAAAAACTTGTTCATTGAGCATCACATGTCTGGATATGATAATTTTTCCATTGCTGGTTAGACACTTGTAACCTTTTTGATTCGAAACATAGCCAAGAAAAGTACATGGAGACGATCTAAAATCTAACTTGTGTGTATTATAAGCTCTTAGACAGGGAAAGCATAAACATCCAAAAAAAATTAGATGATGGTAATCAGGCTTTATGTTAAATAATTTTTCAAAGGGACTTTTGTTAGCAAGGACTTTAGTTGGCAGTCTATTTATTAGATAAACAGCAGTACTAAAAGAGTCTGGCCAAAATTTCAATGGGAGAGATGCATGAGCAAGTAATGTTAATCCAGTTTCTACAACATGTCTATGTTTCCTTTAAACTAAGCCATTTTGCTCAGAAGTATATGGACACGTGGTTCTATGAACTATGCCTTTCTTGTTAAAATAATCATTAAGTGGTTTAAATTCAGTTCCACCATCCGTTTGTATTATTTTAACTTGATGATTAGTTTGCCTTTCAGCTTGTGAAATGAAGTGTATAATAGTGTTGCATGTTTCATATTTAGATTTAAGAAAGTAAATCCAGGTATGTTTGGTATAAGCATCAACAAAGGATATATAATATTTAAAGCCATAATCTGTACTGATGGGTGCTGGTCTCCACAAGTCAGTAGCTATCATCTCTAAAGGTCTGGTATATTTATTTTGAGAGTTTTGAAAGGCCAATTTGTGGCTCTTACCCATTTGACAAAAAGTACACATATAAGGTAAATCAGTATGCCTGAAAGGAATTTTATTATCATTAAAATTTGTCTTACAATGTTAGCATTAGGATGACCTAATTTCCAATGCCATATATCAAAAATACTCTTGCCACTTTCAGTTTGAGCAATCACAGAAACATTACAACTTTTTTGTTAGCTTCAGAATTCTTTGTATTATATAGCCCCTTATATGCTTCACCCTGCAGAAGAATGTCCTTAGTTAGTATATCCCTAACTAAGCAAAATTTGGGGTAAAATTCGAAATAAACAATGTTATCACTTGCAAACTGTGATACACTTATTAGATTCTTTTTGATATGAGGCACTCTTAATAAATTATTAAGATAGAGTTGCCTTTCACCTTTTATGAAGGTAATACCGGTATGTGTTATATTTATTGGCTCACCATTCCCCATGTGTATAAACCGATTACCTCTATATTCCCTGTTGCCGAGATTCAGGTTATCCAAATTACTTGTCACATGATTTGTGGCTCCAGAATCTGGATACCAGTTTTAATCCAGAATGTCTTCAGTTTTGGCAACATCATTCTGGTGAGAATTCCCTGAACTTTCTGTTGTATTCTTTGAGTCTGATTGCATACTTGCGAGGTTGGCAGTTGGATTGTAGTTTCTTTGATTGTTGTTGACACTTTGACTATTTGGTGTATAATTGAGATCAAGTCTGAAATAGCATTTTGGTGCAATATGGCCATATCTTTCACAGATTTGACATCTTGGTCTGTTGCTATTGTTGAATCTGCCCCCTCTGCCTCTGCCTCTGGAATTTAGACCCCCTCTTTGATAGTTTTGATTTAAATTTTCTCTGTTTTGATTTGAATACCCTCTGTTTTAATTTCTGCTTCTTGACTGAGAGGCAAAATTTATTGACATGTCTGAATTTAGAGGTTTTCTTTGTTCTATTCTTCCTTCATGTGCAAGTAGAGTAGCATGAACATATTGTAAAGTTGGTGTTGTCTCTTTAGATAGGATTATTGCAGTAACAGACTCATATTCCTCATCTAATCCATTCATGATGCTTAAAATTTGTTCATTGTCTGAAACTTTGTGACCGGCTGCCTCAAGAAGGTCGCAATAAGTTTTCATTTTAGAGAGATACTCTCTCATGGACAAGTTGTCATTTCTTTGATTTTGCATAGGTCTCTTGTAATGCATTACCTTTGCTGCAGACTGAGAACTAAATATTCGTTTAACAGCTTGCCAAATTTCTTGTGAAGTTTTGCAGCCCACTAATTGTGGTAAAAGATTGACATGAATGGATGATAATAACCAGGCACAAAGCAGGCTGTCCTGTCTTGAATATGATAGATATTCTTTATTCTTGATTAATGTGCCTTCACTATCTGCTGTGTATCTTTCAGGGATGGTTGCTGTGCCATAAATGTAATCTTCTAGTCCATAACCTCTAATGGCAGTTTCAACATGAAATTTCCAAAGTAGATAATTTCTTTCGTCGAGTTGAATGTAGACTAACTAGCTTTGAGGATTTATGAGTGACTTGATTGAATCATCTTGAGAATTTTGATGTGTGGCACTAGATTTCGACCTTGTTGGTGAAGCATTTGATGATTGGTTTTCATGGTCAGATGTCATGGTTGATTGTGGGTGAAGAAAACAGATCAAGAAAGTAAAAGAAAATTAACACTTTCTTGAGTGCAAATTTTGATGTAGACAAGAAACTGGAATATTTGACAAGAACAGTGAAGGAGCAGAAAGTGAACAACAAGAATCTGATACTTTCTTGATGATAAGAGCTGATGCAGCCAAAGGGGAATGATGAAATGGTCTCTGACCCACTTTCTGGCACGGCACGGCCTCAAGATTCAAGATATGCAGTCAAGAAACTGCACTTCAGTGGGTAAGGTAAAGAAAACTTTGGTGATGAGATCTTCTCTGAAAAGTTTAATAAACAATCTCCTGTGATGAATTAATAACTGAGGAGAAAACTGCAGCTGCCACCAAGTGATGAGGCTTCTCTGATGGTGGTTTAGGCGAGGCAGTAATGGTGATGAGTTAAGCCGTTAGGCAATGATGCTCTGATACCATATAAAAGAATTTGCAGAAATGAATTGAGAATTGAAAATGTAAGCAGATAATGTTCTTTTTATTGATATTTCTTCAATACATAATACAGAGATGAATGTACTGTATATATACTGACCCAAACACAATATTGGGCCGGGTTTACATATCAAATGGAGCATACCACATTGTATTTGATGGATAAATATGTGCTGTACGAAAGCTGCTGCAACAAGGTATTCTTCAATAAACTCCTCCAATGCATCAGATCAAGACACTGGCCACCGACTAACTCCTCAAAATCAAACAGCTAAGAAACCTTAGACAATTCACTTAAAACAATAATTAACCCCCAAAGTACAACCCTTATCACCGTCCAACTTGATGAAAACAATTACCTACTATGGAAATTTCAAATAGAAACTACCATTAAGGGATATGGACTTGAGAGCTTTGTCCATGCCACATCCCCAATCCCTTCAAGATTCATTACAAATTCAGAAGGAAAACTCATTAGCAACCAAGAATTCACCACATTTCAAAGAGAAGATCACCTCTTATCCTTATTGCTGCTATCCTTCATTAATCCTAACCTTCTACCTCAACTAGTAGGCTATAACTCACTACATGAAATATGGGAAAATATTCAACAGGCCTTCAGCTCACAATCTGCAGCCGAGATAATGTTCTGTAAAAAACAGATGTAAAGCATGAAGAACAACATGTCAATGAGAGATACTTAATAAAAGTAAAGACAATATGTGATACTTTGGGTGCAGCTGGACATCCCATATCAGAAACTGAATAATTTTTGACAATCTTGAATGGAATTGATGAAGATTATAAAGTAGCTATAACAGTGATATCATCTCAAGAAGTAACACCATCCCACTAACATGTTCACTCCACATTATTATCACATGAAGGAAGACTGGACCAAAAGGCCATGACAACATCAGATATATCCATTAACTACCTCTAAAATTCCTAGAATCAAGGCAACAAACTGCAAAAGCAGTAGAAACAGTGGAAGAGGACAATTCACAAATAGAGGAGAATGGTATTCAAGATGAAGAGGAAGATATGGTAGATCGATGGAGTAATAAGTCAAGGCCTGGATGCAAAATTTATGAAAAGGATGGTCATACAGCAGCAAGGTGCTACTTCAAATTTGATACTCAATTTTCTGTCCCTCAAATGACCAACACATCCAACACAAATCCAAGAAACAATGTTATCAATGCCAATCTAGCTAAACTGAATCAAGAAGGATGAATCAGTCAAGAAGGAGTGAATCTTATAGCATATCAAGATCTTGCAAAGTCAAAAGACATTGCTAATGAAAGCTGGTATCCATAACATCTCGTACCTACCATTTTGCAGCGGTGTAAGTATAATGCACATACCTTGAGGAAAGCTCAATAAATATGTGCATGTATCTTAGCCACCCTATCTATCTATATATTAACAATACTACATATAACACCTCTAGCTTGAATAAATCTTAACAACCAAAGATGCAAGTAATTTATTAATATATAAATGGTAGAGGACAATAATTATATTAAAGATTCATAACATTTATACATTCAATTGAATGATGTCGACCTATGAAATAATGTATCTCTTATCAAATACCCTTATGGTTCAACTTTCAAAAACATCTAAAATAACAGTATACGTACTATAGGTATGTTTTTATTCCTTAATTCTATTTTGGAATTATTATTATTCCATATTTTTGTTATACACTCATATTCAATAAGTTTAATTCTTGTACAATAATTTATAGTTCTAATTAACTTATATAATAGTCTTATGTATGATCTTAGGTTAATTTTATTAATTAAATCTTATTTAATCAATTAATTTAATTAATTAACATTTTAATTAATTTTTGTTTATTTGTTTTAAACATTTTAAATTTAATATGTATACTGTAATATTTATAGTTACACACATATATCTTAATATATGTACATTATATTATTTACTAATTAACATCTAATTAATTTTATAATTAATTATAATTAATTTTGAAAATTATATATATGTAATTTAATATTATTTAGTTAACTTTTAATTATTTAATTAATGTAATTAACTATTAATAATTTTCAAAAATATTTATTTAATTTTCAAACCAATTTTTGAAAATCATTTTATAACATTTATAAAATATTTACTTATTTTAAATTTAACCTTTGAGATTTAAAATATTATTTTAATTTCAAAACTTAGCTCAAGTTTCAAATCAATTTGGGTCTTTATACTTGGGATAACCTTTGGGTTACTTCACCTTTCGGGCTAGGCCAGTAGCTAGGTATGGTAGAAAACTTGATTACCCAAGCCCAATCTTCGATACTACTTTTTTGGACATCCTACTAAATATGTAGATTTTAATAAGTTGGCCATAATATTGCTAATTTAGACTGTATGGTCTATTAGGCTCTAATACCATTGTTGGAACTTGGTCAGCATGTAGTAAGTTAAATGGGTAAATTTAGAAGAAAAAAAATTAATTTTAGATCTTAATGGGCAAATTGATTTCACCCAACCTGACTAACTTTTAAATAAAATCTTTAATTATTTAATTAACTAATATAAAGATTTGATTTTTATAAAGATATATACGAAGTGTATATATGTAACAAATACACACATACGTGTAAGTGTACGTGTAATATACAGATGTGTGCATGGTTTAATGTGCCCAAATACAAGTGCTAAGGTTTACTCTATGACGGACACACTAGCCCTATTATATACATATTTGTTGTCTATTATTAATTTATTATTGCGTGTGCACACATACACAAATATATGTTTGTGTGTGTATACAAATACATATGTATACACACACATATGTATTTTTTTTTTGTTGTAAATGGGTAAAGATTTTATTAAGGCATTACAGCCCAAAGATTTAGCCCAGGTTGGACCAATACAAAGTACAGACAACAATAAAGTAACTAAACCCTTTCCATAAGGACAACTTTTACATCGTCCTCACTCAAACTGCTCAAAGTCATGGCGGCTGATAACTCGTTCCTGGGATTCCTTCCTCTGGATAGTTCCGATCCTCTTCTATAACACAAGCTGCGTCTTGTACCTGCCTGGTAATATGATTCCCCTTAATCCTTTTAAGAGTTAACTGCATGTCTCCTATTGCTAGCTTGCTAACTTCTATTTGTTTTCTATGTTTGCTTTGGAAAATTCTACGGTTCCTCTCCTTCCAAATATTCCAAACAGTCACAGTGATGGCGATTTTGTTCAATTTGGATTCAATGTCTTTGTCACGACCTCTTTGAGTCAGGTAATCGATTTGTTCAACTAGATTATTAGAGTGAGGAGTTAAGTTTAAGTAATTGTTGCACGAATTCCACACCAGATTAGCATAAGCGCATTCAAAGAATAAGTGTTCATGCATTTCTAAACTCTGATTGCATAGGATACAAACGGTTTCATTTATCAATCCCCATTTCGATAACCTATCTCTGGTAGGTAATCTTTTCAGTATCGCTTTATAAGCAGTGAATGCCATTTTCGGGTTATTAACATGATCCCATATGATTTTACTCCATGTTGCTAAACTGTCTTTTAGCCTGATTTCATTCCAAGTAGCCTTAGTGGAGAAGTCTTTACCAGTAGGCTTCCAGACCCATAAGTCCATTTCTCTGCCATAATAAATAGGCATATATTGAATAACTTCCTTTTTATCTTGATTTATTGGCAGAGAAGAACAATCCCACCTATTGTTTCTTATCACATCTTTCACTTTATTATTCGGACATCCAAAGTCAGAGAAAGTATGAATTCCCAATATGTCAATCAATGATTCACCTTGAATCCAAGGATCTCTCCATAAGTCAGTTTCCATTCCAGTTGCTATTTCACGAGTACAAAGTGAAGCTAATATGTCTCTGGTCTTCAATATTGCCTTCCAATTTGTTGAAGCATTATTGTCAATGGGCATTTGCCAGAAGTTACCTTTGATGTATCTTCTCCTCATCCAATTACCCCATAATCCTTTCCCATTAATAATTCTCCAGGCTTGTTTGAGGGTGTGGACTGTTCTCATGTCTTTAAGTCTTCTAAGACCCACACCCCCTTCATCTTTGGGCCTGCATAATTTGTCATATTTGATCTTATGTAGACCACCTTTCCAAATGAAATCAGCACAAACCCTTTCAATTTTTTGGATAGAAGCATCAGGAAGTTGAAATGTTTGCAGCCAAAAGTTAACTTTAGAGTGAATAACAATGTGTACCAATTCAATTCGACCTACAAGAGACAGCAGTTTGGAACCCCATCCCTGCATTCTATCCCTGATAGAAGAGATGAGGGCTGCACATTCTTTGTCTGTAATTTTATTTGAAGATAATGGAATCCCTAAGTATTGGACTGGCAGGTTACCTTGCTTCACTTTTAAGAGATCCAGCACCTCTACTCTCCTTCTACATGTTTTGTTAAAATAGCATTTGGTTTTCTGTTCATTCAGTTTTAGACCAGCACACTTTTGTAAGTTGATAAAAATGTCTTTGATTGCTAAAGCTGATTCATTACTGGATTTTATACAGATGAGCAAGTCATTTGCATAGAGTAAGTGACTCACAGTAGGCTGGAAGTTAAATATAGTCTGAATAAGCTTGTGATGAGTAGCCAACTCCATTTGTAAAGTGAAGTATTCCATGGCAATTGCAAACAGATAAGGGGATAGAGGGTCACCCTGCCGAATGCCTCTATTGGACCCAATGAAACCTTTTGGTATGCCTTTAATCAGGATAGAGAAGGTAGGTGTAGATATACATTCGTTTATTAGACTCACAAATTTTGTAGGAAATCCCATAGCAAAGAGCATGTGGATAATAAATTGTCTACTAATTTTATCATATGCTTTGTGGAGATCAACTTTTAGACAGAATTTATCAGTGCCTGGTTTATTGAAATTCCTTACCAATTCATGTGCCATAAGCGAAATTTCAGAGATGCTTCTACCTTTAATGAAAGCGCTTTGAAAAACGAAAATGAGATCAGGTAAGATCATCTTCATTCTGTTGCATAGAATCTTGCTTAGAATTTTGTATATCACATTGCAACAAGCAATGGGCCGATGATCCTCAATTTTTGATGGATTATCTATTTTAGGGATAAGGCAAATGAAGGTGTGATTGATTTCTTTGAGAAATTTTCTAGTTTGTAGAGTTTTTTGCATAGCTGATATAATTTGTTCTTTTAGGTCGCTCCAATGGAGAATGTAGAATTTGGAGCCGAATCCGTCGGGTCCTGGACTGGAGTCGATATGGATGGAGTTCAGAGCTTCCAAGACTTCAGCCTCAGTAATTTGCCTGGTTAGCATCCTTCTGCCTTGGGAATTAACCTGTCTCCTGCATTGAATGCTTGGTAAGTTAGTACAAACTTCACCATTAAACAAGTCGTTATAATATTTGATTGCTTGCTCTTCAAATTCTGCTGCATTGATTGTTAAGTTTTCTTCCTAGTTAATAATATGTATGTTATTGTTCTTATTGCTGCAAATAGCCATTTTAGCATAAAAGAATTTAGTGCATTCATCCCCTTCAGTTATCCATTTCTCCTTTGCTTTTTGTTTGAGTTCAGCAGCTTTAGTTCTAAGAGCTTCTTTTAGATTGCTTTGACTTTGATAATAGTTACGCCATGTGTTGTCATCATCAGTTCCATTATCTATCACAGCCAGGAGTTCTTCACATTTCCCCTGCAAATTAGAGATTTGATCTCCTTCATTTGGTCTACATCTGTTCCAATTCTTTATGTCAATTTTAACTTTTTTTATGAGTTGAATTAATTTATAACATTAAGAACCCTCGACCCTTGGTAATTCGTTGAATTTTGTAGCTTCTTTGTAACCTTCAATTTCATGCCAGTGATTGCAATATCTGAACGGCTTGCCTTTGATTACCAGACCTTTTTCTACTAAATCAACAAGAATAAGACTATGATCACTAGTAGATGGGGGGAGAATGTTTACTCTAATGTTTGAAAACATAGTAATACACTTCACATTTACAAGCACTCTGTCTAATCTGCATGATATCCTTTTGTTTTCACCACTTCTCCATGTGTATTTCAGGCCACTGTGGACAGGTTCAAGCAACCCCGCTTCTATAATGCAGTTATTGAATTCCTTTAACTGGGAAACTCTCATGGTAAGACCTCCTTTTTTCTCCTTTGCTCTGAGTACTGAATTGAAATCCCCTAGCGCAATCCAAGGGTTGTTAGTAGTTTTACCTATATCTTTGATAGCTTGCCATAGATTAATTCTTTGAGATGCCAAGTTACTAGCATAAACACAACTCAAAGTCAATTTCAGACCACCCATATTAGTAGCTTCTACTGTTATGTGTTGATCATCTTTCTTCTGGAGGCTGATATTCCAGTTTAACTTATTCCATAGTAATAGGATACGTCCTTTACCACCTACATCATTATTATGCATAAAGGACCATTCCTCTCCCAGAGAATCAGTAAAAAAGGATAGATTATCATTATCAAATTTATTTTCTAAAACACTTATAATAGAAGGAGAATAAGTTCTCCTCAAGTTTAAGAGGTCTAAACGTCTAACATCAGTATTTAGACCTCTTACATTTCAGCTAATTATTGACATTTGGAGATTGAAGGCCTACTCCTCAATTTCATAGGAAAAACCTCACGATTTAACTTCGTCATTCCTTTAACCTCTGTATTTTGGAATTGTTTAGAGTATTCTAAATTGGTCTTTGTGAATTTATTAGGTGTACTTTCCTCTATATCTGTATCTGAGTCTAGTTTATCCAGATCAATTTTGTTTAGCTCATCTATTTCATCTGATGTAGCAGGCACTAACTCTGGTGACTTCCCAGCAGAGATATGGTCCATTGAAGTTTCCACAGTATTTACCAATGATGGGTCAACTGCCTTTTCTTCATCTTCCAGATCATCAGGTGTTTCCACAAGTGTTTCCTTTTGGTTACTAGCTGCTATGCTTGAAAGTTCTATGTGTATAAGGGTCTCTTCAGTACTAGGTTCTATCTGTGCCTCATTTTGTTGTATATTTTGTGTAGGCTCGGATTGACTGGTCTCTTTTATTTGTTTTTGTCTCCACACCTGCTTAATGGGGTCTATTACAATTTCACACTGTTCTGTAGAATGTCCAAAACACTTACAATTGGTGCAGACAGGTGGGATGTGATCATACTCTACTTCCTGTATATATATATTACCACTTCTATCTTTGGCACGAACTTGCTTTTTGATAGGATCACTAGCTTTAATTTCTACTAAGACTCTAGCAAACTTCAGTCTTTTAACATTTCTAGTGTAGTCATCCATGGCCAGGGAGGTTCCAATAAGACTTGCAATTTTGCTAATTCCACGCGCATTCCACAGGGATAGGTCAAGATTCATCAGTTTAACCCATACAGGATGTGTTTCCAACATATCTCTCTCAAGTCTTAGGTTAGGTTCTCATTTCTTAGTGAAAACGAGTTTGTTATCAATGAACCAAGGACCTCCTTCCAGAACCTTTTTACAATCCAGTTCATTACTAAATTTAATAAGATAAAAACCATTTTCTCTTGGAAATACATCCCATTTACCAGAAGGTTTCCATTCTCTTTTAATGTAAGCATTGAGATGTATATAATAAGGTCTTTTCCCAGCTACATAGATATAAATGGACGTACCCCACATGCTTTTAGCTGAATTAAATACCTCTTCATCCAGATCCGCAAAGGGACCCTCAGCATCTTCTAGGGGTTCGAAATTATTAACCCCACCTTCTATACGCATATTACCTGCAATAGCATCTGCCCACGTCCTTTTCCCTTCCTTGAATTCTGGTTTGTTGATTCTAGAGCCCACTGAAGATACGTGCTGATTGGGATCCTCTCTCCTATATTGCTGCAGATTCTCCCCAATTGGACGCTTTCCTTTATTTTTGTATATAACTTTTTGCCATCCTGTGTCGTCTTCTTCTTCGATTGCGGAAGATTCGCCGTTAGTGTTTCCTGCAGTTTTAGGAGTTGTCGCCATACACACATATGTATATGTATATGTGTATATATATATGCATAAATATATATAAATGCATAAATATTAAAAAAAAATTAGCAAAGGCAATATTTAAAATATACATTTAATTGGAAATGTCGACTAATTCAACTAATTCAAATATCTTAAGGTAATTTTAAGTTTTAAAATCAGATCTAGAGTTACAACTAAAACTATTACAAAATTTAAAATACTAATATATTTAATATGCATACACACACAAACATACATATGCATACTTATATATGTATGTATGTATTTCAAACATATATTTTACGTTTAATTTTAAAATTATTTGTAAAATATAAATTTCGAAATGTATAAAAATAATATGAAAAATTATGTTTTTTTACTTTTGGCCAAAACACTTTTTTTTTAAAATTAAATCAAATCCATGGGGATTAGAACAAAAACTAAAAAAATTATAAACTCCATGCGGATTTTAAGATAAAATATGTTTTTAACTATAATTTCCATAAACAATATATATTTATGAAATTATATATGCATATATATATATATGCATAATGATTTCATAAGATGTTAGAATTATGCATATAAATATAAACATATTTAATTTCAATTTTTATTACAAATATAAATAAATAAATATAATATTTTTAAACACACATATATAAACATATATATATATATATATATATGAATAAGATTTAATAAAAAAATGACAAGCACCATTGTCCCAGTGGTTAAGTGCTTCGACTTTGGTGCGAGAGGTCACAAGTTCGAAACTTGCATAGCGTGGTTCGAACATTTATTGACATGTGTTATTTGTGGTATGTTGTATCTAAGTACCATTTCAAAAAAAAAGATTTAATAAAAATGTATTTATATGAAGTATATATGTAACTACAAATTATAAAATACAAATTTTAATATAAGAATTATTTTAAAACAATATTGCTTTCGAATCCTATTTCAATAAAGTGGCTGAAAGAGAAAAATTCACATATCGAATAATTTTTTTAATGTGTATGAATGTATACATATATAAACCTAATAACGAATAAATATATAAATCATTGATATATTATGTATCTAATCTATACGCATGTAATAACATAAATGAATGCATATAGAAATAAATATTGATTAGATATTACCTATATTGTGGTCTAGATATTGCACCTTGAATGTTAAATTAGAATCTCCTTGGATCGAATCCTTACTTTCCAAATAGCAACTAACCAAAGATATCAACACATTTTTGATATAGATTGAATTTGATTAATTTAATTTGTAAACATAAGAGGAGGAGGTCCTATAATTTTTGGCCTAAACAATGCGGAGGAGGAGGCTAAAAAGTTAAAACTTCAAATGAAGTGGGATGATGAGTTTAGATAGGCAATAAAAGGAGTAAAAGGAGGACCTTGATCTACCTTTTTACCTATTCTCCTTACCATGTCAAAATCCATATTTCAAACAAATAGCACACCCCCTCCATATATTGCCATCCATAACAAAGGGACAAATGACCCAAAACCATTTCCAAATCCAATCAGTATTTACACAATTTAAATCTTTTTTGAATGTTTATCGATATCATATATCGATACGTACATATATAACTTTATATATGTACATAATTAAAAACCGATTCAAATAAATCAAATAAAATTATGTAATTAATATTCCATAAATATTAATTTTTAATTAAATCGTGTGGTTTTATAGAGTATTCAATATTTTGGTTGTGCGACTTATAGACGTAAATTCAGTCAGCGATTAATATTGAATAATTCGAATTTAATGGTCGTATGTCACCTTAGAGAGTTGTGTGATAATTTAGTCGAATTTATCACTTACGTAATTTTCCGTAAAATTTAGTTTTACTATTTAAAACGGTCCCTGGTAGTGACAATTATTTACACCAATTCTCTTCGTTAAAACTATATCACATTAGGACCTATTGAATTTGGTTTTGGTCAAAATTCAAATATCATCCAAATTCAACTTGTAAAATCTAAACAAAAAGTTTTTGGTTCAATAATACAAATTATTATTAACTGAATTGCTTCGGGCAGAGACTTTGACTTTGTGTATACTATAATTAACCGTGTTACTAACTTCATATAACTGACAAGCTACTAAATAGTGTTTCACTTCCAGTGCTTCAACTCAAACCCAACTATAACTGTTCGATGGATGTCGTGGTACGATTTTAACTATAATCGTGGTGAAGTGTCAACATTAAAGTTTAACGATATCCTCAAGTCGAGAGAACCATGTAATATTGACCTTCGAAATTTTCTGTTTGACCTTAGTTTTATTAACCAACGGAAAACTATTGAGTGAGTCATTATATAGTTATTCAATAACTATCAGCATAATCCCTTGGTACTCATAATGGCCATGGGTAATACACTGCCTAACATTTGAAGAGCGTTATGTAATCTAGTCTCAATGGATATATTGATATTCAGTCTCGATACATCTTGATAGGAATATTTTAAAACGATATGTTTATTTTTATTATGATAAATTTCTTATGATTACAACACATCGTAGTTACTATCACTCTAGTAAATATAATCAAATTAAACAAATAATTAATATAACACATTATAACAGTATATAATAGAAAGAAAAAGATAATTTTATTTTGAGAGTGATTTTTTTACACAGTTAATACTTAATAATAAATTATAGAATTGCCCATGGGACGTACTCTTAATTCTATCATCAGATCTATTACACCAATTGAGTTTTATTTGTGTCATAATAGTTGGTCTCTAATATATTAAAAGTTCTATATGGATACAAAAGTTGACACGGGAGATCTTCACAATTAGATCTCACATTGATTTCCACCTCCCATATAGGTACAATATAATACACATTTGATTTTTTATGCTTTTTTTTCTAAGAGCATTTTCAGTTGTCTACATAACAACAAATATATTACAACCATTATTAATTAAAGACAACTAGGTATTAATTCTATTCATGCATCAATAATCTCTTAAATGCGTGCGAAACAGATGTAAATCGGTATGAGTGTTTCAAGCAACAGCAAAATATCGCCCTAGCACATAATCAAAAACCTCAGTATGAATATGGATTTGACGTTCGAATCATCAAAGGAAAAGAGTTCGAGACGGAGGCTTGGCATTTCGACGCCATTCTTGAAATCAAGAAAAAAATTAAAAATACAAAGAAATCCCCACCTCAAACCAGATTTTGATATTCAACAATCAAGGCTAGCAGGCAACAAAGATACAGAAGCGTACGGCATCCTCCACGGTGCAAGAATCAAATTGCTTTGTTAGTCGGATTTCACAAAGGCGATCAAAGCCAAAGTTCCTGCAAAAGTTGTCTTATCCATAACCATGTCTCAATTGAAAAAACAACTCTCGGTAGACTGTGAAGCTATAGACACTGTAAGCCAATGGAAGAAAAAGATTCAAGAATCGGAGAACATCTTCGTGAACTAAATGGCGTTGTATTTAGGAGGGGAAGAGATGATGGATCAGAGAACGTTAGCTGAGTATGGAGTATCAGTTAACTCGGAGATAAGTGTTGTAGTTAAAAAGAAGGGATAGTTTGGCTCACATCCCTAACAAGTTTTAAAATAGATAAAACATCCTTCACAACCAACATTTACGTTTCCGCTCCCTATTTTCAAATTCACGCACGCAAAAAGTCCCAAATACCCTTTATGTTTTAAACTTTTCAAACGTGTATAACTTTATTTACAAAAACCGGATCAACATACCGTTTTCACCAAAAAATCACAAATTTTATGATCTTTAAAATGAGATCCATTGTTGATACCAAAAATTTATATTTGTATTAAAGGTGCAATTATTTCAAATATTTGCAGACAATTCAGCAAATATTGAACATTTCGATTTTTTTTCAAATTTATAAAAATTACACAAAATTCAGATATTTCTGCAACTATTGCATATATTTGCAGAAATTTGTTGCGATTATTTATAACTGTAAATATTAAAAATATCATATTTCATAAAAAAAACTTGATTCGTCTTCAATTTAATTGTTGTTTTCCATTTAAATCGAAAAATAAGAAAAAGAATTAGAGCTCGCAGTGAAACGCAGAGGTAATTTGAGGAATAAATTGGCTGAAAACAGAAACAGGGACGTAGAATATATATTTTTTATGACAGGGATCCGCTTTGAAATTAAGTTCCGTTTTAATGATGTGTGACTAATTTTCACTAAAAAGAATATGCGGTGTAGAACAATAATAATTATTGGAATTAATGCGCTTCCTTAGTCATCTAGAATTTTCTTAATGGCAGAAACCTTAGTTAAATGAAGTTAATTATTGTTAATAGTTCATAGGCTAAGTCTTTTGAGTTTTCTAGGAATGAATTTAATTCGAGTTAAAATATTTAGATTGTCAACAAAGAAAATAAAAGATCCCATAAAAACGGAAATGCGGACGGCTTTATTATACTCTCCTCGGGAGTTTATCGGACCGTCATGTTCTTCTGGGTCAAAAAAAATATATGTCTTAAATTTAAGGTAACTTAAATTATCAAGTTGCTTGTTCCCTCTTGTTAAAGTTAGCACATGTTTAAATGGACTAGGAACAAGTCTATCCTAGTTTATTGATCAAGAAATAAGTTAGTGGCTTGAGTTTAGAAAGTTGTTAGTTATTTTATTTCTTTATTTAAAGCTTTGTATTATTTCAATTAATTAGTAGAATAACAATGTAGTTCTTTTTGTTTAACGTTGTATCTCTCTCTCCTTTCTCTGTTTCAAATTCTAACATGGTATCAGAGCAAGGTTAGAGAGTAAAGGTATAGAGTCCTAGTCAGTTTCTTTTTTGTTATTTCATTTCTTAAAATAAAAGGTTCCCAAAAAGCCTTTTTTTCCTCCAAATAAATCACTGCCTCGAAGCACTCGCGATTGCTAGAATGATGAGAGGCCGTCGAATTTGACTATATCGTGCCACGTCGCAGTGCTAGGAGATGAACAGGTCGTTGTCTGAATCAACACTGCCGCCGCCCGAATCAACATTGATGCCGCCGTCTATTGAAGTGCTTGGATGTCAGTGAAGCTGCCACCGAGGTCTGGATTTGGAGTCGGAATTGGCATTGCCTGAATTTACTTCCACCATCGCCTGAAATTGCTTGCTTCAGAGATTGGTTTGACGTTGATGAATCTATTGCTATTTGGAGACGATGTCGCTTCTTGAGTTGTACTGTCACTGAGGAGATGAGCGTTGACAGGAGACTGAAGAGCTACGGTGTTGTGCTTGAAGATCTTGATGCTGGTATTGGGTTTTGCTCTGATGATGCCTGAAATTTTGCACCTTTGCTCGTAGCTTGCTTAAGAAGTCGATAGCGTGCTATGATTTCTATCGAGCTACCTTGGAAATGCTGACACGATGCTCTGTGTTAGTGATAGATTAGTCTGCTATATTGGAAGGCTGGAATTTAGCTGTGGATACTCAACTTTGTCAAGGCGAGAACCTTTGCATCAACTTTCACTGTGATTGGAGTATGCTTGATGTGTTGTTCATCGCTGGATGATGTTCAAGCTCTTGTGATATCTTGTTGTCTGGAAATGTGTGCGTCACTTAATGATGCCAAGATGATGGTATGTGAAGTAATGCTCTGGTTGATGCTTGTGTTTATATGGAGATTATCAATGCGAGTAGACGAAGCAATCAAGAACCTTAGTTCCTTGAAAGTTAGTAGTTGCATGTTGTAAACTGAATGTTAGCGCATTCAGTTTAAGGGAATGTGTTAAAGTTAGCATATGTTTAAATGGACTAGGAACAAACCTATTCTAGTTTATTGCTCAAGAAATAAGTTAGTGGCTTGAGTTTAGGAAGTTGTTAGTTATTTTATTTTTTTATTTAAAGCTTTGTATTATTTCAATTAACTACTAGAATAACAATATATTCTTTTTGTTTAACGTTGCATCTCTTTGTCTCTTTCAAATTCTAACACCTCTTAAGCGCCTGTGAAACAGATGTAAATCGGTATGACTATTTCCAGCAGCAGCAAAATATCACCCTAGCACACAATCAAAATCCTCAGTACGAATATGGATTTGACGTTCAAATCAACTAACGGAAGAGAGTTCGAGATGGAGGCTTGGTTTTTTCGACACCATTCTTGAAATCAAGAAAAAGATCAAAAAATACAAAGAAATCCCCACCTCAAACTAGATCTTGATATTCAACAATCAAAGCTAGCAGGCAACAAAGATACAGAAGCGTACGGCATCCTCCACGGTGCAAGAATCAAATTGCTTCGTCAGTCGGATTTCACAAAGGCGATCAAAGCCGAAGTTCCTGCAAAAGTTGTCTTATCCATAACCATATCTCGATTGAAAAAACAACTCTCGGTAGACTGTGAAGCTATAGACACTGTAAGTCAATGGAAGAAAAAGATTCTAGAATCGGAGAACATCTTCCTGAACAAAATGGCGTTGTATTTAGGAGGGGAAGAGATGATGGATCAGAGAACGTTAGCTGAGTATGGAGTATCAGTTAACTCGGAGATAAGTGTTGTAGTTAAAAGGAACATGACGGTGTAGAACAGTAATAATTATTGGAATTAATGCGCTTCCTTAATCATCTAGAATTTTCTTAATGGCAGCAGCCTTAGTTAAATGAAGTTAATTATTGTTAATAGTTCATAGGCTAAGTCTTTTGAGTTTTTCTAGGAATGAATTTTCACGTAAGTAATATAACAATTTTCTAGGCATATCAGTTGTATTACGTAGGGCTGCACAAAGTATGGGTTGGGTCGAGTCAGACCAAATATTTCATCCGACCCGCATAGGTATGGGTTTAAGATAGCTCAACCCGTATCCGACCCTATATGAGGTTGAATATGAGTTGGGTCGAAGTATGAGTTGGGTCGGGTTTAGTAGGGTTGGGTTGGGTTGCATGAGTCTAATAAAAAATGAAAATATAAGGGAATATTTTCAAAAAAAAACATTAAAATGTTCTACATAATATATTAGATTTTAGCTAGCATAACGCACTTAAACTAACTAATTCATTATAACATATATTTTATTAAAATTTCATTGTAAAACACATCATATGAAATTAGTTCACTACATAGTAGAACAAGTGTTTTATTTTAAAATACATTAAAATGTCCTTTGGAATATCTTTGCCAAATTCTATCTTATTTGGGTTGACATAAAATATTCTTTTTCGTATATTTACTGTAGAATACATAAACATTATTCTAGGATTAGACTATTCTAATTTTAAGTGTATTGATATTAAATTAGGTTTTTAATATAGGATTGGGTTGGGTTAAAGTAGGGTTGCGTTGAACAAAATAACACACCCGACCCATATATAGCATGGGTTACAAATTGTAACCCATATCCGACCTAAACTAGGATGGGTTGGGTCGGGTTGGTGGGTTGGGTCGGGTTGGATATGGGTTGTGTACAGCCCTAGAATTACGTAAGTAAGAAAGAAAGAATTCAATGAGTTCTGCTGTAGCAATTCATATTCTCCAGAAAAATCTGATTTTCAATTCACTATTTCTAACAATTTGGTATCAGAGCGAGGTTCGTTCATATTTGGGCATTCCAGTCAATTCCAAAAGATGTCTTCGGGTGCCAAAGAATGTTCATCGGTTTCATACTCTATCATTCTTATTTATAGGGGAGAAAAATATGATTTTTGGAAAGGGAAGATGATGACTTTGCTTCAGTCAGAAGGACTTTGGAGCAGGATTCTAGCAATCTGAAGATGAAAGCCAACTTACAAAAGCACAAAAAGATAAGTATGAAGCAGATGTGATAAAAGATGTCAAAGCTCTATCCAAAATTCAGAATGAAGTTGCTTTGGACATTTTTCCAAGAATTACAAGAGCCAATACAGCAAAGGAGGCTTGGGAGACATTAGAGAAAGAGTTCCAAGGTGATAGCAAGGCAAGAAAAATCAAGTTCCAGTCTTTGGGGTGTGAATTCTACAATTTGAAGATGACAGAATCTGAATGCATACAAGATTACTCTACTATAGTGGCTGAAGTGGCGAATCAAATGAAAATACTTGGTAGTGAGATCTCAGACCAGCAAATTGTTGAAAAGATATTAATCAGCTTGCCCAAAAAGTATGATGCAGTTGTTGCTACCATTGAAGAGTCAAAGGATCTCGCCACATTGTCCATTGAACAGTTGGTGGGTTCTTGAATGTTTCATGAGCAAAGGAGGCCAAGGCGAAATGAACAATCTGTGGAGAGCGCGTTCCAACCCAAACTCATTATGAAATCTCAAAAGTCGTCCAAGAAAGGCAATGCCCGAGATGATCAGCGAGCTGAAGAGCAAAGAAGATAGAGGAAAGGCGAGTCCAGCAGACAAGATGAAGGAAGAAATTACGAAGGAACAAATTCTAAGCTTAGTTGCAAGATCTGTAACAAAACTAGTCATCATACATAAAGTTTCTATCACCGTGGAAAGCCAAAGTGTTATTACTGTAGCAAATTTGGGCATATTGAAAAGAATTGTAGATTAAAAAATCCTACTCAAGCAAATTTTGCTGAAGAGAAAGATGTTAATAAAGAGGCAACCTTGTTCTATGCTGGTCAGTCGTCATGCAACAAAGAAGACATTTGGTATGTCGATAGCATTTATAGCAACCATATGACGGAGAATGAAAGATGGTTTGTTGATTACCACAATCACTCCAAAGATAAAAATGGGAAATGACTACTATCTTCAAGCAAATGGAAGAGGTACTATTTCAATCACAACAAAAAGGGGAGTAAAATATATTCGTGATGTTTTGCTTGTACCACAGATAGATCAAAGCTTGCTTAGTGTTGGGCAGCTTATGCAAAATGGTTACAAACTTATTTTTGATAATGATATAGCTCACTATTCTGGACAAAAGATATAATGATCAGCTTATTGCATTGGTTAAAATGGAGTCAAATCGAAACTTTTCTCTCCAACTTCATTCTGGAATAGAGGTTGCTTTGAAGGTAGATATCATACAAGAGAGCTGGTTGTGGCACAGAGATTCTGTCATCTAAATTTCCAAGGGCTGAAGCTACTACATAAAAAGAGCATGTTGAACGGGCTGCCGAAGATTGAAGAAACAAATAATGCTTGTGAAGGGTGTGTCATGGGCAAGCAACATCGCCACTCATTTCCTGGAAGAAGTACTTGGCGAGTGAAGGCACCGCTGGAGCTGGTGCACACTGATATTTGTGGCAAAATGCCAATTACATCTTTAAGCCAAAATAGGTACTTTCTCACGTTCATAGATGGTTATTCGAGAATGACGTGGGTTTATTTTTTGAAGGAGAAATAGGAGTCTTTTGTGGTTTTTAAAAGATTCAAAGCCTTAGTGGAAAAGCAAAGTGGCTGCACCATCAAAGTTAGTCGCATTGATCGTGGAGGTGAATATACTTCTCATGAATTCAAAAGTTATTGCAAAGATGGAGGCATTCGAAAGCAATTGACTGTAAGTTACAGCCCCTAGCAAAATGGGGTCGCCGAGAGGAAAAATCGAACAATAGTGGAGATGGCAACTTCCATGATGAATGAGAAGGGAGTACCCAAAACTTTTTGGGCTGAAGGTGTGTTTATAGCCGTGTGTATTCTCAATAGAAATCCAACTAAAGCCGTAAGAAACAAGGCTCCACTTAAAGCTTGGAGCGGATTCAAACCTTCGATAAGTCATCTCACAATCTTTGGTTGCATTTGTTATGCTCATATTCCTGCTGAAAAAATAACTAAGTTTGATGAGAAAAGCCCAAAATGCATCTTTGTTGGATATAGTTTTCTAACAAAGGTTATTGGCTTTATAATGTTGAAACTAAGAAGTTGATTGAGAGTAGAGATGTTATATTTAATGAAAAAGCTAGCTGGGATTGCGATGAGAATAATGTGAGGGAAGTGCCGTATGTGTATGTGCAAAAGCAAGTTGAAATTCCAAGAGAGCAGCAAGACAAAGATGTCATTCCACAATTGCCAGCGGCTGCAGCAGGAAGTTCAAATGCTGAACCTGATTCTCCAGATTGTTCATCATCGGAAAGTCTTCCATTGAGAACTCGAAGTGTGAGAGATTTATACGAGACTTGCAATTTTGCTGGTATGGAACCCGAAAACTTCAAAGAGGCTCAAAAGCAAGAAGTATGGATGAAGGCAATGAAGGAGGAAATGAGAATGACTGAAAAAAAAAACCAAACTTGGGAGCTTGTAGATCATCCAAAGGATTGAGATGTAATTGGTGTAAAATGGATTTTCAAGGTAAAGTTCAATCAAGATGGTGTAAAATATTTTTCTGAAACTTTCGCTCCCGCTGCAAGACTAGAAACTATTCGAAATTTGATTGATTGGCTGCCCAAAAGAGTTGGTCGATTTATCAACTCAATGTTAAATCTACATTTTTGATGGAGTATTGGAGGAAGATGTTTATGTAGAAAAACCACAAGGCTTTCTCGTTGAATGGGGAGAAGACAAAGTTAACAAGTTGAATAAAAGACTCTTTACAGGTTAAAGCAAGCGCCACAAACTTGGTATTCTGAGATCGATAAGTACTTTTCAAAAAGTGGTTTCTAAAAGAGCCAAAGCGAGCCTACACTCTATGTACTGAAGAAGGGAGCTTCTATTTTGATTGTGTCTCTGTATGTTGATGACTTGATCTTTACCGGCAATGATGAAGTCTTGATACAACAGTTCAAAAAAGACATGATGAATACTTATGAAATGAGTGACTTGGGATTGCTTCATTATTTTTTGGGAATAGAAGTTTCTCAAATGAAAAATGGAATTTTCATCTCTCAAAAGAAATATGCAAAAATGTGCTCACAAAGTTCAATATGCTTGGCTGCAAATATGTAGCAACTCCATTAGTAGCTAATAACAAGATGAAGAAGTTAGATGGTGCAAAGAAGGCAGATGCAACAAATTACAAAAGTTTGATTGGCAGTCTCTTGTATCTCACAAGTGCTAGACCATATATCATGTTTTCTGCAAGCATGCTTTCAAGATATATGGAAGAGCCAAGTCAAATTCATTATGGAGCTGGAAAAAGGGTGTTGCGATATGTGTAAGGCACGGTCGATTATGGAATTTTTTTATAGTGTTGCAGAAAGGTCAAGTCTTATTGGCTACACCGATAACGATTGGGCTGGATGTCAAGATGATATGAAGAGTACATCGGCATATATGTTCTCTCTTGGCTCGGGGATATGTTCATGAGCTTCAAAGAAGCAAAATGCGGTGGCACAGTCTTCCTCTGAAGCAGAATATATGGCTGCAGCAAAAGCAACATCTCAAGTTGTTTGGATTCGTAGAATTCTTGAGGACATTGGAGAAAAGCAAGACAAAACTTTTACTGTGAGAACAAGTCAGCCATCTCCATTGGGAAAAATCCAGTCAGTCACTATCGAACGAAGCATATTGCCATCAAGTATCACTTCATTAAAGAAGCAGTCGAGAAAGGAGAAGTTCAACCGGTGTACTGCAGAACAGAGGAGCAGTTAGCAGACCTACTCACCAAGACACTTCCAAAAAAGAAGTTTTGCTACTTGAGAGAGCTCATCGGAGGTGTAAAGAAAGTGCATTAAGGGGGAGTGTTGAAATTAATGCACTTTCTTAATCATCTAGAATTTTCTTAATGGCAGCAGCCTTAGTTAAATGATTTTAACTATTGTTAATAGTTCCCAGGCTAAGTCTTTCGAGTTTTCTAAGAATGAATTTTCTAGAGCTAGCTGTAGCTTTTTTGTTATATAACTGCCTTTGGCTTATCAGTTGTATTAAGTAAGTAAGAAAGAAATTTAAAGAGAGCTCTGCTGTAGCAACTCATATTCTCCAGAAAAATCTGATTTTCAATTCACTATTTCTAACATGATTGGATGTTCCATCAATCTACATAATAATTTCACAATCTTGTAGCTTTTGTTATTGTATATATTCATCTAATTGCACTGTTTTACACGGTATGATGATCCACCAACTGTGTAAGGATAACAGTAGAACGGAACAAAAATATTAACGACTGTTTACTTTTACCTGGCAATGGTATATAATATTTATTGCCAAACTGTAGAAGACAAGAAGTCATCGAGCACTAACAATACATATAATATGACAAAACTATATCTAAATTAAGATAAACGCATTAGCACGACTTCCACTATCTAAATTAAGAATCCCATTAGTTTGGGACATTTGGTAAATGAAACATCAAAATAAGCTACAAGTGCATTAACATAGTCATTGCGTTCTTCCACTAGTTTAAAATGTGCTATGAATGAAGCATCACCGGGGTTCATTTTTGAAATGTCCATAGTCTCTGATTAAACATGATAATAAATAAACTCACGTTCAATTGTAGATTCCTTGTACTCAGCATGCTCATTTGTTGTTAAGTACATAAAAGCTTTATCTGGTTACTTCTCAAGAGTTTTAGTGGTTAGTAATAATCTAAAAGGGAATGGTGAGAAGTTAGATGATGTACGAATTATGAAGAAGATTCTTAGATTATCAGACCAAAAGTTTGAACATATTGTCGCCATCATTGAAGAAACAAAAAACTTGAAGATCATGACAATAGAGGAACTTCTAGGCTTATTGCAAGCTTATGAAGAAAAGAAATGGAAGAAGGAAGAGACCGTTGAGCAAGTTCTTAAGGCACGGATTGATTCAAAAACGGAAGAAAATAATAGAAGTCAACAAAGATGAGGTTGTGGCCAAGAAAGAGGAAGAGGTCGTGGATATGGACACGGACGAGCTTGAAGGCCCAACAATGAAAACAACAACGATAAAAGAGGAGAAAGCTCAATAAGAGGTTGTGAGAGAGGAAATTCAAGATATGACAAGTCACGTGTTAAATGCTATAATTGTGAAAAATTTGAACATTATGCTTCCGAATGTAGGGCTCCAAGAAACAATAAAGTTGAAGAGAAGACCAATTACGTTGAAGAAAAAAGTCAAGAGGATGGTACATTACTACTAGCTCACAAAGAAAATGAAAAGGTGAGGAAAATTGATGCAGGCCAAGTATTAGGTCGTGACCGACCTAACGATCTCTTAAGTCGCTCGGAAATGTTAGGTCGTCTACGACCTAAGAACATAGAAGCTAACAAAGAAGATAACGAAGAAGGGATACAAAATGACGTCCTAGGTCGTGACCGACCTAATGATTTCCTTAAGTCGCTCCAGCGACTTAGTGAAGCTCGCCAACGACCCAACAGGAATGCGCGCGCTAAAGAAATAAGCCGCTGCACCGAGTTACGACTTAAGCTAGGTCGCGAGGAACGACCTAAGTTAGGTCGCGTGAAGGAGTCCTGAGGCTGGTTCTTAAATCGCTGCCGACCTATGATAAGTCGTAAGTCGCTCCATCTCAGTTAGGTCGCATGAAGCTGGTTATCTCTTAGGTCGCTGAAGGATATTAGGTCGTCTGCATGTTAAGTCGTTACAATGTTGTTTTAGGTCGCTGCCGACCTATGTATTGTAAATATATGATGACGCGTGTTTTGTACTATGTTGTAATTGTTGAGTCGTTGCCTGCTAGGTCGTAGGTCGCGCGTGTTGTTGTAGATCGTAAGTCGTTGGTTTGTTAGGTCGGAAACGACCTAAGTGTTGTACAGTTTTGAGTCGCGTGTGTTGTAAAGCTCTATAAATAGCAGGGTGGCCTCATTTGTAATAGTTAGTTGATTTGAATAAAAACTTTTGTTTTGTTAGCTTTGTGCTTTCACTAAATTGGTAGTTGAGTGTAATCTCCTATCTCCTCTTTCGGCATTCGAGTGCGCTCGAATCAACGATCGTAGAAGCCAATTCACGGTATCAAGTGCGCTTGATCAACGTCTGAAGAATTGCAGATCTTCTTTCACGGTATCGTGCGCGATCAACGTGACGAAAATAGCTAGAATTCGGTATCTTCAGATCAACGAATTTGAGCCATTCAGTATTCTTCATTCCATCGATTGCTACTTTCACAGAATCATCATTTTGTTATTCCGCTGCTGCGTCATTTGGTATCAGAGCTAGACTTAGCCAATCATAGCTAAGCCGAGTCTTGGAGCCAATATTCTATCGAAGAGTTTGAGGAGTTAGTGAAGCCGAGCTACATCAAGTTTAGCCGAGCTAAGAGAAGTATTATAGCCGAGAGTTTGAAGTTGAAGGTCGTACATCATTTGATATCATTTTGAACGTCCAAGACGAGAATTGAAGTGTTTGTAAAGTTTCAAATCATGCCACCGAGAAGAGCTAATCAACATCAAAATATTGAAGCTTTGTATCGAAGAGAAGAAGCTGATGAGATGGAGCAAAGAATAAACGAAAACTTTAGTGAAAAGCTTAATGAAGGAATTAGTCGATTAGAGAAGATGATGTTAGAGATGAATCAAAATCGGAGAAGGGTTTCACCTGAATCTAACCACGGAGGAAGTAGAATTTCACCACATTCCAATCGGGAGAGAAGTGCTGATAATGATCATAGAAGTGTGAGTCGAGATTGTTATAGAGATGATGATGATCAAAGACGTGATAGGAATGTGAATGATCGAGATCGGAGGAATGTAGATAGAAGGGATGTGGGTGGAAGACACGATGGTAGTAGAGATGTTGGTGGTCAGGATCGACATCGATATACATCAGATTTTGAAGAAGAGTATGATGGTGGTAGTGTTCATGGACGAGGACGAGGACAAGGAAGAAATCAGTCGGAGTATGATCACAAGCGGGAGTCTGGGATGAAGACTGAAATACCGGAATTCAAGGGAGGTATGCAAGCCGAGGAATTTCTTGATTGGTTAGCTTATGTTGAGGAAATATTTGACTTCAAGGAGGTTCCGGAGGATCGTAAAGTGAAGTTGGTTGCTACTAGGTTGAGGGGGAGAGCTATGGCATGGTGGCAGCAAACCAAACTTACTAGAGAACGAATGGGAAAGTCAAAAATTGTTGCTTGGGAAAAGATGAAGAAACTGATGAAGGCTACGTTCCTGCCCTATAATTACCAATCACTAATGTATCAGAGATTACAGAACTTGAGGCAAGGAACGAAGACGGTTGCTGATTATGCTGATGAGTTCTACCAATTAATTGCTCGAAATGATATCATGGAGACAGAAGAACAATTGACTGCTAGATTTGTGGGTGGACTTAGAACACAGATCCAGGATATGGTGAACATGTTCGACCCTAGATCTGTGGCAGAAGCACATCAGAAGGCGTTGGCTTGGGAGAAACAAGGAAGATGTGGGGGAGGTGGGTTTCCAAGTTTTACGGGTCAGAACAAAGGAGCGGGTAGTAGTTCTAATGTTCCTAAAGCATCGAGTAAGCCGGTTGTTCATGAAGTGGCTAAACCAAAAGTCAACACAAATTTCAAATGCTATAATTGCTAGGAAGTGGGTCATAAGAGCAACGAATGTCTGAAACCGAAAAAGAGAACTATGCTTGTTGAGGTGGAGGATGAGGATGTCGAAGAAGATCTCAATTCACAGCGTGATGAGGAGGAAGAGGAAGTGTCGGGAGACGAGGGATGTAATCTGATGCTACGAAGATCTTGTTTAACCCCGAAGCAGGAGGAAGAGTCGAGTTGGTTGAGAAGTAACATTTTCCAGTCAACCTACACTATTTTGGGAAAGGTCTGTAAATTTGTCATTGATGCTGGGAGTTGTGATAATATCATTTCAACGGAAGCTGTGAGAAAGTTGAAACTGAAAACGGAGAAACATCCTAGTCCATATAAACTTGCTTGGTTGAGGAAAGAAGGAGAAGTAAAGGTAGGGAGGCGAGCACATGTTCCATTTTCTATTGGAAAGAAATACAAGGATGAGATTTGGTGTGACGTGGTTGACATGGATGTTTGCCATTTGTTGTTGGGAAGGCCGTGGCAGTACGATCGTGAAGTACAACATAATGGTCGAACGAATAGTTACAGTTTCTTGTTCGAGGGCACGAAGATCACATTAGTTCCGAAAAAAGCGACAGTAGAATGAGAACAAGCTGGAGGAGATTGAGGAATTGAAAACCTTGTTGTCCTTGAAGGAATTCGTGGAAGAGATAGATGAGAGTCCTGAAGTTTTTATGTTGATTGGGCATGGAAGCAGTGAAGTTACTAAAGTTCCAGAGGAAGTGAAACCAGTTTTGGAGGAATTCAAAGATGTGTTTCCAGAGGAGTTACCGAAGGAGTTACCGCCGCTTAGAGACATACAGCATCAGATTGACTTAGTGCCAGGTGCTGCATTGCCTCATAGACCACACTATCGGATGAGTCCAAGGGAACACGAGGAGTTAAGGAGACAGTTGGAGGAATTACTGGAACAAGGGCGTGTTCAGGAGAGTTTGAGTCCTTGTGCAGTGCCAGCTTTGTTGGTACCAAAGAAGGATGGAACGTGGAGGATGTGCACAGATAGTTGAGCATTGAACAAGATAACAGTCAGATACAGATTTCCGATGCCGAGGCTTGATGATCTGTTAGATCAAATCGGTGGGTCTGTAATCTTTTCTAAGATCGACTTGAAGAGCGGTTATCATCAGATTCAAATTAGACCAGGGGACGAATGGAAGATAGCATTCAAGACGAGGGAAGGATTGTATGAATGGCTGGTGATGCCGTTTAGTCTATCGAATGCACCAAGTACATTCATGAGGGTGATGAACCAAATTTTCAGGCCGTACATTGGGAAATTTGTGGTGGTTTACTTTGATGATATTCTGATCTACAGTGCTAGTACAGAGGAGCATGTTCAGCATTTGAGGAAAATGTTAATTATCCTTCGTGAAGAACAATTCTATGCTGCTACGAAGAAATGTGTGTTTATGGCAAGGAGTGTCTTATTTCTGGGATATGTTGTATCGAAAGAAGGAATACAGGTGGACCAAAGTAAAGTCGAAGCAATCAGAGATTGGCCGCAACCCAAGACTATAATAGAAGTTCGAAGTTTTCACGGGTTGGCTTCATTCTATCGAAGGTTTATTCCACACTTTAGTAGTGTGATGTCACCGGTTACAGATTGTATGAAGGGCAAACAGTTTGCATGGTCGGAGGAAGCAGGGGTTGCTTTTGAACGAATCAAAGAACCGTTGACGTCAGCACCAATTCTAGTATTACCAGACTTCCAGTTGTTGTTTGAGCTACATACTGATGCATCCAAGGTGGGAATTGGAGGGGTGTTGAGTCAGAGGGGACGTCCTATTGCATATTTCAGTGAAAAGTTATCAGGAGCGAAGATGAGATATAGTACGTATGATGTGGAATTTTATGCTGTTGTACAAGCCATTAAACATTGGAGACATTACTTATTTCACAAGGAGTTTGTGCTATACACTGATCATGAGGCTTTGAAGCATCTGCAAGGACATGAGAAAATTTCAGCAAGGCATGCATCATGGATTGCATATCTGCAGCAGTTTACATTTGTTGTGAAACACAAATCTGGAATCACGAATCGAGTGGCAGATGCATTAAGTCGAAGGAATCATGTGTTGACTACAATGAAAGTAGAAGTGACCGGGTTTGACGTGTTGCCAGATTTGTTTGTTGAAGATCCTTACTTTATGAAGTTTGTAGATGAAGTAAAGAAGGGAGAGATGGATGAGTTTATGATGGTAGATGGTTTTCTGTTCAAAGGAAATCGATTGTGTATACCTGATTGCAGTTTACGGTTGAAAATTGTGAAAGAGTTACATGAGGAAGGCCATGTGGGTAGAGACCGTACACTACAGCTGATTTCTCAATCTTATTTTTGGTCGTCGATGAAGCGGGAAGTTGGAAGATTTGTGGAGAGATGTCATATTTGCCAAATTTCCAAAGGGACAACGACGAATGCGGGATTGTATATGCCGTTACCCGTGCCGGTTAGACCATGGGTTGATATCAGTATGGATTTTGTTTCGGGGTTACCTAGAACTCAGCGAGGAAATGATTCTATATTTGTTGTGGTAGACAGATTTTCCAAGATGGCACATTTTATCGCTGGTAAGAAGACAGCGGATGCCGTCCGAGTCGCTCAGTTATTCTTTAAGGAGGTGTATCGATTGCATGGGCTACTTGAATCGATTGTTTCAGATCGGGATACTAGATTTCTAAGCCATTTCTGGCTAAGCTTGTGGAAGATGGTGGGAACGAAGTTGAACTTTAGTAGCGCTTATCATCCGCAGACGAATGGACAGACCGAGGTCGTGAACAGATCGTTGGGGAATTTGTTGAGATGACTTGTGAAAGACAATCTAAAGAGTTAGGATATGAAGCTATGTCAAGCAGAATTTGCTCATAATCATGCTATAAACCGTAGTACGGGTTTCAGTCCATTTCAGATAGTGTATTCAAGCTTACCAAAGGGGCCGTTGGATTTGACGATAATACCACAACCAAGGGGAACCGTTAAACGGGCTGTTGATTTTGTTGAAGGATTGAAAGAGTGTCATAGAATCATTCAAGAACGATTGGGAAAGGCGAATGAGAAGTACAAACAATCTGCAGATCTGAAGCGAAGGAGTGTTGAATTTAATGAAGGTGATTTGGTTTATGCAGTGTTAACTAAGGATCGTTTTCCGGTGGGAATGTACAATAAATTGAAAGCACGGAAGATTGGTCCAGTAAAAATTTTGAAGAAAATCAATGAGAACGCGTATCAATTGGAATTGCCGGATAATGTTCATACTTCTGATGTGTTTAACGTCAAATACTTAGTTCCGTATCATGGGGATGAGTGTGTTGCGGAGGAGGAAGGTGCAAATTCGAGGACGAATTTCTCTCAACCAGGGGAGGATGATGCAGGCCAAGTATTAGGTCATGACCAACCTAACGATCTCTTAAGTCGCTCGGAAATGTTAGGTCGTCTACGACCTAAGAACATAGAAGCTAACAAAGAAGATAACGAAGAAGGGATACAAAATGACGTCCTAGGTCGTGACCGACCTAATGATTTCCTTAAGTCGCTCCAGCGACTTAGTGAAGCTCGCCAACGACCCAACAGGAATGCGCGCGCTAAAGAAATAAGCCGCTGCACCGGGTTACGACTTAAGCTAGGTCGCGAGGAACGATCTAAGTTAGGTCGCGTGAAGGAGTCCTGAGGCTGGTTCTTAAATCGCTGCCGACCTATGATAAGTCGTAAGTCGCTCCATCTCAGTTAGGTCGCATGAAGCTGGTTATCTCCTAGGTCGCTGAAGGATATTAGGTCGTCTGCATGTTAAGTCGTTACAATGTTGTTTTAGGTCGCTGCCGACCTATGTATTGTAAATATATGATGACGCGTGTTTTGTACTATGTTGTAATTGTTGAGTCGTTGCCTGCTAGGTCGTAGGTCGCGCGTGTTGTTGTAGATCGTAAGTCGTTGGTTTGTTAGGTCGGAAACGACCTAAGTGTTGTACAGTTTTGAGTCGCGTGTGTTGTAAAGCTCTATAAATAGCAGGGTGGCCTCATTTGTAATAGTTAGTTGATTTGAATAAATTTTTTTGTTTTGTTAGCTTTGTGCTTTCACTAAATTGGTAGTTGAGTGTAATCTCCTATCTCCTCTTTCGGCATTCGAGTGCGCTCGAATCAACGATCGTAGAAGCCAATTTACGGTATCAAGTGCGCTTGATCAACGTCTGAAGAATTGCAGATCTTCTTTCACAGTATCGTGCGCGATCAACGTGATGAAGATAGCTAGAATTTGGTATCTTCGGATCAACGAATTTGGGCCATTCAGTATTCTTCATTCCATCGATTGCTACTTTCACAGAATCATCATTTTGTTATTCCGCTGCTGCGTCAAAAATCAATGGTACCAAGATAGCGGTGCAAGCAACCATATGTGTGGAAGAAAAAACATGTTTGTGGAGCTTGATGAATCGGTGAAGGGCAACGTCGCATTTGGAGATGAATCAAAGATAGCAGTGAAAGGTAAAGAAAAAGTTCTTATCCGATTGAAGAATGGAGAGCATCAATTCATTTCTAATGTTTATTATGTGCCAAACATGAAGAGCAACATTTTGAGCCTAGGACAACTCTTAGAGAAAGGTTATGATATTCGATTAAAAGATAATAACCTTTCTATAAGAGACGGTGCAAGTAAATTCACTGCTAAGGTACCAATGTCAAGAAATAGAATGTTTGTGTTCAACATTCAAAATGATGTCGCACAATGCCTTAAGGTGTGCTACAAAGATGCCTCTTGGCTTTGATATCTTCGTTTTAGACATCTTAACTTTGAAGGACTAGAATTACTCTCCAAGAAAGAAATGGTAAGGGAATTACCATGCATAAGCCATCCTAATCAAGTGTGCGAAGGATGTTTACTTGGAAAGCAATTCAAAATGGACTTTCCAAAGGAGTCATACTCAAGAGCTAAAAAGCCATTAGAACTCATACATACGGATGTGTGTGGTCCGATCAAGCCAAGTTCATTTGGTAAGAGTAACTATTTCCTTCTTTTCACCGATGATTTTCAAGAAAAACATAGGTGTATTTTTTGACGGAGAAATCAGAGGCTTTTGACAACTTCAAGAAGTTCAAGGCCCAAGTTGAGAAGGAAAGTGGTCTTGTGATTAAAACCATGAGATCTGACCGTGGAGGACAGTTTACATCAAAAGAATTTCAAAAGCATTGTGAAAATAATGTAATCAAATGACAGTTGACAGTGCCTAGATCTCCCCAGCAAAATAGAGTAGCAGAGGGGAAGAATAGGACAATTCTTGAGAAGGCAAGGAGCATGCTTAAAAGTAAAAGGCAAAGGAATTTTGGGCGGAAGCAGTGGCACGTGCGGTTTATCTATCAAACCGATCTCCAACAAGAAGTTCATGGGGAAAGACACCATAAGAAGCATGAAGTGGAAGGAAGTCTAGTAATTCTCATCTAAGAGTCTTTGGAAGCATAGCTCATGTACATATACCGGACGAGAAGCGAAGCAAATTGGATGACAAAAGTGAGAAGTATATTTTCATTGGTTACGACACCAACTTCAAAGGCTATAAGCTTTATAATCCCGATACGAGGAAGATAATAATTAGTCGAGATATTGTGTTCGATGAAGAAGGAGAATGGGAATGGAGATCACATAATGACAATTACAACTTCTTTCCATACCTTGAAGAAGATGAAATGCAACAACCAAGGGTCGAACAATCAAGTGAGGAGCCCACTTCCCCACTAGCTTCACTAACCACAAGTTGTTAAGAAGATGAGAGCTCAAGTGAAAGGGCTCCACGCTTTAAAAGCCTTCAAGAAATTTATGAGGTAACAGAAAATCAAGACAATTTTACTCTCTATTGTCTATTTTCGGATTGTGAGCCTATAAACTTCCAAGAATCTTTGCAAAAGAAGAATTGGAAAATTGCTATGGACGAAGAAATCAAGGCCATCAAGAAGACACATGAGAGTTAGCTTCACTTCCAAAAGAACACAAGACAATTGGTGTGAAGTGGGTGTACAAAGCAAAGAAAAACGCCAAAGGAGAAGTCGAAAGATATAAGGCGAGATTGGTGGTAAAAAGCTATAATCAAAGAGCTGGCATTGACTATGATGAGGTATTCACTCCAGTCGCTCGACTAGAAACTGTTAGACTAATTCTTTAGAAGCTCAAAACAATTGGAAGATATATCAAATGGATGTGAAATCTGCCTTCCTAAATGGAGTTCTTGAATAAGAAATTTATATCGAGCAACCACAAGGCTATGAAGTCAAGGGAGAAGAAGACAAGGTCTTGAAGCTAAAGAAGGCACTTTATGGGTTGAAACAAGCTCCAAGAGCTTGGAATGCTCGAATTGATAAGTACCTCCAAGAAAGAAACTTCATCAAATGTCCATGTAGCAATCTAAGCATGTTTAAAGAGTTTAAGAAAGAGATGACAAAGGAGTTTGAGATGACTGATATTGGGCTCATGTCTTATTACCTTGGCATTAAAGTAACACAAGAAGATAAAGGCATCATAATCACTCAAGAAGGTTATGCTAAGGAAATATTGAGGAAATTCAAGATGGATGACTCTAACACAGTTTGCATGCCGATTGAATGTGGAATCAAGTTATCAAGGCATGATGAAGGAGAAAAGGTGGACTAAACACTATTCAAGAGCTTGGTTTGAAGCTTGTGATATTTAACGTGCACAAGACCCGACATTCTATATGCGGTAGGAGTTGTGAGTCGATACATGGAGAATCCAACAACAACTCATTTGAAGGAAGCAAAGAGGATTCTTCGCTATGTTAAAGGCACAACAAACTTTGGCTTGTACTACTCTGTTTCTGATAATTACAAGCTTGTTGGATATAGCGATAGCGATTGGAGTGGAGATATGGATGACCAAAAAAGCACAAGTGGCTTCATATTCTACATGGGAGACACAGCCTTCACTTGGATGTAGAAAAAAAAGTTGATTGTCACTCTTTCCACATGAGAAGTGGAGTATGTAGCTGCTACATCATGTGTTTGCCATGCAATTTGGTTAAGAAATCTGCTAAAGGAGTTGAATTACCACAAGAGGAGCCGACCAAGATTTTCGTGGACAACAAGTCAGCAATTGCTTTGGCAAAGAATCTAGTCTTTTATGATCGAAGCAAGCATATTGATACACTCTATCACTATATTAGAGAGTGTGTCGCTAAAAAGGATGTGCAACTAGAGTACGTGAAGACGCACGATCAAGTAGCTGATATCTTCACCGAGCCTCTTAAGCATGAGAATTTTGTTAGGTTGAGGAATCTGCTTGGAGTCACAAATAAAATTTAAAGGGGGTGTTGAAATATTAAACTTGATTTGTTATGGTTAATTTCTAGAAGCTTCTTGTTATTATAGTTTCTAGAGTCTTCTTACATTTACTGTAGTTTGTTGAGAGCTCTTGAATTTTCTAATAGAAATAAGAATTATGTATGGAGTCTTGTTTCTAGAATTGTTTAAAGAGTCATGTTTCTAGAATACTCTATGGAGTCTTATAAATAGAAGAGCTCTCTCATCATTTTGTATCAAGGAATCAAGCAAGAAATCTATCATCAATAAAAGAAAAGTTTTCGACAACAAAAAAAGCCTCTTTCTTATATTCTCTCCCTCTTTCTCATAAAAAATATTCAACACACATGTCGTAGGACATGCGGCTTGCACCATAAATGCTTGATATTTGGGATTGGGCCATCTACGTACTACATTAGATGTTGCTTAATTGTAATTAACCTGAAGGCTGAAGACCAGGACCTCGATCTTATTTAAAATATTAGTGTTGCTCTGATTTACTGAATGACAGCAAGAATGTTTCACACAGTTATAGTTCAACGCTAGTACTAGACTACTCTCATCAAATTTTGGTAAAAAGATCCTAGTTATTGCCAATCCTATTTTCTTATCCATATAAATAACAGTGCAACAAATTATTCATGCTGATAATTTAAGAAGAAGAGCTTCTGCAAAATATCTACGAAAAAAGTTAACAGAAAATTACAAGCCATTTTTCACTGGCATAGAGAACCGTGTTTAACCTATTTTCAAATAATGGAAAATAACCCATCTATTCAGACATAATGATGTCAACATGTGTTACTGATAGCACATTCTCTTCAACCTTTCATTTTAGAATGGTTATGACTACAATAACACAGAGTAACAAGTTGTTTAGTAGTAATGCTACAGTGAATACGTATAGAATCATCGGTAGAGGATAAGAATTCACCGTTGGAAAACCCATTGGCTTTTAAATCTCATTGGCCATATCAGCCATGAGAGAGCACTCAACCTGCAAGAAGACATTAATTTCACACAGAGTCATTAGTGCATATCCAAATATAATACATCAAATATTAGGAAAACAATAAATAAAAGGAATTTAAATCCTAACCCAAACAAGAACCATAGTGCATAGATTGCAAAGTAATGCATATTAATGAAAATATGTTAAAATTAATTGTATAGAACGGATTTTGTTTGAAGCCAAATCTATTTGTACTCTTAACAATTATTTAGAATACCTATTTATGTTAAAAATATGACTTAAAATCTGTCAGCATGTAAAAGAAAAAGAAAACAAATCAATTAATTTAATTGATTGATTGATCAAATATACAATAAGAGGAAACAAGATATGTGCATCTTTGATTAATGGATAAAATATACAATAAGAGGAAACAAGGTATGTGAAACAGATATGTGCATCTTTGATTGATTGATCAAATATACAATAAGTGGAAACAAGATATGTGCCTCATTTCATAGAAGGAGATAGTTACCATATCAAATCAAATTGTTAACAGGATTTCTTGTCAACTCCCCAAAAAATGAAGGTTATCAATTATGCAAATAAAATAGGAAATGAGCTATGTATCCTCCTTGGAATTCCTTTTTGAATAGGCTTTATTTGATAAAATCTCTCAAGCAGGCCTTTTGACCCTGTCGAAAGGATCGGTTTCTGTGTTAGATGACCTTTCGATCCAAATGAGTTAGTATGTTTTCCCCTTCGAAAGCCTTCCTTTCGATCCAATTGGAATACCATGAGTTAATTTCACTTAGGTAGGTTTCGACCTAGTCGGAGGCCTAAAGCTATTGATTAGCTTGGGTTCTAGTTAATGAGCAGAAATGGGGGTTTCAACCTCATCGAGAGCCTGGACCTTGAATTCCTTATGTTGGTGAAGGTATCATTGAATTATGGCATGGTTTCGACCTTGTTGAAGGCAGCATTTCAAAGGAAAAGTATATTAGAGTAGGTATATGCAATATTTGATCATAAGTGGTTTCGACTGTGTCGAGAGAGCCCTATCGAAGCAGGTAAAACCTGAAATACAAAGGTGAATCCAACAAAAACTTCAATGATACAGTAAAGGAAACTAAAGTACTTGAAACTTCCCTTTATCCAGCTAAGAAAACTTTATTTTACTAAATCCCCAAATCAAAAATCTTGTAATTAGGGTTACAATGCTTTTCTTAAGAGTATATAAGTTGAGAATGAGAGGAATCAGATCCTCAAAACGTGACCCTTGGGTCTTATTTATAGATGCGGGTCAGCACCATTCGACCCTGATGCTCTCAACTTGGTCAGAAGGTGGATGCCAAAAGATTTGAGCAGGTCGCCGCCTTTGTCGAAAGGTATGGTGGCGCTTCTCTTCTTTGAGTTGTCTTGTAAGTGCTTTCGACTTTGTCGATAGCACTGCTCATTGGTTTCGATGATGTTGGTTACGCCTTATGTTCTCATTTCTGATTTGATGCGGAACCCTTCCTGGACCACATTGGTTTCGACCAATTCGAAAGGCTTACTATAGCTTTCGAAGGGGTTAAGGTAATACTTGCTTCTTAGTAGTTTGAATGAAGGTGAAACCATTGGTTTCGAACGGTTTGGCGTATATTCTAAAAGCTATTCTTCATTGTCTTCGGAAGATGTGGCTTCGACTTGATCGAAAGGTTTTCATCTAATTGAAAGGTTGTTAATGAAAGTGGAAGGTTGCTCTCGACTCCTTTATCTTCTTCGAAGGGTAGGAACCCTCGGGATATTGATTGAAGAAACCTTCCGACACCTTCGAAAGGTCTTGAAGCTTCCAGTTTTGATGGCAGCATCCCTTCGACTCCTACGAAAGGTTTGGCTGGAACTCTTCTCACTTGTTCTTTGCTTAAAGAGGTTTCGACTCAGTCGAAAGGTGAATATTTGGAGTAACATTTGCCGCCACCCCCCACCCCCTCCCCTCCCGCATGGAGGGATGCTCTTGACTTTCCAAGTCAACTTTGCCGAAACCTAGAAGCTTCCCGCCTCTTAGTCTTCCTACGTGAATCTGGACCATCCATTCAAATCTGATCTAACAGCTGATAACTCCGGGTGACTTTTCTTATAAAGTACGTCTTTCTTCTTCTTCCTCTTTTACTTTTCTGTAATCAAAATTCCAAGCACGAGTAAAATAGTTCCAAAAACTCTCAAACTTCTAGCTTACTTCCAAAAATCAAAGCAATCATCAAATCTAATTCGTAAGTTTAGATTTAACTTTATTCTGGTAATTTTAATCGAATTCTACCCTTCCTGATTTCAAAATTAAAATTCGATTTTGAAATGCTCGAATTTCGATTTTCTAAGGGTAGATTTGAATTGATTCACTGAGAAACTTTTCTACCTTAGCTTTAGGAATTTTTAGAATTTATTTTTCGTTTATGATTTTGGAATCGACAGTGGATGATATTGAAATCCATCCTCTTATCGGGTATGGATTATCATTTCCAAAATTTACTATTTTTTGTTCTTCATTAGTAAATCTAGATTTCTAGTTTGATAACGATTTTATTCCTTTGAAATCGACAATGATTAATCTCAGTTAAAACTCATATTCTAAGCATGTTTAGTTTATTTGTTTTTTTTTCTTTGAGAAATTTTAGAATCCTGGGTTGGTAATCAGGTATGGGGAAGATAGTGGATCTTGTTTTCTTCACCCCGAAGTTTCAAATGTATGGATGAAAAATTGACGCCACAAAATGACTTTTCTACCTCTTCGAAACGGATTGAGGTAGCAGCATTGGTTTTGCTTCCTTAGCTCCTTTCGATGGAGTCGAAAGGTATTGTAGTGTCAACTTGATCAACCTTGTCGAAAGGGTATGTAGTTAAGTAAAGTGTAGTAACCCTTTCGATTGCAAAACGTTTCGACTTAGGTGAAAACTTTTGTTTTGATTGCAACCCATTTTTCTTAGTTATTTTTTGGAATCATTAGACCCCTTTGACCCCTTCGACACCACCTTTAACTACTAGGTCGAAATCCCCCTAGAACTGTTTTTGTCCCGCTTTGTCGAAACGTCCTAAGTGCATATGAGTTTAACTTAGAACCTTTCGACTTCAATGAGTATGTTAGGTTTCGACAACATTAGTATTTTTCTCAAGAAACCTAAGTTATTGGCTTCGACAGCATCGAAGGGTCTTGTTGCTTGGTTTGTGGAATGTTCATAGTGTAGGTTCCTACTTAGGTTCTTAAGTTATTCTTAACTATCTTCTTTTAATAATTTTGTTCCTGTAGAGCTTTCGACGCTGTTGAAAAGTGCTAATTGACCATATATTTTGACTAATCCTTTCGAGCTTGTCGATAGCTCAAGGATACTTTTATTTAGGCTTTCGACAATGCCACGATGTACTTTGTTAAGTGTTGATGATCTTTTTCCTTTCGACTTTGTCGGAACCCCACTGTCTTTGATTTTTAACTTCAAAATTTTTCAGAAATTTTAAGTTTCAAATTTGGTTCATGTTTAAGTTATCTAAACAGGTTTCTGACTAATTCTTGAAAGTATGCTAAACTCATAATTAACCCAAATTTTTTAACTAAAACGTTTCACCTTGCAGAATCATGAGTTCTCCAAAGAAGGCTGAAGTTATTTCCAAGCATTCTTTCATAGCAACACAAGATGAAGTCGATGCCATCCTTAATGACTTTGGCATTACCGGTATCGAAGCCATTCACCTAAAGGAGACTGATACCATCAACAACCCTACCGAAGGTTTTTTTTCCTATACTGCCATCCACATATGGCATGGTGGATTCATGCCTTTCCCAAAATTCTTATCCACATTCCTCTCTCATGTTGGGATTGCTCCAATCCAATTGTCACCCAATGTATATACTTATCTCTTGTCTTTAGAAATGATGGCATTAGAATCTGGACTTCCTCCTCTCAACGCTGAAGTGTTGAACTACTTGACCCGGCTGGTCAAGTTTAGCAATCTCAATAGTCAGATATACAGAGTCAATCACCAGAAAAAGTTGATATCAGATAGGGTTAATAAATTCAAGGACTGGGAAAACCAGTTTTTCTTCGTCAATTGTTTTCCCAATATCCGTGGAACTTTTGCTTCACCGCATAAGTTTTGATTTTTTTCCATCTTTCCTTACTTAATGATTTCTCTTACCTAATCTCTACTTTTGTTAGGTATCCCTGCTAAAGAGCTTAATGATGACGATAAGAAAACAATTGAATCACTAATCGCAGCCTCAGGCCAAGTCGGGAGCAGATTGACACTACTGACTCCCACCAATCTACGAAAGCACTCCCTTCTACCAGCAGGCCAAAAGATCTTAGGAACTCCTCCATCTGTCAACATACTTCTCGTGGCAAACACTTTCTCTCCCTAGGAGACTCATCGACGTTTTCTCCCATATCACCCATTTGCGCTTATCGCTCTGGTATATCTTAGGTCAAGTATTTGTTTTCCATCCCTGGTGTTCTTTGAATTATTTGGCTGACTTTTAATCCGCTTGAACTTGTTTCAGCTTCTTCTCAAGTCACAACGCTCGTTAGTAATGCTGTCCCTCTTCCTTCAACTTCCGGAGCGCCGTCAATTATAGAATCATTTGCCAAGTCCAAGAGAGCTTTTAAGAGGAAGTTGATGGAATCATTTGAAACAGAGCCTCCAAAGAAAGTTGCAAAAATTATTGATGTAGACGAAGAGGAGGATTCATGACTCGACAAAGCTTCGAAAAGTCCATCACAGAAGCCCCTAAGGAACAACCGAAGCAGACTTTAACTGCGATCGAATCTCTTTTCCCGATTTCCATTTCTGATTCTCCAACTGCACTTCATCAAATGCAACTAGCTTTGGAAGCATATCCTTCTATAAAACAAATTCTTTCGAAACCATCATCTTCTACTCCTCCTTCCGCTAATTTTGAAGATTTAGTTGAGTCCATCTTACATTCTGAATCATTTATGTCTATCCATCCACCTTCAACTGCCTCTGACTTGGTAGGGCACTACCGCTCTTTGATTGAGCAACAACTTCTGGTGAGTCCCATTTCGATTGACTTTATCATCATTGATTTTCTTTATATCACTAACTTGTGTCACATTTCTCCTTTCAGATTTCTAAAAGTTGGCTGGCTTTAAACGAATATGCATCGAAGTCCTCCGTCGAATCCTCCAAATTTCATGAGGAAATTTCTGGCATTAAGAATCAAGTGACCACCCTTTCTGCCGCTAAAGTTGAAGCTTCCTGTGACACCCCATATTTTTAGTAACATTGTTTAGAATATTTAATTAGCTAAATAAAATAAAATAATGTAAGATGATTAATAGATTGTGATTTGATTTAACCAAGGGTAGTTGTACCTATATGTATAATGAACTAAGGAGATAACATGAATAAAAGTGTTAGGAAATAAAGAAGGGTGAAATAGGAAAATAAACATTCTAATACCCTAAACCCTAGTCATGAGTCCTCACTTGAATTTATTTGCAAAAAATTAAAATTTAAAAGAGAGGCCGACCACCTTTTTTAATCTCAAGAGAAGAAAAGGCTAGGATTTCAAGAGGAAGAAGTAAATCAACTTGTTCAACATCAAATCTCACATCTTTAATCACAAAGCTAAGTTGAATGATTACTACATCCCATTTTCTTATAAGTTTTCGGTTTTAAAGTGAATCCGAAATGATTTTGCATGATTATGCCATATTTTGAATGATTGAAAGTTTATATATATGCTTGTTAATGATTTATGCATATTCATATAAGTTTTTATAATATGTTTGATATGAAAACCCTATTAAATGACATCCTAGTGCCTAGAAAATTTAACTATTGATCAAAAATGATATTTTAGAGATGGGTTTCAATTTTAACAATTTTCTGAATTAATGTGGATTTTATATTAATTTTCTAGTGAAGAAAATGATTTATTGGGTTATAAATTATTTACAGCAAAATAAATAATTATTTCGGTCCGAAATTTTTATATGTTAGAAAACATATTAAAATAGATTTTTGGGGATATTTCTAGATTTTTCCTAAGTGTTTTGATGAATATATAAAATTATTTAAGGTATGAAACTTAAATATTTTATATATTTAATTAAGGAGAAGGGGCATTTTGAAAAATAAAATCATTGTTATTTCTGAAATTAATGGCAGCACTTTTCTGAAAAGTATTTAAAAAATTTGACAAATAAAGGCAGGTTATTTGAAAAGTTTACTCTTTTAAGTTAAAAACAAAAATAACACGACTTTAGCATGTTCCGCCACTTTTGGCATAGAGGGTTCCGACCAAGACCTTTCGCCACCAATTCTTTCAAAACCAAAGCGCATGGTATCAAGCTACTTGGTACATAGCGTTTGGACAAAGGTGAAGGGGTACTTGATCGAAAGCTTAGGTTCCGAAGGTGTGCTTGTTTTAAAACTAAGGTAGCGCCTGCTTTGCTTTCGAAAGAGATAGGTTTCAACTCAGTTGCTTTCGACTGGGTCAAATATTTTCAAAGGAATGGTTTTGACTTGGTTGCATTCTTTTGTTTTAAGTAAAGCTTTCGAAGGGGTCGAAACCCCTAGCTGCCGCCTCTCTACCTTTCGAAGTCAATGGTTTCGAAAGGTAGACTTTGTTTTTAAATTAACCACTTCTCCAATGCTTTCGAGGGGATGGTTTCGACACCATCACTTCTTTACTTAGGAACATGTTAGAGAAGGAAAGCTTTCGACTTAGATGTTTTAAATGACGCTTTTTTCTGATTGAGGTATAACCCAAATGTTTCAAAAGTGTTGGTTTAAATGGTTTCAAAAGGTGTTTTTTCACATGTTTTAGAATTGAACCCAAGAGCTTTCGAAAGGTTTGAATTTCTAAAGGTTTGATGCTTTCGAAAGGTGTTTAAAATGGTTTCAAAGTGATGGTTCCCCAAAGGGTTTAGAAAGAGATAAGAGGTGTTATTTTCTGATGATTTCGAAAGGGTTGAAATGGAAGGTTTTTCCATGGTTTTTAAAAGGCGGCATTTTAAAGTATCTTAAAATATGATGTCTAAGGTTTTAAAGCTTTTGAAAGGAAGATGCTTCGAAAGAGTTTAAGTATGGTTTCAAAAGGGAAGGTTTTGGCCTTTCAGCCTAGATAAATAAAGGGTTTCGCTTGGTTTCGAAAGAGATACTTTCAATTTAATCGAAAGGGGTACTTTCAAAGGTTTAAAGGTTTTCATCAACACAAATTTGAGTAAAGTATATATAACATGGCAAGGTGATTTAGAGTAAAGCATAGAGTATAAATGTTTTCCTTGTTTAAGTTTGGTTTAAAAGGTTTTAAATCAATTTCAGATGAAAAGGTTTTCAAGGAAAATTATGGGAAGGTATCCTTAAGTGAAAATGACTCGGATATTAGAATACCAAATGGGACAGGTATAGGGTCGCGCCCTATACATTAGCTATTGGCCCTAGATAATTTAGTCCAAAATTCCAGCATGTAGGCATTTGTCATAGGTAAGAATAAAATTATGATTACACACAAAAGGGAATATATGTTTGTATACAAATAGGTTATTGGTGAGCCCGCAAAACCATTAGGATCAGGTGACCCTAGGAGATGTTAAGTTAGGGATAGACCGTCCAGAAGAGAACTATTTAACAGATAGTTAAGGACTGACCGTCCAGAAGAGGTGTGTCTAACAAATATTAGATAAATTTTGTTATTTTGTCTGGTAGGCCTGAGTCAGCCAAAGGTTAATAGTAAGCCAAACAAAACTATAATGTTCAGACAGGTAGTCCATTTGTTACCTGATATGTATGTTTACATAATAATGCTTTACAGTCTTAACCGGTTTTGGTTGCGGGATAAAGGTTTGCAAAAGATATGTTTTTAAAGGATGTTAGTGAGGGGAAACCCGTTCCGCTAAGCGGCATGGTCTCACTTAACATTAATAACCGGAATGTATAGTATTATTCACATTATGCTTTATGTATGACTTGAAGTTTATATTTTCCCCTTAAACTCTCGGGTGCTCAAAATTGATTTAAGTAGGCTGAGGATTGAGGTCCTTTCAGGTTTTAGTAGGATGACGAATAAAGCTACCGGAGGTGATCAGGATGCTAACGGATAGTTATTTAGGAGTTGTAGTTCTTTGTTTGTATTTATTTCCGCTGTGTATGTATTAAGTCAATTATGAATATATGACTCTAATCATCCAAGGGGGCATCTTCATATGTCACTCTTGGCGTATTTTGTAATAAGTTTATTTTTATCGTTTGTTTGGGAAACGTTTTAGGTTTATTGTAACAACCCTGTTTTAAAAGTTGTAATATTAAATTAATTTTATTAAAAATAAATTGTTTTCTTTTGATATTGATAACTATTATTTTGAAATTTACTTCTTACTTAATTGAAGTCTATTTAATATTAGATTTTTGCTTTAACAAATCGAATTAATTAATATATCTTTTTAGAAAAAGAACATATAAAACTAGATAAAGTGTTATTGTTAAATATGAAATATTTTAAGGTGTAAATAACTATATATAATCGAAATAGATTAAAGAGATTTTGATTATAATTTAGTTAAATCAATAAGTCGACGAAGATGAATAAATTTATTCTTTATCAATATAATGTATAATTGAAAATAAATTTATTGTCTTAATATATTTAAATAGAGGGGACAATAATCAATTGAATAGAATCGTTAGAATCATGTAGTTACCGAAACATCTTGTGTGAAATGAAGCATAGATCGATTTAAACTAAATCAAAATTTATTTACAAATTTATGAAGGAGCTATTCAAATGAAAAGAAATGGAAATATGTACATGTATATAATTAAATTAGCCCAAAATCATTTCAAGCCCAAAACCCAAGCTACTCTTTATCCCTATTCCCAGACCTATTCCTCTACCCAAATTAAATAGCCTCTTTTGCCCTAATTTCACAAAATCAAATTTAAGGAAAAAAACATCAGCGATCGAACCGCGATGGTGACCAGAGGTGCGCGTGGTCGATGGCGGCAAGTGTGGACGCGAACAAGAATTTTAAGTTAGAGGTGTCGCTTGGAGAGGGCATGTGCGAGCGATATGGGGAGTTGGCGATCAAAGATTGAACGCAGGTGATGTAGGGTTATTGGAGTGGGGATGGATGTCGATCTGGTGACGCTCAAACTTGGAGACGAGAACAACTTGAAGGCGGCGAGGCTGAAGCATGGTGTTTTGGTGAAGGCGAGTGGACTTGAATGATGCATTCGCTGTGAGTGTTGGGACCCGATGGCCGTGACTGGTGAGATTGAGGCCGGACGATGACGTTCAAGCAACAGTCGTGTGGGGGTTTGGGCATGGCGAAGGAGCAGGCCAACGACTGCTCATAGCGGGTTCTTCGCATCATTAAGATGAGTTATAACACTCACTCCTTTATATCTATATGTTCTGATATTGTTGAAATGATTATTGTTTTAAATGAATTGATAAATGAATGAATTATTGAGTTAAAATGAATCGGTAAATTTTCAAATTTTAGAAATCGAATACTGTTAGTTCTTGTTCGAGCACAAATACTCATTGTATGCATACAGTAGGATATTAGTAGTGATTGAATGAAATTAGTGAAATAAAATTTTATGCTATGGATTCTTTGGTTTGATGGTTAAAATATTAAATTGGAATCAATGTTTGATTAGGTAGTTGCATGCACATTAGAAACCATAAAAATATATTTGGTTTATGTAGCTTAATTATAGAATGTTTGGGCATTATTTATATGATCAGAGTTTGCTAAATATAGACTCGGATTGTTAAATTAACTCTATTTGATGAGTAGCATTATCTGGAGAAATTTATTGAGAAATTTTGATTTTGACTGATTTGTTGTTTTGATTCATTTTGAATTTCTATAAATGATTTTGATTGATGGTTTTAAATATTTTTAAATTCATAAGTATGATCTTCTTTATTAAAAATCATTTTGGAAATTTTATCAAACCATTTTAAATTTTTAACTGGATTATTAATTCCAAATTCTGTTTCAAGCTTTTAAACTAATTTTATTGTTCACAAAATCCTCTAGAAACTACTATTTCAATTATATTTTTATTTATAAGATTATTTTAAAGGAAAATATAATATGTTACTCTTTTATAAAAGATATTACAAAAGAAATTACCTTATTTGAAATAATCTTGATTATAGAATTTATTTAAATAATTTTGAAAGAGTTTAAAAGCCCGTGGAAAATTATTTCTTTATTTGTATGTATATATATTTAAATAGAGTTTCAAAATAAAGTAAGTTATCAATTATGAAAAATAAAGCTTTGTTTTAAAATAAATTTAACTAAGACATTTAAGTTTACAAATAGGTTATGGTTTAAAGTGTTTATGAAGTAATATTATATATATATAGATTTGAATTAAAGCGAATTATCAATTATTTAAATATTGTTTTGATTCAAAGACTTAATAAAGGAATTTTATTTTAAGCCTTAAACTTTGTAACTCTTTTCTTTATATATATTAGTTATTGGATTTTAAAAGTGTTTTTTTGAAATGAAAAGGTTCTTTATTAATGACGTATTAGAACCAATAACAGAAGGATTCGCCTCTTTAAAAAACCTTACCATTGTGATAAGGAAAAAGAGCACGACATCCCCTATATAGATAGTATCCATTATAGGGATTTATAAACCAATACAGAACAAAACAACTAATGCTTTAAAAAGAAAACAAAACATAAAAATCGGACTCGAAATAAGTTTGGCCGAAGTAATAACACCTCCGCATCCTTCATGCAACCTGGTCCAGCCCATAACATCAAAAGAGAACATACGAGATCCTAAAACCCCAAATCATATCTCAATGTGCCGCCATCATCCATTATCTTGCAACTCAATCCCCTAGCGAAGTAAAATATCTGTCTTTGACGATGTCGTGTGTCGATGATGAAGTTGCCGTGATAGCTGTAATCAAACATCGATCTCCAAAAGTTTCCATCTTACCTTCTTCGAGCAAGCCTTTTTTTCGAAACGTTGCCAAACTCGTTCTACCCAAATGTGATGTATAAGTGTGGATGCCGCTACGAAACCCAAGTCACAGACTGCTGATGTTGGTTTGAAGTGGAGCCGTAGCTTGGATAGGTAATCTCGTAGTGAATTGGCATCAAAAGGTGGAATTGTGAGTTGAAGCAGTAAATAATCAAGTACTATACTCACAGTCCGAAAACAAATGTTGATGATTTTCAGTATGTTCGTTACAAAGTTCGCACCTAGATTCAGTATTAATACCCTAATGTAAAAGTCGATCGGTTGTAGGTAATCGCTGTATATAAGCCATGTATGAAGTATACGTAAATTTTCTGGCTGTTTTATTGCACCATATCACTTTAAAGTTATCATCTCTGTCAGTTGCTAGTCTAATGCCATTCCATACTTTGGAAAACACGAAATTTCTGTTATCACAAATTTCTAGTAATCAATAGTGTTGTTAGAGAAAATATGCACATGCTTAATTTGAGTTGCGACTTCCCTAGTCTCTGATTGTAACTGAGGTTGAACTTGGCCATCTCGTATAATATGACCGACTTTGCATTTAGCTGTCTTGCTTAAATGAATTCTATTCCAGCCTAATAACTCAATAAGAGACTTATGATTTATCGACGGATCTAACCACAAATATGTGTTTTCCCTGTTGATAATAACTCGAGTCATAATAGAGGCAGCTGTGTCACGTTGTCTCAATATCAATTTCATTGTACCAGAGTAGTTATTATCAATGGGTAGGACCTATAAATTTGCCTTTGACATGTATTTAATCCTCATCCATCTAGACCATAAGCTATCAATTGTTAGTAAGTTCCAAAGAAGTTTAAGTCTGGCAGTTTTGTTCAGTTCTGTGAACTTGCGTAATCCAACCCCTCCTTCGATCTTAGGTTTACATGATGTTTCCCATAAAATTTTATGTAGCTTACGTTTCCAAATAAAATCAGCACATAGCTTGTCAATTTTGTTCAACAATGATTGGGGCAGATTATAAATTAATAGTTAGTACATAACAATGAGGGTATGGTACTATGAATTAACTCTGCTTGTCCCGTAGTTGTTAAGAAATTACAATCCCATCCTTCTAACTTACTGTTGATTTTGTATAGCAGGGGCAAACAGTGCGTGGCATAAATATAATCCACTGACAGAGGAACACCAAGGTACATCACAAGTAACTCATGTTCTGCAATGTTTAAAATGCTAAAAATTTCTGACTTGTAAATTGACCCACTGCTGAAAAAAACATGAGATTTCATTGATTTATCTTTAAACCCACAGTCTCCTCCATTATAGCAAAAACATTGTTCATATAAGTAGCATTGCTGATATTAGCAGATAGGAAAATCATTACATCGTCAGCGTATAAAAGATGTATGATAGCAGGTTGAATATTAGATATAGGCTGTAGATGTCCATCAACAATTCCCTATTCCATTAATAGTATAAAAAATTCCATGGCTATGCAAAATAAATAAGGGGACAGAGGATCTCCCTGCCGAAGCCCTCTGTTGGAAGGAATAAATCCTCCGGTCTCCGGTCAATCATAATCGAAAAGGTAGGAGTGGAAATGCATTCTTAGATAAGCTCTAGTAGAGGCATAGGAAAGCCCAACGATGAAAGCATATGGATTACAAACTCCTAATTTACCATATCATATGCTTTTTGAAGATCAATTTTAATACACAATTTTTGTTTACCTCACTTAGAAAAATCCCAAATAAGTTCATGAGCTAGCAGAACGTTTTCACCAATGTTTATCCCCGGTATAAATGACGGCTGCTTTTATGTAATTAAGAAAGGAAGGAACCATTTAATTCGGTTACAAATAGTCTTTGAACTATTTTAAATAACACATTGGCACAAGAAATAGGTCAAAAATCAGATATGGTTTGGGGCTTATCTTTCTTAGGAATTAACGTAATAAAATTATGATTAACTAGAAATTTTTTGGTATGAAATACTTTTGACACGACGTTAAAAATGCTGTCTTGCAGGTCTATCCAATGCAGTTTATAAAATTTGGATGAGAAACCATCGGGGCCCGGGCTTTTAGCATCGTCAATTGAGAATAGAACCTGTCTAATTTCGTCCATTGTGACTGGAGAAGATAAGTATTCTCGCCCTATACCATTTATTTGCAATCTTGTGCTAGTAGTGGGAAAAAAAATCATAGATTCCCCATTAAAAAGCATTTGGTAATAATTAATGGCTTCGGTCTTTATACTGTTACCGTCATATATGTACTATCCTTGAGCATCCATTAGAGCTTGAATTTTATTCTTATGCCATTGCATTGACATTTTGGCATAGAAATACTTAGTAATACTATCACCCCGTTGAAGCCATAATACTTTGCTTTGTTGCCGAAAAAATTCATGTTGTTTCACAAGTAGAACATTTAATTCAAACCAATCTGACTCATATATACTGCAATTATCCGGGTCTTGATCCGTAAGGTAGAATATTGTTTCAAATTCAAATTGAAAATTAATCCCTTGCTCTTAATTTATGCCAAGCTTTTAATTCGGTTTCAACTGCTTTGAGTTTGGAAATCAATCTTTAAGCATGAGAACCCCACATATCCACTGATAGTCCATTAGAAATGCACTGATCATATCCTTCCCTGTAGCACCAGCTATTTATATAACGAAAAGGAGCTCATTTTTGGTACTTATGTTGCGGGCTGAAAAATATTAAGAGGGGGGTATGATCGCTAATAGAAGAGGGTAGGGCAATGGTGTTGAACTGTGGAAACATAGACATGAAGTCATAATTCACAAGAACTTTGTCTATATTTGTTGCAATTCCTCTACGCCGCCATGTAAACTTACTACCCTGTAAATTAGATTCAACCAAACCACAGTTAAATAAACAATTTTTAAAAGTATTTAAATAGGAGAAAGGGATTGGCAATCCTCCCTTTTTGTCCTTCGGGTTAAGAGCATTATTAAAATCCCCCATTACTAGGCAAGGAGATCCTATACTTGAAGCTTCGATGCGAAGCAAATCCCATAACTTTTGGCATTTGAAAAATGAGTTACTGGCATATATACATGTGGAGTAGCATTGTAAACCTCCTTTATTTGATAAAAGTAGGGTAATTTGTTGCTGTGATTTACTGAATATAATTTGCTCCCAGACATTTGTATCCAATAAAATCACAATTCGCCCTTTACTGCCTTCGTCGTTATTGTGTATAATAGTCCATTTGGGTAATTTCAACTGTAATTTATCTATGCTTTTAGTAGATAACTTGGTCTCAACTAAGCTTATCAAAGCAAGCTTATGAGGTTTTAGAAGTGTGAATACCTGGCTTACTTTATCGTCGGTATCTTATCTCTAATATTTGATGGAGACTGTGCTATATGGATGAATTACTTTTGTGGAATAATAATTAAGTAAGAAATATTTAAAGCAGTAAAGTAAATGACACCAGAGATTTTTATACTGGTTCGAACTCCCATTCTACGTCCAGTCTCAGACTCCTTCTGGAATTAAACTAGCAAACTCACTTAACTTGGAGGAATAGGTTTTCGCCTGAGCAACCGAATAGGACTTCTACCGCCTAAGCAACCGAATAGGACTTCAACCGCCAGAGCAACCAAACAGGACTTCTTTAAAAATGACAAAAATATTTAACTGTAGTATGCTCTTTAAATAGCACTAATAAGTCAATTAAGTACAATCTTCCTATAATCTTCTCCTTTATGACATATAGTGTAATGTGCTTGAAGAATGTGAAAAATAAAGCAATCAACGATCAGAAATTGTATGCAATTTGAGTGCAAGTTGAAAATAGATTGAGAGATAAGAATTGAAGAATAATAAAATCAGTTCAGTTAATTGTTTGTTGAATTCTGAAATCTATTTATAAAGATTAAAAAGTTGCAACCATTGATGAAAGATAACGTTGAAAAGAAACAGGTGCAACTGTTGAATTGAAGATGTTTCTCTTCGATGAAGAGAAGTGTCTTTTCATAAAAAATAGCTGTTGAAAATATTCAGCCGGCTGAAATAATAATTCAGCCTTCTGAATTTGTTAAAATCGAAAACAGCAAAAAAATAGGCAAAATTTGGCCTAATTCAGCCGACTGAACAAAACCATTCAGCCGGCTGAAACTGCATAAAAATTTATGCTTTGTTTCAGCATTCAGCCGTCTGAATGATATTAATAAGCCGGCTAAATTCTATTGATAACCAAAAGTTACCATAGCTCATTTGGTTAGAGCACTTGCCTTCTAAACTAGTGACGCGGGTTCTAGTCTCGCTCCATGCAATTTTTTGAAAACTTGATTTTTCATTTAAAATATGAATGTATATATGTGTATACCATTTTGAGAAGATTTTAACATTTGTAAACTCTAGACATGACACTCTATGATTAATAATACTTTGTTTGTCACCTTTGTCTTGTCACTATCGTGTATATCTCTTCTTGTATCTCCATATACATACTTTCATCCTTTTTTGTACTATGTATCTTCATTTTGAACGTATTTGTTTGTCTCTTTTTGACGCTCATGTACTTGCAAATTATCTTAGAGATTCTTTCGCATAATTGTATAGTTGTTGTCATTAAACTCCAACAACAGAGGTTCTAACATTCTCCCCCTTTTTGATGATGACAACTATACAATTTATTAAAAATATTCATTCTATATATAAAATAATATTAATATGTTTAAAGCTCCCCCTAAGTATAACATCTCCCCTGAGTATAATATCTCCCTCTATCAATATGCATATGAATTTCTCCCCCTTTGTCATTATAAAAAAGAATGAGGGAATATAATAAATTTTATAAAATATCTTGTAAATAGCGGGATAAAATCAATATTAATTATAGAGAAAAATAAAATAGATTTTACCATATTTGCTGAAGTCCATATTTCATTGTAAGCACGTAATTCTATTAAACGTATGGAACATTCTTTAAAATTTCAAAATCTATCCTTTTCCTTTTGTTTCTCCGAGTACCTGCAATAAATAAAAATTATTTTTGGTACCCACTTACTATGTTAGGGTCCGGGGGGTTAGGTCTTTGGAAACCATACCCATTTGGATGTGGTTGAACCTTTATAAATATAATTTTCATTATTAACTACCATATCAAAATAATCATTAATGTATTTTTCTCTATTTTTCCAATTAACAGGAACCCAAATACTTAGATAATTTTTATTCAAATTTCCCGTCAATGATTTTGTACTTTTAGAGAAATTATAAACATTATTGGTCATAGCAGTATTTGAATTTCTATAGAAATTGGATTTAGACTTTACTCGAAATCTAGTGCTAGCACTAACATTTTTACTATACATGAAAGCGTATAGAGTGTTATTTCTGCGATTAGTGTTATTATATCCTAAACCACTTTTATCATGTAAAGGTCTAGAACTAGATAAAATCATGTTTAAATCATTTTGACCTTTATTAAATTTTGTGACTTCAGTGCTAAATTTATCAAATTTAGCTTTAAAGTCACAATTACTATTTTCAAAAGAAATATAACTGTTTTTCAGAAAATTAATTTGCTTGTTTAATTAAGAATTCTCCTTTTGTAACGTACAGTTCTCATTTTCGAGAAGAAAATTTTGAGATTCTGAATTATCTAAAGATGATTGTAATAAATCATTTTGTCTTTTCAAATCAAAAATTTCTTTTGAAATTTTTTCTCTCTCTTTTTCAAATATGGTGTTTTGTTCATCTAGAAAACCTTTAATAGTTATAAAATTATTCTTTACAACACCAAGTTGATTTTCTAAATTTAACTTCTCATTTTTCAATTTCTCATTTTCAAGTTCAACAGATTTCATCTTTTCTAAAATAGTAAAATTAAGCTTTGAAATCTTATCGCTTATACTAACTAATTCATTATTATCTTTTACTAAAATTTGTAAATCAGAAAGTACCTTTTTGTAGTCCTCATTGGTGGCTTTCACAGGTATTTTGCTTGTTGTATTTCGATTGGATCTTTTTCTAGCCATTATTCTATGATGTTGTGACGATCGATAGAATTCTAGGCTCTGATACCAAATGATGGAGACTATGCTATAGGATCGTGTAATATGGATGAATTACTTGTGCGGAATAATAATTAAGTAAGTAAATAATTAAAGTAGTAAAGTAAATGACACCAGAGATTTTTATACTTGTTCGAACTCCCGTTCTACGTCCAGTCCCAAACTCCTTCTGGAATTAAACTAGCAACCTCACTTAACTCGAAGGAATAGGTTTACACCGCCTGAGCAACCGAACAGGACTCCTACCACCTAAGCAAACCGAATAGGACTTTTACCGCCTGAGCAACCGAACAGGACTTCTTTGCAAATGACAAAAGTATCTAACTCTACTATTCTCTTTAAATAGCACTAATAAGTCAATTAAGTACAATCTTCCTATAATCTTCTCCTTTATGATATATAGTGTAATATGCTTGAAGAATGTGGAAGATAAAGCATAAATGTTCAGAAATTGTATGCAATTTGAGTGCAAGTTGAAAATAGATTTAGAGATAAGAATTCAAGAATAATAAAATCAGTTGAATTAATTGTTTGTTGAATTCTGAAATCTATTTATAAAGATTAAAAAGTTGCAACCATTGATGGAAGATAACGTTGAAAAGAAACAGGTGCAATTGTTGATTTGAAGATGTTTCTCTTTGATGAAGAGAAGTGTCTTTTCATAAAAAATAGCCGTTGAAAATATTCAGCCGGCTGAAATAATAATTCAGCCTTCTGAATTTGTTAAAATCGAAAAAAGCAAAAAAAATAGGCAAAATTTGGCCTAATTCAGCCGGTTGAATAAAACCATTCAGCCGGCTGAAACTGCATAAAAATATATGCTTTGTTTCAGCATTCAGCCGGCTGAATTCTGTTGATAAACAAAAGTTACCATAGCTCATTTGGTTAGAGCACTTGCCTTCTAAACTAGTGACCCGAGTTCGAGTCCCGCTCATGTAATTTTTTGAAAACTTGATTTTTCATTTAAAATATGAATGTATATATGTGTATACCATTTTGAGAAGATTTTAATATTTGTAAACTCTATACATGACACTCGATGACTAATAATACTTTGTTTGTCACCTTCGTCTTGTCTCTATCGTGTATATTTTTTCTTTTATCTCCATATACATACTTTCATCCTTTTTTGTACTGTGTATCTTCATTTTTCACGTATTTGTTTGTCTCTTTTTGATGCTCATGTACCTACAAATTATCTTAGAGATTTTTTGGTATAATTGTATAGTTGTTGTCATTAAAATCCAACAACAGAGGTTCTAACAATATTCCATGTCATGTTGTTCATTTACCCGTCGTAGTGCTTCTTATTGTTCTTTTAGGATGAGCTTTGCGTGCTGTTGTGGGATTTGCGTTTGTCACATGCTTTTGAGCATATGTAGGGTTCTTCGATACCATGGGGGAGACATTTGTAATAGGAATAGATGAACTGCCAATTTCTTGAATTTGGTTAGCAATATTCCGTATATAATTTTCTGTGGCTTTATGTTTGCTGTTGTGTTTATCTGCCAGATGTACAGAGGGGTCCGAGAGGTCAGCTACAGAGTCAGTGGTCGGGGGAAGCATGGCTTGGTGCATGTGCTAAGTCCATTGAAGTGGAAATAATAGTAGATAGACTGTTAGCGAGTTGATCAGGAAAGTCATTGAGTGCTGAAAATGGGTTATGAGTAATTATGTTTGAATTGTCATTTTGATACTTTGTAGTTGTATGTAAAACAGCGGAACTCTGTAAGTTAGAGGATGTAATAATCGTGTTTGCTTTTTGCGATGCCGAACTTGTTTTTCCTTCCGATGTAACTGTCGTAGTACTGCATGTAGTTTGGTCTTTAGGGCGCCATTCTTGCGAAATGACTTTGGTACAATTTGACTCGTTATGGCAAAAACATGACAAATTGGGCAAGGCAAGATTTTCTGTTCATATTCAATCTGAATAACATCCGTATCGCCATTATATATCTCCATCTACACTATCTGTGGATAAGTAAATTGCACATCGACTTCAATTAAAAAACGCGCATAATTAAGTCTATTTTCCATTGCCGTATTTGAATCCATTCGAATTGGTTTGCCAAGAACACTAGCAATTCTACTGATACCTTCATTATTCTAATACTCAAGTTTCAAATCCATAAACCATGTCCATATAAAAATAGTAGAAAAGGAATCTTTGGTAAGTGCAATTCCTTGTTTCCATTTTTTGATGATCAGAATTTTGGAACCTATAGTGTAAGGGCCTGATCAAATTATTTTACTACAGTCATCTTCGTTATAAAATTTGATAAACATAAATCCATTCTTCTTATAGAACAAGTCATATGTTCCATTTGGTTTCCAGATCTTGTCAACAAAACTTTTGAAGTTATTGTAAATAGGACGCCTACCCAAAATATAAACAACTAACATGTTCTTCCATTTCTCCTCCGCAGCAGTAAAAACTGTCTTAGGAAGCATACCTTTCATAACTACACCATCGGAAATAGGAGAGAAATATGTTAGATCAGTTATATAAACATTTCTAACTACCGAACAGTCCTTAACCGTTGCTGCCCAAGAACGAGTCCACGTATTTGTGCTGTTGTGGGATGGAAATGCGTTGTCTTTATGAAAATCATGTAGATCTGTAGCACATGTAGAGACTGTCAAAGAAAACCCTGAGGTAGTATTATATGTACATCCACTACCATTGAGTTCGCTGGCTGACATAGGGGGCGTTGAGGTTCATCTGAAGGCGAGGGTACCAGCTGCTGTGGCAAGATGACAGAGGGTATGTCAGGCGATTAGGGAGGAGGTGGAATAACCATTCCCGCTATGTACTCTTTATTCACCATTTTTTTTAAATTAAATAAGATAATAATAATCCATAGGATTATTATTATCTTATTTGTGATTTTGGAAAAATTATATCTTGGTATATATAAAAACTAATTTACAACTCTTTAAATTTATTTACTATGGAGTAACAAAGGTGAGAAGTTTAAAGGTGAATTATAGATAAAATATTTTAAAAATCATTTTCTATATGATAAAATTATCTTAATTACTTTCAATCTATAAACTATTGTTGGTGTTTGCGCCAAAATTGGTCACAAACCCGGAATGTTGTGAAAGCACCAGTGTATGAATATAAATCAACAATATTCACACACAAATCTCAAATCTAAGCAAACAGAGTATCACAGTTCAGAAATAATGAACAGAAACACGAGATTTATAGTGGTTCGGCGATCTTGCCTACGTCCACTCTGAAGATGATGATTTTATTGATGTTCACTTGATGATTACAATTTCTTTTAACGTAGTACAACTGATTATACGATTATAATCTGAATCTAAGGAAGCGGTGGTGATTCTGAGTAAATCTGGCAGAGTCTGGGCGCCCTTTAGCTCTCAAAAATGTCTGACCCCTTTTCTGAATGACCAGGGGCTCTATTTATAGGTGTAGGAGGCTGATATTTCACCTAAAATGAGGGGAGACCAGTTCTGGTATGTGAGGGGGCCCATATGGCCGAAATCTGGAGATCCGGGCCCACTTTGGGATCGATTCGACCCTTGGTTCGAATCGATCAAGAAAGAGTCCAATCGAGCTGAAATTTGGTGTGTACATTCTTCATCACGTGCTTAAGCTTTTGTGAAAATTTCATAGCATTTGGACTTATAGATCTCAAGTTATGATCGATTCAAGATTTCATTTCTGGTTGATGTGATCTGTTCGAATCGATCCCCTTCGAATCGATAGGGTCGAATCGATGACTTGGTGAGCAAAGGTGTTGACGTGGCGCGCCTTCTTCGTATCGATCCGACTTTTGCTCCGAGTTGACTGGGTCGAATCCATGGTTTTAGCCGCGTTGACTTGATGGATTAGAAGACAGTGATCATACCTGGATTCGAACAAGGGTTCGTTCGTATCGATCGTGACGTGTTCCATTCGATCGATACGAAGCAACTATGTCTGGATAGATTCGAAGGCTTCAACTGCATGGATTCGAAGACCTTCCCTTTGATCGATTCGAAGCTGGAAATATTCTGATGGATTCGAACCACGGGAGGCCTTGGATGGATTCGAACGTTGAGGGTGTTTTGATGGAGTCGAAGCAATGGTACTTCTCATGGATTCGAAGTAATGCAGGGACAATGGATTCGAGTTAAGGGTTTGCTCTGAGGGATACGAAGGGGATGGAGTCAATCTTGATGGAGTCGACCTTGATGGATACGAACCATATGGAGACGAACACAAGGCTATGCCCTTCACATGCATCGATGATATCTTGGGCGTACGAACTCGGATTGACTCGAGATTTGGAATGCTGGCTCCTATGGCTTTCCTTGACGTGTCTTATCAATTGTAGCCTAATCCGGACTCAGACAAAATTCATCGATATCCATGGTGAACTTGTGATGTAACCGTCCTACAGGATGGACTATCATTGATTTCTAGTCAATTTTTTGGTGTCACGGCCTTGCCAAAAGGCGGGATAACATTTGCCCCCCAAAACATGCCTTGCGATAGGGAGGTGTGTTTTGTAGTTCCATAAGTTGGATGTTCATATCCTGTTGATGACCTGTAGTACAACTTGCGAAGAGTTTGACAGTTTTTATATGACCTTAAATGACGACCGTTCGCGATCTAGCCATTTGAGGTGGTATGCGACCGTTCGCGATCTAGCATTTTCTGTATGACCCTAAATGACGACCATTCGTGATCTAGCCATTTGAGGTGGAATGCGACCGTTCGCGATCTAGCATTTCTACATGGCCCCAAATGACGACCGTTCGTGATCAAGCCATTTGAGGTGAGGGGTGCCGTTCGAGGCGAGTTGTGACCGTTCATGGTCGAGTGTCGGACGAGGCGAATGATGACCGTTCGAGGTCGGGTGCCGTTCGAGGCGAATGGTGACCGTTCGAGGTCGGGTGCCGTTCGAGGCGAATGGTGACCGTTCGAGGTCGGGTGCCGTTCGAGGCGAATGGTGACCGTTCGAGGTCGGGTGCCGTTCGTGGCGAAGTGTGATTGTTCGTGGTCGGATTGTGACCGTTCGCGGTCGGGTGCCGTTCGAGGTGAATTGAGTGTGCCCGAGGAGGGACTTAGTATCATCAATACCAGGTTTCACATTCGGGTGAATTCCCGGATTGTTTGTTGCAATGGTTTATCGCCATCTCAGAGCATGCCTAGGGACCGTTCGTGATCCCGTACATGTGTAAGTGGCTTAGCCGTTATGAAATCACAAGTAGCATTTTTTCATTGAAAATAAGTCTTTAGCAGAAATGTTAAACAAAATCAAGTTCAAATATTCAAATCAAGATGAAACAAAAGCAAAGCAAGGATGTCGAAGTGTAAACTCCCACAACGATAGGGTTAATAGTCATTCAGAGCATGCCTATGGACCGCTCGTGATCTCGCACATGTGTAAATGACTTACCCGTGTTGGTGAGAGGTTTACGACTTGTCCATCGTTATTTCAACTAATTGATAATCATACGATGTCCCGGCTCGGGGGCACCCCTGGCTGATGTAGACGGTGGTTGCTCTGGCTCCACTGCTGGGGCTCGCCTTCTCACATACTGAAGTAGCATACCGTTCCTGATGTGCCCTTCCACCTCATCCTTCAGATGTCTACAGTCGTTAGTGTTATGACCATTCAGTTCGTGGAATAAGCAGTTTCTGTCTGATTTCCTCTCGTCAACAGTGGGATCCCTTCGTATTGGCCTACGGTAGGGAACTTGCTCTCGTGTATCTTGGTAGATTCGCTCCAAACTCTCATTCAGCTCTGAATAAGTGGTGAATCGTGGCTCTCTCCGCAGTCGCTTTGACCTGTCACCATTGTCCTCAGCCTTTCGTTTTCCTTTATCCTTGCCTGAATCATTTTCGAGAGGCTTTGTGTCTTTAAGTGCATAAACTTCTATTCCCTCTCCTTCTTCTCTTTCAGCATTAGCGTCTTCCAATCGCAAAAACTTTTCTGCCTCGTGATAGAATTCCCCTATATCCATAGGCGGATCCTTAGTTAATGAATTTTTGAACTCTGTGCCGTCAGCTATTCCGGACACAGCTGCCATCATAACCATGGATGGATCTGGCCGATACACCGATGCTGCTGCCGCATTGAATCGCGTCAGGAAATTCCTCAAAGACTCTCCAGCTTTCTGTTTTAGCGTTGCCAAACTCATCACATTCTTGGGTCTTGAAATGTGAACCCTGAATTGCCTCATAAATTTCTCAATCAAATCGGTCCATGTCCCGATGGAGCCGCTCTCTAGCTGTCTGAACCATAAAGCTGCTATGTCTGTCAAATATAATGGGAAGCATCGGGCCATGACTTCCTGTGATGCCCCCAGCACTTCCATGTGCCTTATATACCTCGTTAGATGGACCGCAGGGTCTGTCCTCCCATCATACCTTTCTACTGTTGGCAGCTTGAATTCTGGTGGGTTCCTAGCCAACCTAATCGCAGGAGAAAAGGGACTCTTGTTCACGTCTTCAAGATCTTTGTTTACTAATCCGCCTCTCATGGCTCGCCTAACCATCTCTGCCAATCTATCATTGTCTCCAAGCCGTAGTCCTTGTTCGCTACCTTCGATCTGCCCCCCGAGTCCGTGTGAGCTTTCGGGTGTCTGCCCCCCTGGCTGAGCGTTCATCCCTCTATTGCCGCCAGGTTGCTCGGATGTCCTTGTCTCTCTTCCCAGGTTCGGATCAACATGTCCTAAGTGTATGCCCCCAGCTCCGGCGCTGCGCCAGATGGTCCTGCTCCGTTCTGGATTCTGGTCGTTCCTTGATTTTGCGCTCCAAGTTGTCCAATTTGTTGAAGCAAATTCTGGATCATCTCCTCCTGTCTCTTCATCATTGTCTCCATCTCATCCCTGGTGATGAAGATCAATGCTTGGTTTGCTCCTGAGGAAGCCTCTTGACTCCCTTCGTGCTGACTTTGTTCTGGCCTCTGCCTTCTACTTGTTTGTCTTGTCATGATTCCTCGGATCTGAATCTCTTAGCCTTCTGATTCAACTTTCAAATGATAGAACTCCTGAGTTCAATTCTCAATGAAAGCGCCAAAGTGTTTGCGCCAAAATTGGTCACAAACCCGGAATGTTGTGAAAGCACCAGTGTATGAATATAAATCAACAATATTCACACACAAATCTCAAATCTAAGCAAACAGAGTATCACAGTTCAGAAATAATGAACAGAAACACGAGATTTATAGTGGTTCGGCGATCTTGCCTACGTCCACTCTGAAGATGATGATTTTATTGATGTTCACTTGATGATTACAATTTCTTTTAACGTAGTACAACTGATTATACGATTATAATCTGAATCTAAGGAAGCGGTGGTGATTCGGAGTAAATCTGGCAGAGTCTAGGCGCCCTTTAGCTCTCAAAAATGTCTGACCCCTTTTCTGAATGACCAGGGGCTCTATTTATAGGTGTAGGAGGCTGATATTTCGCCTAAAATGAGGGGAGACCAGTTCTGGTATGTGAGGGGGCCCATATGGCCGAAATCTGGAGATCCGGGCCCACTTTGGGATCGATTCGACCCTTGGTTCGAATCGATCAAGAAAGAGTCCAATCGAGCTGAAATTTGGTGTGTACATTCTTCATCACGTGCTTAAGCTTCTGTGAAAATTTCATAGCATTTGGACTTATAGATCTCAAGTTATGATCGATTCAAGATTTCATTTCTGGTTGATGTGATCTGTTCGAATCGATCCCCTTCGAATCGATAGGGTCGAATCGATGACTTGGTGAGCAAAGGTGTTGACGTGGCGCGCCTTCTTCGTATCGATCCGACTTTTGCTCCGAGTTGACTGGGTCGAATCCATGGTTTTAGCCGCGTTGACTTGATGGATTAGAAGACAGTGATCATACCTGGATTCGAACAAGGGTTCGTTCGTATCGATCGTGACGTGTTCCATTCGATCGATACGAAGCAACTATGTCTGGATAGATTCGAAGGCTTCAACTGCATGGATTCGAAGACCTTCCCTTTGATCGATTCGAAGCTGGAAATATTCTGATGGATTCGAACCACGGGAGGCCTTGGATGGATTCGAACGTTGAGGGTGTTTTGATGGAGTCGAAGAAATGGTACTTCTCATGGATTCGAAGTAATGCAGGGACAATGGATTCGAGCTAAGGGTTTGCTCTGAGGGATACGAAGGGGATGGAGTCAATCTTGATGGAGTCGACCTTGATGGATACGAACCATATGGAGACGAACACAAGGCTATGCCCTTCACTTGCATCGATGATATCTTGGGCGTACGAACTCGGATTGACTCGAGATTTGGAATGCTGGCTCCTATGGCTTTCCTTGACGTGTCTTATCAATTGTAGCCTAATCCGGACTCAGACAAAATTCATCGATATCCATGGTGAACTTGTGATGTAACCGTCCTACAGGATGGACTATCATTGATTTCTAGTCAATTTTTTGGTGTCACGGCCTTGCCAAAAGGCGGGATAACATTTGCCCCCCAAAACATGCCTTGCGATAGGGAGGTGTGTTTTGTAGTTCCATAAGTTGGATGTTCATATCCTGTTGATGACCTGTGGTACAACTTGCGAAGAGTTTGACAGTTTTTATATGACCTTAAATGACGACCGTTCGCGATCTAGCCATTTGAGGTGGTATGCGACCGTTCGCGATCTAGCATTTTCTGTATGACCCTAAATGACGACCGTTCGTGATCTAGCCATTTGAGGTGGAATGCGACCGTTCGCGATCTAGCATTTCTACATGGCCCCAAATGACGACCGTTCGTGATCAAGCCATTTGAGGTGAGGGGTGCCGTTCGAGGCGAGTTGTGACCGTTCATGGTCGAGTGTCGGACGAGGCGAATGATGACCGTTCGAGGTCGGGTGCCGTTCGAGGCGAATGGTGACCGTTCGAGGTCGGGTGCCGTTCGAGGCGAATGGTGACCGTTCGAGGTCGGGTGCCGTTCGAGGCGAATGGTGACCGTTCGAGGTCGGGTGCCGTTCGTGGCGAAGTGTGATTGTTCGTGGTCGGATTGTGACCGTTCGCGGTCGGGTGCCGTTCGAGGCGAATTGAGTGTGCCCGAGGAGGGACTTAGTATCATCAATACCAGGTTTCACATTCGGGTGAATTCCCGGATTGTTTGTTGCAATGGTTTATCGCCATCTCAGAGCATGCCTAGGGACCGTTCGTGATCCCGTACATGTGTAAGTGGCTTAGCCGTTATGAAATCACAAGTAGCATTTTTTCATTGAAAATAAGTCTTTAGCAGAAATGTTAAACAAAATCAAGTTCAAATATTCAAATCAAGATGAAACAAAAGCAAAGCAAGGATGTCGAAGTGTAAACTCCCACAACGATAGGGTTAATAGTCATTCAGAGCATGCCTATGGACCGCTCGTGATCTCGCACATGTGTAAATGACTTACCCGTGTTGGTGAGAGGTTTACGACTTGTCCATCGTTATTTCAACTAATTGATAATCATACGATGTCCCGGCTCGGGGGCACCCCTGGCTGATGTAGACGGTGGTTGCTCTGGCTCCACTGCTGGGGCTCGCCTTCTCACATACTGAAGTAGCATACCGTTCCTGATGTGCCCTTCCACCTCATCCTTCAGATGTCTACAGTCGTTAGTGTTATGACCATTCAGTTCGTGGAATAAGCAGTTTCTGTCTGATTTCCTCTCGTCAACAGTGGGATCCCTTCGTATTGGCCTACGGTAGGGAACTTGCTCTCGTGTATCTTGGTAGATTCGCTCCAAACTCTCATTCAGCTCTGAATAAGTGGTGAATCGTGGCTCTCTCCGCAGTCGCTTTGACCTGTCACCATTGTCCTCAGCCTTTCGTTTTCCTTTATCCTTGCCCGAATCATTTTCGAGAGGCTTTGTGTCTTTAAGTGCATAAACTTCTATTCCCTCTCCTTCTTCTCTTTCAGCATTAGCGTCTTCCAATCGCAAAAACTTTTCTGCCTCGTGATAGAATTCCCCTATATCCATAGGCGGATCCTTAGTTAATGAATTTTTGAACTCTGTGCCGTCAGCTATTCCGGACACAACTGCCATCATAACCATGGATGGATCTGGCCGATACACCGATGCTGCTGCCGCATTGAATCGCGTCAGGAAATTCCTCAAAGACTCTCCAGCTTTCTGTTTTAGCGTTGCCAAACTCATCACATTCTTGGGTCTTGAAATGTGAACCCTGAATTGCCTCATAAATTTCTCAATCAAATCGGTCCATGTCCCGATGGAGCCGCTCTCTAGCTGTCTGAACCATAAAGCTGCTATGTCTGTCAAATATAATGGGAAGCATCGGGCCATGACTTCCTGTGATGCCCCCAGCACTTCCATGTGCCTTATATACCTCGTTAGATGGACCGCAGGGTCTGTCCTCCCATCATAACTTTCTACTGTTGGCAGCTTGAATTCTGGTGGGTTCCTAGCCAACCTAATCGCAGGAGAAAAGAGACACTTGTTCACGTCTTCAAGATCTTTGTTTACTAATCCGCCTCTCATGGCTCGCCTAACCATCTCTGCCAATCTATCATTGTCTCCAAGCCGTAGTCCTTGTTCGCTACCTTCGATCTGCACCCCGAGTCCGTGTGAGCTTTCGGGTGTCTGCCCCCCTGGCTGAGCGTTCATCCCTCTATTGCCGCCAGGTTGCTCGGATGTCCTTGTCTCTCTTCCCAGGTTCGGATCAACATGTCCTAAGTGTATGCCCCCAGCTCCGGCGCTGCGCCAGATGGTCCTGCTCCGTTCTGGATTCTGGTCGTTCCTTGATTTTGCGCTCCAAGTTGTCCAATTTGTTGAAGCAAATTCTGGATCATCTCCTCCTGTCTCTTCATCATTGTCTCCATCTCATCCCTGGTGATGAAGATCAATGCTTGGTTTGCTCCTGAGGAAGCCTCTTGACTCCCTTCGTGCTGACTTTGTTCTGGCCTCTGCCTTCTACTTGTTTGTCTTGTCATGATTCCTCGGATCTGAATCTCTTAGCCTTCTGATTCAACTTTCAAATGATAGAACTCCTGAGTTCAATTCTCAGTGAAAGCGCCAAAGTGTTTGCGCCAAAATTGGTCACAAACCCCGAATGTTGTGAAAGCACCAGTGTATGAATATAAATCAACAATATTCACACACAAATCTCAAATCTAAGCAAACAGAGTATCACAGTTCAGAAATAATGAACAGAAACACGAGATTTATAGTGGTTCGGCGATCTTCCCTACGTCCACTCTGAAGATGATGATTTTATTGATGTTCACTTGATGATTACAATTTCTTTTAACGTAGTACAACTGATTATACGATTATAATCTGAATCTAAGGAAGCGGTGGTGATTCGGAGTAAATCTGGCAGAGTCTGGGCGCCCTTTAGCTCTCCAAAATGTCTGACCCCTTTTCTGAATGACCAGGGGCTCTATTTATAGGTGTAGGAGGCTGATATTTCGCCTAAAATGAGGGGAGACCAGTTCTGGTATGTGAGGGGGCCCATATGGCCGAAATCTGGAGATCCGGGCCCACTTTGGGATCGATTCGACCCTTGGTTCGAATCGATCAAGAAAGAGTCCAATCGAGCTGAAATTTGGTGTGTACATTCTTCATCACATGCTTAAGCTTCTGTGAAAATTTCATAGCATTTGGACTTATAGATCTCAAGTTATGATCGATTCAAGATTTCATTTCTAGTTGATGTGATCTGTTCGAATCGATCCCCTTCGAATCGATAGGGTCGAATCGATGACTTGGTGAGCAAAGGTGTTGACGTGGCGCGCCTTCTTCGTATCGATCCGAATTTTGCTCCGAGTTGACTGGGTCGAATCCATGGTTTTAGCCGCGTTGACTTGATGGATTCGAAGACAGTGATCATACCTGGATTCGAACAAGGGTTCGTTCGTATCGATCGTGACGTGTTCCATTCGATCGATACGAAGCAACTATGTCTGGATGGATTCGAAGGCTTCAACTACATGGATTCGAAGACCTTCCCTTTGATCGATTCGAAGCTGGAAATATTCTGATGGATTCGAACCACGGGAGGCCTTGGATGGATTCGAACGTTGAGGGTGTTTTGATGGAGTCGAAGCAATGGTACTTCTCATGGATTTGAAGTAATGCAGGGACAATGGATTCGAGCTAAGGGTTTGCTCTGAGGGATACGAAGGGGATGGAGTCAATCTTGATGGAGTCGACCTTGATGGATACGAACCATATGGAGACGAACACAAGGCTATGCCCTTCACTTGCATCGATGATATCTTGGGCGTACGAACTCGGATTGACTCGAGATTTGGAATGCTGGCTCCTATGGCTTTCCTTGACGTGTCTTATCAATTGTAGCCTAATCCGGACTCAGACAAAATTCATCGATATCCATGGTGAACTTGTGATGTAACCGTCCTACAGGATGGACTATCATTGATTTCTAGTCAATTTTTTGGTGTCACGGCCTTGCCAAAAGGCGGGATAACAGTTGGCCTTTATTGTATTTAGCTTTTGGCTATTTTTATGCAAGTTTGAATTGGATTTCTGTTGAATTTCATGATTTTCTATGAAATAAAGAATTCTAATAAACGATTGAATTGTCGGGTGGTATGAGACACTTTGTACAATTGTTTCGATTATTATTTTAATTTTTTTAATAGAGTTTGAGTGGAAATGAGTAGCTTTTAGTAAATACTTGAATTTACTTTCTGGTGTGGGATAGTTAGCTAAATTCTTGTAATTACTGGAGTGACAGTAATTAACACTTAAAGTTGTATTATCTTAGGGTGTTCGGATTTCAGTCCGATAGATCCCCGGGAGAAGATAACTCATTTTTCATCGATCTAAGAATCGATACATTTTTAGACTTGGGTAGGCAGATCTCTTTCGGAAGATCTGTTATGGTGTAAATACGGCTGTCTCTTTCGAAAGGCAGATTTTTACATGCATCGTAGTCTATAGATACTACAACCTATCAGTTTATTTTTGTTTTATACATTTAGACTATGTTTATCACTTTCAGAAGATAAATTTGCATAGGATAGATTAGGTACACGGCTACTCTTTTCTTTGAGCGGTGCCCCTAATCTACAGTCTCTTTCGGAAGGCTTCCTTTATATGTAGCGGGTCTGTTTCGGTAGATTTCGTGTCACTGTATTAAACTGATAGATGACTACCATTTTTATTTCATTATTGACGATTATTTCTTTAGAGATTTTTAGTATGGATATTCTGTATCCTTTATGGCTCTGAGGAATTTTGAATTGGTTATCACCATATTTTAGGACGATAGTCTATTGAGGCTTGATATGTATTTATGAAATGGTGATATTTTAGATATGCCTTATTTGAGTATTTGTTTTGGGCATATTTTATCTATAACTTATTGGTTATCGTTAAGTCAAAATTTTGAGAACTTTATTTATTGGTTTGATATGCCTTTTTGAATTTTTGGGTTTTAGGCATATTTTGAGATGACTTGTTTTAGACTTAAGTCATTTATGGATTTATATAGTGAATTTAATTAATATGCCTTATTATGATTGTTTGTTAGGCATATTTATATGACTTATTATTTTAAGTCATATAGTTATGATATTAATATCTTACCTTTTTATTTAGATATAGTATGACCTGTTTATTATTTTAATACTCGAGTCAGGCCGAGACTTTATAAGTACATGGACCCATTGACCTTTGGATTTTGAGCTAGCATTGAAGTAGACTGTTTTGATAGTTTTAGTTTACTTCATACTTGTATATATTGATAGTTATGGGTTTATGTCATCTATATTATATAGTGATGACTTTGTACCTGATACAAGATTTTGGATATGATGTATATATTTATGTGGGTCTAGTATTCATATTTTGTAGACTCACATTCTATTATGTATATGATGATGTATATTATTCTGCCGTGATCTGTGGCTCTGATTCTGATTTATCTATATTATATACTATTCTGAATATTTTTAATCGTTGTGTTTATTACTTTGTATTAATACTGTACACCTCTAAATTTTAGTTAAGATCATCAAAAAGGTAAATAAGACGTGTCAGTGTTAGTATAAAGCTATATTCACATTCGATCGCCCTTAACCAGCCGTATTCTCTGAATTAGTAGACGACATTACTTATAATGTACTTTTCTAAACTGGGCATAGCGGTGGGGTCGTTACATTTATGTATTATGAATATGGAACATGTGTTTTGAAATGTAATGAAAAAATAGTGTTTTGAAATCTTGCTTTGTTTCATATTCAAGTGCTTATGATATTATAGATATCATTAACATAACTGTATTTAGTCGCCGGAAGTTAATACCATAGATGACTTCAGCATCTGTAGCGCTTAGCTTTGGGCCTCTAAATAGGGGATGTTACAACTTGGTATCAGAGCATAGGTTTATGAAAAACTTTAACTAAAAATGATTTTTGAAAACATAATCCTTAGGAATTAGAGATAGGATCGGGGTACGGGATAACGCTATAGTAACATACTTGTATTTGCTATATATAAGTATACACTTTATCTCTAGACTCCTATCTTTGTTAGGCTATTCTTCTGTATCTCATGAGGCTTGAATACAAATATGGATGGAAGAAGAGGCAGAGTCAATCTAGGAGGAGACAGCACCACTACAAATGGAAATGCCTGACCAAATGCTAGAAGAGGTCAGGCTCAAGCTGAGAATGTTGGTGCTGGGGTTCCCCAAGTAGACATGGGAGCCATGTATCAGTTTTTCGTAAACATGATGCAAGTTGGAATCGTAGTTGGAGTTGTTGGAGGTATTACTGCTGGAGGTGGAGTTCAGAAAGCTCCGATGGTCAATCAGTATGCTAACTTGAGCAGATACTATACTAGGCTTAGAGGAAAACCATTTATCGGGACGGAGGATACTATTGAAGTAGAAAATCGGCTGCTACATTGCAAGAGGATTTTTGCTAACCTAAGGCTCAATGATGAGCAGAAAAGGAGACTTGCTTCAAGACAGCTTTAAGGAGCCGCTTTGTTTTGGTGGAACACTGTAACTGTTGGCGTGGATGAAGAGACTATAAAGTGGGTGGAGTTCAAGAGGAGGTTTCAAGAATGGTTCGTGTCAGTAATGGCACAGTCTGTCTTGGTCAGGAAGTTTGCTGAGCTAGAACAAGGAGAAATGTCAGTTTTGGAATATGCTAGTAGATTCGAAGAGTTAGCCTGGTATGGGTATACCACTATTGACACAGTGTTGAAAAGAAATGAAAAGTTTATTAGAGATTTGAAGCTGGAGTTGGCTAGGGCTACTTTATCGCACATCAGAGACCTCTGTGATGTGGTAGTGGAAATGGCGTTGAGACATGAAGAGATGATAGCTTGCTTGGAGAAGAAGAAGGAGAAGGAGGTCCAGGTCGGACAGGGCCAAAAGAGAAAGTTTTGCCAAAACAAGAATGCTCAGAAAAGAGGTGCGACAAAGAAAGGAAAGTCTGAGGTTGTCTGCCACAAGTATGATAAGAAAGGCCATTATGCCCATGAGTGCTGGACAGGCAAAGAAAGAAGGCTGATGAGAAGAAAGGGATTAGATGATTTAACTGTGATCAAATTGGGCACTACAAGAACCAAAGCAAAGTGCCAGCAAAAGGGGATAAAGGCCATGTGTTTGCATTGGAGCATGCTACGTCAAAGTTGACAGCGCAAGAGAACGGAAATGCTATGTTAGGAGGTACACTTCAGATTCATGATACATCTGTTAGCATTTTATTTGATACTAGTGCATCCCATTCTTTCATATCTAAATGTTTGGTAGATAAACTTAACGTAGAACCCACATATTTAGTTACTTCCTTAAGAGTTGCAAATCCAATAGGAGGGTATTCGACGCTTAGGATGAAGTGTGACCACTTAGAGTTTAACTTGCTAGGTTGCACCTTTGTTTGCAGTTTGCATGTATTTGATTTTGTTGGGTTCAGAGTTATATTGGGAATGGATTGGTTAAGTAATTATAATGCTAGGATATTTTGCCTAGATAGAAAAATATCACTTAGACACCCGGATTGTAATGATCAGACAATTTATACCATAGAAAACCCCAGTTGTGAGGTGAATGCTTTTTTGGGTGTTATGGAGTTGGAAGATGAGTTGAATCGCGTTTTCGTAGTTAGAGAATTCGCGGATGTGTTAGAGCCTGTAGTTGGACAGTTGCCGAAACAAGCCATTGGATTTCGGATTGATTTAGTGCCTGGTGCAGAATAGGTGAGTAGGCCGCCAAACAGGATGACACCTACGCAGATGAAGGATTTGAAGTCTCAGTTAGTAGACTTGGAAGGCAAGAGTTTTATCAGACCAAGTAGTTCACCTTGGGGAGAAGCCGCTGTATTTGCTAAGAAGCCGGATGGATCGTTAAGGCTATGTATTGATTATCGTAAGTTGAATGAGAAGACGATAAAGAATCGATATCCACTGCCAAGGACTAATGATTTGTTCGATCAGTTGAGTGGGGCCAAGATATTCTCTCAGTTAGATTTGGTGACGAGATTTCATCAGCTTAGTGTAGCGGAAGATAGTATACCTTTAACGGCGTTCAGGACGAGATATGGGTCATACGAATGGTTAGTTATGCCGTTCAGACTCACTAATGCACCGACCTTCTTTGTAGATTTGATGTACCAAATTTTCTAAAAGCACTTGGATAGATTCATGTTGGTTTTTATATATGATATTCTGATATACTCTAAGGATGAGAAGGAGCATGAAGTTCATCTCAGAGTTGTGCTTGAAATGTTGAGGCAACATCAGCTAAAAGCAAAGTTTTCGAAGTGACATTTTTGGAAGAGAGAAGTGAAGTTTCTTGGTCACGTGGTTTCAAAGAAAGAATTGTCAGTTGATTCGGAAAAGATCGAAGCCGTTAATTGGAAAAGACTAAATACAGTAACTGAGATAAGAAGTTTCCTTGGGTTAGCAGGATATTATCGGAGGTTTATAAAGGATTTCTCGTGGATTGCAGCGCTGATGACTAAGCTGACACAAAAGGTTGTAAAGTTTGTATGGACCGATAAGTGTGAGGAAGCATTTCAGAGCTTGAAGCACTTGTTGACCCATGCACCTGTGTTGGTGATTCTGGAGGAAAATCAAGATTTAGTTATTTATACTGATGCGTGTGGTACTAGGTTTGGAGCTGTGCTAATGCAGAGGGGTAAAGTGATTGCCTATGCTTCCAGACATCTTAGACCGAATGAGGCTAGGCATCCAACGCATGACTTGGAATTAGCTGCAGTAATATTTTCCTTGAGGTACGTAGGCATTACCTTTTGGGGGAGAGGTTTAAGCTTTATACAGATCATAAGTTATTGAAGCACTTGTTCTCTCAGAAGGAGCTGAACAAGAGGCAACAAAGATGGTTGGAGTTTCTAGCCGCTTATGATTTTGGAATAGAGTACACACCCGAAAAAGGAAACAAGGTTGTAGATGCGCTTAGTAGGAAGCATCAGAATGCAGTATTAGCTATGATAGCCGAATGGAAAGACTTAGAAGCATTGTCAGCTTGTAGAATACTGTGGAGACCCGATGCTGATTCTAGTGAAGGATCTGTTGGGTTATCTTGTTTGGAAGTCCGACCGGTAATGATTGAGAAGATAGCTTCTAAAAAGGAGGAGGATCTAGTTTTGGCTGAACGGATCAGAAAGTGAAGGGAAGGAACAAAGATCGATGACTTGAAGGACTTCAATCTTGACCAAAACAAATGGTTGAGAAAGAAGGGCAGATTATGTATTCCAAATATAGGAGACATAAGGAAGGAAGTCTTGGTAGAATGTCATCGTTCAAAGTTCACTGACCATCCAGGAGGAATGAAGATGTATTAAGATATGAAGAGAAGTTTCTTCTAGGAAGGCATGAAGAGAGATGTTAGCTTATGGGTGAAATAGTGTTTGAACTGTCAGCAGGTAAAAGCAGAATATTAGAAGCCGAGTGGATTACTTCAGCCATTGGACATTCCAGTATGGAAGTGGGATTACATCTCTATGGATTTTATTGATGGGTTGCCGAGAACTAATAGAGAAAATGAAAGTATATGGGTTGTAGTAGATAGATTAACCAAGAGCACCCATTTCTTTCCGGTTAAGGCAAATAGGACGACACCGGTATTGGCTAAGTTATTTATGAAGAATGTTGTAAGACTGCACGGAATTCCTAGTAGTATTGTTAGTGATAGAGATTCTTTGTTTACTAGTGAATTATGGAAGAGTCTTCAGGAAAGTTTAGGAACCAAGCTCAAGATAAGCACCGCTTACCATCCACATACAGATATGCAGACGGAAAGAGTTAAAAAAATCTTGGAAGACTTATTGCAAGCTTGTGTATTGGACTTCGGGGGATCATGGGAAGACCACCTACTTCTAGTCGAGTTTTTGTATAACAATAGTTGTCAGACTAGTATAGGAATGGCACCGTTTGAGGCTTTGTATGGAAGACCATGCAAATCCCCTGCATGTTGGTTAGAGACCGAGGATAGATTGATTCTTGGTCCTTATTTGGTAAAAGAACTAGCAAAAAAGATTGAGCTGATAAGGGCGAAAATGAAGAAGCTCAATCTAGGCAGAAAAGCTATGCAGATAAAAGGCGAAAAGATTTAGATTTCTCGGTTGGAGATCATGTTTTCATCAAAGTATCACCGATAAAAGGTGTTATCAGGTTCGAGAAGACGGGGAAGTTAGCACCGAGGTTCGTTGGACAATTTCCTATTTTAGAAAGGATCGGAAAACTCGCATATAGAGTGGAGTTACCGAGTAATTTGACGGGAGTCCATGATGTTTTTCATGTATCTCATCCAAGGAAATCTGTTAGGGATCCAGACACTACTATAGCACCGACCGTGTTAGAAGATTTAATAGTGCAATCAGATATGACTATATAGGAAGCCTATCTGGATAGTCGAGAGAGATGAGAAGAAGCCAAGGAACAAGACAGTTAGATTAGTGAAAGTCCAGTGGAGTGTCGATGTTAAAGACTGTACTTGGGAGACTGAGAGCAGGAATAGAGACGCTTATCCTAATTTGTTTGATGGTATGTTTTACCTTTGATTGTTTTGATGTGTTCCTTATCGTAATTTCGAGGATGAAATTCTTTAAGGAGGGGAGATTGTAACATCTCGTATTTTTTGTAACGTTATTTAGAATATTTAATTAGCTAAATAAAATAAAATAATGTAAGATGATTAATAGATTGAGATTTGATTTAACCAAGGGTAGCCATGCCTATATGTACAATGAACTAAGGAGATAACATGAATAAAAGTGTTAGGAAATAAGGAAGGGCGAAATAGGAAAATGAACACTCTAATACCCTAAATCCTAGTCGTGAGTCCTCACTTGAATTCATTTACAAAAATTTAAAATTTAAAAGAGATGTCGGCCACCATTTTTAGTATCAAGAGAAGAAAAGGTTAGGATTTCAAGAGGATGAAGCAAATCAACTTGTTCAATACCAAATCTCACATCTTTAATCACAAAGCTAAGGTGAATGATTACTACAACCCATAAATAACTATTTGGGTCTGAAATTTTTATATGTTAGAAAACATATTAAAATAGATTTTTTGGGATTTTTTCAGATTTTTCCTAAGTGTTTTGAAGAATTTATAAAATTATTTAAGGTATGAGACTTAAATGTTTTATATATTTAATTAAGGAGAAGGGGCATTTTGAAAAATAAAATCATTGTTATTTCTGAAATTATTGGCAGCACTTCTCTAAAAAGTATTTAGTGACCAATGAAAATTTGACAAATAAAGGCAGGTTAGTTGAAAAGTTTACTCTTTTAAGTTAAAAACAAAAATAACATGACTTTAGCATGTTCCACCACTTTCGGCACAGGGTGTTCCGACCCAGACCATCCGCCACCAATGGTTTCGAAACCAAAGTGCATGGTATTAAGCTACTTGGTACGTAGCGTTTTGGACAAAGGTGAAGAGGTACTAGATCGAAACCTTAGGTTTCAAAGGGGTTGGAGTATGTTTGTTTTAAAACTAAGGTAGCGCCTACTTTGGTTTCGAAAGAGATAGGTTTGAACTCAATTGCTTTCGGTTGGGTCAAATATTTTCAAAGGAATGGTTCTGACTTGGTTGCATTCTTTTTTTTTAAGTAAAGCTTTTGAAGGGATCGAACCCCTAGCTGTCGCCTCTCTACCTTTCGAAGTCAATGGTTTCAAAAGGTATACTTTGTTTTTAAATTTACCACTTCTGCAATGCTTTCGAGGGGATGGATTTGACACCATTACTTCTTTACTTAGGAACATGTTACGAAAGGAATGCTTTCAACTTAGATGTTTTAAATGACCCTTTTCTGTTCTGATTGAGGTATAACACAAAGGTTTCAAAAGTGTTGGTTTTAATGGTTTCAAAAGGTGTTTTTCCACATGTCTTAGAATTGAACCCAAGAGCTTTTGAAAGGTTTGAATTTCTAAAGGTTTGATGCTTTCGAAAGGTTTTTAAAATGGTTTCGAAGGGATGGTTCACCAAAGGGTTTCGAAAGAGACGAGAGGTGTTATTTTCTGATGATTTCGAAAAGGTTGAAATGGAAGGTTTTTCCAAGGTCTTTAAAAGGCAACATTTTAAAGTATCTTAAGGTATGATGTCTAAGGTTTTAAAGCCTTTGAAAGGAAGGTGTTTCGAAAGAGTTTAAGTATGGTTTTGTAAGGGAAGGTTTTGGCCTTTTGGCCTAGTAAAATAAAGGGTTTCGCTTGGTTTCGAAAGAGATACTTTCAATTGAATCGAAAGGGGTACTTTCAAATGTTTAAAGGTTTTCATCAACACAAATTTGAGTAAAGTATATATAACATAGCAAGGTGATTTAGAGTAAAGCATAGAGTATAAATGTTTTCCTTATTGAAGTTTGATTTAAAAGATTTTAAATAAATTTCAAATGAAAAGTTTTTCAAGGAAAATTATAGGAAGGTATCCTTAAGTGAAAATGACTAAGATATTAGAATATCAGATGGGACTGGTATAGGGTCGCGCCCTATACATTAGCTATCGGCCCCAGCTAATTTAGTCCAAAATTCCAGTGTGTAGGGCTTTGTCACAGGTAAGACTAAATTTATGATTACACACATAATGGAATATATGTTCTTATACAAATAGGTTATTGGTGAACCTGCAAAACCCTTAGGATCAGGTGACCCTGGAAGATGTTAAGTTAGGGACAGACCATCTAGAAGAGAAGTATTTAACAGATAGTTAAGGACAGTCCATCCAGAAGAGGTGTGCCTAACAGATGTTAGATAAATTTTGTTATTTTGTCTGGTAGGCCCGAGTCAGCCAAAGGTTAATAGTAAGCCAAACAAAACTACAATGTTCGGACAAATAGTCCATTTGTTACCTAATATTTATGTTTACATAATAATGCTTTACAGTCTTAATCAGTTTTGGTTGAAGGATAAAAGTTTGCAAAAGATATGTTTTAAAAGGATGTTAGTGAGGGGAAACCCATTCCGTTAAGTAGCGTGGTCTCACTTAACATTAATATCCGGGATGTATAGTATTATTCACACCAGGCTTTATGTCTGACTCGAAGTTTATGTTTTCCCCTTAAACTCTCGGGTGCTCAAAATTGATTTGAGTAGGCTGAGTGTTGAGGTCCTTTTAGGTTTTAGTAGGATCATGAATAAAGCTACCGGAGGCGAGCAGGAGGCTAACAGATAGCTATTTAGGAGATGCATTTTTTGTTTGTGTTTATTTCTGCTGTGTATGTATTAAGTCAATTATGATCATATGACTCTGATCATCCAAGGGGGCATCTTCATATGTCACTCTTGGCGTATTTTGTAATAAGTATATTTTTATCGTTGTTTGGGAAACGTTTTGGTTTTATGTATTATGAATATGGAACATGTGTTTTGAAGTGTAATGAAAAAGATGTTGTTTTGAAGTCTGTGCTTTGTTTCATATTCAAGTGCTTCTGATACTATAGATACTATTAACATAGCCGTATTTAGTCACCGGAAGTTAATACTATAGATGATTGCAGCATCTGTAGCACTTAGCTTTGGGCCTCTAGATAGGGTATGTTATGTGTCCTTAGAGCTAAATCGATTAAAAGCTTCTCTTGCTCGAGCTCAAACTGATCTAACGGTAGAAAACAAGCTCGTCAACTTCTTGCTGATGAGAAATTTTCCATGGAGCTTACTTTAAAAGTCTCTGAAGACAAGAAAGGTCGTTTAGCTGTGAAGAACATTTCTCTGAAGGAAAAGCTCAAGAAGGCCGAGACTTTATTGAAACTCGCTATCAATACTATTACTGACGCTAAGCAGCGAGCATCTCAATTCATTGGTGCTACCCTTGGGCAAATGCTGCTGAAGTCTTATGAAAATGCCCTTATGCTTGCATATGCTGACAATTTCAAGAAATGTCCAAACTTTGTCTTCCCTTCGCTCGATTTTTCCCTAGTCGATAGAGTGACAGGAAAGATTAACTAGATGAAGTAGGGGATTGAACCTGCAGACGAGGATGAAATCAATGCCTCTGAGATTGTTTCTTTTGATGTCCCCTCCTTCGAAATTGAGTCAGACTCTAAAGATGAGGGTGATAAAGATGATGCCGCCGGGGAAGGAGATGGTGATGATGGCGATGACAATGATGATGATAATGATGATGATGATAACCTTGCCGGCGGCCAAGGTTCTGACGAAGATAGAGGGGGTCCTTTTGGAACTTCCGAGAAGGATGGTGGCGGCTAAATCTCCTCAAAAAGTGCCATCCTTAGAAGGATGTTCCACCTGCATCCCCAGGCCTTATGTTCCTCTAGAGGATGAGCCTACTCCTGTTCATGCTGAGGATCCAAAAGAGAAAAAGTAGGCCTCCCAAGCTTCTGTTCTGGTATCTCAGGTATGGGATTCTCTGTTTAAATATCTTTTACTTTGAAAATAATAATTAGTGAAAAATCATTTATTTTAGATAAGAAGGAAGTCCACCCTTCCCTATATGAAAAAACTTGAAAGAAAACAAGCTGAAATTAACAAGTTATATAGGGAACTAGACAAACAGATAAAGGAGCATAATGTTCTTTCCGAAAAGTATTATAGTCTTAACAGGAGTGCCTCGGTATTGGCGTCTTTTAAACATCAAAGGGCCGCCCCCTTATTAAAGAGAGCACGCCTCTGATATGACGCTCTCTTAAAGGAGAATCAAGAGTTACTCACTTTATTTTGGATGCTGATTGAACAGAGAGACATCTTAGTTAACTTTATATATAAAGCTGATTGTAGACATTCAATTATAGACTTTTCATACTTAAGCGAATTCAGTGGGGGTCTACTTAGACATTTTCAAAAAAAATACTTAGATGAATTCAGATCTGACCCGCATCCTGGAGCTTGTCGGAATTTACCACGGGTCAGGTCGATTCCTCGAAATCTCCCCGCTAAAAAGCTTAAGTACTAGAAAAATAAACTTGTCTCTGAATTGTTCTCTAAGGCTATTTTGTATGAACCGGACGAATAATTATAAATATATAATAGTTTATTGATTTATAAATATATCTTTTAGCCCTACTTTCTATGCTTAGATCACTTTATTATATTATTTCAGAGTGACTATTCATTAGGTCGCCTTGTCTCTAGAGACCATTTAAGCCAATATGTCAAATTGAGATGATTTTATCTCGAAAAGGCCTCAATATTAAAATCTTCAAAATTAGCAAAGATACTGCTTCCTCATAGACTTACAAAAACTTTATTTGGAATACCTTCGACTTCAGTTTGATTTTCTTAGCGATGAAAAAAAGACTTTCCTTAAAGAAATCAGGACATTTCATACAAAATTAATTTGTGGCCGTGATAGTCATCCAGCTGGAAAGTGGGACTATAGCAAATGTCCCCCAGTGTTAACCTCGGAGAGACTAAATATTCCTTTTGATCCTACAGTTAATCTTTCTGCTAATTCATTAAATGTAGTTAAAAATGTAGTTTCTAAGCTTTAGATGTCAATAAATTGTCTATTGTATTTTTGACTTCGTTGTTGTTTGAATTGTAATCCTTTATTGTAATAATAAAGAAAATTTTCATTCTAATTTTGATTCTATTTTATTTCTTTTGCTTTTATAGGAGCTACAGTTATCTACAACTTTTCTTCCTCATAATTTATCGTCATGTGTCGATGCTCTTAGAGAGAAGTTGTTGCAGAAAAGTGGAGGGATTGTGCCTAGCGATGATGTCTTACTGGAACGCTTTGGTGGCAATGCTAATGCCATGAAATGGAATAAAAGATACTTTGTTCAGAAAACCATAGCTAGCAATCAAAAGGATCAAATCGCTTATCTCGAGGATGACATTAAAAGTAAGGACAAAACAATCTCGTCACCGAAGTGACAAGTGAAACCAAATCCTTCAATCAACTTTGATATTAAGATGTCAGAACTTATTCAAAAAATCAGCGATTTGGAGTTGAAATTGAAAAATAGTCAGGCACAGTGCGAATCACTGGAATTCATTATGGGGGAGAAGATTTCAAGTATTGATTTACCGGTCCCTCACGCTACTCCTTCGACTACTAAACCTACAAGGTCGAAGCTTCTTGCAGCTTAGAAATTCCAAACTATGCTTAACCCTCCTCCGGACTTAGATTGTAGGGAATTGGTGTCGGAAAGTTAAATTCAAAATAGCCAAGTATTTTGATGAACAACAAAAAATGAAATATTCTCAAACTATCAATGATTATGCTGCTAAGAATTAGAAGCTCGAACATGACATTTACTTTCTTCAGAACCGCATCGTTGAGCTAGAAAGGGATAACAAAACTCTTAGGGTCGCGAATAGAGCTTTCAATCGTGCTCTGAAGACTAACATTGATGCGATCCATGATGAAAACAGAGCTAGGAAGAAAGAAAAGAAACTCAAAGAGGTCCTCAGCACTTCGATTCGTCATGTAGTGGATCCTTCAGTCGCTGAGACTCTTGACAAGGCTTCCAAGGACTTGTAATTTATTTGTATACTTGATTTGAATAAACAGGTTTTGTATAAAGATGTGATTATCTTCATAGTTTTGTAAATTATCTCATGACTTATGTAAATTATATAAATTTGGTAATTATCACATGATTTGTAATCCTTTTCTGTGATGTCACTTCTGAAATGCTTTTTGATAGCTCCTTCATTATTTCTGAATTTGCCGAATTTTTTATTTCTCTTTGCTGTGCTGATTTCCCTGAAAAGTATGAAGCAAACAATATCTCTAATTGTTAGCTTGAAATTGACATACCAGTTTTGAATTATCAAATCATTTTGTTAAGTGCATGAAATATTGCCTATATCAAACATTTAAATCCCATCTTCAACCGTGATGAGAAATGCTTGAGAATTTGACTTCAACCATTTGGCTAGAATATCTAAAATTTGCTGATAGAAAATCCTGCCTTATCATAAGGGCATAATTGCTGGAATGTAACCTTCAAGATATATTTAATAAAGAACTAAATTCAGAAATCACCATCTGAATTTTGAAAGTAGAAATCCTTCAACCCATTCCTTGACACCAATGGGATTTGGTAAATTACAAATCCAAAAATCAAATTCGAAAACTCTTACTAGTGATCTTTATGATAATATTCTTTGACCCAGATTTGGGCATTTGTGATAGAAAAATAGAATTCCATTATTGAAATTCCACACCCAGATTAGGGCTTCAATTAGTAATTGTCTTGATACCCAGATTCAGGTATATTAAGATAATCAATGATCGATAAGGACCCGAAACTCAGATTCAGGTATTAATAATGACATTTAGGAATAAAAGACCCGAAACCCAAATTCGGGTGTTAATAAAAGAAGTTCCAGTATAAGAAACTCGAGACCCAGATTTGGGTATTGATAGATGGTGTTTATAAATGAAAATCCCCTAACACAGATTCGGGTATGTGTAAGTGGAGCTTAATTCTACTCCTTTAATGTGCGAACCCTTCAGGTCTTGTATAGTGATATAGTTAGGGGTATGCCCTAAGGGCAATTATGTAATTTGTTACATATATCTAACTCGTTAATTAATCTTGTTTGAAATAAAAAGTATTTTCTTCCTATTATATACTTAATATAATGTGATTATATTAATTGATTAAGTTAATTAAAAGTATATTTAATAGAAAAATCCATAAGTGTTATATTTTGTGATAGTAGTTACAAAGTGTTGTAACCGTGAGTAATTTATCACAACGAAACAAATATACCATTTTAAATGTTCCTAGTCAAGATGCATCGAGACTGGATATCGATGTATCCGTTGAGACTGGAGTACGTAACGCTCTCCAAATGTTGTGCAATGTATTACTCATGACCGCGGGGGCACCTAGGGGTTACGTACTAATAATTATTGGCTAATTATGGAACGACTCACTCGATAGTTTTATGATGGTTAATATCACTAAGGTCAAACATAAAATATCGATGTGACTGATTTATGTTGATTCATGAGTTTTGATTCATGACACAAGCTTCAGAGATCATACGACGAGAATATTATATGAAAGCGACAAAAAGAGAATAAGTGCATACCGTGCACTACAAAGGAGATAATCTTACAATCCAGAGATTAGTATGGATATTTTATTTTATTGACTCTTAGAATAATGTTAAAATCATTCCTCAAATAGTTACACAAGCACACAAAACTTTTTATATCAAAATGGTGTTCACTGTGCATATAACATCAGGTCGGCCGACCGACCAGGATCCTCGGTCGACCGATCCTGTATACTATGCACAGTGACTTTCTGTTTTGTATACGTTTTTCAACTCAGCTGACCGGCCAGGTTTTCCGGTCGACCGACCAGAGAAAAACAGCTAGTTTTCTGAAGAGACGCGATCTTTTCATGAAGAGTAAAGTCCTCTATTTCAAGAGGTATGGACACTACTGTTGACTAAAACTCTTCATGAAAGATTACAACTCTTCTACAACTATATAAACATATTCAATTCACTTCTACAATCACCGATTCTTGTTTATATTTCTGAAATCTAATCTCTTTTCATTTTTTGCAATTAAAAGCATTCACTCTTATTCAATATCACTAGAATCCTTGAATTTTTTCATATACTTCGATTCTACGTGATTATCTTCCTTCTAAATCTTCACACACATACATACTCTTGAGGATTTGATTATAGGAAAGTTGTACTATCAAAAGACAATCAGTGTTATTTAGAACACATTCGTCAACAAACATTTTGTATTAAGTTGAAGTCCTCTTCGGTTGTTGAGGCGGAAAAATTCCTGTTCGGCTGCTCAGGTGTCGTATACCTATTCCTCCGGGTTAAGTGAGGGGTTTAGTTTAAATCCAGAGGGTATTCTGGGACTGGACGTAGAACGGGAAGTTCGAACCAGTAAAAAAATTCCTGGTGTGCTTACTTTAATTTTTACTTTACTGTTATTACCAGTTTCCGCATTAATATACCATATTACACGATCCTTAATACTGCACGTACACTTTCATTTGATTCATGAGTTTTGATTCATGACACAAGCTTCAGATATCATACGACGAGAATATTATATGAAAGCGACAAAAAGAGAATAAGTGCATACCGTGCACTACAAAGGAGATAATCTTACAATCCAGAGATTAGTATGGATATTTTATTTTATTGACTCTTAGAATAATGTTAAAATCATTCCTCAAATAGTTACACAAGCACACAAAACTTTTTATATCAAAATGGTGTTCACTGTGCATATAACATCAGGTCGGCCGACCGACCAGGATCCTCGGTCGACCGATCCTGTATCATATGCACAGTGACTTTCTGTTTTGTATACGTTTTTCAACTCAACTGACCGGCCAGGTTTTCCGGTCGACCGACCAGAGAAAAACGGCTAGTTTTCTGAAGAGACGCGATCTTTTCATGAAGAGTAATGTCCTCTATTTCAAGAGGTATGGATACTACTGTTGACTAAAACTCTTCATGAAAGATTACAACTCTTCTACAACTGTATAAACATATTCAATTCACTTCTACAATCACCGATTCTTGTTTATATTTCTGAAATCTAATCTCTTTTCATTTTCTGCAATTAAAAGCATTCACTCTTATTCAATATCACTAGAATCCTTGAATTTTTTCATATACTTCGATTCTACGTGATTATCTTCCTTCTAAATCTTCACACACATACATACTCTTGAGGATTTGATTATAGGAAAGTTGTACTATCAAAAGACAATCAGTGTTATTTAGAACACATTCGTCAACAAACATTTTGTATTAAGTTGAAGTCCTCTTCGGTTGTTGAGGCGGAAAAATTCCTGTTCGGCTGCTCAGGTGTCGTATACCTATTCCTCCGGGTTAAGTGAGGGGTTTAGTTTAAATCCAGAGGGTATTCTGGGACTGGACGTAGAACGGGAAGTTCGAACCAGTATAAAAATTCCTGGTGTGCTTACTTTAATTTTTACTTTACTGCTATTACCAGTTTCTGCATTAATATACCATATTACACGATCCTTAATATTGCACGTACACTTTCATTTGGTATCAGAGCAAGGTCATCTTATAACCATCACAAAGTTATTTGATATTTACTTATTTTTAGTAATATGGCAACCACACAAATTAACGATGTTAACACTCACACTAATTCTAGTTTCACAGAAGGTCAATCTACTTCACGACCTCCACTTTTTAATGGTATAAATTATAATTATTGGTCAACTAGAATGAGAATCTATATGCAATCAAGTGGGTTTGATATCTGGAATATTATACAAAGAGAATACACAATTCCTACTGGAGAATACTTGACTTGGAGTAACACACAAAAACTAGATGCTACATTAAATGCTAAGGCTATGAATATTTTATTTTGTGCATTAGATAGAAATGAATTCAATAGAGTTAGTATGTGTACTTCCGGCTATGAAATTTGGAGAACTCTTAAAGTTTCACATGAAGGAACGAACAAAGTTAAATTGAGCAAAATTTCTATGCTGAAACATCAATTTGAAAACTTTAAAATGAGGCCAAATGAATCTATAAATGACATGTACTCTAGATTTCAGGATATTTATCATGCTTTATTATCTCTAGAACAAAAGTTTACTGATTTTGATGTTGTTACAAAAATCTTGAATTCTTTAACGGACGAATGGGAACGAAAAGTCCTAGCTATTGAAGAAGCAACTGATTTGTCAACATTAAAACCAGAAGAGTTGATAGGTAATTTAATGTCCTACGAAGTAAATTTGCAGGCAAAATGAAATGGAGCACAAGAAAAGAAAAATGTAGCATTCCAAGCAGAAAAAGATGATTCCGACTCAGATAATGAAGATATGGCCATGATCGCTAAAAATTTCAAAAAGTTTCTGAAATTCAACAGAAACAAATTCAAGGGAAACAAAAATAATTCCAACAACAATTCCAATAGCAGCAAACCATCATCTTCAACAATGGAATGTTATGAATGTCATAAGAAAGGACACATGAAGAAAGATTGTCCAGATCGTAAAAAGAATAATTTCAAGAAGGACAAAACCAAACGAAAAGCTTTTTCAGTCACTTGGGACGACACTGATTCATCATCCTCATCAGAGAGCGAAAGTGATAATGAACAAGCAAATGTATGCTTCATGGCTTCATCAGACAATGTAAGTGATTTTACTTTTGAAGATTTAATTGAAATAAATTCTGAATTAGTAAATTTAACAAAACAACTTAAAAAGAAAAATAAGGAGTTGCAAAGAAAGTTAGATAGAACAGCTTTAGAAGTAAATATGTTAAAAGATGAGAAGGTAATATTGGAAGAAGAACTTGAAATATCTCAACAATCGAATTCTAACTTATCTTCTCAAATTACGTCAATTTCTGAGGAACTAGAAACTCAGAAAAATAAAAATGATGTTTTTCTTTTTGAAAATAATAGTTTAATATCTAAGATTAAGGATTTAGAGCTAGAAAAATCTAGTCTTAAAATAAAATTTGATGATATTTCTAAAAATGTTTCTAATTTCAATAAAGGAAGAGAAAATCTTTCTAGTATATTAGAAAACTCTCAAACTCCTAACAATAAATCTGGACTAGGATTTAAGAAACAAAATACTTTTGCTAAAAGTAAAATTAATAATAAAATTAAGAAAGATATTAGGAAAACAGTTTATTCAAATACTAAAACTATTAAGATATGGATTCCAAAAACCAATAATACATTGATAAGGAATAAACATATCAAAAGTTTTATGGAAACTGTTCATAATAACAAAAATTATGTTTATAAAGGGAATTTTGAACCCGTATGGGTTTGGCTTCCTAAGATCTAACTCTTAGGACCTTAAAAAGATTGGGTACCAACTTTTTATAATTTTTTGCAGGTACCACCTAAGAAGAGAGGAAAATGGATTTTAGATAGCGGTTGCTCAAAACACATGACTGGAAACAAAGAAATGTTATCAAACATTATATACTCAAATGGAGGAGCAGTCAGCTTTGGAGATAACTCAAAAGGATATATCATCGGCAAAGGCAATGTTAATAGCAACAGTACATCTAATTTACCTCTCATTACTGATGTTTTATTAGTTAAAAATTTAAAACATAATTTATTAAGTATTAGTCAACTATGCGATAAAGGTTTTAATATAACTTTTTCAGAAAATAAATGTAACATTTTTGATAAAAATCACAACATCATTTTCGAAGGAAATAGAGATAAAAATATTTATATCCTAAATATGAATATTAATAATGATTCAAATTTGTGTCTAGTAGCTAAAGAAATCGATTCCTGTCTTTGGCACAAAAGATTTTGTCACATAAATTTTAATACCATCAACAAACTTGCGAAAAAGAAATTAGTTAAAGGATTACCCAATACAAAATTCGAAACTAACATATTTTGTGATGCATGTAAATTAGGAAAATTAACAAAATCTTCTTTTAAATCAAAGAAAGTAATATCTATAGAACAACCACTTGAACTTTTACACATGGATCTTTTTGGTCCAACTCAAGTACAATCTATTAACCATAATAGATATGTTTTTGTTATTGTAGACGATTTCTCTAGATATACTTGGATTTTCTTTTTGAAAAATAAAAGTGATACTTTTGATAATTTTAAAGTTTTTGTTAAAAGAATTCAAAATATTAAAACATTAAAGATTAAAAATATAAGAAGTGATCATGGAGGCGAATTTGAAAATGAAGTTTTTGAACAATTTTGTAACAAGAAAGGTATTAACCATAATTTCTCTTTTCCTAGAACACCACAACAAAATGGAGTTGTAGAAAGGAAAAATAGAACGTTACAAGAATGTGCAAGAACTTTACTAAATGGAACAACTTTATCGAAACAATTTTGGGCAGAAGCTGTAGCTACTGCTTGTTACGTACTGAATCGCGTTTCTATTCGACCATTAACTAAAAATACACCATATGAACTTCTAAATGGAAGAAAACCAAATATTTCATATCTAAAAGTTTTTGGTTCGAAATGTTTTATTTTAAATACTAAAGATCAATTAGGTAAATTCGATCCAAAATCCGATGAAGGAATATTCGTTGGATATTCGGAACGAAGCAAGGCTTATCGAATTCATAATAAACGAACTCAAATTATTGAAGAAAGTTTACATGTTTCCTTCAACGAAAATTTTAAAAATATAAATCCAAGTGTTACTATAGATTCTGATGATGAATCTACTCAGAATGAAAATAATAATGCAAATGAAAATTTTGATATTCATGAAACCAATACAAACGTGACGTCTAATATAATAAAATCTCCACCTAGAATTTTAAGAGATCATCCTGTGCAAAATATAATTGGAGAGGTTAATACGAATGTTAAAACCAGACATCAATTAAATCAAGTGGGTCATGTAGCTTTTCTTTCTAACATAGAACCTAAGAATATAAAAGAAGCTTCAACTGATGACTACTGGATACTTGCCATGCAAGAAGAATTAAATCAATTCGAACGAAACGAAGTTTGGGAACTCGTTCCTAGACCCAGTGACCAATCAGTCATCGGTACTAAATGGGTTTTCAAAAATAAAGCAGATGAACTAGGAAATATAACAAGGAATAAAGCTAGATTAGTTGCACAAGGATATAATCAAGAAGAAGGTATTGATTACGAAGAGACGTTTGCTCCAGTCGCCCGACTTGAAGCAATACGAATACTATTAGCTTATGCGTGTTTTCATAATTTTAAACTATATCAAATGGATGTTAAAAGTGCATTTTTAAATGGATTCATAAAAGAAAATGTTTTTGTTGAACAACCACCTTTGTTCAATCATGAAAAATTTCCAGATCATGTATATAAACTTAAAAAGGCGTTATATGGTTTAAAACAAGCACCACGTGCTTGGTATGATCGTCTTAAAGGTTATTTATTAGAATCTGGTTTTGAAATCGGTAAAGTAGATCAAACACTTTTTATTAAGAAAACTAATAAAGATATTTTAATAATTCAAATATATGTTGACGATATTATTTTCGGCTCGACAAATGAAAAATTATGTCAAGAGTTTTCAACTATAATGACAAATGAATTTGAAATGTCTCATATGGGAGAACTATCATATTTTCTTGGATTACAAATTAAACAAATTGAAAATGGAATTTTTATTAATCAAGAGAAATATTGCTATAATTTAATCAAACGTTTTGGTCTTGAAAACACTGCTGCCAAACCAACTCCCATGAGTACAACGGTTCATCTCGATAGAGATGAAGATGGCAAAAGTGTTGATCAAAAGTTATATCGTAGTATGATAGGTTCTTTACTCTATTTAACAGCGAGTCGCCCCGATATTATGATGAGTGTCTGTTTGTGTGCTCGATTTCAAGCAAATCCCAAAGAATCACATATGAGAGCAGTTAAACGCATTATTCGATATCTAACTAAAACCAAAGATTTCGGACTATTTTATCCAAAAGAATGTCCTTTTGAATTAGTTTCCTATAGTGATGCTGATTTTGGAGGAAGTCGGACGGATCGAAAAAGTACGAGCTGAACGTGTCACTTCATTGGACGTTCCTTAGTTTCTTGGTTTAGTAAGAAACAAAACTGTGTTTCTTTATCAACATGTGAAGCAGAATATATATCTGCTGCTTTGGCATGTGCACAAGTCGTATATATGCAACAGACATTACAAGATTTTAATTGTCATCTTGAAAAATCAGTAATTTATTATGATAATACTAGTGCAATAAATCTTTCTAAAAATCCGGTCAATCACTCACGAACAAAACACATTGATATTCGACATCATTTTCTTCGTGATTGTTTGGAAAAAGGATTAATTAATCTAGAATTTATCAACACTGAAAATCAAATAGCTGACATTTTTACTAAACTACTAAATGAGAATACTTTTATAAAACTAAGACGTGATTTAGATATAATGTCGTTTAAAGACTTATGAATAAAAATATGCAAAAAAAAAATTTGGAAAAACAAAAATTATTTTATTTCTGACCAAAGCGGCACTCGAACTCATGACTTCTGACTTATATGCTAGATGTTGTAGTATAGCCACTTGAGCTATGGGTGTTTCTTGTTCCAGCTCTGTTTCTAATTTGTACCATTAAAACTTAATTTCAAAATATACTATTTTGACTCTAAAGCATTGTATGTCATTCATTTACAAACAGTTTTTGTTTAAAAAGTTCTTTGATTAAAACCAAAATTTGATTTTAAACCACTATTTTTTTAGAAATAAATGGTTATATATACATACATATGTTTATTGAATAGAACATAAGATACAAAAAAAATCTACTTACAAAACAAAAACTTGAAACAAAAATGTCTTCTAACAATGATATCTACAATTCTGAAAATTCTCATCTTTCTTATACATCCCCGGACGACGACTATTCTGATCGCATCACTGAAAATGGTCCCCAACCTACTTTTCCAATGCCTAATCGTGTCTTAGAATTTCCCTCTCCAGATAATGACCCCCGACACAGGTGGAAACCATGGGAAGATTCCCATATAGGTTATACACCTGACAGAAAGAAAGGGAAAAAGGAAATGGTAGTATCTCCAACAACAAAACAAAAGATTGATGAAATTCATCACTATCAACATCAACAGATGAATATGCAAAGGGAACTTTATTACGAACAAAAAGTCACGGCAAGACGTTTAAGCTTCCTTGAAAAGATTGCCATGAAATTTTGTTCATCTAAGAAGGATGATATAGCTGAGCCTTCTTACAGAACTCCATCTCCTTCTGACCATGTTCGATCTCCAGTTGCTCCAATATGGTCACCGGTAGAAAACGTTCCATCTCCAAATTCATGGGAACGTCGATGCTAATTCATCATGGCTATATTTTAATATATATATATGTTATTTTTTTAAATAAGCTGTATAGATAAATATGATGTAATAATATGATTATATTTCTATAATTCTTGTTTGAAAAAACAACATGAAAATGTCTATTGACATGCTTTCGGTCGACCGAAATGCCTGAACCGGTCAACCGAAGCTGTCCCGAGAAGTTTTTAAAAACAGATTTCTTCCAAGTCGGTCGACCGAAATACCTGACTCGATCAGCCGAACGCATTTCCCGAATGACATTAGAATATTTTTAACTCGGTCAACCGAATTCCCTGCACCAGTCGACCGAAGCTTTTCCCGAAAGTTTCAGCACTGTTCTGAACCTCAACTCGGTCGACCGACCCAGGTCCTTCAGTCGACCGAACGTGTTATTCTGCTGAAATTGCCTTCATATTTTAACCCAACCCTTCACCTTTTTATCTCACCTCTTCACTTTACTCTCCCACAATAGATTATAACCCTAGCCCCCATTAAAACCTTCCTAAATTTCTTCAAATTCTTCAAAGAAAAATGGCTCCCAAGAAGAGATCGAAGACTACTGCTGGCCAATCTTCCTCAACTCCTGTAGACTCTCAAATTGCTTCTTGGCTAGTAAGTGAAAAGGCTTTAGAAAGATGGATAAGGCTTCAAGATGCAAAAATCTTTGAGGAGTCTTTTGTAAGTTATCCTGATTTTACCGCCTACGGTGTTGAAAATGCCGCTCTTGAAAGTGGTCTTGATGCTTTTCTTGACCATAGGAAAAACAACTTGAAGATTAATCATATAATGGTCAAGTTATTCTTAGCAAATCTCAATCTTGTCAATCCACCAAGAAACACTGAAAATTGTGTTTGGACATCGGTTTGTGGCACTTCGATGTTTCTCTCCATTGATCGAATGAATCATATTTTAAATGCTCGACCGGGTGGAATCTCATTACATGATGTAGATTGTAATCCATCAACTCGTGACCGCCTAAGTCACTTATTCTTTGAAGATGATGCTACCGACTTAAGGCAAACTTCATCTCTCCGACCTAAAGCACGACTTTTTCATCGATTCATGATGAAGTCTATTGTTCCACGAGGAGGGTCATACCACTTAGTGTATCCCGAAAACTTCAAGGCATTATATGCTATGTGTGGAAATATTCGGGTAAATTGGACACAACTTCTTATGGATGAATTCCTTACGTTCAACCAAGGGAAAATGCTCCATATTTATTATGGAGAATACATAATGCGGTTGGTTAATAACTTTGTCACCCATGCTCCGGAATCCGAAACATCCAAAGTTCGTACCTTTGACTCACGAACAATAAAATTAATGAAGTTACCCGATGCACCATCCCAAATCACCACCTTTCAGCAATGGCGTACCATTCCACGAGAACAACTACGTCGCAGCTATTCTACACCTCAACCATCCACTCATTCTACAGAACGTATAACTCGTCAGACCTCTATCCAAAGACCACCTCCCGGTACTAGCACAGCGGCTGCCATTGATATTTTGGCCCAAAATCAACTAGCTTTGGATTCTCGCCTTCGAAAAATTGATGGGCGTTTCAAGAAGATCAAAGGCTTCTTCGTAAATTTATGGGATGCCTTATCATGCTCTTCTGAAGCCAGTGCTTCATTTGTTGCTCCTGGAAAAAGACCAGCACCAAATTTCTCTTGGTCTACATCCGAGAACACAAGTTCCAGCACATCGGCAACTCCCGCACCTACCACTCAAAGACGGGGAAAGGAACCGGCTCCTCTCGATGAAAATCTTCATCCAGAACAGTGGGATACCGACGATGAAGAAGAGTAATTGTAGTATTTTTACAATTAATTTGCTTTCAAGAAATTCCTGTACTTTGTTTGTTTTCTTAATTATTGTTATGTTATGTTCTAAGCAAACATCTTTAAATTATTTCTAATTAAGAATGCACCATGTAAATTTAAATGTCTGTGCATTACCTTAATTTGTTATAAGTATTCCTTTTTGTCGATGACAAAGGGGGAGAAATGTATGCAAACTAACGAATTTTTGCAGAAAAGTCACCATATATTCAGGGGGAGAACTATAATATATATGTCAATATTACTTCGTCACATAAGTATTGTCATCAATCAAAAAGGGGGAGAATGTTGATTCATGAGTTTTGATTCATGACACAAGCTTCAGAGATCATACGACGAGAATATTATATGAAAGCGACAAAAAGAGAATAAGTGCATACCGTGCACTACAAAGGAGATAATCTTACAATCCAGAGATTAGTATGGATATTTTATTTTATTGACTCTTAGAATAATGTTAAAATCATTCCTCAAATAGTTACACAAGCACACAAAACTTTTTATATCAAAATGGTGTTCACTGTGCATATAACATCAGGTCGGCCGACCGACCAGGATCCTCGGTCGACCGATCCTGTATCATATGCACAGTGACTTTCTGTTTTGTATACGTTTTTCAACTCAGCTGACCGGCCAGGTTTTCCGGTCGACCGACCAGAGAAAAACGGCTAGTTTTCTGAAGAGACGCGATCTTTTCATGAAGAGTAATGTCCTCTATTTCAAGAGGTATGGACACTACTGTTGATTAAAACTCTTCATGAAAGATTACAACTCTTCTACAACTATATAAACATATTCAATTCACTTCTACAATCACCGATTCTTGTTTATATTTCTGAAATCTAATCTCTTTTCATTTTCTGCAATTAAAAGCATTCACTCTTATTCAATATCACTAGAATCCTTGAATTTATTCATATACTTCGATTCTACGTGATTATCTTCCTTCTAAATCTTCACACACATACATACTCTTGAGGATTTGATTATAGGAAAGTTGTACTATCAAAAGACAATCAGTGTTATTTAGAACACATTCGTCAACAAACATTTTGTATTAAGTTGAAGTCCTCTTCGGTTGTTGAGGCGGAAAAATTCCTGTTCGGCTGCTCAGGTGTCGTATACCTATTCCTCCGGGTTAAGTGAGGGGTTTAGTTTAAATCCAGAGGGTATTCTGGGACTGGACGTAGAACGGGAAGTTCGAACTAGTATAAAAATTCCTGGTGTGCTTACTTTAATTTTTACTTTACTGTTATTACTAGTTTCCGTATTAATATACCATATTACACGATCCTTAATATTGCACGTACACTTTCAATTTACACAGTCGTCTCGACTTGAGAATACCATGGATCTTCAATATGAAAGCTCCGCTTTGATTATAGCCAAATCATGGCATGGCGTCTATAGTGACTATAGTTGGGTCGAGCAGAAGTATTGTAAGTGAAGCACTATTCAAGGGAGGATTCATCTCCTCATTTATATGCGGTTAGTATCACAATCAACTCAAAGTCAAAGTCTCTGGCAAGAGCATTTCGGTTAATAATAATTGTTATTATTGAACCAATGACTTTGTAGTTGGACTATAAAGTTTAATGTGGATGAGGTTGGAATTTGACCATTATCAAATTCCATAAGTCCAAAGTGATATAGTTTTGACGAAGAGAATTGGTGTAAACAAATGTCACAACCGGGTAACGCTTATTAAAATAAAATTGGATTTTACCGAAAATGAGTAAGCGATAAATTTAGCCATAATGTCACACCACTTGCTAAGTGACGTGTGAACGTTAACATTAGAATAGTTCGATGTTAATCGCTGACCAAATTTACACCCAAGAGTTACACAGCCGAAATGATGAATTCCCTTAAGACTGAACGATTTAATTAGTTTATAATTGTTATAAATTAATTAAATTAATTAATATTTATGAAATATTAATTATAATATTTGAATTGATTTGAGAAATAAATAATGTTATATATATTTATAATAGTTATAAATGTACCAATCGATATACAATATCGATAAGCGATTAAATAAGATTTGATTGCATAGCATTTTGGTTTGGGCTTAAATGGGTTTAAAGCCCATCATTAGGGCTACAAATTTCGGTTTTGACAAGTTATTGGAGGTGGCTAAAACTTAGGATTAGACCTAGGGATGGATGGCTAAGATTAAGAGAGAATAGATAATGAGATTGTCCTAATATCTCTCTTGTACAAGGCTATATATATGGATCTCTAAACCCTTAATCAAAAACAACTTTTGGCTACCATAATTATCAAGTTTGTTGGTCGAAATTAATCCCCATATCAGTTCTAAGAATCTCAAATCAATTCAAGTTAAATAAAAGCACTATTTGATAGAAAAGGTCGGTGATTCCGGACTTCCAATCTGACGAATCAAGAACAATAAAAGGAAAGGAAGTCATTGCTTCAACGTGGATTCAAAGGCATCATTAAATTGGTAATTTTAATTCATATTATAGTAGTTAAATTATATTCTATGATCCTATAATGAGCAATTTCATATCTGTTTAAATATATTGCTACTATATGTTTAGTTAGGTGAGATTTTATAAGTAGACGTAGTTGTCACAAATCAGTTTGGTTATGTGCATAATTTGTTTTTTATACTATTTGATTTATGTATAGACAAATGTTGTTTACTATTCAAAATCAATTTTTATCATTCATAATTGTTGTAGATATATTTATTAATAAATTCATATATATATATATATATATTTTAGTGTATATTTCTCTCTCATAATAGCATATATGCATATATAAGATATATATATGATTTAAAATTTGAAGTACACTTATTTATATATAGTATGAATTTACAAATTCAAAAATTAATTATCATACATATATTCATATTTTTAAATTAACATTTATTGAACTTTTGAATTGTTTATTATATATAAATAATTATTGCATTAAAAATTCAATTTTATATTTTTTTAAATATTATATTATTTCGAAAACATATAGAAAAATTTAGGAATTTTTCAATAAAGTTTATCAATTTTAATAATTAATATTATTTCGGAAAAACTGTTTATGATTTATTAAAAATAATAATTTAATCCTTTGTCCTCCATGCTCGTTGCGCCTCACCTCTACTGTTCTTAGGGTTTCCACGTTTCTCGAATGATATCGGGTTTTCTCCCTTCGAAAACCAGATCTTGCAAATTACGTATGCCACTTTCGAACGATGACAGTTACTTCCCTACCCTTCAAGCTTCCTCGATTTTGCTAGTGAAGTCGAAGTCAAAGTCACCTTATAACTTCAAAATTCTCGATGCCGCACAAGCACAGTTTGACACAATTGAGGCTAATATGGGGGGCGCTACCAAGGCCTCAGCTGTTGGCCTAAATGCTTTCGATGATCGCTATGATTTTGATCATCCTGTCGACGCTCTGCCCTTCAAACTGGATATTGATGCCGAAAGATGTGTTGTAGCTTTGCCCGTCGATTTGGAAAATGACTCTGATTTAGGTAATCTCTTACAAACTCTAGGATCTTCTATAGATTTGGCTACTGGTCATCCTCTGTTATTGGGTGAAAAAGATTGTACTTTGCCAGCTATCAATGTTCAGCGAAAACATAATAGTGTTGGATATAGCGATTCTCAGGTTGTTAATGTTGAAACTTCTGAATTAAGAACTGCTAAAAATGTTGATAAGTGTTTTGTTCTCCCCCCTAAGCAGTCCTCTTTAGAACCTGTAGCTCCTAGTTGGGTTTCCCTCTTCTCTACCAAGCCTAAGAATGCCGGTATATATATAACCAAGAATTTTACGATTGGAAATGGCCGTAGACCGCCAAGTGATATCTATGACATTGGGTGTAATCGATGGAAAAATCATCCCATTGGTTTTTTCCTTGATAAAAGCCTTCCTTATCATGTTTTCACCAAACACATTCAGCGTGTGTGGAACTTAAAAGGGGAAGTTAAAATTATTAATGACAAAGACATGTTCTTCTTTGAGTTTTCCTCAATGGATGATAGAGTTGGATCCACTCATTATCTTCAACAAAGTTTTCATAGTCACTAAATGGACACCAACTATAGATAGAGCGCATGAACAAGTTGAATCTTTAAGAGTTTGGACTAAGCTAACTGGTATTCCATCTCTATATCAAACCCTTGAGGGACTGATTGGAATTTTAGTCATGTCAGAAAACTAGTTTGTTTTGATGAAGCAACTGAGCGCAGAGATTGTCTTGCTTATGCTCGAGCGCTTATTGAAATTACCCCTAAGAAGGAGCTCCCCACGTCTATCCCAGTCTACTTATCAGATCATGTTACTGGTCATGTTCAGGTCTCACATTTGTGGCAGCCACCTATATGTACTTCATGTTGTTCATTTGGTCACTCTGATGATGGTTGCACCCGGTCTGAGCCTCTGGTCTAGTCTGACCCAATAATCCCTCTCCCCCTTCCCTTCGTAAGGTCAAACCCAGAGAATGGCGTGTTAAGCCACCTCCTCCTCCTGACACAACTACTCCTCCTCCAAATGTTGTTGATGCTACTCCACCGACGGTTTTGGTCACGTCTGTGCCTTTTGAGATACCATTAGTTTCCCTTACTCCTCCTCCTTTGTTATCTGCCCCAGACCCATTACTCTCTCGCTCTTTATCCCTGACTTCATCGTCTGCTAGTGAGGACCATGATGTTCTTCTTGATGCCCTAGAGCTTGAAGCTCATCTGATAGTTCTGATGCCATCTGCCCCTTCGATTACTGGATTTATGTAGCATTTTATCATTTTTTCTATGTCTTATTATCTTTCAATTTAGTGGAGAAGCCTTCTTTTATGGTTGTAGATGACCTGCGCATGTGCATGCCACATGTTTTATAGTAGATAGACAATCTATCTCATGTTCCTTCTTTGTACTTATTATTTGGTGTAATAAAAGTGGACGGACCACTATAAAAACCGGTCGGCCTTGCCAAAAAAAAATTAATTGAAAAATTCTTCAAAATTTTTCGTAACCTTTCATTCATGATCCCAGAATTTCTGAAATTTTAAAATTTGAATTTTTAATAATATATTATTTTATATTAAATAATTATTGCCGAAATCAATGTATTTTTTTTAAAATAATAATATTTCAACTTTTAAAAATCTCCAGATTTTTTCTAAGCTCTATTTTATGATCCTAGATTTTTGAAAATTGTAAAATTTGAATTTTCATCAATAGATTATTTTATGTTAATTATTTATGGATGAAAACATTATCTTATACATAATATATACAAATTAAAATACTAAAATTATTATGTTTGAAACTAAGTTGATTTTAAATTATAAATAATTTCTCTCTCTCTTTCTATATATATATATATAAATTTTTTATGTTCATATATTATATATAATATATTTATACTTACATGTATGTGTGTGTGCGTATTTGTAACACATATACATGCACATATTTGGACAACATACATGACATACAAAATGAGCTAATATGTCCATTGCGATGTAAATCCCAACATCTATATATGGGCATATTATACCTTTTACGGATTATTATGTTACACATGCACTCACACATATATGTATATGATACATTTATGTATAAACTAAATCAAATAAAATTAATTTCATATTTTAATATATTTGAATTTAAATAAAATAAATGATTTTATTTAAATGAAATTTAGAAATGTTCTAATTCAGTTAGACTTCGTAGGCCCAATAAAGATCCAATAGGGTAATTTTTTTGAAATTCACCCATAACTTCCGCTGCAGGCTGGTCTAGTTCCAATAATGGTATCGAAGCCCAATAGCCTACGCGGTCTAATTTAGTCATATTAGGGCTAACTAATTAAGCTTGCCCACTTAGTACGGTGTCTAGAAAGGTAATGTCTAGGCTTGGAATTGGGTAATCAAGTACCCTGTCATACCTGGTTACCAGCCTAGCCCGAAAGGTGAAGTGAGCCCAAATGTTGCTCCTAATAGAAAAGGTCCAACTTAATTTAGGTCTTGGGCTAATTTTCAAAATCATTTTGAAAATTAATGTTAAAGATTTTAAATTTAATAGTTAAATTTAAAATAAAACATGTTTATTATAAAAATTATAATACTATATAAGTTCTCAAAATGTTTGAAAGGATAATGATATTTTCAAAATGTTTGAAAATATTTATATAATAGTTTCAAATTTTAAATTTATTAATAAGATTAATAAAATAAATTAATTAAATATGTTAATTAATTAACGTATATATGCATGTATTATATATGTTGATATATGTTATGTTATTTTAAAATGTTTAAGATAACATAAATATACATGTATGTATACAAGATAAATTTTGAAATTAATAAATTTAAATAAAAATTGTTTAATTGAATAAATTAATTAAAGATTAATTAATTAAATAAAACACACATATATATGATATATGTGTGTTACACTATAAAGGTTATAGTATACACTATAAATGTTATAGCAGATATGTCCAATATAAAAGTTATATTTGAATACTATTTTAAAATTAATTAAAGAGTTAATTGATTAAAATTAATTAGATAAGATTTACTTAATGATATATTATACGTAAGACTATCATATAAGTAATATGAAATATAAAAGTTATATAACAAAAAAACTTATATGATATGTGTATAAACTAAATGTGGAACATTAAAGAAACCAAAACAGACTTGAGAAATAAATACATATGTAAATGTACATATACCATGATTTCTGATGTGTTTGACACTTGAATCGCTGGGGTATTTCATAAGAAATATATTATTCTATAAGTCGATATCACTCAATATATATATTGAAGATTATGAATCTTCAATATAATGTTGTCCTCTACCATATATATATATATATATCAATAAATTACTTACATACTCCTTAGTTGTTGAGCAAACTCAAGCTAGGGATGTTATGCCTAGTATTATTAATATATTGAATAGATGAGGTAAGATAACTATATGTATTTGTTGAGCAAACTCAAGGTACATATACTATACTCAGGTCATCACGATATGGTAGGTATAGGTGAATAATCTCTTTCTATTTGTTGAGCAAACTCAAGGTCGAAATGAGATTAAAACAAGGAAAATGGGTTAGGAGTTGTATGTGACACAACCGATAAGGAGTTATCCATTGTTTGTGGGGCTATGATTTGTTGAGCAAACTCAAGGGCAGAATAAACGAGTCCTAACACCCATGAGTGAAGTTATAAGACTTCTATGTTTCATCTTAGGGTTTGGAGAAACATAAAAGACTAGTGGGAGCCTTATTAGAAAAATGAAATGGTAACATTTAACCTTTCTAATATTGTAAGAACATATGCTATATAATGTTATAATTATCTACAATGATAAATTTGTGCATTTAATATGATTGATAAAATGTTTGTAAATTAACATATATAAACAAACTGAATTGAAAGTTGACAAATAGAAATATAATATATACTTACTAATAATTCTAATTGCATGTTATATAATGTTTCTATACCCATTCAAGTGCCTAATTTCAACTACTTAATACATTCGTAAGTTGGTCACTTGTATGTTTGTTTGGTTTAGACCATGTATTGCATTTTATGAGTTTTTGAACTCTAAATGCAATATAAGACTATGAATATTTGATCCATGTACTTTCACATATAAATGTTATATGGTGAACAATCAAAGTTTGTGTGGTTCAATATTTCGATGAAGTTAGTTCATTTGAAGTAAGCCAATGAACAGTATTTTAGGATCATGTATTCAACTTGAATGATTTCAAAAGGATCATATTGTGTTAATATAACACAAGACCATAAACTACGAGATACATCTAAGAACTCGATCGTTGAAATGTCATCTTGATCGGTTTACATAAAGTGCAACATATTTGATGTCTTAAATGTTAAGAATAATCGAATGCGCTTTTGTAAAAAGTTTGTTATGATATTGTAGTAAGGTTTTCTTTTGAATATTTTGACCATTTAAAAGAAAAACAAATGTATAAGAATAGATGTAATTTAAGGTAAAGTTGGAATGAAGAGAATGAATAGTCACTTCTGCTTCATAGAGAAACATTGGAAACAAGAATTGTAATAATAATTGATACTTAATATTGGAATATGAAATATGATTTTTATTCCGAAATGTAATTTCATGTAGAAAATTGTTTTCTATAACATTTATTTCTTTGAGTTTAAGATATTTGATTAAAGAACTCTCCACTGTAAACTAGTTGCAGCATATGAAATAAGTAAACAATATTAAAAATATTAAGTGAATGGTGGACCTCCAAATTTAGTATGTTATTATAGTAATGGTGGAAATAGTTGGAGCATGCCATATAGCACCTAATGATTGCATCAAATTATGAAAATTGTTTTCGTAAAATGTACCGAACATTATTCGTGAAATAATGTTTATTTTTGGTATTGACTGAAAAATAGATATAACTATATTTCAATATGAGTATTATGAATATTCATTATGAAATAAAACTATATTATGGAATTTGTTTTCATAGTAAAAGTGATGCAACAAAAATACATATGTGTCTAATATTATTTACAGTTGTTTTGGAATTATAGACTAAGCCGTAGTTTTAAGAAATAATTTTACTATATGATTATGAATCATATGATACATGTTAATTATATCTCAAACAATTAATGGCTATGCACCCATTCAGTGGGAGTATCATAGGAGTTGATGAACTCTTTAAATTAATACATATTGATGTATGCAATCACAAGTTTATTAATACCAAAAGGGTTCCACATACTTTGTTATATTCATTGATGATGCATTACCAACATTAACATGTGTATTAGATACACATGTAGTAAGTTTATGATAAAATCATAGAATATAAAAGAAAAGTAAATAAAATAACGTGCAATAGAATAAAATGATTTTATTTGGTCGAATAAGTGAGTATATTGGAAAGAGTTCCAAATGTACCTAAAAATGAATATAGATTCAATCTCATAAGTCACTCCTCCATGTGATACATAATGATGCATTGATAAGGAGTAATCAGACATTGTTGGACAATTTACAATTAATTGTGAGTGAAGTAGAGTTAGTTTCTTTCTATAAGGTCATGTACTTAAGAGTAGTACACAAGGTTGATATTATTTCATCTAAACAAAAGTTTACAAAATCATACAAGATAAGGGTTTGTAAGGAATCCCAACATATCTTAGGCCAAGGAGTTGGTAGGTTGTGAGAGTCGAAAGATTGCACGTAATAATTGTTCATGAGGGATCTTGTATGAATCTCCAAAAAGTTTTTTGGAAAGATCTGTCATCAAATGACATATTTATGTTTTAAACATAATTTTTTTAAACTAAAATTAGTTTTATAAATAAAAAGGTTCATAAAGCGTTTATGAATCCCTATTCTATTTGCACTAAAAAAACAATTGTTGTTTCAAGATATATCAACTTCATTGTGAATGAATTTCTTTGGGAAATTTTTCGTAGTTAAATGGAATTGGATCCGATCCAAAGATAGAACTGATTATATGAGATGAAGTGAAATTAACTAACCTAAATGAACACATAGCATTAGAATGTCTAATAAGTATTCTCGTACATCGAAGAGAAACTTTGAGTTTCTTATTAATGTTGACAATATACATTACCCTCGGTTATTCAATTAAACCATTAAGATTGTTGATTCTATATGGTATGATGCGCAAATCTGAAAGAATTTCAAGTACGCTATCAAAATATGATTTTGGTGGTCATAACTAAAGAGATGTGATCCATCGGACGAGATTGTGTCTTTATTGGAAAGACTAATGTGGTTGGAATTAAATGAGCAATGTTGATAAGAATAATATCACAAATTTCAATTGTTGAAATTAGCATAACAGATTCGATATTCAACATGCTTAAGTTAATTTAGATTTACTGACAAAATTATCGCTCGATAAGACTTAGTGTTTGGTACTTATGTATTGAAACAGAAAATTCTAAATAATGATTTAGAGTAAGCCGTTTACACATATTAACCAAACATGCCTCGAAGTCAGTGGGAGCGATATTGGGTTTGTGAGTCTTTGGATATGATCCAAGAAATGATACGAAATTATCATTTCATAAGCATCAAGATTGATTAAGTATTTTGATAGAAATATCAAATAGTTTGATTTTCAATCAAAGTGCAGAGGAAGCGTGGGTTCATAAGAAAGAACGTTCAAAGGTACATTGATATTTCTAAACTATAAGTAAACACACGTTGTTGATTTTAACAATATGCTTGTATTAAAATCAACTTTAGTTGTTTTAATACTCAATTTTGGATTGTAAATGATGTCTTTTATGGCGAGTATAAAAGATATAGGGATTGTCCCAAAATGATATACAAGAGCACCCTATTAAAAGGAGAACATGTAAGTTGGATTCCTTATGCATTAGCAATAGGAATTATCATACAGATAATGTTGTGTATGATATTATGTTTTGTTTATGTATTTGATACATGGAGCAAATATAAAATCCAAATTGATATCACTAAATGGTTGTTTGAGGTGTTCTCGCGTATTTATGAAATACTAGAGAATTGTTTATAGAAACAATGAACTCGTTATGATGGAACATTTGGACACAAACTTTTATAAGTGATATTGAGTATAACATGTCAATAATAAAATTCAAGATAAAAACTTTAATTTGAAAATATTTCAAAATAAAAGTGATTGTGGTCGATTCAACGAAATGTTGAGAACATTAACTTGTATAGCGCTACAATAAACCAATGTATATAGATATAAATGCACAAATTTATAATTGAGCCAAAGGTGATTCTAAATGTTGAGAATCCCGTAATATTGTTATAAGATAACAATGTCATGAAATTGGTCATGATAGAACTTAAAGCTCACTATAAGTCGAAAGACATACTTCGAATCGTTCCACATGATAAAGGTAGTTTTTCAGTGTCAGAGAGAGTTAATCGATAAAGTAGATAATTAAAACATAATAGCATACCCATTCACTAAGGGACTAACCTAATTAGTTTTGAAAAAACTGATTGGAGAAGTTGGAATTAGATTCCATAATTGACCCCAAGTGCAAGTGGGAGATTGATAGAGTTAGGGGTATGCCCTAGGGGCAATTATGTAATTTTTTACATATATCTAACTCGTTGACCAATCTTGTTCAATATAAAAGGTATTTTCTTCCTATTATATACTTAATGTAATGTGATTATATTGATTGATTAACTTAATTAAAAGTATATTTAATAGAAAAATCCATAAATGGTATATTTTATGATAATAGTTATAAAGTGTTATAACCGTGAGTAATTTATCACAACGAAACAAATATACCATTTAAATGTTCCTAGTCAAGATGCATCGAGACTGGATATCGATGTATCCGTTGAGACTGGAGTACGTAACGCTCTCCAAATGTTGGGCAGTGTATTACTCAAGCCCGATGGGGGCACCTAGGGATTACGTACTAATAGTTATTGGATAACTATGGAACGACTCACTTGATAGTTTTCTGTTGGTTAATATAACTAAGGTCAAACAGAAAATATCGATGTGACTGATTTACACAGTTCTCTCGACTTGATAATACTGTGGATCTTCAATATGAAAGCTCCTCTTTAATTATAGCCAAATCATGGCATGGCATCCATCGAGTGACTATAGTGTCGAGTGGAAGTATTAGAAGTGAAGCACTATTCAAGAGAGGATTCGTCTCCTCGGGTATATGCGGTTAGTATCACAGTCAACTCAAAGTCAAAGTCTCTGGCCAGAGAATTTCGGTTAATAATAATTGTTAGAACCAAGGGCTTTGTATTTGGACTATAAAGTTGAATATGGATGAGGTTGGAATTTTGACCATTACCAAATTCCATAAGTTCAAAGTGATATAGTTATAACGAAGAGAATTGGTGTAAACAAATGTCACAACCGGGTAACGCTTATTAAACTAAAATTAGATTTTACCGAAAATTAGTGAGCGATAAATTTGGCCATAATGTCACACCACCTGCTAAGTGACGTGTGAACGTTAACATTAAAATAGTTCGATGTTAATCGCTGACAAAATTGACACCCAAGAGTTACACAACCGAAATGATGAATTCCCTTAAGACCGAACGATTAAATTAGTTTATAATTGTTATAAATTAATTAAATTAATTAATATTTATGAAATATTAATTATAAAATTTTAATATGATTTGAGAAATAAATAATGTTATATACATTTATAATAGTTATAAATGTACCAATCGATATACGATATCGATAAGCGATTAAATTACATTTATTTGCATAGCATTTTGGCTTGGGATTAAATGGGTTTAAAGCCCATCATTAGGGCTGCAAATTTCGGTTGTGACAAGTTATTGGAGGTGGCTAAAACTTAGGATTAGACCTAGAGATGGATGGCTAAGATTAAGAGAGAATAGGTAATGAGATTGTCCTAATATCTCTCTTGTACAAGGCTATACATATGGATCTCTAAACCCTTAATCAGAAACAACTTTTGGCTGCCATAATTATCAAGTTTGCTGACCGAAATTAATCCCAATATCATTTCTAAGAATCTCAAATCAATTCAAGTTAAGTAAAAGCACTATTTGATAGAAAAGATCGGTGATTTCAGACTTGCAATCTGGCAAATCAAGAACAGTAAAAAGAAGGGAAATCATTGCTTCAACATGGATTCAAAGGCATCATTAAATTGGTAATTTTAATTCATATTGCAGTAATTAAATTATATTCTATGATCCCATAATGAGCAATTTCATATATGTTTAATATATTGCTACTATATGTTTAGTTGTGTGAGATTTTGTAAGTAGATGTAGTTGTCACAAATCAGTTTGGTTATGTGCATAATTTGTTTGTTATACTATTTGATTTATGTATAAACAAATGTTGTTTACTGTACAAAATCAATTTTTGTCATTAATAATTGTTTTATATATATTTATTAATAAATTCATATATATATATATATATTAGTGTATATTTCTCTCTCATAATAGCATATATGCATATATAAGATATATATATGATTTAAAAATTTTAGTACACTTATTTATATATAGTATGAATTTACAAATTCGAAAATTAATTATCATACATATATTCATATTTTTAAATTAACATTTATTGAATTTTTTAATTGTTTATTATATATAAAATAATTATTACATTAAAAATTCAATTTTTTTTTTAAAATATCATATTATTTTAGAAACATATAGAAAAAATTTAGGAATTTTTCAATAAATTTTATTATTTTTAATGATTAATATTATTTTGGAAAAACTGTTTATGATTTATTAAAAATAGTAATTTAATTGAAAAATTCTTCAAAATTTTTCATAACCTTTGATTCATGATCCTAGAATTTATTAAATTTTAAAATTTGAATTTTTAATAAGTGTTTGCGCCAAAATTGGTCACAAACCCAAAATGTTGTGAAAGCACCAATGTATGAACACAGATCAGTAGTATTCTAACAAAAATCTCAGATCCAGGCAAAGCAGAGAATTACAAGTCAAGAATAACAAACAGAAACACAGGATTTATAATGGTTCGGCTATCTCTGGCCTACATCCACTTCAAAAGATAATCTTTTATTGATGTTCTTCGTTGATTACAGTAGTAATTTTCGAGTACAAACAGTAAAGTCAAATTCAATCTTGATTTTGGCAGAAGCTGGACGTTGCTGGATCCAAAAAGTCCCTTTCCCGTAAGCTCTATGGTGCTATTTATAGGCGTTCCATGCAAATATCTGGCCCAAACTTCAGGAGACCTCTTCTGGCACGTGAGTGGGCCCACGCGATCAATCCCACAAAGTTTCGGCCCAATCCGTGATCGAAATGAACGAATTTCATATCGATCAAGATTTGATCCAATCGAGTCAAAACTTAGCATGGACCTTCCTTAGGTTGTACGTAAGCTCCTGTGAAAATTTCATAGCATTTGGACTTGTGAATTAGGAGATATGATCGATATGAGTTGGAGTTTTATTTAGGCTGTTTCGTTCGACTCGATACGTTCATATCGATCTCGTTGACTCGATCTAAAGCATGCGTGCGCGAGATGACGTGGCACGAAATTCCTGGATCGGTCCACCCCTCTCGCCGAGTTGACCGAGTCTTATTTGCGCCTTGTTCGTATCGATGGTTCGGCGCTGTTCGTATCGATCACAATGCATTGTTCGAATCGATCAATTGTGGCTCTGTCCGTATCGATAGAAGTTATCTTACATATTGGTCCTGTTCATATCGGTGGGAGATTTCGTATCGATACGAAGCGTGTGTAAGTGGTCGATACGAAATGAACAAATCAATGGATACGAAGTGATGCTTTTTCATGGACGTCGATCAGTAGACCCGATGGATATGAAACCATTCGATGGCTTCGCTCGATCGATGTGAACACGATGGATATGAGGCGAGGTTACTCTGATCGATACGAATATGATGGATACGAGGCCCCTGATCGATACGAACACGATGGATTCGAACAGTGCAGTCATGGATGGATTCGAACAGATCGACTCGATCATGGATCACTGATCGATACAAATAGCATGCTTTCTTCAACTCGCATCGATCATATCTCATTCATACGAACTCCGATTGACCTGAAATTTGAAACGTTGGCTTTCACAGCTTTGCTTGTCATGTCTTGTCAATTGTAGCTCGATCTAGACTCGGACAAAATTCATCGACATCCATAGTGAACCTGTGATGTATAATCGATATTTTTGATGAGTAATCATTGATTTTCAATTAATTTCTTGATATCTCGACTTTGCTAAAAAGTGGGATAATACTTTTGCCCCTAAAATATGCCTTTTGGTAAAAGGCGTGCTTTGAATAGCTTCAAATCGAATGCTGTGAGCTCATGTTTTATTCACAGCTATAGTATCGTCAATCAAGTTTGTGGCTGTTAGAAGCCGAATCAATACCCATTTCCACTTGTGGAAGTCAGTGATCAAATTCTACAGCCTCTCCGGACTATCAATGGTCACTCCGGACCCCTTCTAAGTCCATTCCAAACCTAACGATCGAATAGAAAGACCCTGTTGCGCTCCGGCGTTGCTTTCTATCCCTTGCACTCTGGCCCTAACGAGGGCATATAGCGATGTCTTGGTCTTTCTGGACCGATCATAGCCTCTCCGAGCTCTTGTTGGATCCCATCCTGTCACTCTCCGGTGAAGCGGAAAAAGCGTCGAGTGAGCCGATCCTGTCGCTCTCCGGCGAAGCGGCAACACCCCCTGCACTCCAGTTCAGTGTTTCTGAACATTAAGCGATGTCATGGCCTAAATCCTAGGTCGATCACAGCCACTCCGGGCTCTTATCGAACCCCGATCCAATCACTCTCTGGTGAATGGGGAACGATGTTAAGTGAGTTGATCATGTCGCTCTCCGGCGAAGCAACTCACTTCCTGCACTCCGGACCCCGCCTCTCCGGGTAGGGTCATAAAGCGATCATTTTCAAGCTGGTTTTCAATATTCATCCTTTAACTCTCCGGTCAAAGGTTTATTTTGAGAAATTCAAGTTCATTTATTAAATTCGAGTTCCAGATGTTCAATCTCAAACAACAGGAAAAACTAGGCATTGCCTCTCTGGGCAGAGCGGTCTATTACCATCTCAGAACATGCCTGGGGATCTCTCCGGTTCCCGTACATGTGTAAGTGGAAGAGCCGTTTTATTTTGGAATCAAATCTAAGAAATTTAATCGACCAAAGTTCAAATCCTGAACTTGGCCCTTGCCATCATGATCAATTGATGACGAGTCATGATCCCGATCCAGGAATAGTTCTGTTAGGTGGAGGCAGTAGTTGCTCAGGCCTTACGGCCGCTGTCCGATCTCTGGTGTATTGTGGCAATCTACAACTTCCGATATGCTCTTCTACCTCATCCTTGAGATGGCGGCATTCATCGGTAGTATGCCCTTCCAGCTCATGGAATAGGCAGTACTTTCCACTTCTACGTTCCCATTCTGTGGGATCTCTCCTGGGTGGTTTTCGATAGGGTAGCTGCCCCCGAGTTTCTGTGTAAATCCGTTCCAGGCTGGCCGTCAAGTCCGTGTATTGTCTGAACCTGGGTTCTCAGAATTTCTTCCGTTTGTCAGGACCATCATATCTGTCGTCCTGCTTTCGCTTTCCTTTGTCCGCTTCGGACTGTTCTTTGTATGTTCCTTCACCTTGCATAGCGTTTGTTTCTCGTCTCTCGGCGCGTGAGTCTTCTAGCCGAATGAATCTCTCAGCCTCATGATAGATTTCTCCAAGATTCTGTGGTGGATCCCTTGCCAAAGAATCCTTAAAATCTGTGCCTTCAGCAGCTCCGGCTACCGCCGCCATCAAAATCATCGATGGATCCGGGCGATCCAATGATGCCACCGTCGCATTGAATCGTAATAAAAAAATCTCTTATGGACTCTCCGATCCTTTGCTTTATCGAAGCTAAGGTCATCACACTCTTGGGTCGCGTCACATGGACCCTAAACTGTCTCATGAAGCATTCCACTAGCTCATCCCACGTTCTGATAGATCCATTCTCTAGCTGTCTAAACCAAAGCGCAGCCAAATCTGATAAGAATAAAGGGAAACATCATGCCATCACTTCCTCGGATGCTCCCAGCACTCCATATGTCTGATATATCTGGTAATATGCATGGTCGGGTCCGACTTTCCATCATAAGGTTCCAACATGGGTAGCTTGAATTTTGGAGGATTTCTCGCATTTCTGATATTCGGAGTGAACGGACTCCGACTAACTTCCTCTAAGCCTCCACTTGACAATCCACCTCTCATAATTCGTCGCACTAATCCAGCCATTCTTTCATATCTATCCAGGGTTTGTCTCCTTAGCACGTTTCCAACTTGCCCCCCAAGTCTTGAAGGGTATTCTGGGTAATATTCTTCATGTGGATTGTTAATGTTAACGTTGGCTCTAGCCTGTTGGGCTCCATCTATGGGTCTTCCAATGTCAGATTCCGAGGGTCTACCCCCAAGTCCTTGTTGATTGCCTTCAGGCTCTACATTCTGGTCTTGAATCTGACCTCCAGTGGTCTCAACTACTCTGGTTCCTTGTCGCGCATTTGCAACCGCTGTAGTCGGTCCAAGGTTCTGCGCACTTGCTGCTCTCATCTGTTCAAAGAAAGTTTGCATTGCTTCTTATTGACTCTTCAACAATCTTTCGTGAATTGAATCTACCATAGCCTCCATTTCATCCCTGGTAATGTAGATCGAAGCTGGTCCTTCTCCATATCAAGAGGATGCCTCTTGGCTTCCCCCTTATTGGCTTCTCTCAGCTCTTTGTCTTCTACTTTTTTGTCGCGTCATTGTCTTTCAAATCTGAATTCCTTAAGCTTTCAAATCTGAACTCCAAATCTGGTATAGCGGGTGCTAGTTCTTCTCAGTGAAAGCACCAAAGTGTTTGCGCCAAAAATGGTCACAAACCCCAAATGTCATGAAAGCACCAATGTATGAACACATATCAGTAGTATTCTAACACAAATCTCAGATCCAGGCAAAGCAGAGAATCACAAATCAAGAATAACAAACATAAACACAGGATTTATAGTGGTTCGGCTATCTCCAGCTTACATCCACTTCAAAAGGTAATCTTTTATTGATGTTCTTCGTGGATTACAGCAGTAATTTTCGAGTACAAACAGTAAAGTCGAATTCAATCTTGATTTTGGCAGAGTCTGGACGTTGCTGGATCCAAAAAGTCCCTTTCCTATAAGCTCTAGGGTGCTATTTATAGGCATTCCATGCAAATATCTGGCCCAAACTTCGGGAGACCTCTTCTGGCACGTGAGTGGGTCCACGCGAACGACCCCACAAAGTTTCGGCTCGATCCATGATCGATACGAACGAATTTCGTATCGATCAAGATTTGATCCTATCGAGTCGAAACTTAGCGTGGACCTTCCTTAGGTTGTACGGAAGGTCCTGTGAAAATTTCATAGCATTTGGACTTGTGAATTAGGAGATATGATCGATATGATTTGGAGTTTTATTTAGGCTGTTTCATTCGACTCGATACGTTCGTATCAATTTCGTCGACTCGATCTAAAACATGCGTGCGCGAGATGACATGGCACAAAATTCCTGGATCAGTCCACCCCTCTCGCTGAGTTGACCGAGTCTTATTTGCGCCTTGTTCGTATCGATGGTTCGGTGCTGTTCGTATCGATCACAATGCATTGTTCGAATCGATCAATTGTGGCTCTGTTCGTATCGATAGAAGTTATCTTGCATATTGGTCCTGTTCGTATCGGTGGGAGATTTCGTATCGATACGAAGCGTGTGTAAGTGGTCGATACGAAATGAACAAATCAATGGATATGATGTGATGCTTTTTCATGGACGTCGATCAGTTGACCCGATGGATACGAAACCATTCGATGGCTTCGCTCGATCGATGCGAACACGATGGATACAAGGCGAGGTTACTCGGATCGATATGAATACGATGGATACGAGGCGCCTGATCAATACGAACACGATGGATTCGAACAGTGCGGTCATGGATGGATTCGAACAGATCGACTCGATCATGGATCACTGATCGATACGAACATCGTGCTTTCTTCAACTCGCATCGATCATATCTCGTTCATACGAACTCCAATTGACCTGAAATTTGAAACGTTGGCTTTCACAGCTTTGCTTGTCATGTCTTGTCAATTGTAGCTCGATCTGGACTTGGACAAAATTCATCGACATCCATAGTGAACCTGTGATGTATAATCGATATTTTCGATGAGTAATCATTGATTTTCAGTTAATTTCTTGATATCTCGACTTTGCTAAAAAGTGGGATAACAATAATATATTATTTTATATTAAATAATTATTGCCGAAATCAATGTATTTTTTAAAAAAAAAATTCAACTTTGAAAAATCTCTAGATTTTTTTAAGCTCTATTTTATGATCTTAGATTTTCGAAAATTGTAAAATTTGAATTTTCATCAATAGATTATTTTATGTTAGTTATCTATGGATGAAAACGTTATTTTATTCATAATATATACAAATTAAAATACTAAAATTAATATGTTTACAAAACTAAGTTAATTTTAAATTATAAATAATTTCTCTCTCTCTTTCTATATATATATACATTTATCTATATATAAATGTTTTCTGTTCATATGTTATGTATAATATATTTGTACTTACATGTGTGTGTGTATTTGTAACACATATACATGCACATATTTGGACAACATACATGACATTCAAAATGAGCTAATATGTCTGTTGCGATGTAAATCCCAACATCTATATATGAGCATATTATATCTTTCATGGATTATTATGTTACACATGCACTCACACATATATGTATATGATAAATTTATGTATAAACTAAATCAAATAAAATTAATTTCATATTTTAATATATTTGCATTTAAATAAAATAAATGATTTTATTTAAATGAAATTTATAAATGTTCTAATTCAGTTAGACTTCATATGCCCAATAAAGATCCAATATGGTAAATTTTTTGAAATTCACCATAACTTCCGCTGCGGGATGGTCCAGTTCCAACATATAGAAGTAATTTGCCTAGTTGTCTCTTAAGCTTGGACATCTTAGTCCATGATCTGATGAGCCTCTTCTCGGACTTAGAGTTCTTAGTCTATTGCTGAATGTGCCTCCTCTTAGGCTTGGACGTCTCAGTCCATTATAGAATGTGCCTCTTCTTGGGCTTGGACATCTTAGTCCATTGTTTAGAGGGCCTCTTCTTGGGCCTGGACATCTTAGTCCATTGTTGTCCAGTGCTCTTGGTTAGCTCATCTTAGAGATTGGAACCAAGAACTTACCCAACCTCCCTCCAAGAAGCGCCCTGCCCTGGCCCTTCTGCGGTGCGGACAGAGGCTTGTTCGGTGCTTTACACTGGCCATCTGATGGCCTCGATAAAGGCTTACTTCGTCCTCCCTCCAGAAGGTGCCTTACCTTGGCGCTTTTGCGGCGCGGATAAGGGCTGTTCGGTGCTTTATCCTGGCCATCTTATGGTGCGGATAAAGGCTTACTCCGTCCTCCCTGTAGGAGGTGCCTTGACCTGACCAGAGGTGCGACCAAGGGCTTGTCCGGTGCTTTAACCTGACCATCGTATGGCGTGGCTAAAGGCTTACCCACCCTCCCTCCAGGAGGTGCTCTGCCCTGGTCATCTCGCTGCGGATAGAGGCTTTTCTTCCATCTTAGGTAGTATCCAAATATAAGGAGCATTTCACTCCCGACCATTTAGATTTTCCTTTGAAAAGACACTCTTTATTGATTCTTTTTTTTACATATTCTTTGATCTTTCCTCGTCGAAAGAAATTTATGATCATCCCCTCCAGGGCTCTGCAATGGTTAGTTTTGTGACCATTTATCATGTGGTAATGACAATAGGATCCTCCCTGGTTTCTTTTATGTTTTGGCCTCCTTTTCTGTGATGACCAGTAGTTAAGCTCATCCTTTGTAAGCAAGTAGACATTCTCTATGGAAGTTGTCAAGTTGCACTATTTTGGAAGTCTAGACTTGAAACTTGATTCTTGTTGATGGCATTTTGACTTTTTATTTCTTGGCCTTATTATTTAACATCCTTCGATTACTTTTCTTTTTACAACCCTTTGAATTTCTTGAGTTGGAAGTGCTTTTGCTGTAGTTGGTTGCGACTTATGTGCAAAGGCATTGTAATCATCCATTATCTCTTTCTCAAAGATGGTGCCTTTGGAGTAATGTTGAATTTTTTCTGTCATTCGGTTGAAGACATTGCCACTTCCATTTGTTTTTATTCCAAGTGCAAAGATATGGGTGGGGACAACATGAAAAGGATTCAGGTTCCATTTCTCGGGATCATAAGATTCCGCTTTCTTCTTGTTTATAATTCTAAGAGCTTCTAGCCTCAGTCTTTACTCTTCATCTTGATTGGAATTCTTGATGAACCTTTAAGGGAACTTTATCTCATGGGGCTCAGAGGATCCTTGTTCCAATCTTATGATTCTTTTAGCCATGATTTACCAAAGTAGATAAACTTGAAGTAGGATTGAACTAAGCAGGGTTAGAGGGCAGTAGGGTTGGGGGCTTAACCACAAGGTTGGAGGTTCAAGCCCTCCTTATAGCGCCAAAAATGTTAACAAGATTTCTTGTCAACACCCAAAAAAAATGAAGGTTATCAGTTACGCAAATAAAATAGAAAATGAGGTATGTATCCTCCTTAGAATTCCTTTCTAAAAAGGCTTTATTTGATAATATTTCTCAAGCAGGCCTTTCAACTCCATCGAAGGGTAGGTTTCTGTGTTTGATAACCTTTTGATCCAAATGAGTCAGTATGTTTTACCCTTCGAAAGCCTTCCTTTCGATCCAATTGGAATACCCTGAGTTAAGTTCACTTAGGTAGGTTTCAACCTAGTCGAAGGCCTAAAGCTGTTGATTAGCTTGGGTTTTGGTTAATGAGCAGATTGGGGGTTTTAACCTCGTCAAGAGCCTGGTCCTTGAATTCCTTATGTTAGTTGAAGGTATCAGCGAATTATGGCCTGGTTTCGACCTTTTCGAAAGCTGCATTTCAAAGGAAAAGTATATTAGAGTAGGTATCTACAATTATTTGATCATAAGTGGTTTCGACTATGTCGAGAGAACCCTATCGAAGCAGGTGAAACCTAAAATACAAAGGTGAATCTAACAAAAACCTCAATGATACAGTAAAGGAAACTAAATACTTGAAACTTCCCTTTATCCAGCTAAGTAAACTTTATTTTACTAAATCCCTAAATCAAAAATCTTGTAGTTAGGGTTACAATGCTTTTCTTAAGAGTATACAAGTTGAGAATGAGAGAAATCGGATCCCCAAAACGTGACCCCTTGGGTCTTATTTATAGATGCGGGTCAGCAACTTTTGACCTTGATGCTCTCGACTGGGTCGGAAGGTGGCTGCCAAAAGACTTGAGCATGTTGCCACCTTTGTCGAAAGGTATGGTGGCGCTTCTCTTCTTTGAGTTGTCCCGTAAGTGCTTTCGACTTTGTCGATAGCCCCTGCTTATTGGTTTCGATGATGATGGTTACACCTTATGTTCTCATTTCTGATCTGATGTAGAACCCTTCCTGACCACATTGGTTTCGACCAATTTGAAAGGCTTACTATAGCTTTCGAAGGGGTTGCTCAAGATAATACTTCCTTCTAAGCAGTTTGAATAAAGGCGAAACCATTGGTTTCGAATGGTTTGGCGTATATTCAAAGAGCTATTCTTCATTGTCTTCGGAAGGTGTGGCTTCGACCTGATCAAAAGGTCTTCATCTAATTGACAGATTGTTAATGAAAGCGGAAGGCTGCTCTTGACTCCTTTATCTTCTTTGAAAGGTAGGAACCCTTTGGATATTGGTTGGAGAAACCTTCTGACACCTTCGAAAGGTCTTGAAGCTTCCAATTTTGATGGCAGCATCCCTTCGACTCCTTCGAAATGTTTGGCTGGAACTCTTCTCACTTGTTCTTTGCTTAAAGAGATTTTGACTCAGTCGAAAGGTGAATATTTGGAGTAACACAAATCTTAGGAAAAAAAGAAATGTTTCAAAATTTGTACAAAATCAATTGCTTGCTTTCCTGATTGATTCATTTGTTCACAATATTCAGCTTCATTCTTCTCATATTTAAAGAGGTCTCAAGCTACTAGAAAAGCATATCATCCTTTCTAAACAATAGTTTCTCTTAATTTCTTCTGTAAATGTGTAGTAGAAATATTATTTCTCTGATTTAAGAAATTTCTACCATTTTGTAATCTCTCCACTCTAAATTGAAATAATAAAGTTGTTGGGTCTTGTAGACGTAGAATATAAATCTGAACCACGTTGAATCTTCTGTGTCTTTTCTTATTTTTTTATTTTTTTTGTTCTTGTGTGATTAATATCTAAGTTGCATCGGTGCTCAAATAGGAAAAACTAGATTTTGGTTAAATTGCTTTCACATAGTAGTGTTAAATCATTCCCTACATTTTTCACTACAGTTTGGTATCAGATTTGGTGTTTTTTTTTCTGTTTGGGTATTAATGGCAACTTTTGGAAAATTAATTAGTAGTTCTAATGTTAATTACAGAGTTAAATGTTTTGATGGAAAGAGAGATTTTGGAACATGGAAGATGAAGATGGAGACAATGTTGAAGATGGAGAAGACTTTTAAGATCGACGCCTGAGAAGTTGAAGAACATTAAAGCAGATGTTTTGGAGGAGATGGAAGATGAAACTATTACTACCATCTAGTTGAGTCTTTCAAATGAACTTCTTAGAGGATTTTCTCAAAAGAATATGCGAAGGAATTATGGGATGCATTATATGATGCATATCAAGACAAGTCTCTCACAAATTGGATTATTCTTCAGCAACGGCTCTATTCGTTGAAAATGAAGCTTGGTGTCGGTCTTATGGAGTATGTACATGCTTTGACCACTTTGATTATGAACCAGAAGGCAGCAAAAGTTGTAATTACAATGAGGCTCAGGCAATGATTCTTATTTGTTTCTTACCTAAGGAGTATGCTGCTTTTGTTAAGTCTATGATATATGGTCGCAATAAGATTTGCCTATCTGACGTAAAGGCTGGCCTTCATAATAAAGTGTTGCGAGAAAGATTGGCAAGAACTAGCTTAGATATTGATATAGAGGGCTTATCTCTTCAGAGAGGTAGACGCGAAGGAAAGTCAAAATATGGTGAAGGTCGAAATAACTCAAGATTTTAGTCTAGGGGGCATAATCGATTAACTTGTGTAACGTCCTGCCATTTGTAACACCTGGAAATCCATACACAACAGTACCTGGATCTAGAATATCACAAAAGATGACTTGTAAAAGTGGTAAAATAAAAACAACAGAGCATATAACACAAAACTCACAGCGGAAAATGATAAATACAATATCACAGAATAAATATTGTTGGTACATCTCATAAAGACAACATGAATAGTGATCGTAATATACAACACTTCACAAGGGAGGTTCAAATGATGCATAATCCTGAATAACCTATCTCATATACAAATATGATATAATGCTCAAAACATAAGTGTAAGGATAAATTTCAAAGCCCTGGAAGCTACATCTCCAAATCCTACTCCAGCTAGCAATATCCTCTCCTCCTTACCGATAAACCCACTGAAAATAATAGATATGGAAAATAGAGAGTGGGTCAGACAACAGTCTCTGTGAAAGGAACAATCGCTACTTAACATTATATCCAATACACTAAAATGACATGAATAATATACCAAGTGGTATCTCCACTATATTTTCATACATGTGCAAATCACATATATATTTGAATAACCGAGCAAGAGCTCTAACATGACTATGAACACCTAGTCCTGCTCTCCTCTTCCGTTCTCAATCCATGTACAACACCTGCACTCATAAACATTGAGAACATCATCCCCTTGTGTTCCACTTCAAACTCACAACATTGGCCTCAAGCCATGGGTAACTACAAAGTCTACCCGTATAATATCTTGCGCACTATATAACCTAATGCACACGTAACAATCGAGGATAAATACACAAGTGCATCGGCGAAACCCGACATACACAAGTTATGGATCCAAAAACCCTAGGCAGTCTATATACTCACCTAAACTAGACTCTAGGGTATAGGTTCTTAACCTACCCCCAACGTATAAAAATGATAGCAACGATTCAACGTCCCATCCAAAGATGATGTGTACTGGAGATTAACTATAATAACTTTGGGTACTCGGGTCTTCCCCTACCTGATCAGCTTCCGTTACAAGCACTGGCTGATATAGATGAGTATCCTCATCTCTCTCCGACTCGCTTCTGACCAAGTCGTGCACCTCTTTAACTATCTCCATGGATAATATCCTGACACCAAAGTCACAACCAAGATGTCCGAGTCATTAGCGATGACACATCCACTCACTCCCTGCCAATGCTAGTCTTCGGTATCCATAATCAAATATAGAAGCCGCACCTATTACCTCAACACGAAGTAGTCACCCCAAGCACAACCCATCCCTTGGCTGCCTCCCACACAGATCCTATGAGTAGCCCGATACAAAGATCCTATACATAGTCCGATCTATGGCTCACTCTCTGATCCTCCCACTTCAATCGATTCAACGCCGTACTTCCAAATATGTTCCATCTATCTCGACTCCAAGTTACTCGAGCTCCATCATCGTAGATCACTTCCACATACCGCTCAATAGTCACATCGGACCTCCTGAGCTTGTACGAGTCGCTGGGACCTGTCTGAATGCCACCTCGAGGAAGATAAATTAACTTCCCCAAATCCCTAGGCATTAGTCGACTGAATCCCCTCCATCAATCGACTTGTACACAACTCAGTGGACTGAATAGGAAGCTTCAGTCTACTGAACCCTTGTGAACCTTTGTGCACCTACAGGAAGTCGACTGAATGTACTCATGCAGTCGGTTGAACCCCTATTGCATCGACTGAACAAGTATTTCAATTGATCAATAGTGCCCAAAAGTCACTATTCTCTTTTTGACTTGGGAACCCTCGTTTTCCCCCTTGGCCAGTCGACTGACCTATCCCGTTCAGTCGATTGAGATATTGTAAAATTACACTATCCCCTTCTTGATCAATTGACTGATGGGTCCCATCCAATCGACTGAAACTGCCAGATTTGCACAACCCAACCTAAGTGGGAAGAGATTCCTCACCACTTCACTGCTACTCGACGCCGCATCAGCACTACTCGCCCCAACACCGAATTCAGTAGCACAACTACCTTACGCCTCACCACTACTAACTGTGTTCTAGCTCAACATCGATGAGATCACCATATAATGAATGCCTCTTGGTCGTTCGACTGATTCGTCCCGATACTCGACACCATCAATCCAAATACCCAAACAATATGCAGAGTGTCCTGTGATGCAATATGGAGCTACACTACCATTCATATGAAATGCGGTCAATCGATTCTATACTAATAGCCAATATATATTTAATGCGGTGCAAACAGTCAATAATAACAATAAATCATCCATATGCAACTCTAGTATTATAAACAATCCTAGATTCACCATTTTCCTTGCTATAAAACGTAGCCATAGTCGAATCACAATCAAATTCCATTTCTTTCTATTCCTTCCTAGCTATGAAACCTAGCTATAATCATATCCATTCACTTCTATTAATTACCATGTAAAGGAGCGAGGCGCCAGGGGCCAAGCTCTACCCAACAAAGTAGTAAACATGGATAATAGCGGAAATAAAATCATATATAGTATAAACGGTTCCCACTCACCTGAACCATAAATTCCTAATTGTCCGGAATGCTGGCAATCTAGCTCCATAGCATAGATGGTGTATCAACGAATTCTCTGCCGCAAACCGCCTCCAAATTCGAGCTTGTATGAGAAAATGGCACTAGTTAGAAGATCAGACAATTAATGAGATTATTATAATTTAATTAAATAAAGTAATTACCATTAATCTCATTTTAATTCCGCCCGCTCTTACTCTCATTGCTGAGTTCACCAACGTCGAGTTTGCCGTTCAACATCCCCGCTACCACCATCGGCCACTAACGACTCTCGCGATCCCATCAAAATGAAGCACACGTCACCAGCAAGCCACCAGCACCAGCAACATACCCCATCTCGTCGTCGTTCATCAAATCGAACCCAATTTAGGGATTTTCCGACCAACCCCAATTGCTCCGCCGTCCGACCTCCATAGCTCAATCCACAACCACTGATTGCTTCCCCACACCGTGCCGCCCATTTCTCCTTCAGTCGCTGTCGAGAGATAGGGCCTCTAGCAGCATAAGTGATCTTGGCCATTGGATTAAGAGCATGGGATGAGGTAATTCTTGGGTCGAAGAAAAGAATGAGGGGTATGCCCCTCTAAACAAGGTTACATACCCTAAATGCCACTATTCACGTCAAAATTCCATCGACTCCATGCATAAGCAAGTTTACACTCATTTCGCTCGTCTGGACGTAGCGAACTCAACTACGGCTGTATCAAGCTTTAGAAATCACATCTGTAGAAAATGAGCTTCCCATACCATCGATAATCAATTGAATATTTAAATATCGCTATTTAATTATCCCGGGCGTTCTGAAAACACGGGTCGTTACATTCTCCCCCTTAAAAGGATTTCATCCTCAAAATCTCAAGGAACGAACCAACACAACCCTTAATGCCGCAGCATACGTAATGATATCAAAATCATTCCCAGCCTATATGCGATAACTACAAGTGCTTTCGGACTCATACCCTTGCCACAAAGTAGCCCTGGGACTCAACACCTAACATCAGGTAGGATACCTCATATCCCATCTGTCGTCGTCAAAGACGCACAAAATAGACAACTCCTAGCATCCAAGGAAAGCATGAAAACCAATCTATCTAGTTCCACACTATCATGTCCTGGATGCCAACATGTCCTCGAGTACACACATCCACAACCATGGCACTCTCATTTGAATCGAGCCGAAACCACCCGAAACAAACAACCAGCAACAACAACTGTATCCACATCAACTGTCGCTTTGAACTCTTAAGTCAATCATATCAAGCCACCACCCAAGTCGTGCTCTTGTTTCCAAAGGAACGGACAATGGAAACTACCACAAAACTTGCTAATCAAAGAATAAGTCAGCTAGACATTCCCTTCCATCGACCCTCTCAATTGCCAACTTGGTCTAAAAGTCCTACTGGTGACTTTTCCTTCGACTTTGACTCAGAACATCGAAAATTTTGGCAGCACCTCCTTCACACGACTCGATCAAAAAAACTACAAATCACCACCATGGGCCCAAATCAAGAAAGAAAATAAAAGGCCAAAAGTGGCATCCCATATATGGGGCATAAAACCAACCAACAATGAAGAAAGGAAGTTATAAATCTCTATATCTACAACATACCTCTTTTGCAACTATCTATGGCAAGCAACTTACTAATCTGATGCAAATGCAGACACATAAGTAATCCAGTAGTAGTCTCTTGCTTCCCCTCTTACCCTGCACTTACTATACAAAAGAAGTTATGCATCCCAAAATAGGACAATGCACCAACTACCCTACCCTAGTAAGGAAACATACAATAATAACATACACTCATCAATCATGATGTATATGCAATCCTACCCAAATGCAAACATGTCAATCTCTACATGGATGCAATTGGCAATCCTGCTGTAACTGATAGTCATAATGCAGACTATATGCAAAACTACCATGGTAAGTAATCACTACATGCTATAATGCAATATAACTAAATAAACATGTCAACATCACATTAACAAGCAAAAATATGCAATGATGAAATGCAGAATAAAAACAACCATCAAACTATAAGTAATATGCAATTACCTACTTCGGGTCCATTCAGGCTAAACTAATCTCGACCGCACAGTGATAACAAGAGTAATCCACTAAGTACACCACCATGCTCGCCTAAGCAAACAAATAATCGTCACTTAGAAAATTATTCAATTCACCCTAAATCAAGAAGCCTTCCCCCAAACTACCGAAGTAACTCAATATATACAATTGCACGACATGCTTGGATCGTCCAATAGTTGCGCTCACCATCTGCTCTGGTCACTTATTCAGCCACATGAAACTTCTATCTGAGCTAGGGTCGATCACCTGACTCTCCATCTTAACTCCAATCCCGGTCCTTGACTAGATCCCCTGAACACTCCCTACGTGGCTGCAGTCCACGTCTAGAAATCAGTAGATCATATCAATAATCCATATCAAGTACTTGCCTATGAGAATCCTATTAAAAACTCTACCTCAGATAGTATATATATCATCAAGAAAACCTATGCTCGAATACTGGATCAAGTACTGATGTATGAGTTGATAAATCCAAGAACACGTACGTGTAGCTCATAGGATTCAACCTGCTACCTATGGTCAGAAAACTTAGACCAAACACTTCTAATCCAAGCGACTTGACAAAAACGTTACCCACCTAATTCTTGCACATCACTGAGTAACCACCGAGTCCTTATTGGAAGAAAATTCCAAGTTACTCCTAAATCAACCAACTCTGCCCCTAAAGGACTAAGGATCTCGACTAGTCTTGCATATCGCCTTCGACTAGCCATACTTAACCCCATGGAGTAAACCCGCCTTACCAAACTGCTAACGATTCCGGTTTGGGTCTGACCCAAATCACTATATGAACCCCATGGGTCGAATAGCCGTACTTAACCCCATGGGAGTAAGCCCACCTACGACTAGCCATACTTATGGAGTTAAAAGCCACCAACGACCTTCATTCTGACCCAAATCACTATATGAACCCCAAACATGTCATAGCACAACAAACCTGATGTGTCCTATTCTTGCTTTCCCTCTGAATGAATGGAAAGCATTAAAGTAATAGGAAGTCTGAAGTCCAAACTACCTCAGCTATCGTCTGCGGAAATCTCCCTATGAAGAGAAACTCCTAACGATTCTTAATCGGTGCAAAACTCGACTCATTCCCAAAAAGGAAAACACTTCCTACTTCACTTTTCAGGAACACATTAGCCATTAAAACCATACCCCGAGTTAAATTTCCCCATTTGTGGTCGACTCTTGACTAGTGCCTGCCAGAAGCCTCTAACACTTTCATAAAAAAATCTCTTATGCCTCTCCTTGGTATCTCAACGGACCAAAGTATATCTACGGACACCACTACAAAACCACCGAGTAGATAATCGAACCATAACTCATGAGATCACTCAAAGCACTCACAAGCGTCAGTCGGCTAAAAAGGCATATCCAACCACTTGAGGGACACAACTGAAGCCCTATATGCCTAGAACGGCACATCTCTCTCATTATTCTATGCCGATGGATATGGTAACCCAACCTACCATAAATATCTACTCCTCTTTGCCGAGCTGGTTAAACAAGTCATCCACATAGGAGCATGGACACATGTTTGTCCAACTCTTCTTGCAATAACCGTTGCGAAGTTTTACTATCCATCTTCCTCCATATTTACTGCTACTAGTGTGTCTTGCCCTAAAGGACTTGCTTTTCCTGAGACCCACCCTTAGTAGCTTCTCAACTCACACCATATCCCCATGTTCCCTCTTGGTGTCTTACATCTCAAACATACCATAATAAGCTCAACGCTCTACTACAGATCGATATCTAATTCGATCTCGAGATAAGGAGGTAAATCAAAAAATCTACAACCACATCTAGGTACTCTCTAAAAGATCGGCCTCCAACTGACTCAACGGAGAGATAAGAGCAAACATAGATGGCCGATATCCCTTCGAGCTCCCGTTCCACAGCACAAACCGAGCCATATCTTCATACTGTCTCTCCTCTGCCATCAGCCATCTCCCGTGACCAAGTACCACTCTGTTTCCTCCTCTAACCATCTAGACACCTCACCAGAACAAACCGAGAACAACTATTTCACTTAATCGTGTAAAGCCAACTCTACTCGACTTTACACTTTAGCAGACCCCTCTACTATCACATCACATCCACCTTACTTGGCAGTATTCTAAACATATACTTCGGGAGTGTCCTACATCACCGGACCGACATGAGTTAGCAATTATACCGATAACACAGGCCTCACTCTTCTACCGAGTCCTTCCCACTACACTCCAATTTCTCTACTTATGTTGTGCACTCTATTTCCAGATTCTACTAACTCTATATAGATTTTCATCTTGATCGACTACCAATGACTATATAAGAGAGAGTACGGAATGGTTCGGTGAACGTATGTTTATCATATAGCAGAAAAGTAAAAGGATGTACTCTCTATGCTTTTCAGTCTACCGGCTCAGTAGGTACCATGGCCCTAAGCATTGAACCGAAGCTCTGATACCAACTGTAACAAACCCTCATTTGTAACACCCAGAAATCCATACACAACGGTACCTGCATCCCGAATATCCACAAAAGTGGTAAAATAAAAACAACAGAGCATATAATACAGAACTCATAGCGGAAAATGATAACTACAATATCACAGAATAAATACTGTCTATACATCTCATGAAGACAACAAGAATAGTGATCATAATATACAACACTTCACAGGGTAAGTTCAAATGATGCATAATCCTGAATAACTAATCTCATATACATATACAGCACAATGCTCAAAACTTAAGTGTAAAGATAAATATTGAAGCCCTAGAAGCTACATCTCCAAATCTTGCTCCAACTAGCAATATCCTGCCCTCCCCGATGATTAACCTACTGAAAATAGTAGATATGGAAAATGGAGAGTGGATCATACAATAGTATGTGTGAAAAGGAACTATCGCTACTAAACATGATGTCCAATACACTAAAATGACATGAATAATATACAAAGGGGTATCTCCACTATATCTCCACACATGTGCAAATCACATATATAAAAAGCCGAGCAAGAGCTCTAACATGACCATGAGCACCTAGTCCTGCTCTCCTCTTCCATCCTCTATCCCTGTACAACACCTGCACTCATATAACCATCGAGAACATCATCCCCTTGTGTTCCACTCTGAACACACAACACCGATCTCAAGCTATGGGTAACTACAAAGCCTACCCGTATAATATCCTCCGCATCCGCACTATATAACCTAATACTCACATAACCATCGAGGATAAATACACAAGTGCATCGGCGAAACTCGACATACACAAGTGGCGGGTCTGAAACCCCAAGGCAGTCTATACACTCACCTAAACTGGACTCTAGAGTACACGGTTCTTAACCTCCCCCCTAACGTATAAAAATGATAGCGACGATTCCATGTCTCATCCAGAGACGACGTATGCTGGAGATAAACTATAATAACTTTGGGTACTTGATTCTTACCCTGCCTTATCAGCTTCCGTCACAAGGACTGGCTGATATAGATGAGTATCCTCATCTCTCTCCGACGCACCTCTGGCCAAGTCGTGCACCTCTCAAACTATCTCCATGGACAATATCCTGACACCAAGGTCGCAACCAAGATGTCTAGGTCATAAGTGATGACACATCCAATCACACCCCCTCAATGCGTGTCATCGGTATCCATAATCAAATACCAAAGCCGTACCTATCGCCTCAACATGAAGTAGTCACTCTAAGCACAACCAATCCCTTGGCTTCCTCCTACATAGTCCTATAAGTAGCCAGATACAAAGATTCTATACATAGTCTGATCTATGGCTCACTCTTTGATCACCCCTCTTCAATCGATTCAACATCGTACTTCCAAATATGTGCCATCTATCTCGACTCCAAGCTACTCGAGTTCCATCGTCGCAGATCACTTCCACATACCACTCAATAGTCACATCGGAGTCGTTGGGCCCGTCGAAACGCCGCCTCGAGGAAGAAAATTAACTTCCCTAAATCTACAAGCATCGATCGATTGAATCACCTCCATCCGTCGCCTTGTACACAGCTCGGTTGACTGAATAGGAAGCTTCATTCGACTAAACCCTTGTGCTCCTTTCTACACCTACAGGTAGTCGATCGAATGTACCCATTTAGTCGGCTGAACCCCTATTCCATCAACTGAACATGTATTTCAGTCGACTCAATAGTGACCAAAAGACATTATTTTCTTTTTGACTTGGGAACCCTCATTTTCCCCTTGGCCAATCGACTGACCTATCCCGTTCAGTCGACTGAGATAGTGTAAAATTACACTATCCCCTTCTTGATCAATCGACTGATGGGCCTCATCTAGTCGACTACAACTGCCAGATTTGCACAACTCAATCAAGGTGGGAAGAGATTCATCACCACTTCACTACTACTCAATGACGCATTGGCACTACTGACCCCGATATCGAATTTAATAGCACAGCAACCTTGCGCCTTACCATTACTAACTGTGTTCGAGCTCAACGTCGACGACATCGCCATATGATAAACGCCTCTTGGCCGTTTGACTGATCCCTCCTGGAACTCGACACATCGATCCAAATACCCAAACAATATGTAGAGTGTCCCATGATGCAGTATGGAACTACACTACTAGTCATATGCAATGCGGTAAATCAATTCTATATTAATGGCCAATATATATTTAATGTAGTGCAAACAGTCGATAATAATAAATTACCAAGTAAAAGAGAGAGGCACCAACGACCAAGCTCTACCCAACAAAGCAGTAAACATGGATAATAGCGGAAATAAAATCATATATAATATAAACGGTTCCCACTCACCTGAACCATAAATTCGCATTGCTCGGAATGCTACAATCTAGCTCCATAGTGTATATGGTGTCTCTCCAAACTCGTTGCCGTGATCCGCGTCCAAATCCAAGCTCGTATGAGAAAATGGCACTAGTTAAAAGATTGGATAATTAACGAGATATTATAATTTAATTAAATAAATTAAATACCCTTAATCTCGTTTTAATCCCATTTCCCACTTTCTTATTATCATCACCGAGTTCACCAACGACGAGTTTGCCGTTCATCGTCCTCGCTGCCATCACCGGCCATCAGCGACTGCCGCGACCCCATAAAAATTAAGCCACGTCACTAGCAAGCTACATACACCAACCATGAACCCCATCTCATCACCATTCATCTGATCGAACCCAATTTAGGGTTTTTCGAGCAACCCTAGCTCCACCATTCGATTGTCTTAGCTCAATCCATGACCACCGATGGCTCCCCTACACCGTGATGCCTCTTTCTCCTTCAGTTCCCATCAAGAGATAGGGCCTCTAGTGGCGTAGATGATCTTGGCCATTGGATTAAGGGGATATGGACGAGATAATTCTTGGGCCGGAGAAAAGAATGAGGGGTATGCCCCTCTAAACTAGGTTATATACCCTAAATGCCACCATTCATGCCAAAATTCCATCGACTTCAAACATAGGCAAGTTTATACTCATTTAGCCCATCTCGACGAAGCAAGCTTAACCACTGGTATATCGAGCTCCAAAAATCACACCCATAGAAAATGAGATTCCCTAACCATCGATAATAAGTTTAATATTTAAATATCGTTATTAAAATATCTTGGAAGTTCTAAAAACATGGGTCGTTACAACTTGCCATTATTGTAAGAAACTATGGCATTTTGTAGCTACATGTCCTAAGCTTAAAGAACGAAGAAATGACCCAAAGCAAGCTTTAGTGTCTAATGTCATGACATTAGAGACAAAGATTGATACCAATGTGTTTACAGCTTTTGGTTCTTTTGGGAAGTGCAACTTATGGCTAATTAATTCTAGTGCATCCTATCATATAACACCTGATAAGAATTGTTTTTCTACATACCGTGAGATTGATGGAGGAGAGGTTCTGATGGGCAATGGCGCTTCTTGTCATATGGTTGGTGTTGGTAGTGTGAAGGTCAGAATGTTTGATGTTGTTATTCGTACTATTACTGATGTTAGACGTGTACCTGATTTAAGAAGGAGCTTGATTACTATTGATCTTTGAGTAGGCTTGGGTTGAAGATTGTAGTTGAGGGAATAAAACGAAGATATCGGAGGGTTCCATAATTGTTATAAAAGGTGTGAGGGCTGGAAATATTTGTTTATTAAATGGCACTACTATAGTTGGTGAATCATCTTCTAGTACTTTTGCTGATTATTATTCTTCCAGATTGTGGCACTTATGGTTGTGACATATTGGACAATGCGGTTTGGATGAGTTGAGAAAGGAAGGTTTGATTGGTGATGTTCATTAATCAAAGCTTGGCTTTTGTAAGGAGTGTGTTCTTGGCAAGAAGATGAAGATTTCTTTTGGTACTGGAGAGCATAAGGCAAAGGTTGTCTTAGAGAATGTTCATGTAGATGTTTGGGAACCCTCCCCTTGCCCATCTTTGGGTGGAGCTAGGTATTTCGTTTCATTTATAGACAATTTCTCTTATATAGTTTGAGTATATTTTCTACAGTCCAAGAGTGAAACCTTTGACAGGTTTTGAAAGTGGAATTCTATTGTTGAGAAGCAGTCAGGGAAGAAGTTGAAAGTTCTCAATTTTGATAATGGCGGTGAATCTGTGTCACAGGATAGATTTTTATGAGTCCAAAGGCATTAAGAGGCATTACACCACACCTGGTAACCTCAGTCTAATAGGGTTGCTGAAAGAATGAGTCGTACATTGTTGGAGAGAACTCGTTGCCTCAGATTGAATGCTAAGTTGAAGAAGGCATTTTGGACTGAAGCTTTATCTATGGCAGCTTTCCTCATCAATTAAACACCTTCTATTTCCATAGACATGAATATCCCTGAAGAAGTATGGAAAGGAGAGCCGGTTAGCTATTAATTTCTCAAAGTGTTTGGATGCCCAACTTATGTGCATGAGAGGAAAGGCAAGCTGGAACCTAGAGCTCGTAAGTGTATCTTTCTAGGTTATAGAAAAGGAATAAAGAGATATAAGATGTTGTGTCCTAACGGTAAGAAGATTATTATCAACAGGAATGTGACTTTTGATTAGAAGGCTATATTGAAGGTGGAGCCTTCATCATCTGATGACAATATGAGGACAGATTCAGAATACCAAACACAAGGCAAGTCATCTTTAGATTCTTTCTATAGAGGTACAGATGGTGTTTTCGATAGCACCATGGCTGACGAGGATAGTACGGATGTTAATACAAAGGATCAGACTCAAAGTTAAGCTAGTTCAGAAACTAGGCCTGTTAAACAGAGGAAGAAGCCTAGGTGGCTTGATGATTTTGTAGGATTGAGCATCGAAGACATTGACTTTGATGATATCGCAACATATGCATTGAATATTGTCCATGATGAGCCCAGAGATTATAGAGACCTATTGCATAGTTCCAATTGGTTAGTTGTTGTAGAAGAGGAGATGGAATCTTTATAGAAAAATCATACTTGGGATTTGGTGCCTCTTTCCATCGACAAGAAGGAAATTGGATGTAAGTGGATCTACCACTACTAGAAAAAGGGCTGAATACTGACCATTTATTAGTAACGCCAAGGACAGTGTCGTCGGTGCGGCGTTGCTTTGTGATTGGCATTGAATAAGTCATTTGCATAGCATCGGAAATTTACGTCATCCAACAATTTAATTTAATAAACGTAAACTAAGTAAGTAACCCGCATGGCATTGCTAGGCAGCGTCATTTCTGATTGGTAGACATTGAATAAGTCGTTTGTACAGCATCGGAAATTCCGACCACTAATAGTTGACTTGTTAATATATTAGTGAAATAAATAAGTCATCGGTTAGGCATCAAAATTTTCCGATGCCTTACCGAAGACTTATTTCCGTTATCCAAACGGCTTACTAAAATTATGATGAAATAAATTAATTCATTGGTTCGGCATCGAAAGTTTCTGATGCCATACCGACGACTTATTGCTACTATCCTGATTCAAATCATTTCACCTGATTCAGTTCACCAAAACTTTTCCCCAAATTAAAAATGTGGCAATTATCGGCCATCTAAGAGAATATCGGCCATTTAGTAAATTCCAACATGACGAAAGATTGTTTCGTACCTCTAGAAAATATCGAAGCTCCAAGGCATCTCAAAGACAGAGAAAAATGTAGGATGATAGCGAACAACAAAGAAAATGGTAAGCTACAAGAGGTATCGACGATCTAGAAGACAAGAAGAACTTAAATTAGCTAGTAAAAAAAGGTACAATACGTTTTGAAAGTCTAAAGCCATCACATGCCAAGAAAATAGAGGGTATCGGCCAAGCAAAGGGATACCCGAGAGCTGGTCATGTTGCGAAAGCATGACAAGAGACAGTAGAAGATTACAACAACAAGCAGTGTCAGAGACTTAGGGTTAATGAGTATCGACAAGTCTCTAAAACCATGAAGTTGTAGAGCATCTAAGATAGTGGTTTCATTCCGACACAATGGGTACTAGAGATCTCTTTCGTAATGAGGTGTCAAAGATCTACATATAGCGGCATAAATTACCAAGTAAGTGAAGAGGTATCAAATGCATAAAAATTAACATTTAAGGATCATTAAGGCAGAATCGGTCCTCTACAAGGAAGGATGGCGACAAACTAGAAGCAAGAAAGTATCGGGTCTTTGCTAAAAGCAAGATAAACAAGGCCCCTCCAATCTCCATAGCCATACTGCCATAATCCAACGGTCCAAGTACCAGCGGATAATAATACGACCATGTGTCAATCATCCTGCGATGTTACATAGCGGCTCTCCATGAATAAAGGTCACGGCTCCCATCAAGTGACAAGCCCGCTACCCCAATCTCCATCGAACAGTTGCGGAAGTTCGGAAGGATCAAAGTGACACGTGGTATCCATCCCACTTGGTTGCCATCCCTATAAATTGACCCTTCCATGACTCAAGGAAGGGGCCGAAATTTCTTTTCGCACTCTTTCTAATTCAAATACTTGTAACCATAAATTGAATTGGGGATTACTTTGCCTAATATATTTGGTGAACTTTTGACAATAAATGACATGGACTATGGACTTTGCATAGCATATTTTCCTTGATCTTTACATATAACTTATCTTTGACATTGGCCATGCCCATTGATCTTCCTTACACATAGAATTCTTTATGAACATTTTATAGGACCAAAACTAACATAACCCTAATGTGCATAATTCTTTCGAGAGCCCTTATTCATGACGGCTCAAGCTTGCTTTGGCATATTTGGTATTAGATGTTATCGTCATCTTATTCCGATGATATGATCATAATGGATTCCTTCCAAATCCTAGATATGTGGACATATATTTCTGCATGTCGAAGTATATTCTTACCATTTTAAGAACATTGCTTGAACTTGTTGACATACGAATCCCTTATGCATACTTCTAGGAAGTTGTACCATTTTATAGTGCAACATTTGATGATAGAAGTAGGGCTTGAACCTCCGAGTGCCCTATCTTTTCCTTCATACTAATTTAGTGAGTTTTACATGAAAAATGGGAAAAGCAAGAAAGATTAATGCTACCAAAGAAGTCATGCCACAAACCTCTTTGGAGATTAATATCACTCCTGACTTCAATCCGAACAACGTTGAGCTTGACCAACCTTCAACTCCTCTAAAGAAGATCACTCAAGAGGAGTAGATTCAAATTTTATAGCAACAACTTGGAAATGTAAGAAATCTTTTGGAAAAATTTCTTTCATAGAAATCTTTAAAGACCACCTGATTTACTAAAGGTGGAGAGGAAGTGGAGTCACCAAGAAGAAAGCTGGAAGCTTCAATGCTCAAGAGTAAGGATAAAAGGAAAAGTGTCTTGGGAAAAGAAGCTATGGACAAAGCAACAATGCACTTTCCAAGGTCCCAGGTAAAGGAGGATCATAAAACAAAGATGATTCATCATATAGAGAGAGCCAAGGCAAGCTAGCAGATAAAGATGAACAGTCACACAATTTATTTTCTATAAAGATCACAAGCCCGATAGAGAAGATTACCAGGATAAAGAATTTTATTTGAGGGATGTAACCAATAAGGTGGTGAAAGACATGCTTAACTTAAAAGGGAAGAGGACTCTCAACCCAAGAGTAAACGACAATCCTCGAGAAGATCCCTTTACAAGGTAAATCATGAATGTCAGAATTCCTTCTTATAGTAAAGTTCCATCGCTGAGATATGATAGAACTAAAGATCCAGATAACCACTTGCTGGACTTTGAAAGCCAGATGGATCAACATAATGGCTCCGGAGCAGTTCGCTGCAAACTCTTTTCGATAACTTTTCATGGCGCTGTAATGAAATGGTACAAGCACTACAGAGAGAAGATGATTTATTCTGAGGAGCAATTTTCCTATGAGTTCTTGGCTCCATTCTACATATGCAAGGATCTAACGATAGATTCAAGCGTGCTTGCCAACGTGATGTAGAGGCAAATAGAGTTTTTGGGAGATTACTTGAGGAGGTTCGATGCTGAGGCGCTAAAGGCTGAATATATGACGGTCATAGAAAAGCTGTTGGCAGTTCGTTCTGGTATTACTGAGCAAACTCCATTCTGAAAGGAGCTGTATATGCATGTATGCAGGGATTTACCGGACTTCCACTTCCAAGTTGGAAAATTCATATGGACGGATGAAATGTACCATGCCAAAAGGAAATCTCTGGCTAAGGGCAAAGGAAGTAAGTCTAACTTTATTCATTTTAATAGGAGGAAGAAGTGGAACAAGGATAGGAGGGTAAGAAGATGGAGAAACCCCGATGAAGCAGCTATGAGGAGCTAAATAAGCATATTCCCACATATATTCTATCGCCAAGGAAAGTGGAAACTTTCCTATGTCCTTCAAAGCTCAAACCAATCCTAAGGAGAGAAAAGGAGAAAAGTACTACGCCTACCATAGGCAAAATGGGCAAAAGACCGATGATCGCTGCGTCTTGGCTAGCATAATACAAAACATGATCAAGGATGGATCATTGAAAGAGTTTGTGAAGAATAATCAATAGCCTTCCCATCCTGAATGGAATGGATAAACGGCTGCAAACAACTATGCTAATTTTGTAGAGTGTGAAGTCCAACAGGAAATCGTCCCTCTATTTAATCATAAATGTTATCCATGGAGGTCCGCGTTTAGATGGAAGCAACAAAGCCGCCAGAGGAAGGTAAAAAGCTAAAGATGGAATCTTCTCGGTCAGGAGAACTATCTCTTCTCAGGCCACAAATCATAAATTTAGATGCATAATCTGACCATAAATCCATAAGAGCTAAAAGGGTCCATCATCCGCATAATGATCCCCTCATGATAACTGCACAAATTGGGCTTTCCACGATGATTAAGATTTTAGTGGATACAAACAGCACCGTAAACGTCATTTTAAGCATGAATTTGATCGAATGAGGATTCTAGAAAGCAAGCTAGAACCAATTCCCAAACCAAGCTTTGGGTTCAACAACAAAGGTTCGATTCCATTGGGATAGGTTAGGCTTTTGGTGCATCTAGAATTGCCTTCGCTCTCTAGGACCTTCGAAACACTCTTCGTAGTGTTGGATCAACCATCTTACTAGAACACTTTCTTTGGAAGACCTGCTTTGGATGAAATAGATGCTTTCGTGTCCTCAAAGTTTCTCATACTGAAATTCTTAACTAAGAATGGATGGGGCACGATAAGGGGAGAGCAATTTAGCTCTCGTGAAATGTCAATAATTCAATAAAGATACTATTTCTTGCTATGATTTTGAACATAGTAAACTAAGCAAATCTAGAGATGAAAATCCCTTAGATACTAGCTCCCCAAGCCTAGCACCAAAGGCAAATAAACGGGTAAAGAGAAAACCCGATACTGGTTGAAAAGATATAGCCTCTTTGAAAAGAAACGAAAGAAAAGTGATGTCAACCAGATAATTGATGAAGTAGCAAGTGATGAAATTGTCACTGATCTCAATAACAGGCATGATCAAGAGGGAATCAAATCTGTCAAAGATCTTGAAGAAATGTGCTTAAATTTACATGATCAGTCTAAGATCATCAAAGTTGGTAAAGAGCTGGACAACAAACTTAGAGATGAGCTAATTTACTTTCTTAAAGCTAGCAAATATGTTTTTGCATGGACTCACTCAGACATGGTCGGGATAGACCCATCAATCATGAGTCATGCTCTAAAATAGATCTGAAGTTGCCCCTATTTGACAAATGAAAAAACAATTTGACAAGGTTCGTGCTAATGCCCTGAAGGAGGCGATTAAAAAGGCTTCTTGATAATGGAGTCATTAGGGGGGTTCTTTATCCTAAGTGGTTAGCCAACCCCTTGCTAGTCAAGAAATAAAATGGGAAACGGAGGACATGCATCGATTACATTGACTTGAATAAGGCATGTCCAAAAGACTGCTATCTATTACCAAGAATAGATCAGCTAGTTGATGCAACCAATGGGTACAAACTGCTATCCTTTATGGATGCATATTCTAGATACAACCAGATTCCAAGGTTCAAGCCCGATGAAGAAAGCACGAGCTTCATTACTGGTTGGGGAATTTTCTGTTATAAGTAATGCCTTTTGGTCTGAAGAATGCGGGAGCCATATACCAAAGGTTGGTAAATTGAATGTTTAAAGAGAAAATTGGATGCAATATAAAGGTGTATGTGGATGACATGCTAGTGAATCTCAAGAGGAAGCTAATCATTTGAAGGATCTAGAAGAGATGTTCAACGTGCTAAGAGAGTATAAAATGAAGCTAAATCCAGAGAGGTGCTCCTTTGGGATACAGTCTGGAAAATTCTTAGGGGACATTGTAAGTACTCGAGGGATTGAAGCCAATCCTGATCAGATAAATGCAATCAAAGACATAGCTGAGCCTAAAACGAGCAAATATGTAATAAGCTTGAATGAAAGAGTAGCAGCGTTGAATATATTCATCTCTAAGACCATAGATAAGTGCATTCCTTTCTTTGATGTCATCGAAAAGAAAAAGAACTTTAAATGAAGTGAAGATTGCAGAAAGGCATTTAAAGAGTTGAAGGATCATTTGAAGAAGCCTCCAATCTTATTTAGTCCCATGGAAGGGGAGAATTTATATCTCTATATGGCTGTCTCCGAGCATGCAGTTAGCTCGGTCTTGATAAGAGAAGAGAATGGAACTCAACTTCCATTATACTATGCCAGCAAAAGATTAAAGGACGCTTAAACTAGATATCAAATTGTTTAAAAGCTAGCTTCTAGTCTAATCTTAACTGTAAGGAAACCAAGATCGTACTTTCAAGCATATCCAATAAAGATCCTTACAAACTTTCCGCTGAGGAAGATTTTCAACAACCTAATATGTTGGGGATATTAGTAAAATGGAGAACGGAGTTGAGTCAATATGAAATTGAACACAATCATTAAGTTGTCATCAAAGAGAAAGCCTTGACTTATTTTATCAATGAATGTACTGAGTTCATCGAGGAGAAATTAGAAAAAGAAAGAGATATGAAGCCTAAGTGGCAATTATTTGTAGATGGAGATGCAATGAAATCGGGTTTTGCTGCAACCAATAATATGGCTGAGTATGAGTCTATGGTGGCCGTTCTTACTTTGGCTCTTCAACTAAAAATTCATAGGATTAAGATCTTCAGTGATTCATAGCTAATGGTAAACCAGTTAAAGCAGACGTACCAAACCAAGGATGTCAGGCTAGCTCTTTATGTTAAAAAGATAATGAAAATGCTAACCTAATTTGAAGATTTCTTAATTAACCAGGTGCCACGAGGGAAGAATTCACAAGCAGATTCTCTAGCTAAGTTAGCTAGTGCTAGAGGAGCACCATAAATAAGAATTGTTCTAGTTAGATATCAATCAAGACCAAGCATTGAAGAAGAGTCCACTGAATATGGAAAGGAAATGATGGTTTTAACTAGATCTTAAGCTCTTAGTTAGCCTGAAAATAGGGATGAGCCCGAAAGTAGTACTAGCAGAAATCGAGAATTAACTCCCTATCTTGAGAAAAACAATCAATATGCAAATAACTGGATGACTCCAATGGTGGAATACTTGACAGAAGGAAAGCCACCTAATGATAAGAATAAAGGCAAAAGAATTAGATGTCAGGCTCCTTCATTTACCATCATAGATGGGATCTCTATAAGAAAGAATATTCACCTCCCTATCTACGGTGTATTAGTCCAATAGGTGGACTAAAGTTGCTAAGGGAAGCCCGTGAAGGGTATTGTGGAGATAACTCCAATGGCATGAAGTTAGACAAAAAGGTTATGAGACAAGGATATTTCTGACGTCAAATAAACAATGATGCTGTCAACTATGTAAAGAAATGTGATAAATGTCAAAGGTTTTCAACTATTCCACATAAGCCTCCAAGCGAGCTAACCCCAATTTCAAGCCCTTGGCCTTTTGATGTTTGGGGAATTGATTTGATAGGACAATTGCCTGTATCAAAGGGAGGAGCAAAATTTACCATAGTTGCAACCGACTACTTTACAATTTGGGTAGAAGCTGAATCTCTCTCGAATATAACCTCCGACAAGCACTAAAATTTGTGATCAAGAATATAGTAACCATATTTGGAATACAAAATAAGATCATTTCCGGTAATGGAACTCAATTTGAAAGTGAGGAATTCACAAAATCCTATGAAAAGAAGGGAATCATAAAGAGTTTCTCATCAGTGGCACATCCAAAGGCAAATGCAATAGTGGAATCTGCAAAGACCATCAAAACCATCCTAAAGAAATGGCTGAATAAGTCAAAAGGGAATTGGGTAGAAGAGTTACCACTTGTGTATGGTAATATAGACCTCCACCAATACTACTACTGGACATACCCCATTTTCTCTAACATATGAATGCAAAGCAATGCTCCTAGTCGAAATTGAAATTCCTTTCCATCGAAAAATTGCTTATGCCTTTGATCCCAATCAAGAATTGAGAAAGGAATCTATGGATTTAATCAATGAGCTTGAGATGAAGCAACAATTTGAATAGCTGAATACTGACAAAGAATATCAAGATACGACAACTCCAAGGTCAAATAAAGATCATACCAAAAAGGAGATCTAGTACTCAGGAAAGTTATGGCAAATACCAAAAACCCTGCAGATGGACCTCTTGGCCCAAATTTGGAAGGCCCCCTCATAATTCACGAAGTAATCCTACTAGGAACTTACAGATTAAGTCGCACTAATGGCAATGTGATCGCCAAAACTTGGAATGTTGAACATCTATGGTCGTATTTTCCTATTGATGAATGAATAAAAAATTTGGAACAAGTTTGCTTATAAGAGCTCCCTAATCGAAAATACAAAGGAAAAGTCTTTAGTTGTGTCACAAGGACATGATTAAAGCACTCTCAGGTCGGATAAGCCTCTAGGCCCAACATTAAAGGCCTATCCAAAGCACCCGCCAAGCCTTCGGTCCAGTCTATATGGCCTGCTCAAATCGCCTCGAAGAGGGAGGACGGAGTAAGCCTCTGGCCCATCATCAAAGGCCTGTCCAGAGCGCCGATAAGCCTTTAGTCCCATGATCAAAGGCCTGACTAAAGTGCCATCAAAATAGAGGACAGAGCATGCCTCTGGGCCCGTCATCAAAAGCCTATCCAGAGCATCGACCGCGGTCTTGTCATCAAAGGTTTGACCACCATCACATCTCCTAGAGGGAGTCCCAATCAAATCAAATCTCCTAGAGGGAGACTCAAATCAAATCTCTGAAGGGGATACTCAATTAAATCAAATCTCCTGGAGGGATACTCAATCAAATCAAATCTCCTAGAGGGAGACTCAAATCAAATAAAATCTCCTAGAGGGAGACACAATCAAATCAAATCTCCTAAAGGAAGACTCAAACCAAATAAAATATCCTAGAGAGAGACTTAATCAAATAAAATCCCCTTGAGAGGGATTCAGTCAAATCTCCTTTCCTAGAGGGCGAGACAAACGAATCTTGTGATCTTACTACCAAGGCCTGACCATAATGCCCTTGAAAATATAGTTAGATTAGTCCATGACCCCGTCTTTAAACTATCATAGTAATAACTAAATTTTCCTCCCATCTGAACCCAACAAAGTTTAACTAAGGCTTTATTAGTTAGTCTTAGAGGATAACATTACGAAAAGCTTAATTTTCTTATTGTTTTAATAATAGTTTCCCTTCGAAAATTGTTAGCGTAACTTGATTACGTGTCTGCTAGAAAATAAAAAAACTATGATCATCCATTTCACGATTACAGGAAATGGCTTGTAATGGATGCAAAGGTAATAAGACACATGGATTTAGACTTAAGTATAAATGCTTCTTCTATACAAGTGGGCACAAATGTTACACCAAATATTTATCGGAGATGAACAAATCAGAACATCACTGAAGAACATGAAAATATGGCAAGTATCGGCCATTTAAGAGAATATCGGCCATCTTGTAAATTCCAGCATGACGAAAGAATGTTCCATACCTCTAAAGAATACCAAAGCTCCAAGGCATCTCAAAGCATGAGAAAAACAAGGGATGATAACAAACTATAAAGAAAATGGTAAGCTAGAAGAGGTATCGGTGATCTAGAAGAGAAGAACTTAAATTAGCAGTAAAAAGAGGTACAAGAGGTGGCTAAAGTCTAAAGCCATCGCATGTTATGAAACTAGAGGGTATCGGCCAAGCAAAGGGATACCAGAGAGCTGGTCAAGTTGGTATCGAAAGCATGACAAGAGACAACAAAAGACTGCTATAACTAGTGGTGTCAGAGATCTAGGATCTCTGAGTATCGACAAGCCTTTACAACCATGAAGTTATAGAGCATCTAAGATAATGGTTTCGTTCCTGTACAATAGGTACCAGGGATCTCCTTCGGAATGAGGTGTCGAAGATCTACTAATAGCGGCATAAACTACCAACCTAGTGAAGAGGTATCGAACGCATAAGAATTAACATTTAAGGATGATTAAGGCAGTATCGGTCCTCTACAAGGAAGGATGGTGGCAAAATAGAAGCAAGGAAGTATCGAGTCTCTACTAAAAGCAAGATAAACAAAGGACCTCCTATCTCCATAGCCATACCGCCATAATCCAACGGTCTAAGGAATAGCGAATAATAATATAGGCACGTGCTAATCATCCCGCTATGTTACATAGTGTCTCTCCATGAAGATAAAGGTCTCGGTTCCCATCAAGTGACAAAACCACTACCCCAATCTCTATTGGACGATTACGGAAGTTCCGGAGGATCAATGTGATGCGTGGCAGTCATCCCTATAAATAGACCCCCTCTGTGCCTCAAGGAAGGGGCCAAAATTTCCTTTCTCACTCTTTCTAAATCAAATACTTGTAACTCTAAATTGAATTGGGGATTTCTTTGCCTATTGTATTTGGTGAACTTTTGATAATAAATGACATGGACTATGGACTTTGCATAACATATTTGCCTTGATCTTTGCATATAACTTATCGTTTGACATTGGACAGGCCTATTGTTCTTCCTTACGCATAGAATTCGATATGAACATTTTATTGGGACCAAAGCTAACATAGCCCTAATGTTCATAAGGCTTTCGACATCCCTTATTCATGTCGGCTCAAGCATGCTTTGGCATATTCGACATTAGATGTTATCATCATCTTATTCCCTTGATATGGTCATAACAGATTCCGTTCGAATCCTAGATTCGTGGACTCATATTTCTACATGTTGAAGTATATTCTTACTATTTTAAGAATATCGCTTGAACTTGTTGACATACGAATCCCGTATGCATACTTCTAGGAAGTCGTACCATTTTCTGGTGCAACAATAACTATTTCTTGTAATGATTTTTTTACATAAAGTTCACTCTTTTTTAACCAAATGGGAAGGTGGTTATGTAGAAATATTGTGCATTCAAAAGAACAGGAATGGAGAATGTGAAAAATTGAAGAATTAGGTTGAGTCAACATGGAGAAAATGAAGATTATCGCTTGCTCAAGTTTTGGAGTTTTCTAAACCATCTAAAGCTGTAGTAATTTACACAAGGATCTGTAGAGTTATCTAATCATCTCAATACTTGTCAGGTATATTTTTTTCCTTTTTCCCGAGTTTCAAAGTTACATATATTTATGTTTTGTCTAGCTATCTTAATGTTGTTATAGCATATTTCCACTAAAAGTTTTCATATTTTTCATGTTCCTGCTTTTACAATAATCTACATAAGTACGTCTACATTAGTTTCAACCGAGATATACCATTTTTAAATGCTAATATTTTTTTTTTAAATTACAAATTTGCTAACAAACAAGATATACCGTTTTTGGATGGGGCTCTGCCCTACACCCCCCAGGGTCGCTGCCACCTGGACCCTTGGACCTGACCGGCCAGGTCGACCACCGTTCGGGACATCCGCCATCCAGGTCGACTGCCACCAGCGGTTACCACCATCTTAGACCTCATTCGTAGTGGCAAACAATTTAGACAATTTACCTTGTCTTTGATTACAATATTAAAAAACTAACTTGTTTCTTTTTACGTTGTATTGCGCTTAGTTGTTAGAGGTTGCCGCAACTCATTATTAATTAATTAATGTAACTATTGCACACTTTAATAGTTTCCTAATTACTAATACGTTAGTACTAAATTTTTATAATTGAATGTTTCCCCGACGTTAGTTATTTTATTGATGTGTAAGAAGTTATTTTCGAATTGAGCACACATATTATAGCACTTGCATAACAACTAACATAATTAGTTAATTCCACATTTATATCCAAGTTTTATTTTATAAATTACAGGAAGGATGTTACTAGAATCGAATGGAAGCGGTGTGCTATTGTCGTCATGACACCGCCACAATCATATGGTTTTTTAAGTATGGATATGGTATGTGTTTTATGTAAGTATTTGTAATGTTTGTTGTATTGACATATTGTTGTTGTATACAATTTGCATGAGATTATATTGATGATGATTTATGGACATATTGTGTTGGATTTGATGAGTATATGTTGAATTTGGTTAGAATTGTGTTGGATTTATTTTGGATTTGTGCTTGTTGGTTTGGAAGTATATTTGAATTGTCTGTGTTTGATTGTTGGAAAGGCTTATAATGTGATGTGGATTGAGGGGAAGAACAACAGTGGAAATACTGAAATTTTTGTCATGGCGTGTCATCGCTAAAGCGTCGCTAAGTCCGTTATTTGAATTTCCAAATGGCGTCGCTAGGTCGTCGGAATATTTGCTGTCTACAAGGCGCCGCTAATTATGTCATCTACAAGTCATCGGAAATATATCATCGCAATGTCATCCTATCTCTTCAATGAGGATCGTCGCGTAATTTTTTGTCACGGGTGTTTACGTACGACTTTAATGTCGTCGAGGCAGTGTCACTACCTGATTTTCTGATGTCGCACCGACGCCTTTCTAGCGTCGGTAAAGCAACATTTTTCTAGTAGTGTATAGAGTACAAGACGGCAGCAATGGTAATTTCAGATATAAAGCAAGATAAATAGCAAAGGGATATGTTCAGAAGAAAGGGATAAACTATCATGATATTTTTTCTCCAGTTGTTAGGCATACTTTCATTCGTATTCTTTTCGCATTAGTTGCTCATTATGATATGTTACTTAAGCAAATAGATGTCAAAACCACATTCTTGCATGGTGATCTGGATGAGGAGATTTATTTGCGACAGCCAGTTGGGTTCATTTATAATAGTAGGCTAGATTATGTTTGTAAATTTAACAAATCTCTATATGAACTAAAGCAGACTCCTAGATTATGGTTTAAGAGATTTGATAAGTTTATGCCTTCATAAGGATACTCTAGAAGCTTCAAGGACTAGTGTGTTTATTTGAGGAGGTGTGATGGAGACATGATATATCTTTTGCATTATGTTGATGATAATTTGATTGCATCTTAGAGCATGGCCAGAATTATAGAGTTGATTAGGAAAAGCACAAATACTTTTGGGAATGAAGATATTCAGAGATAGGAAGCGGAGAGAGTTCAGACTCACTCTGGCGCAATACATCGAGAAGGTCCACACTTAATTTGTTATGGAAAAAACCAAACCAGTTAGCACTCTATTAGGCTCTCATTTTAAGTTGTTAAAAGACCAGTCTCCTATATCAGAAGAAGATAAGAGGTATATGGTAGATGTACCTTATCTAGTGTTATTGGTCGTCTCATGTATGCGATGGTGTGCACTAGATCAGATTTGGCCTATGCAATGGGTGTTGTGAGTCGATATATGTCTAACCCAAACAAAAAACATTGGCTAGCAGTGAAGTGGATACTCAGATATCTTCATGGCACCTCATCAGTTGGCTTGCTGTATGGTGGAGTAGATGGCTACATCTCTCTTAGAGGTTACTGTGATTTAGATTATGTTAGAGAGAGAGAAGGATGGAAGTCAGCATAAGGCTATGTTTTTATACTTGGCATAGACTCGATTTTGTAGAGATCAAAGCTGCAATCTATAGTTGCTTTATTAACCACCGAAGCCGAGTTTATATCGATTGTGGAAGCGACTAAGGAGGTATTATATTTACTTTAGCTATTAGATGATCTTTCAATGTTGCAGCGAACAATAGAACTATTTTCAGATAGTCAGATTGTGGTTCATCCTGTAGAGAATAAAACATATAGTTCTCGTACAAAGCACATTGATGTAAGAAGCTTCTTCCTTATGCTTAAAAAATAACGAAGAAAGATCAAATTGGTAAAGGTGGGTATTATGGATAATCCTTCAATTGACAAAGTCAGTTCCTAGTGACAAGTTTTAGCATTGCTCAAACTTGATTATCTTAGTCCCAGCAACTTAGCGCCATGAGACGTTGACCTAATTGAGAGAGATATGAATATTTTGAGTTAAGGTAGAGTGTTGAAAATATGACTTAAAATCTATCATCATATAGAAGAAAAAGAAAACAAATCAATAAATTTAATCGATTGATTGATTAAATATACTATTAAGAAGAAACAAGTTATGTGCATCTTTGATTGATTGATCAAATATACAATCAGTGGAAACAAGATATATGCGTCATTTCATAGAAGGAGATAGTTAACATATTAAATTAAATTCAAATCAAATCTTGGGGAAAAAAGAGAAATTTTTTCAAAAGTTGTACAAAATCAATTGCCCGCTTTCTTGATTAATTTCATTTCTTCTCAAGATTCAGCTTCATTCTTCACCTATTTAAAGAGGCCTCAAGCGATTGGAAAAGCATCTCATTATTCCCAACCAATATTTCCTCTTAAATTTCTTGCATAGATTTGTAATAGAAATATGATTTCTCTGATTCAAGCAATCTCTAACATTTTGTAATCTCTCCTCTCTAAATTGAACCAATAAAGTTGTTGGGTCTCCATAGACGTACGATACAAATCCGAATCACGTTAAATCTTCTGTGTCTTTTCTTTTTGTTTTTTTGTTCTTGTGTGATTACATAATTGGTATCTAAGTTGCATTGGTTTTCAATAGACAAAACTAGATTCTGGTTAAATGGCTTTCACATAGCAGTGTTAAATCCTTCCTTATATTTTTCACTACAGTTTATCTGCTAGTTTTTAACGGAATAAAATTACTTATTTCTACAATAAGAATTATCTCTAGTTTAATTTTCTAAGCAACACTTAAAACCCTATAGTCAATAAAACAAAACAAAATATAATCAAACTGTTGAACATAGATCATGAATTTTAAAGAATGCAAGATTAAAATAGAATGAGGTTATTACTGATTTTCCTCTCATTTTCTATTAAAAAGAGAGCATATAATTCTGCAATGTCCAAAAATTTCAGCATGGGGAAGGGATATGGTTTGTATCCAGGTTATAATTTTAGAGCTTGAATCCAACTGTAAAGACTATTATCTTTGACTCACGTATAAGAGGATGAATGCGAGGTAGTTGCGAATGACGTTGAAGGAAGCCAATGGTAAAACATGCAGAGTTGCATTAAAGAGTAGGACATATATGATTTTAAAAGGTGTGTAAAGGGCTGTTGAGTTAACCGTGAAGTTGTTTGATTAGACGTTTTTATTTGTTCATCAAGGTTGGATCAGGAGTAGTGCTTTTTGGTTTTCAAGTGGTGTTCCTGGGTTTCCTTAGTTTCCTTTGTTGTATCTTGATATGATAGGTTGTCCTCAAGGTGCTGGATACATAGGTTTGATTTTGGAGCAAGATCAGCTGCAAAAATTGTGTTTGACAAGGAAAAGTTTGGATGTGATTATCACACCAAGACATCGATCATATTAAACAATTATTATCTTTTGAGGAAGCATTTTAGAGGGATGAACACTATTTTTGCCAAACGGAAAAATATTTTACAAGAGGTGAAATCATAGGATATGAATGAACCTTCTTTGAATATCAAGGTCTAAATAAACAATAACCATGGTAGTATAGTGGATATCATAAAAGACACCAACGACTCCACGAGCTTAAAGTTTAGCAAGTTTCATAGACCATGTTTTTACAGAGGCATCTTAATTCTTAAATCACTAAAGTATTTATCAAGTTCAGCTTCTTTTCAAAAAAGACATTGATTTTTGATACTCTTTTGGGTTGTGCTTATAAACAAGACAGAATATATTTATTATGCAGTGATCCCAAAATTGAAGTGGTTGTTGTGCTTTAAAACTCAAACATCGAGTCACATTAAATTTATGCCGACTCTTGCATTTAGCCACACTATTTTGTTGTAGTCAGTCAACACATGTTGGTTTTTGTTGAATGTCGCGTGCAAGAAAGAAATGGTGATTAATCTTGATAAATGTTCATTAGCATTGTTGGAGTGAAACTAATTATATTATATTATATTATAGAATAAAACATATTTTTATCGTGCAAATAAAGATTTGTAACTCACGAAAAGAAGCGGATTTTTATTTATAAGGAAAACCAGTATTTCTTGTGAAATCATACAAAATATTGAGCACCAAACGTAGAAGTGTGCTACAATCCTAAATTAGTGAGACACCCATATTTCCAAACATAACCCATTTTGAAGGATAAGTCTATGATTCTAATGCAAAGCAAAGCAAATGGTAGTTTAATTTGTTTACAAAGAAAACAAGCGTCACACGATAATACAAATTATAGTGAAAATTAGGGAGACACCATTATTTCCAAACTTAACCCATATGCAATACACGAAGATTGCTAGAATTATTTCCTAAAATTAGCAATTTTGGTGCTTTTTTGAAAATTTTGCATTTTTAGCGCATATAAATGAATAAAAAACTGCAAATATTTGCTGATTTTAGTGCAAATATTTGCACTACAAATGCTAATTTTCAAAATAAAAGTAAGATTTATTTCGATAGTGGCTCATAATTAGCTGTGATTTAGTGCAGATCTAAATTGTTGAAAAACAAGAAAAAGACTAACAAAATTAATTCTAGATGTGTTTTATGTATCATATTTGACAAATTTTCTGAATTGCAAGTATAAAGAAACAAATTTGGGGCACTTCCACGGACGTGGCGACCTAAACAGTAGCAAAGTAAGTCGAATTCATTTGGTTGGCTGCTAAAGCTATTTTTTTAGAATCCAAAGATAGTATAGAATGCTGTATGCTTCATTGGCTCCAATTATCATGTTCATTACCTTGAGATGGGAAAAAATGGACAATTTTGCACTGCAATTCAAGCAATTGCGGTTTGCATGAATATCAATTTGTGTTTGAAAAAAGAACAAGAGAAACTCCCTCTGACAAAATAATGGAAGCAATGGTTATCTTACCTCCATGAACGACAAAGTGGATGAATCGAATGTAGAGTGAACAAGAAATACTTCTTTGTTTTTTGTATAACAATTGAACAATGACAAGTAGGATGGATGACATAAGATTTGATGTAATGTCAATTATTCATTTAGGATTGTATGAAGAAGCACTTCCATAAACACAAATGTTTTCTGGAGATTTGACCAGGCAACTAGTGCTCGGCATCAGGTAGCACTCGGCGTCAGAGAGTGTTCGGCATCTAGGAGTACTCGGCATCCAGAGGGACTCGACGTCAAAGAGTGTTCGGCATCTAGGAGTGATCGGCGAAGTACTCGGCATCCAGGGACTCAGCGTCAGAGAGTACTCGGCATCTAGGAGTGATCGGCGAAGTACTCGGCATCCAGGGGGACTCGGCGTCAGAGAGTGTTCGGCATCTAGGAGTGATCGGCGAAGTACTCGGCATCCAGAGGGACTCGGCGTCAGAGAGTGTTCGGCATCTAGGAATACTCGGCAAAGTACTCGGCATACCAGGCTACTCGGCGTCAACTAGCACTCAGCGTCAACCAGTGCTCGGCGTCAGCTAGCGCTCGGCATCGATAGAACTCGGCAACAGGAATGCTCGGCATCCAGAAGACGTTCGGTGGACATAACTACTCAACATGACACTATCGTTCGGCCAGCATGCATCATTCGATCAAGAGCTTCAGATAGAGTTACGATCGGCTTCAACTGCAACCATCCTGCACTTCCCACACATCAAACGAACCATTCAACATAGAAAGGACTGTTCGGCATGGAAGGGACCGTTCGGCATGGAAAGGACTGTTCGGCGTCAAAGCGTTCGGCATACCTGGTTCGGCATGCAGCGAACACTACACCTGGGCTAGAGCGTTCGGCTACGAAGCCCACTTGGGAAGTTCAGCCCATCTTTGTCTATAAATAGAGGGGCAGGGTCACAGTGAAGAGGATCCTTTTTTTTTAGGAGAGAACACCGGGGAAACTCTGCCATTTTTGAGACTCATCTCCTCTACTTAACAACTTCATTCAAGCGTTTGATTCACGAATTGTATTTGTAATCATCAACTAAGAGGATCAATAAAAGTTAAAGTGGACGTAGGCAATTACGCTGAACCACTATAAATTTGGTGTTCTTACTTTCAGCATTTAAATTAGCATTGTCTTCTCTGTTTAATTTGATTTCATCACTTATATCTCTACACAATCTCTCTCTACGAGGTTAGTGACCAATTTTGGTGCTAACACTTTGGTGCTTTCACTGAGAGTTGAATTCTCATACCTCAAGGATCTGCTTTGAAGCTACTGGATTGAACAAATCCCTCAAAGAAGATCCGACTCACTGATAGGACATCCGTTGATTCTACTCAGAGTTCATACCAATAACTCTACAATGGCAGGATCACGTACCAGGTCAGCTTCTCATAATGCGGATGCCCGCGAGACTGCTAGTGTGCAACAAGCAGGACCTAGCAACCAACCAGCAATTCCGGGTGAAGGGATTGCCGCCCAGGACCAAACTCCAGTTGTCACCAGAATAGAGTTCAACGACTTGATGAGAGAGCTCAGGGAAAGCAGGAGACAACTAGGAGAGCAAATGCAAGCTAACGCCAACCTGATGGCACAGCTCACTCAACAGCAGCAACAGAATGCTGGGGGCAATCCCGCTCCTTATTCCTCATCTGACAGCTCTACTTCCTCTGATGAACCTCCCAGGCGCAGACGCCGCAAGACTGAAGCTGCACGAGCAGAAGCTGCTGTTCAAACAGCTGGAGACCGTGACCAAGCAAGAGCTGGAAACTTCAGGACCGGAGTACAAATGGAGGATGGAGGCCCAGATCATCAAAACGCTAACGATGTCGAACCTCAAGATGCATGATTGGTAGATCGCCAGGAGAGGAGGCATCAGCATGGACAGGCGCGTAGAACAGACTCTAACCTTCCGCCTTCCATACAGACACCAGATCTGACAGCCATGATCAGGCAATTGATGAAAGAAAATCAGGGCTTATCGAACGATGATTGGGGAGTGTCAAGAAGTCACACTCCGTTCACGGATGTTGTGTTACAGGCGGCGTACCCAAGAAAGTTTAGTATGCCAACTATCCCTGCGTACGAGGGAAAGACTGACCCCAGACAGCATGTCATGAGGTACGAATGGATGATGGATTCAGCTAGAGCAAATGATGCCACCAAGTGTAGATGCTTTCCAATTACTCTATCTGGGATCGCTACTATGTGGTTTACCCGACTTCCTCCGCGGTCTGTATCCAATTTCGAGGAGTTGGCAAAGAAGTTTATTGAGCAGTTCAGGATACACACTACTCGTCCGAAGGACGTAATGTCTCTGTCAAGTGTAATCCAAAATCCCGGAGAGTCATTGAAGGAATATTTACAAAGGTTCCATGTCGCGGCAACTGAAGTCAGTAATCCTAATGATCATGCAATGCTAATGGCTGTGATGAGAGGTGTGGATCCGGAGTCTGAATTTGGAGACTGGTTGGAAGGAAAGCCTCCGACCACGCTAGAGCATTTCTACTCAAAGGCACACCAGTTCATAAGAAGAGAGGAAGCTAGGTGGGTACGACGAGATAAGGCACCAGGACCTGTCCAAGAGTCTATGAAGAGCAACATTGCTGTGAAGCAGTCCGGAGACAGCTCGGGAAAGGTCCAAGTCAATGTCCAAAACAAGCCTGGACAGCCTAAGGAGTCTGGAGGAAGAAATCAAGGGAAGAAGAGAGAAGCGGGGAAGTGGAAGTCGAGAATTCCAAGCTACAGCGAATATACTCCGCTGAACGCGCCGCTTGAGAACATCTACCTATCCACCTGCAATACCTTTCAGTACAGAAAGCCACGTCCAAAAGAACCAACCGAGGAACAGAAGCGGACCGGGAAATATTGTCGCTTCCATGAGACTTATGGGCACAATACGGAAGAATGCAGACACCTGCACGACGCTATCGAGAAGTTGATCAGGCAAAAGAAGTTGCAAGAATTTGTGAAGGATCCACAGGAAGGAGGACAGGGAACGTCCAACCCAGGTCGTGCACCAGCTCTGCGTCATCCTGAGGAGCCTACCCGAACCGTAGGCATACTGGTCATAAATACAATTATCGGCGGACCTCACCCCGCAAATAAGAATTGGCAAGAGATGGAGCGGTATGCAAGCTCCCTGAAGCATGCAGATTTTGAGTGCTGTTCGAACGTGGATGATGGGACCCCTGCTAAGCAGCAGCGCGTAATGACGGACGATATAGTGTTCAGAAACAGAGATGCTGATCAAGTAGAGGCCCCAACCATCGACCCGATGGTTATATCTGCGACGATCGGACCAGCATATGTGAAAAGAATTCTGATTGGTTGCGGAAGTTCAGTCAACATCATCTTCAAGAAGGCTTATGACCAAATGAAACTGGAAACAAAAGACCTGAAACCATCCAAGGCTCGTATACACGGCTTTAACGGCGCAGCGACCGACGCCGTGGGGTACGTTGAGTTACCAGTTGAACTGGGACAAGGTGAGCGTCGGAGGGTGCGAATTCTATCCTTCGTAGTTTTGGATGTGGATTCTCCATACAATGTTTTCTTGGGCCGGCCGGCCCTGGCTGAGTTTAGGGCGGCGTTAGCCCCATGGTGTTTAACTTTGAAGTTCCCAACTGACAAAGGAGTAGGTATTGTTCATGGCGACCAAGCAGCTGGTCGTTCCTGTTATGTGGCTGAGCTCCGAGAGGCCCATCGGAGGGAGAAGGGAAAGGTTGCGGACAATCCCGTCCGCATCCTTAATACGGATGATTGACAAGTAGTGCCCGAGCCCTGGCTCGGGCATAGTTCTCGGATCTTCAGAGATATAGATCCGAGAGACGACGATGAGAAACCCAGGGAAGAGAAGGCAGCGCCGGCTGAATTAACAATTGACATTTTAGTTAGCCGTGACGACCCTTCGCGAATACTAAAGATCAGATCACAGCTTAGCCCCACGATAACTAAAGACCTTAGCGACTTCCTCCGGGCGAATCTTGATGTTTTTGCTTGGACGCATTCTGATATGTGTGGGATCTCTCCCGCCATCACGAGTCATATGTTGAACATAGACCCGAAATACGTCCCGGTTAAACAAAAAAGGAGAGGAATGGACCCGGAGAGGTCCGCGGCTCTCGGAGAGGAGGTGGACAAACTCAAAGCAAATGGGTTCGTCCGCGACGCTCTCTACCCTAAATGGGTATCCAACCACGTGCTGGTAAAAAAGGCGAATGGGAAGTGGAGGACTTGCGTAGATTATTCCGACTTGAACAAAGCATGTCCAAAGGATAGTTTCCCGTTGCCTAGGATCGATCAGTTGGTCGACTCCACCGCAGGACACGAGCTGCTATCATTCATGGATGCATACTCCGGGTACAACCAAATCCCGATGCATATTCCAGACCAAGAACACACCAGCTTCGTTACGAATGTCGGGCTTTATTGCTATGTAGTAATGCCCTTTGGATTGAAGAACGTAGGAGCGACTTACCAGCGTTTAGTGAATCGAATGTTCAAGGACCAACTGGGTAGAACGATGGAAGTCTATGTGGATGACATGCTCGTGAAGTCACGACGGTCAAACGACCACATTCGAGACTTGGCTGAAATGTTCGACATACTCAGGTTTTATGGGATGAAGATCAACCCTCTGAAGTGTTCCTTCGGCGTTGCATCGGGGAAGTTTTTGGGATTCATCGTCAATGCTAAAGGAATCGAAGCTAACCCAGAAAAGATCCAAGCTATCCGAGATGTGCAAGTGCCCAGGACTATAAAGCAGGTGCAGAGCTTAAATGGAAAAGTAGCTGCATTAAGTCGATTCATATCCAGGGCAACTGACAAGTGCATCCCATTCTTTGACATAATAAAGAAAGGAAAGAGGAATTTTGAGTGGACACCCAGTTGTGAGGAAGCCTTCCGGGATCTGGTGAGGCATCTGGAGAGTCCACCAATGCTGTCAAAACCAGTAAACCACGAGATGCTATACGTATACTTGGCTGTATCCCCGCACGCGATAAGTGCGGCTTTAGTTCGTGAGGAGGATCGAGTCCAGAGGCCGGTGTATTATGTTAGCAATCGTTTAACGGGGGCGGAGAGGAATTACCCTAAAATCGAGAAATTGGCTTATTGCTTGGTGATTGCATCACGTAAGCTGCGCCCATACTTTCAAGCACACTCAATCAGTGTTTATACCGATCAACCCCTGAGGCAGGTATTCCAACGGCTGGAAACTTCTGGAAGATTGCTAAATTGGAACATCGAATTGAGCCAATTCAATATCGCCTACTTACCACGAAGAGCCATCCAAGGGCAAGCATTAGCAGATTTCATCGCTGAGTTTACCATTCCCGTCGAACCCGATAATCACGACGTCATTCCCCCCATCCGATGGAAATTATACACTGATGGGGCATCAAACGACCGTTGCTCAGGTGCAGGCGTAGTCCTTTTAACTTCGGAAAACCGATCAATCTGTTATGCTTTGAAGCTCTATTTCCCAGCTACAAATAACGAAGCAGAATATGAAGCACTGATTGCGGGCTTGAAGCTCATCGGAGAACTCGGGATTAAATCAGTTGAAATCTTTTGTGACTCACAGTTGGTGGTTTATCAAGTGGGGAGAGACTACCAAGCAAAGGGACGAAAGCTTACTCCGTACCTTGTTCGGGTCCAAGAACTACTATCAAATCTTGAGCGTTATGACATTTCGCATGTCCCGCGCGAACTGAACAAAGAAGCCGACTTATTGGCTAAGTTTGCGAGTACCGGCGATGCACAGCAAATGGGATTGTATCCCATTGAAGTCTTGCATGCCCCGAGCATAGACGAGATGAAAGTCGATTGCGTGTTGGAAACAAAAATCGAGAAGGAATCGTGGATAACCCCATTCAAACTGTACCTGACGACCGGGGCTTTACCAGAAAAAAGAAGCGAAAGACGGCAGGTCCTTCGAAAGGCCGCGCGATACGTAATGCAGGATGGATCAATGTATCGAAAAGGATTCTCAGTCCCATTATTACGATGCATCGCTCATGATGAGACAAAACGGGTCTTAAGAGAGGTTCACGAAGGGGAATGTGGCGACCATACTGGGGGGCAAACGCTAGCAAAAAAGATCCTCCGCTATGGATATTACTGGCCAACCATAAACCGGGACTCCGCAGACTATGCAAGAAAGTGTGACAAGTGTCAAAGATATGCGAAAATACCAAGGACTCCAGCAACGGAACTCACGCAAATGGTTAGTCCCTGGCCATTTGCAATCTGGGGAATCGACATAATCGGCTCTTTGCCTATATCCATAGGTGGCGTGAGATACGCGATAGTTGCAGTCGACTATTTCACAAAATGGGCGGAGGCAGAACCTTTGGCCACAATCACCTCTAAGAAGGTCATTAACTTCGTTGTACGAAACATTATATGCCGCTTTGGCCTTCCTCGCACCATCATTACGGACAACGGGACGCAATTTGAAAGTAGAGAGTTCAAAGAGTTCTGTTTAAAGTACGGCATCGAGAAAAAGTTCGCCGCCGTTGCACACCCGAAAGCTAACGGACAAGTCGAGGCCGTTAACAAAATAATCAAGTCCATACTGAAGAAGCGTCTGGAGAAGGTTGGAGGCAAGTGGGTAGATGAACTCCCGACAGCATTATGGGCATATAGAACTACCCACAAGTCCGCGACCGGCCACACTCCATTCGCCTTGGCATACGGCTCCGAAGCCGTTATACCCGTGGAACTTGAAGTTCCATCACACCGAGTGACATACTATGATCCCAAGACAAACCAAAATCTCTTGTTGGAATCACTGGACTACATCGATGAAAAGCATGAAGAAGCCGAATTAAGGGCGGCAGCGCATAGGCACCGAGTCAAGCGCTACTACGATGGCAAAGTCCGCCCAAGGATTTTTGATGTGGGTGATCTCGTTCTGAAATGAGTTTTCCTGGTACCATCACGTATGAATCCCAGCTGGGAAGGTCTGTACGCCATTGAACGGAAGCTTGGAGAGGGAACATTCAAGCTAGCGACCATTGATGGCATGACACTCCCCCGAGCATGGAACAGTGAACATCTGCGGCACTATTACATTTAGCATGTTTTCTTTCTTGTTTTAGGCACTTTTATTTCCTGCATGTTTCCGTTCAGTCATAACTTAGTTTCTTTTTAAAGTTGTAATCGAGCAGTTTAGTTGATTTTCATTAATAAAGGCTTGAAGCCATATTTTCCACAGATCGCTAATGTTTCTATACCCCATGACCAGATGACGAATTACATTATCCTATACGGAGTACGGGCTCGTGTAAACGATTTCAAATCTCTGAATCCTCAGAGCGCGGATCGGAGTACTCTAAGTCCCCGGAGCACGGGCTAGAGTATAAACGATTTCAAATCTCCGAATCCCCAGAGCGCGGATCGGAGTACTCTAAGTCCCTGGAGCGCGGACTAGAGTATAAACGATTTCGAATCTCCGAATCCCCAGAGCGCGGATCGGAGTACTCTAAGTCCTCGGAGCACGGACTAGAGTATAAATGATTTCAAATCTCCGAATCCCCAGAGCGCGGATCGGAGTACTCCAAGTCCCCGGAGCGCGGACTAGAGTATAAACGATTTCAAATCTCCGAATCCCCAGAGCGCGGATCGGAGTACTCTAAGTCCCCGGAGCGCGGACTAGAGTATAAACAATTTCGAATCTCCGAATCCCCAGAGCACGGATCGGAGTACTCCAAGTCCCCGGAGCACGGACTAGAGTATAAACGATATCGAATCTCCGAATCCCCAGAGCGCGGATCGGAATACTCTAAGTCCCCAGAGCGCGGACTAGAGTATAAACGATTTCGAATCTCCGAATCCTCAGAGCGCGGATCGGAGTACTCCAAGTCCCCGGAGCGCGGACTGGAGTATAAATGATATCGAATCTCCAAATCCCCAGAGCACGGATCGGAGTAATCTAAGTCCCCGGAGCGCGGACTAGAGTATAAACAATCTCAAATCTCCGAATCCCCAGAGCGTGGATCGGAGTACTCTAAGTCCCCAGAGCGCGGACTAGAGTATAAACGATTGCAAATCTTCGAGTCCCCAGAGCGCGGATCGTAGTACCCTAAGTCCCTAGAATGCGGACTAGAGTATAAACGATGCGAACCTCCGAATCCCCTGAACGCGGATCAACTTACTCTAAATCCCCGGAGCACAGATTTAGAAAAAAAAGTCCAAGTACTCGAGAGATGTAGAACAAGAAATATGCCACGTCCGGAGATGTTTGAACAACACGAAAATGGACTGGAAGATAATGCGACTACAGTTAATCATCAAACAAAAGAAAAGCAAGAGAATCATTCAAACAAAAAAGAAACTAAACTTCATTCAAATAGTTCAAAATGGGGTTACACAGTTACTCCTACAAAACTCAGAGTTGAGAACTTATCTATACAAGCTACAGGACTTAAGCAAGAAGCTCGTTGAACGAGTGTATTAATTATTTCTTCGGTTTCTTCTTCTTGTCTTCCTTTGTTTTTTCCGACGACTCCTCTCCTTCACGCTTTTTCTTGGATTTCTTGCTTGCTAAAGAAGCGGAGTCAGGAGTAGGAGATGGAACATCTAGTGGTTTGGACCTGCCCGGGAGAATGATTTTCAAAGGTCTGTTCCGCGGGTCGGTAAGTTCCAGGATTCCAGGTTCAACTTTGACCTCGGCCTTTTTCTTCTCCTCTGCGGCGAGGCGGTCCTTCATGCTCATCTGTGAAGTATGCTCAGAGGCGCCAATGATTTCATTTTCATCACTACCTTCGGCAGGAGATGAAGTGTCAAGCTTATCATCATCTAACGCCCCAATCACTTGAGCATCGGGACCAGGAATTACTCCCGCATGGGCAGCGTCGCTAGTTTTCTCTGCCTCCTCCTTGGCATCATCGCTCCTAGGAGTTGGCTCGGCGTCAGAACAGCCTACATAAAAACATAAAGAATGAGCATTAGAACAAATAACCACTGCTGAAAAATGACGGGATCTTTCAACTTCTAGAAAATAAGAGTTTCCTACCGGGTTCTGGTTGGCTATCGGTTGCGCGTGGGGTTTCACCCTCCAGAATAGGAGATAGCACATGAACACCAAGCCCGGGATCTTCAGGGTCGTAGCCGGCGTGCTGCTCGAACGGGTCAAGTGTCGGCCGACCGGCCGGTTGAGCAGCGGGAGGAGCAGCAGTGTGAGGAGCCATAGTCTCAGCCCCAGACAGGCCAGCTTCATCATTTTTCTCTTTTGGAAGGGGAGAGCCTTTGCTATAAAGCGTCAATGCTGCGGATAAATCCGCTGGCTCATTCCCCCTAAGGAACTCCTTCACCAAAGCATCCTCATCGACCTCTTCAGAGCCCGACTCGATTTTCCTGATCTTTATCAAAGTTTCCCAGGCCTCAGCTAGGGATTCGAGGTAGCCGTCGCCCAAGAATGTTAAGTCGCGATGCATAAGGACGCGGGCTCCATATTCAGCGATCAACGGGTCAAACATGCATTTGACTTCTTCCCTGCCGGCTTCTGCGGCCGCCTCGAGACGAGAGTCAATCTCCTCTGCAGCCTTTCTTTTGCCCTCCTCACGGGCCTCATCCTTCATTTTCTCAACCCCAGCAAGTTCGTCATTGAGCTTCGTTTTCAGGAGACGAGTAGCAACGATTTCATCATAGTATCGTTGTGATTCTTCTTGAGGAGCTACCTTGTCCTCCTTCTCCTTGGAGAGTAATTCTTGCAGCTCTCTGACTTGCACGACGAGCGCGTCCCTCTCTTTTTGGACAGAGTCTTTTTCTAGGGCGAGGGCACCGCTGCGCTGGACTACTTCATCAAGCTCCTTCTTGTGAGCCATCTATAAGCGAGTAACTGCCTCAGTAGTATCTTTTGCACTTTGTTCAGCGGCTTCCAGCTTCTACTTATACGAAGCGAGCTCTACGTCTTGGTGCTCGATGATGTTTTTGTCGCAGCCAGCCTCCAGTTTCAGGCGATCAATCTCATGTTGACGCTCAACGGACACCTCCGAGATCTTCTCCACCAAGTGCACAAACGCGTCATGTTGAACATAGACGTCATTATTGCAGGCAATGGCACTCTGCTTCACGTGCCCAGGAATATGGTGAATAGCCGGGAGGAACTTCAAACCGTCAAAGCAAATTTTCGGAAACTTGGCCCTAAGATCGACCATCTTTTCCGCGACAGTTGTATCAACCGCAGGAGTAGGGGGAGGAGGCTTTGGAAGTTCTGCCCTTTTTCGTTGTTATCAATCTTGCCTCGTACTCGATGAACCGGAGTGTTGTTCTCGAGGAGCATCAGATTGGTAACCCTTCTGTGAAGATTTCTCTTTATCTGGCACAGTTGGGGGAAGAGGATCACGGGACTGCGAAGATTGAGAATATGCCTTCTTGCGGTGAGATGACTCACGGGGACGATTGTCCCTATCTTCATAATCGTCTCTGTCCCTGCGTTTGCCTGAACCAAAGTCCCGTCCAGAGTGATGAAATATGGAAGAGCCATGAAGGCGATCGAGTCCGTGAGAATGCCCCATATCACCTGCAAAGAATGGAGATAACAACGAGTTAGGAAAAATCCGGGAAATAAAAAAAATGATAAAGTGTATGATGGAATGCGTATGTGCGTGCGTGTCCTAGTGTTCCCCCCGACGGACCCGTTCGTTTAACTTTACTAATCAGAGTGTTGTCTCCTTGGACCGGGAGTTGAACTCCCGCATTGCCTTTAACGAGCGAAGAAAACTTGAGGGCTTCAGGATCGTCAAACCCGTAATTGAGAATATCATCGGGAATAGACAGGTTCGACAGGCCCCTCAGGGAACTTTCCAGGTGCTGCGAGGAAGCCTCTTTCTCAGGCGGGATAGGCATGACTTTTGAAGTGCCGCCAACTTTCTCCTTCTGAACTTTATATTTTAACTTCCTCTTTCCCTTCGAAGGGGAGGATGACGTGTCAATATCTTGAACTTCGACTGCCAGATTCCAAGCGGGACCCACATTCTCGCCTTGAGTCTCAAGAGCTTCGTCTTCTTTGCACTCACCTTCTTCGTGCGTATCGGGAGTGTGGCGCAACGACGATCCGGCCTGTTTTTTCCCTTTACTGGACGAAGGTTTGGGAATGATGACACCTTCTGGAAGGCTGATCCGACGATCAGGGGCTAGCAAGCCAAACCCCGACAGTGATTCATTTGAAATGATAGTCCGGATGTCTCATTCCTCGGCAGGAAGAGCTCTAATGGCTTCAACAGCCTCAGAATATCCTCGGCCTTCTGGACGCGGGTTGATACCTGAAAAGATGAAACAAAGAGTTAGGAAAAGCATAACTCCGGTTAAATGCGAATAGTGACTCGGCAGAGAGACTTACTGCCTTCAACCCATCTCCTCGCAAAACCAGGAGGGCAGCGCACATAAAACCATTCCTGTTTGTACAGGGCGAATTTACTGCATGCCCCTGTCAAGATTTGGCATTTGTGGTACGGCTCGAGGAACATAAAGGAAGGACTGTCTTTTCGTCTCTTGATCATATAAATGTATCTGATATCGCCAGCGGTTGGAGGTCTAGAGAAGACGGTCATGAAAAGTAAGTAGGTCCCGTATAGAAACGCATGGCCGTTCGGGTGCAGCTGCGACGGAGCTATGTCAATATACTGCAATACATCCCGGAGAAATAAATTGAACGGAGGCACGCTGCCCATCCAACACATGAACTTGTTACAGGCGGTATACCCGACTGGGGGCAGATGAGGACGATCGTGTCGTGAAGGGACCAACACGTCGGCGAAAGGGATCCCATGAATGGAGCATATCCGTCGGAGAGCGGCTTCGTTGATCTTCGAAGCTTGTGAATCGATCGGATTGTCTAGAAGAATTGCTGCCTCCAAGGCATCAGGTGCTAAGTTATGAGCAGGAGAAGTCGACGGATTAGAAGTATCAGCAGCTTCTGGCCTTGATGACGGCCCAGGTCTGTCGGATATAGTGGCAGAGCTAGACTTTCTTGACATCCTCAATAAATAACGAACCTGGCAAAGTGCTTGAGAAAGCTATACTCAAAAAACGTTGAACGTTAGAATTAGCAACACGAGTTTTCCCCCCACGTGGTGTGTGAACTAGTGCAAGCAATTGTGTACAAGCAATAAGAATCTAAAGATTTCAAAGATATAAAAATGAGCTTCGAGTCGTCGCCTTCGAAGACCGTCATCGCTGACCGTCTCAAAAAGCCCGCCTTGAGGTGATTACAGTTTCAAATTCAGAAAATGAGTGTTAATCAAACCCAGATTTGAGTCTACTAAAGCTAGGGAGTTAATGATCCGGGTCAGTGTCATATGATGGTGTGCTTAGATCTTTTGACCTTGTGTAGATTAGGCAAGGCAATTGTTCGTTCGGCATTTATGGTGTTCGGCCTAAGTATGGTTCAACATTTATCATTGGTCGGCATTTATAATTGTCCGGCATTTGCATTGCTCGGCCTTGATATGGTTTGGTTAAGTTTTGTTCGGCATTTGGACTGTTCGGCCTAAATATAGTATTCGGCATGTATGTTTGTTCGGCAGGTCAGTTGTTCGAAACGTATACTGTTCGGCATGTCAGTTGTTCGGCAATTATGTTGTTCGGTCTAAATTCTGTTCGGCGTGTGTGTCTGTTCGGCATGTTAGCTGTTCGGCGCATATACTGTTCGGCATTTGGGTAGTGTTCAGCCTTAGTTTGTTCGGCTAAAGTAGCGCTCCACCCTCGATTACAATTCCACCCTACTCCTTCTCCATCTGCGCCGAACGACAGGAACAGATCGCCCGGCGAAGATTACGCCATTCGACACCCCATCTTTCTTTTTCTCCTAGGCTTGTTCGGCCCGAAGGAGCTAGGCCCAACTACCATGCACCATTCGACGACTCCAAACGTGCGAGCCATTTCTACTCGCCACACATTATGCAACCGTAGAAATGTACCGTTTTCCACGTAATGAACCTAAACCTCGTGTTGAAGTAATTTAATCGTGGAAGGAACGATACCTAGTTCGAAGATCGAACTTGAGGAAAGATCAATTAGGCTTTATATCTGATTGGCTGGCGAGAATTGCAAGTCTCTTGGGAGTGACAAATATGAAGGTGTAAAAGGAAAATAGTGGAAGGACGGCTGGTTTTATAGGGAGAAGATGGAAGTTGAAAAGGCTATATCTGGTAGAACCGGTCAAAGTCGTAGCGTTCGGCTTCAAAGCGAAGTGTCGCTCGGCACATGAGTATTGTTCGGCTTCGAACGCATCGTTCGGCGTCCAAACCATGCTCGTCTCACACCTCCTTCACTAACATTCTCGAGAAGGCACCTCCGAGGTAAGCTGAACTAGATTCAAAGCGCATCACGTTCGGTCACGTAATAGACTTTGGGGGGCAAGTGTTTCCTAGAGATTTGACCAGGCAACTAGTGCTCGGCATCAGGTAGCACTCGGCGTCAGAGAGTGTTCGGCATCTAGGAGTACTCGGCGAAGTACTCGACATCCAGAGGGACTCGGCGTCAGAGAGTGTTCGGCATCTAGGAGTGATCGGCGAAGTACTCGGCATCCAGAGGGACTCGGCGTCAGAGAGTACTCGACATCTAGGAGTGATCGGCGAAGTACTCGGCATCCAGGGGGACTCGGCGTCACAGAGTGTTCGGCATCTAGGAGTGCTCGGCGAAGTACTCGGCATCCAGAGGGACTCTGCGTCAGAGAGTGTTCGGCATCTAGGAGTACTCGGCGAAGTACTCGGCATACCAGGCTACTCGGCGTCAACTAGCACTCGGCGTCAACCAGTGCTCGGCGTCAGCTAGCGCTCGGCATCGATAGAACTCAACAACAGGAATGCTCGGCATCCAGAAGATGTTCGGTGGACATAACTACTCAACATGACACTATCGTTCGGCCAGCATGCATCATTCGATCAAGAGCTTCAGATAGAGTTACGATCGGCTTCAACTGCAACCATCCTGCACTTCCCACACATCAAACGAACCATTCAGCATAGAAAGGACTGTTCGGCATGAAAGGGACCGTTCGGCATGGAAAGGACTGTTCGGCGTCAAAGCGTTCGGCATACCTGGTTCGGCATGCAGCGAACAATACACCTGGGCTAGAGCGTTCGGCTACCAAGCCCACTTGGGAAGTCCAGCCCATCTTTGTCTATAAATAGAGGGGCAGGGTCACAGTGAAGAGGATCCTTTTTTTTAGGAGAGAACACCGGGGAAACTCTGCCATTTTTGAGACTCATCTCCTCTACTTAACAACTTCATTCAAGCGTTTGATTCACGAATTGTATTTGTAATCATCAACTAAGAGGATCAATAAAAGTTAAAGTGGACGTAGGCAATTACGCTGAACCACTATAAATTTGATGTTCTTACTTTCAGCATTTAAATTAGCATTGTCTTCTATGTTTAATTTGATTTAATCACTTATATCTCTACACAATCTCTCTCTACGAGGTTAGTGACCAATTTTGGTGCTAACAACAAACAAAATGTTTATTTGGTGATTCATGATTGTACCGCGAAAGGTGATGTGGTGGGCTCTGGAAAAGAAGAGAGTCCCAACAAAGTACACCCTTATTAAGGATATGTACGATGATATTGTAACTAGTGTCAGAGCATGCGATGGTGTAACCAGTTACTTTTCCATTAACATAGGATTACATCAAGGGTCAGCTTTGAACCCTTACATTTTTGCTCTAGTGATGGATGAGGTTACGAAGGGTATGCAAGGGGAGATTCCTTGGTGTATGCTATTTGCTGATGATGTTGTGCTAATTGATGATAGTAGGATTGGGGTTGATAGACAACTTGAGTTGTGGAGACAAACTTTAGAATCAAAGAGATTTAGGATAGCTGAACTAAAACAAAGTATATGAAGTGCGAGTTCAGCGGTGTCAGGTCAAAGGATGAAGATATCACTCTGGCCGGACAAATAGTTCCCAAGAAGGAATCCTTCTGATATTTAGGATCAATGTTGCAGTGTAATTGTGAGATTGATGAAGATGTTAGTTTTAGAATTCGTACGGGATGGGTGAAATGGCGATAAGCGTCTAACATTCTCTGTGACAGAAAAGTCCTATAGAAGCTTAAAGGAAAGTTCTACAGAACGACAATCAGGCCTGCGATGTTGTATGGTGCAGAATGTTGGCCTACTAAAAGCCAACACGTCCAGAAGATAAACGTAGCAGAGATGCGTATGTTGCGATGGAGTTGCGGTCATACAAGAAGAGACCATTTAGAAATGATGATATACGTGAAAAACTTGGAGTGACACCAATTGAAGAGAAGCTAATTCAACATCGCTTAAGATGGTTTGGACATCTCCAATGAAGGCCGTCCGAGGCACCTGTGCGCGTTGAAATTATAGGTCGCGTCGTATGCTCAAAGAGAGGTAGTGGTCGACCAAGGTTTAACATGGAAGGAAGTAGTAAAAAGGTAGTTGAAGGGTTAGAATATATCCGAAGAGCCGGTAACGGATAGGAGCGCGTGGAAGTTAGCGGTCCACGTACCAGAACCATGAGTTATAAGTTTTGTAAGTTTTAGATTATAGGACTAGGAAAAATGAGCCTAAGTCGTAGCGTTTGGTCTTTGATCAATATTACTATCAGCACCATTATTACTACGAGCGTTATGCCACGCGCTTCGCACGTAAGTTGTTATATAAATTGTATATGTTTCAAAACACCGAAAAAAATAATTTTCAGAAATATTTAGTCTTATTTTACGTTGAACTCATGCATAGTTTGTTCGAATTTTTATTTTTAAGTTTCAGTATCTAAATTTTTTTTTGGTAGTTTGAATTTATATTTCTGTTATTAGTTAATAAAGAAAGAATTTGTAAAAGAATTCATTTGTTATATCCTATTTTAAAGTAACATTAAGATTTGATTATAATTGAGCGTTTTGAATTTGTAAAAAAAAACTATTTATCAAGTCCTATTTTCAAGCGATATTAATGTTTATTAATATTTGTAAAGACACGTGTTGAATTTGTAAAGTTAGTTTATTTGTTAGATTCAATTTTTAAGAGATTTGGTAACATATATAGATGAGCGTTAAATTATATATAAGTAAAGGGTATTTTCGGAAGTTTGCGGTCGGACCAAAAGTTTACTCTTCCAAGCCAACTATTAATAAAGATTTGTACCATTATCATCATTTATTTATTTATTTATTTATTTTTTATACATATATATGTATTTTTATCTTTATTTTTTTTATTTTGTTACTATTATTATTATTTACTTATTTGACTTTATTTTATTATTGTTATTGTTATTATTATAACTTTTAAATTAGCTTTATCATTTAGTTTTGGATTCCATTTCTAACCGACCCCAACCTGTTCGGGAATAATGGTTTTGTTGTTGTTGTTGTTGGTGGTGGTGGTGATTCAAGCAAATGGGTGGTTTCTACAATTTTGAAATTTGTTGGATAGCGAAGCAACAATTGATGATGTTGCTCAAAATTTTATTGTAGAGAACAGTAGTTTTCTAGAGGGAACAAAAACAGCAAGTTGACACAAAATTAGTTTGGAAAAGATGATAAGCACCAAAGGAAGTTGAAAAGAAAATGAATGAGTTGAGTAAACTACTAACTGTAATACCTTATAATAGGTATGTCATTTATATGGTTCTGATATCATGTTAAATTTTAAATTTAGGAATATATGTTTGTTGTCTATGTAACAAGGTAATACAACTGCTATTAATAGCATACAAAAAGAAGATCATTAATATGACATAGTTAATTCAATCTGAATAACAAATAAAAAGAGAATCGCTAGAATAAATGTTAGCGCTACAAAGTATTAATCGTCAAAATTTTATTGTGAATCAAATTGCTAGAATTTTTTTTTGTGCTTCTAATAGCTAAAGGTATAGAACTAAATAATGTTGTTTTTTATTATATGTGTGATGTGGTATTGAAATTATGTAGATGGATGGTTAGGAAGATGATGGTGGTAAATGCTACAAATCGATAGTGAGATTTCGTTAATGGATGGTTGGTAAGGGGATACTATTGATGGCAATTTAGGAATTTCAAAAGGACACGATGAAATCCTACTAGTGGAATTCTCATTATTAATAGTAGAGATTATGCATTCATGCTCGCTATGCCTATAACAACATTGTTGTTAATTACCTAATTAAATACGGTCAATTATGGTTAATTAATTTTAATTTGGGATTTTGATATTTAAGTGTGTAATTAAATTTAGTTTTCATAATAATTGATTTAATTTTTCAAAAGAAACGAGTTATCATATCTAAAAGTGGATTTCAATTTACTTTGAAATATTATTAAGTCTATTATTTGAATTTGATATTAAAATGGGATGTTGAATTGAAAAATTAATTTGGATTTAAATTCTTTTTGGTTGAATTGTATTTAGGTTAGGTGAATTAAATTAAATGTTTAGGATAAAGTAAAATGAATCGAATAGGATTTGATTTAATAAAATGGCCTTAGTGTAGGATGAGATAATTAGTATAGAAAGTTAGATATGTAAATGACCTAACAAAAATCCTAAGCTTAAATCATAATCTAAGTTCAGAACATTCTCATTTCTCAAGTACGTCCTTTTTATCTCCAAACAAAAGAAGATTAGGGAAGAATAACCTAGCCCTAGTTTTAATCAAGAAAAATAAGGGAAAATGTAGTAATAGAAAGGAGAAAAGGTATGAGATCTCTGTTTTCTGCTCTATCCAATTCTATGATTAAATTAGAGTTTTAGTTCAGTTTTAATTCAGTTTTAATTTCTGAAAATTGCATGTGAGGGATACTAGGGGTTTGGTTTGAAGTAGAAGAGGTAGCAGAAGAGCAGAGGTTATCATCTTCAACAATAGTTCATTTCAGCGGCTCTTCTTCTTCTTTTTGGTAAAAGATGAGTTCTAACACTCACTCACCTATCTCTAAGGGACTTTCTGCTCTGAATTGAATGTTGATTGCTAGTGATTTGCTAAATGGATTAATTATTGAATTGGTTGAAGTAGAAATAGAAATTCATTTCCTGTATATTGGTTTAGTTGTGAATTTATGCACAAACACACACTATGAATGAATGTATGCTTGTATGTGGTGTTTGTACTCATAATAGGACCTGAAGAGATCTCTACTACCTTCAGGTAATGGCCGAAATTGAGAACATCCGGTAATTTAACCCAAACTAGTTGTTGCCTTGGAAAATTGTTGCCCTGGATCAGCGACCGGTCGGCCGGTCCTCCATGGAACAGTCGATCGGTTATGCGAAAACCTAGGCAATAAGCCCAGGTCTTTGTTGTTCTGTTCGCTTGTCGATTCTTGTTTCATTGTTGAGTTTTTTTTATTTGTTTCAAGTTTTTATTTAGGGGACTATGATAGCTCTTATAGGGGATAAACTTCTGTAATTAAATTATATGGGATTTTGAAAACTTATTATACAAAATGAGTACTACAATTGTAAGGACCCGTTTCTTTGACCCTATAAAATTAACACTAATACATCATCGATATTCACGTGCTACAAATCCATGTGCCGAAAAGGCGGTTCTTTAAGGGTAAGAAAGAAATAAAGACAGAACATAATAGAAATAGAATCTCATACGAATGGAATAATATATTTTATTTCAACATATAATCTTTACAGTGGAAACTTTAAATACGGTTATCAGAGTTAAACATGGACAGTTATAAATATCCATCCTTAAAAATACGAAATACAATAGTACACAAGTGTGGTGAAAAATAGGTAATGGTCTAGTGAAGAATCTTCTAACTCCATGCTCCGATCTCTTCCGGATTTCTTCTAACTAAACCTGACTACTAGGCTGCCCAGAAAAATAGGGCATCCAAAGTTTAAGAAGAAATGAAAATAAACTCCGGGTCAGTCATGGGACTGGTATGAGAAACTCAAAATACAAGTGTTTGAAAACAAAAGGCATCTCATAAGACCACGCCGCTCATAAATACGAAACGAGTTTTTGCCTTATGATAACTAAAACATTTGCTACACAAAATCTGAGAATATTATTTTTAATGACTTTCTTTTGAAAATACTTTTCAAATAAACTTATAAATCTTAGCCGAAATTGTTACACTGATTAAAGTTCAGCATACTAGCTGCAAAGTAGGTTCTACAATCAAATCCGAAGGTACTTATTGGAGAATGGATTTCCATACAATAGCAGGTAAGGAACCACCTTCCGTATAATACACCTCTAGAGGAATGTATCGAGGATCGACATCTTTGAAACCTCTGCACTTGGCAAGATCAGCCTACCCATAGACCCATCTAATGGTGGATAAAACCAAATATGGTATCACCCCGGTCGTTCCTGATCTATCCGTAGTCACAAGCGTACACAACATACCCAAAATATAGAGGGTAATCTAGAAAGGTGATGACCATACCCTAATGGAGCCACTCACTTAGCATTACGACATGCCCTATTTAAGCCATTTCTTAGAGATGAGGCCCGAAGTAACGATTACCTATCACATAGCTCATTCCACTTTAAATGCTACATTGCCATTCCATAATCACACAACTGATTTCTACAAACGTATAACTCCAAAGCTCGTATGTCTCAAGAAAGAGTGTTAAGCTAAGAGAAGTTTCATTCTCAGCCACTAAATAGATGATACATTTATAGAGATCGATCAATGTGATTAGAAATGCAACCTTAGACATTTGTCCATACAAGTTGTTTAGGAATAGGACAAACCGAAGGAACTCTCCTTCCATATTCTATTCGGAATTAACCCTAGGATTAGTAGCGAGCAGTCCTTGCATCGAAGATAAGATGAAGTTACTACTGCCACATATATATGATATGGTAAATTTCCCCCAAGGGTCGGTGACAAGCAACCTTTTATTCCATTTATTATCATTCCATATCTTAACTTCGAATACGTAAATTGGTTCGAAGTGGTTTTCGAATAAGAATCACTCAAATCCGACTCCGATTCCTTCGAACCAATTATCGATAAAAAGATGTTTAGTAAATAGGGAATTAATCTTTGATTGACTAATTTATTTTTATCAAAATATCTTCTAGAGATATATATCTTTAAAAACATTCTTTCGAGTATATATGGAATCATTAAACCTCTATTTAACTTTGGAAATACCAAATAAAAATCATTTCTCATAAATCATATTGCAAAACTTCATTGAGTAAAAAAGGTTTGACAATGATTATACTAATTCTAGTCAACATCAATTCTCGTCGAATAACGGTGAAATCACCTTTTAAATTCACGCGGATAGTACGGGTTCCCTCCTTGGAATTTAATACCAAGTGTAAGAAGATTATCTCTATTCAATCCAAGTTGTTTAAATTTGGAAAATTAAATCTTTTATACATGTCTTGTTTTCGACATTTTGACCTTTTCTATTCCTCGCCTAGGAAAGAGGCTAGGTGAGCCAGAGCACTAGTTGCTCCTGAATATCTTCTTTGTTTAAGCGCCTCACATTCGGATCTCACGAATAGAAAAATCCAGTCTACTCGTTTGCTTTTAAAGCTAAGATTAAATCACTTGATTTTAACAGCTTTTCTTCAAATCATTTATTTAAACTCATTTATATAAACTATAAAATCTTCAAATCATCTTTAAAATACTTAATTATTCATTTGAAAACATTTATAAAAGATTTGGAAAAGAATACTTGAGTTTAAAGCCATATTTCAAAAGTGCTTTAAAAACTTATTTGATAAAAACGACTTTTTGATCATTTAGAAATCCATTTTTATAACTCAAATCTCTTTTAAAATATTTTAAAAATTTATAGAATTTATTCCATATTTTTAAAGAATTAAAAATATCATTTATAAAGAATTGTCGCATTGGTACTCCGAACTGCCAAACCGCGACTATTTTGAAAACTTGTTTTGCTCATATTTCAAAATCTACTAAAAGAAATCTCGATCTTTTCTTTTGTTTGAAAACTATGATTATAAGAGTTTGGAAAATTCTTATTACAAAGAATTCCAACTCCGAATCTACTGTATAAATGGATTTAACATACTGTGGCGCGAAATCGCGAATTGCCGTTACGCGACGTGCCTATTTTTGACTCAATTTTCGCAACTTGTCAAAACTTCACCAAACTAGATTTTAGTGTTTATAAAAATTTATAAACCATTTTAACAATCTCATATACACCATTTCATTTATTAAAGGAAAGTGATTTCCTTTGTGATATTTGACGTGTATTTAAACGTGACTTGTTTCATATCCAAACAACAATATTTCTCAACCAAACATGAAGTCAAACTATAGCAACCAAACAACATATCATATCACTATCCAAAGTATATATAATAATATAAGTGGAGTTTTCTCACCTTCATTTGATTACGGACTCACTAGATTTGACAATAGCTTCGCTAACTTGAAATCAAATCTCATGATACTTGTTCTTTTCCTTCCTATGTGGCTCGACCTTGGTCATTAGAGGCTTGGGTGCTCATGGCGTAGCTCTAGAGGAGGTGGTGCTCTCGTCCAAGGGGGTGGAAGGTGATGGCCGTGAGTTTATATGAGGAAGAGGAGTGTTTTGAAGTGTTTTTGATGTGGATATACTAATATACGTATACTAATATTTTTAATTTATTTTTGTAATTATTTTCTCCATAATCTTCTTTATATGTGAAGCCATTAGAATTGCTTGAAGGAGGAAGAAGATGAAGAATAAGTGTTAGGAATTATGAAGAAAGGGGTGGGTATTTATAGGAAAAATTAGAAAACAAATATCTAAATGCAAAATTACACGTTTGCCTCCTTTCCACACCCCCTCCATCTCTTCCAAATGCATGGCAAGCCTCCCCCCTTATGCCTTCATATGCTGGAGGTGATATGGTGTAAGGTGAGTTGATGGATGCTTTTGGGTTGCTTAAGTATAAGTTTTTAGGAAAATATCTTGATATTTTATAATATATGTATATTTAAATGTATACGTATATATGTATGTGTATATATGTTCATGCGCATGTTAGGGTGTGCATGTGTATGTTATATATGTGCACATAACATATAAACAAGGTTGCAATGACTTTTGAACAACTTCCGTTAAGCGGTTAAAGTCGGGAAACCGATTCCCGACCATATTTTCACTTATAAATTAAAATGCATATAAATGTGAACAAAATTTGAAAACTCATTTCTTATCATTTTTAACAAATTCAAATGATTACATTTGATTTATAAAACCATATAAATTAATATTAAACAATTGTTTACAAACAGTGCTATTATATCGATAAAGCGATATCCGTTTTCTTATATTTTCAGATCAAGTATATATCTTTATAAAACTATTATAAATGATTTATTATCACTTTATAACTATTTAAAATTAATTATTATCATTTAAAACCAATTATTTTAATATTTATAATAATTACTAAATCATTAAATCTTAGTTTAAAATCCTTAATCAATTCTTAAATATAATGGCATCACTGATGATGTCATAAATACATTTATTTTTCTCAAAAATAAAGTAAATAATTTTATTTAATATTCTTGTTCAATTATAAAAATAAGTTTATATATCCAGCTCCGTAAGCGACGTTTTAAGATTATAGAGTTGTTTATCGATAAAACGGTTTTCGGTCATTTTATCGATATTTTTCAAAACTATATATTTTTTAAATACTTGTTCAAAATAAGATTGCCATCATTATTTATTGCTCAAGACAACATAATCTATGTTTTTGAAAGCTTATATTTGAATATTTTAAAAATAAATATAATTTATAAAAGTGATAAATTTGCGTGTCGTTACATTGTTCCTCCCTTAAAAGAATTTCGTCCTCGAAATTACAATGCAAAACCCAAAGATGTTTGCCCAAAAAAATTATTTTTAAACTTACACCTGTACGATGTATATGGATCATCTGTACGCAATATCTGGTTCGATCTCTTACTCGAATTCACAACTTTATTTCCGAACTAGTATTGATCCCCCGATCCTCTAGTGCGGACTCCGATCAGGCTTTCCGATCAGAATTTTAGTTTTCCTTGCATCACTCTCGACTATGACAAAAAATTTGAGTATCCAACCACCAATCCACATCAATGTTCATCGTAAAAGATCGAGTGATAAATCCTTTTTCGAACTAGTAAAGACTTCAAAGTTTCGCACTCGAATCTTAGATCAGAATTTGTGCGATGAAATAATCCATGTACCTCATACATTCTTATCGACCTTCCCAAAATATTTTTATGGAAACATTTCATAAAATCTTAACTTTTCGTCCAAACATTTTTATAAGGATGCTTCTTTATATATAATCATTTTAAAATGTTAACCAAAATTTCTATCTTTTTTCCAAAGAAATCATTCAAGTTAAAAGATAACTTACCTTTTACTATAATCAACCTCTTATATTACCTTTTACTTCTTTTAAATCAATATTAATTGCAAACTTTTGTATTTATTAAAACTTCTTTGCCAAAACTTCCTTATTTAATTAATACCTCTTCATTAATCAAAACTTCCTAATTTATATATATATATATATATATATATCTTTTTCAAAATGTTTAGCAAAATTCCATTTTGAGTTCAAAAGAAGATTTTCCACTTAAATTTTACTTCTTTGGTCAAGAATCCTTTGTGATTCATTTAGGAGATTTATGTAATTGCAATGAAAGAAGTTGAAAAAGAAGTACCATATTTATATTATATCCTTCATAATTTACATTAACGTTCCAAATTTGACATAGGTCATACCTAAAGCATACAATTCCTATAGTAGGATACATAAGACTAATATTATACATCACTAACCAGCAAAATATCTCATCACACATCATACATAAGCTATATATAGATATACTAAATAGATAGGTAGAAACATCCTTCAACTATCATACTCATCATCTTCCTCATTCTTCTAAATTGGAGGCCAATGGGGCGCTCCAATATCCGAAATCTATCATAATTTCTCAAATCCACTACAAGAAATTTTATTTTTTGTGGCGCTCAAAAATGCTACAAAAACTTTTGGTGGCGTTTTGATAAACGCCGCGAGAAAACATGCGACTAAAAATCCATGATTTTTTGTTGCATTTATTTTAACGCCACTATAAATGCATTTTTGGCACCGTTTTTCAAACGCCACCATAAATCTTTTTGTAGCGTTTAAAAAGCGCCACCAAAAGATTTTTTGGCGCTACTAATAGAATTTCCAACTTTACCCATGTTTTACGGTTGCATTTACTCAACGCCACTATATATATTTCGGTAGCGTTTTTGAAACGCTACTAAAAGTTGTTTATTATTTTACACCATTTTTTTATGCTATTATTTCCTGTTAATGGTCTATTTTGGTTCTATTAAATCAATCAACAATCACTCACATAATCATCATATTCAAATAAGTTAAAAAACACATTAACCATATAATCAAATAAAATATCCATAACCATTCCAATACAATAGTTTTTCGACAAAATGAACTAACTCATATACAATAACCATTTGTATACAAATTTACACATCGGGTACTAATAAATGTTATATCTAACTAGTGCTAACAAAACGTTTGACTACCTATAATTCTTTGTTGCATACACAAGTGAAAGATAGCATCATCAAGTCCAAATTTGCTCTCTTCAAAAGTCCGATGCCTACACAAGTGAAAGTACAACAGATAGTCAAACAATTACGTTAACTCGTAGGACTTCAAATATGAGATCAAACATCTACAACATTATACAAGTATATCCTACTATAAATGATGTCATATAAATTATCAAAGTTATAAAAAAATGAAATAAAGTCCTTTCTTGAGCTTAAATAGTAGGAATCAATTTTGCACACTTACGAACCCTCCTTTGATAGAATGGTGAATCCAACAACCTGAGCAAGAAAAAAATCACCGTGTAAGCACCTAAATTCATAATACTTTTGTATTTTTTCCTTTTTAAAGACATTTCATACCTCGAACGATGCATTTGTTACCGAATAAATAAACATGACAAAGTCATGTGGAAAATGGTTTTAACTAAGAATTTAGTGATCAAAATGCAATATCTCGCTAGAACAGAATCAGACATGAGATTTGTTTTGACCATTATAATGATCTTTCCAATAATATCTATATTTTGCATGTGCTAAATTTTTATAGTATAGATTCAAACAATGCTTCCTTTTTGTTCGTATAAAATGGGAAGATTTGTATTTTTTCTCTTTACTTGTACATTCAGTATTTACCCTACATGATTATAAGGAGAGAAATGACAGGTACGTTGTCAATAAGGTACTAGTTTATTGAATAATTAAAGCTAGAGGTAATGTCGTATGTAATAAACATCAAACCTCCATATATTCTAAGTTCAATTCTGGATGTTACAATTTTAGTTATACACCGAGGTTTGCAGGTTTGCACTGCCATGACACCAAACCAACCCATTAACCTTATTCGGTTACAAGTACAACCATTTATCTCAAGTTTTTTTTAAAAATTATGTACACAAATCTTACCTTGGAAGCTAAACAAGATTTGTGATAAGAAGATGTGCAGCCATCACAACAGACTAAATTGCCACAGTTACCACCTAATCCTGTCAGTTCCCCAAAAAATAATGCAGCAACAAAATTAAATTTACAAATGCTGTCGAAATTAGCCCATAAATTGCTTATAATCATAACAAGTCACCCACAATCAATGAGTTGGACTCTCTAGTAGAGCAAGGAGTTTCTCAAAAGCCAAATCAGAAAGCTGTGAGAAGGAGGTTCCTCCTCAAGAAGATCACTTTGAGTAGACGGTAGAGCCGAAACTTGAGGTGAATTCAGAACACCACACTGGAAATAATGAGGAGGAGTTCGAGGAGGAGTCACCTGACACATTAGATGAAATAAAAAAACTAAATATTCAAATAGAAACTTCTGATGAAGAGGGTAAGGAAGTCAATATTAGCAAATATGCAGTTCCCAATGAAGCATGCCTAAAGCAATTTGTTAATAAAAAAGGAGAAAGAAGGTTGTGGTACAACAACCGTAGTATTTGCTCCTATTACATAAAATTTTAGCACCTCTGTTAACTAGCCATCACTTAGCAGTAGAAAAGCCAACAGAACATTGAAGTAATAGTCCAAATGAAGTACCTATGGATCATTATCTAATGAAAAATCGCAAAGCAACAGACCAAAGAACTTAGTTTCACCAAGGCTAGAAAATAATAAGTTTGATAATACCTGTCTTGTTTGCTCCAAAGAACCAAACAAGGATTCCTCCCCTCTCAAATGCACTATTGTTAAATATTTCTGTACAGCAAACTTCCTAAACTGACAAGAAGGCAACATACCAAAAATATCAGCTTGTTCCATGGATTATCAGATGCTACTCCATGCATCATCACATGCTACTACTGCCTTGCATGTGCACATCCCTATCCAGATCATGTATGCCTTCATTGTATGACCAGATCCATCTCATATCACACTTGTACGCACACACAAAAATGTTCACATACTCATACAAACATGCTTACTCACGTTAAAATAAAATTTATGTATGCCTGATCAGAAAGAAAATCAAGTTGCTTATCTATGCAATACTAAAGAACATGACAAGTAATCTTAGTTCATATTCAAGTCCCAGCTTAACCAAATTTATATATTTCTATAAGTCAGAACACAAAAAAAATATTTTCCATAAGTTAGAGTACTGTGACTAGTTGATGCATGCTTCTTGACCTTAAACCATCTAGAAATCGTAAATGAATCTGCTTTAAATTATAGATTCGAAATGCACAAACATTAAATCACATAGTCTAGTTCGACTGTGCAATCGTAATTGCTTAAAATTTAGTACAGCCAACCAAACATCATGTTGTGACTTGTGGGAAGAAGAAGCAAACAAGTTCACGACATTGATAGTTGAAAATTGTTTCGCACCTGCATGATTAATATCAAACCAACATAGATAATTTGATACTACTTCTCTCCACTAACATAATATCACAAACGTTAGCAAATTAATGTCATAAAGACAAACTAGGAAATCATAAAACATAAATTAAAACCACGAAAATTAAAAAAACTGAATTATTTCAGATGGAGTGTGACAATACTCCCCTTTTGATTGGTTGAGAGATTAGACCTAGCAATAATTGTCACTAACATTGCAATCATTGTCTATTCTCTCAACCACTCAAAGGGAGTAGAGCTACACTCTCCCTTGGTAGAGTTTCTCAAATACATAGTATTAAGTTTCTTACGCCGTTAAATTCTAGCGTGTCGCCCTTTGCTTTACGAAGCTCCACCATGCACAATAAAGGCGCTACTTCAAACACCTTTATTTGATATATAGAAAGTTAAGTAAACATACGACTATCATATTTTCCATGAGAAACGGGTATTATGTTCGACTTACGTACCTCTGTTGCAATAGATAAATGGCCCTTCCTTCCTATCTTCTCGCCATGCAGTTTTAACTGTCATGTGACATTTTTTTAAATCTGAAGTAAAAAAGTAGAAGCGCACACCTTTTTCCAAAAAAAAAGCACCTTATAGTTGTGTTTCTCAACATTAAATCCCAAAGGCACGGCAACTTGTTCAATCTTAGAAAGAATCTCGCTTGGTGGTAGCTTTGAAGTAAACCTTGTTTCCTTTTTCACGTTTCCCTACATGTACAAAATATTCCATTATAATAGATTAAAAAAATAAAAAAATAAAATCAGATACGGACTTAAAAGATATAAATAATATATACCGCAGCCTTATCAAATAGAATCCCCAAATTGAGACCTTGAGATGTCGCAATGAGTTCAAAGGCATTCATTACAGAAGGCTTTTCTTCCCGACTTTCAACTACAAGATTTCCTGATTCCTGCAATATAAAGAACATGCTTAGCAATTCATGAATTGTATTTGACTTTAGTCGTCTATGATATGATATAACTATGAGGAGTTCGTAAAATAGCCTCTTTGTCATTGAAGATACTACGAACATCATCTACATTAACATCCACAGTTTCAAAGCAAGGCGGTTTGTACCCTTTTTTAAACCAGTCGTTCGCCTTAATCTCCGACATAATAATTCGCTGCAAAGAGAAAATTACAAGTTAATTGATGGAACTCAGATTATTGAAGTACAAAGTAAAAGGGCATAACACGTGTATATAGAGTTCAGAAGCACTGAGCTTAAAAGCCATAAGATGTTTGCTCCAAACTAGAATTATCGGGTTTATCTTAAAAAATTTATGGACAAAAATAAAATAAAAGCCGATTTGGAAACAATAATTTTCAAGTACTTCAAGATAGCTTAGAGTCGTAATTAGTTTAAAGTGAACAACAAAAAGTTCAACGGCTTGCATAGATAAGTTAGAAAGTTCGTAAAAGATGAAGTATGTCATAAACAAGTACTTGTTGCTTATGATTTACCAATTTCTATGTAGCTTATATCACCTCATTGTAAGTTGTCAAACAGTCAATAACGATTAGCCTCTTTGAAATTGTTTAGACTACTTATAAGTAAATACAGAAAAAAAAATGTCCAAAAGTGCAAAATCAAGACTCTTACTGTTTTGGGGTTAGGATCCAAGATTTTCTTTATAAGTTTCTTCGCACTAGTTGAGAACCAAGCAGGGCAAGAGAAATCAGCTTTGGAAATCTGTAAAAAAAAACCAATAAAATCTACTTACAAATTCCAAAAGGGAATATAGCATATACAGGAATAAAATACGGAGTATAGAACTTCACCTTCTTATATAACGACATAAGATTGGAGTCCTCAAAGGGAAGATAACCAAACATCAATACAAAAAGAATAACACCGCATGACCAAACATCTACTTTGGATCCATCGTATTCTTTGTCATGGATGACCTGATTATAATTAAGGGTATAAATAATAAATATTAAACAAAGAAAACGATCGAGCAAACGATCGAGTAAATTGACCTAATTATAATTAAGGGTATAATGCCACAACACACTACTTACAAATAAGAAGCATAGTATCGGTCCCTCCACTTAAATACTCAGAAATTACAGTTCCCGATCAAGATAAGGATCTTTTAGCGATTTAGCTCCACCCAAATATTCAGAAATCACAGTTCCCGATCAAGATAAGGATCTTTTAGAAGGCGTCTCAACTTTTTGGTTCCTCTGCTCTTCCTCTAACAACATATCGATCCTTCTTTTTGACATGTACTCCCTTACGGCTCCACCCAAATATTCAGAAATCACAGTTCCCGATCAAGAAACTTGGAATTCTGCTTTTAAAATCGCGTTTGATTTATTTTAGTTCGGTCGCAGTTTTTGAATTAGGAAAATTATGGCTTGTGGAGTAAATCGGAAGAGACGAATAATTTTAGAAGAAAAGGTGGTAAAGAAAATTTGAGCGACCACAAAAAACTTTAGCAAAAAATTACACGAATTACTAGCGGGAGAATTAGCCGCGTTTCTTTGTTTATTTTTATGTTGTAAAATTACCAACAGTTGCACAAAATTTAAAATGCCACCAATTAATGCAACTAAAAATAGTTTTTCTTATAGTGATCCCTTCTTTTTCACTCCCTTTCTCATCATCCGCGCATCATTTCCATCTTCCAATTGCTGCATCTATCCTTCAACATAATGTAGCCATGGCTGGTTCCATGGAACGTGACCGAGAGCAAAATGTACTTCCTACATTACTTCACCTTCAGCTATTTCTTCGTGTCCATGCATCTCAACCTCCCATGGGTCTTGAAACACTTCAGGTTCTTCCTCGGATATTTCCTCATCATCTCCTTCTATTTCCTCCTAGTTGATGTAAGAACTGGATGATTCTTCTCGCCAGATATTGTGTTCTCATTCCATTTCCCAAATCACATTGTTGTCTACGGTACTGTGGTATGATATTATGGTTTCTTGGTCCTCCATGGGTTCGGATTCCTCCCCCGTATGTTCGGATTCCACTATGGGTTCCAATTCAGAACTGGCTGGATCTATTATTTATAATCCTTCTGAGGCTCGAGCAGACGTATCATTACTGGATATAACGATTATTTCCAGAGTAGCGGGTAGGATGAGCATTTCCACCATTAGGTACCCGCCTTCATCCCTTTTGGTGTACGGGAGACACTCCTCATCAATCCAAGGCCAAACGTTGCTCGGCGACTACTTCAATAGTTTTCTCCTCATCATTTAAGAGGAAAATGAGATTATCCTTTTTGCCCCAATTTGCTGGTGATGACTTACCCTTGGAATACTTTCTTCCATAAGGTTTCTGGAAATGTAAACGCAACCGCCTAGATATAGGCACTAAGCATTTAACTTACTCTAACCCATTCTAAGGTCAAGTTATTAATATCTTATTTAATTAGGCATTTCCTAATATAAATCGGCCTTAACTATAACCTTTTTAAGGGAAAGGATTTTCCAAGCACTTGGTGCTATTTTTCCTCTGAACCAATCTTTGAAAGCAAATTGAGATTTCTATCAAAATGTTTTATCTCCTTCAAAATCCTGTTGAAATCCTTTATCAACAAAGCATTCCAAATATACAGTTTTAAATATTTGAAAACTCTTTTTAAAAAATTCCGGTCTTCTGTACATTTCTCAATTTATCTAGTTTTCATTCCTTATTAATCCTTTCAGTGTTATTATAAACATCTTATAGTCAAACTGTGCAATTCTAATCACAAGATGTTTATACTTAGTTTTATCTAACTTGATTTTTATCATCTAATACTAAATTTTTCAAAGATATCCCTGTTTATTCAAAATGAAATCCTAGGTAAAATTATTTCATTTACCATAATTTCAAAACAAAATCATTTATATATATCATTAACAAATACATGCTCTTATATAATACTCTTAGCTCATTCTAGGGTGTTACTAACCATATCTCTAATGAGTCACTCATCCTAGGGTATTTCTAACCCTATCTCTGATGATACTTTACCCTTAACAAGCTCAGATGTTCGCTCAACCTAAGCTCTGATATCAAGTGTAAAGACCCGTTTCTTTGACCCTCGAAAATCAACACTAATACATCCTTGGTACTCACATGCCGAAAATCAAGTGCAGGAGAGGCAGTTCTTTAAGGGTAAGAAAGAAATAAAGACAGAACATAACAGAAATAGAATTTCACACGAATGGAATAAAATAATTTATTTCAACATATAATCTTTACAGCGAAAACTTAAATGCATTTATTAGAGTTAAACATGGACAGTTATAAATATTTGTCCTTACAAATATGGAATACAATAGTACACAAGTGTGGTGAAAAATAGGTAATAGTCTACTAAAGAATCTTCTAACTCCATGCTTCAAGTTCTTTCAGATTTCTTCCAACTAAACCTGACTACTACGCTACTCAGAAAAATAGAGCACCCAGAGTTTAAGGAGAAAAAGAAAACTCCGGTTCAGTCATGAGACTGGTATGAGAAACTAGAAATACGAGTGTTTGAAAACAAAAGCTATCTCATTAGACAACACCACACATAAAAATGGAACGGGTTTTTAGCTTATGATAACCAAAACCTTTGCTACGCAAATTTTGGGAATATTATTTTTAATGACTTTCTTTTGAAAATACTTTTCAAATAAACTTATAAATCTTAGTTGAAATTGTTACATTGGTTAAATTCCAGCATACTAGCGACAAAGTAGGTTCTATAATCAAATCCAAAGGTACATATTGGAGAATGGATTTCCATACATTGGCAGGTAAAGAACTACCTTGCATATAGTACACCTAAAGAAGGATGAACCAAGGATCGACATCTTTGAAACCTTTGCACCTGGCAAGACTAGCCTACCCGCAGACCCATCTGATGGTGGATAGAACCGAATATGACGTCGCATCGGCCGTTCCCGATCTATCCATGGCCAAAAGCATACATAACATACCCGAAATATAGAGGGTAATCTTGAAAGGTGATGGCGATACCCTAATGGGAGCGACTCACTTAGCCTTACTGCATGCCATGTTTAAGCCATTTCCGGGAGATGAGGCCCGAGGTAACAATTACCTTTCACATAGCATATTCCACTTTGAATACCACATTGTCATTCCATAATCACACAACTGATTTCTATGAACGTATAACTCCTAAGCTCGTATGTCTCAAGAAAGAGTGTTAAGCTGAGAGAAGCTTCCTTTTCCGCCACCAAACAGATGATATGTTTATAGAGATCAATCAATGTGATTAGAAATGCAACGTTAGACTTTTGTCCATACAAGTTGTCCAGGAATAGGACAAACAGAGGGAATTCTCCTACCACATCCTGTCTAGAATTAACCCTAGGATTAGTAGCGAGCAGCCCTTGCATCGAAGATCAGATGAAGTTACTACTGCCATATATATGATATGGTAAATTTCCCCTAAGGGTCAGTGATAAGCAACCCTTCATTCCATTTATTATCATTCCATGTCTTCACTTCAAATACATAAACTGGTTCGAAGTGGTTTTCGGATAAGAATCACTCAAATCCGACCCTATCTCCTTTGATTTTTATAAATAGGGAATTAATCTTTGGTTGATTAATTTCTTTTTATCAAAATATCTTCTAGAGATATATATATATATCTTTAAAAACATTCTTTCAGATATATAATGAATCATTAAACCTCTCTTTAACTTTGGAAATACCAAATCAAAATCATTTCTCATAAATCATATTGCAAAATTTTATTGAGTAAAAGGGGTTGATAGAGATTATACTAACTCTACTCTACATCAATTCCCGTATTCAAAATTTACTATCCGTCGTACAATGGTGAAATCACATTTTAAATTCACACAGATAGTACAGGTTCCCTTCTCGGAATATAATACCAAGTGTAAGAAGATTATTTCTATTCAATCCAAGTTATTTAAATTTGGAAAATTAAATTTTTTATACTTGTCTCGTTTCCAACAATTCGACCTTATCCATTCCTCGTCCAAGAAAGAGGCCAGGTGAGCCAGGACACTGGTTTCTCCTGAATATCTCCTTAGTTTAAGTACCTCACATCTGGATCTCACGAATAGAAAAATCCAGTCTACTCATCGGCTTTTAGGGCCAAGATTAAATCACTTGATTTTAACAGCTTTTCTTCAAATCACATATTTGTACCCTTTTTAATATACTATAAAACTTTCAAATCAACTTTAAAATACTTAATTTTTCATTTGAAAATATGTATAAAAGATTTGGAAAAGAATACTTGAGTTTAAAACCATATTTCAAAAGTTATTAAAAAGTGCTGCAAAAAGTGCAAGAATAGTGCTTTAAAAGCTTATTTGATAAAAATGACTTTTAGATCATTTAGAAATCCATTTTTATAACTCAAATCTCTTTTAAATTATTTTAAAAGATTTATAAAATTTATTCCATATTTAAAAAAATTAAAAATATCATTTATAAAGAATTGTCGCTTTGGTTTTCCAAACTGCCAAACCACGACTATTTTGAAAACTTGTTTTGCTCATATTTAAAAATCTACTAAACGAAATCTCAATCTTTTCTTTTGTTTGAAAACTATGATTGTAAGATGTAAAGACCCGTTTTTCCGTACCATTTGAATCGACAATAAACCACACATGTCCAACCCAAATTGAACGAAAAGACGGATCTTTAAGGGGTGAAAAAGAAAATAAAGATAGAATAGAATCTCACACGAATGGAATAACATATATTATTTCAATAAATAATCTTTACAGCGGAAAATGTTCAATACAATATCAGATTCCAACCTAAATTCAGCTTGGACAGTTATAAACCCCTGTCCCTACAATTACTGAAACAACAAAACAAATGCAATAAATGCAGCGGATAATAAAATACATCCATACGATGATGAAGATCTCCAGTTCTCCTCTGGAAACTCCAAGCGTCTTCAGCTAAACTTGAAACTACTCGGATCTGACCCGAGTATTAAAAATACTCGGATCAGGATTGATAAACTAGCGTGAGATACTCAAAATTTTAAATGTTTTAAGATTACCAAACTTTCTTTATCAAAACAAAGGGTATCTCGTAAGACCACGCCCACACATAAATACAGATGGGTTTTTCCCTTACGATACCAAATCATTTCATATCAAATTCCGTTATATTATAATAGTGTCTATTATATAAATAATAATTAATCATAGTTGAAATTGTTACATTATTAAATTCCAGCATAATAGGTTTACAAACAAAATGGCAGGCACGTAGTGGATATTGGATTCCATACAAATGAATAGGTAAGGAACTGCCTTCCGTACAGTACACCTCTAAAGGGATGCACTACGGGAGTAAATATTGCCCGCCTAAACCAACACATGACCGGCCTACCCCTTCCTGGATAGTACCGTATATGTCATCACCCCGGTCGTTACTGACCTTTAACAGGTACCCGAGTCATATATTCACCACATACTTAGACATGTGTAGAGTAAATCTAGAAGGGTGATGACTTCTCCTAATGGAAGCGACCCACTTAGCCCTACTGCTTCTACCCTGTTTCTGTCATTTCCAGGCGATGAGGCCTGAGGTAACAATTACCTTTCACATAACACATCTTCTTTCTTCTTTGAATGCCACATTGTCATTCCATAATCACATGACTGATTTCTACAAACATATAACCTCTGAGCTCGTATGTCTCAAAGAAAGGTGTTAAGCTAAGAGAAGTTGCCTTCTCCGCCACCATGTAAATATACGTTTTATAGAGATCATTCAATGCAATTTAGAATGCAATGTCAGATATTCATCCATACAAGTTGTCCAGGAATAGGACAAACCGAAGGTACTCTCCTACTCCATTAGTAGCGAGAAGTCCTTGCATCAGAGATTTTCACAACCGAGTACTGCTGCTACCATATGATATTGTAATTTTCACCTCGAGGGACTAGTGGCAAACAACCCTACATAGTAAAGATTTCCATCTTCAAAATCACTTGTCTTCAAACACGTTTTACTTTGAACGTAGATTGGTTCGAAGTGGTTTTCGGATAGGAATCACCCAAATCCGTCCCCGGTTCCTTCGAATCCAATCATCGATAAAAATGTTAAGCTCATTTGATTATCAATCATTAATCAATTACTTCATCTTTTATTTAAATCAATTAACTTTCTAAGGTATATTCTTTTCAATTTATTCCATTTTCTTTTCAAGAGTATATGGAATCATTAAGCCTCATTTATTAAATTATTTAATTTATTAAACTTCTTTATATCTTGAACAATCATTTTCCCTTTTACATAGGAAAACCTTTCCAAATCATTCATTAAATCTTAATCAAAGATTTCTTATATTCAAGTTTTGACTTTTACCTTAGGGAAATATTCCCAAATCATTCATTAAATCTTAATCAAAGATTTCTTTCTTAAATTCAAATCATATTCTTGCAAATCGAAGATTTTCATAACAGGGCACTACTGCCACCTTAGATATGGTAAATTTCACCTCCAGGGACTAGTGGCAAACAGTCCTACATCATAAAGATCTTTGTCTTCAATATGTTTACTTCGAAAATTAGTTTGAAGGGATTTTCGGATAGGAATCACCCAAATCCGATCTCGATTCTTCGGATAGGAATCACCCAAATTCGATCTCGGTTCCATCGTGTAACGACCCGTAAATTTCAACTGTTTTAATAACGTGATTAGTTGAAAGTTTGTGAAATTTTAAACGATAAAATTTTGAAATAAAAATTTAATATTTGGAATACGTCTAGTTAAACATAGCCACTGGTAAATTTTCGTCCGAAAATATGAAAGTTTATTTCGCGCGTAAATTCACTTCAATTTAATCAGTTAAAAAGCGATGAAAATAAAATGTTTCCGAAACCTAAATATTTTACATAGAAAAATTCTAAGCCATCTTCTGAGCAAGATGTCAGTTTGTCATTTTTCTAAATTCGGACATCTTTAGCTCCGTCGATCTTATTTTTCAGTGTTTTTCTTGCATTTTCCGCCAGTAGAAAAATTCAAAATTTTTATAATTAAATCGTACTGCTAACATCTGTATACCGTTTTGATCGTCTCGTCGTGCTGATCTCTACGGTATATTTATTTCTGTGTTTTGAAGTCCGGTTCGCAGCGGAATGCGCGAAACGGTTAATCGTATCGGTATCCGTTTTGAGTCCTTTCATTTCTGAGTCCTTTCATTTCCCTTGTCTATTCATTTCCCCGATGTGAAAAGCTGTCAGCCACTTGAAATTAATTATTTCTTGAATTCAACATATCATTTTGCACTTCCATCTGTTCAAATTACTAGTATTCATCTCTATTCATTTTGAAACAAACGAAAGAAAAAATCGTTCATCTCCTCACTCTCTTCATTTCTTATATCATCACGCCTCACTGCCACACAAACGCCTTCACCCATGTCGGCAACATACAATGACCGGGCCTCCCTCCGATCCACGTCCAACAGCAGAGGCCCACAGATCCTCCACCCGAAGTCGCCACCCACTTCCCCCTTGTCAGCCTTTTTCCCTCCTCTGGAACCCGAGCCGTGACTTCCTCCCCGAACCACCATCTACCACTTCATCTTCTCCACCACCCGCTCCCTCCACCGTTACCCTACACCTCCTATCAAACCACCGCCTAACTCCATAACCATTTCGCCACTTGCAGCAAAGCAACCGTACGACCCGACCATCCTCTCACCCATCCTTTCCCTTGACCGGCCTTTCGCCCACAACCCACCATAGCACCTTCATCCAGCCTCCACTCACAACCGAGCTCACTTGGCCACCACCAAAACACGAGCAGCCACCGCTGAACACCCGCTCACCTCCCTCAGCCTCCTCTCACAACAACAACCCCGCCGAACCTGAGCCTTCCACCCACTCGAGTTTATTATCTTCGGTATGTTATATGTAAGTTAAATATATATGCATATATATTTAAATTGGATTTGCTGTTTTATTTTATAAGTATGTTGTATAATAACCATGCTAATAGTAATGAGGCAATAAGTTTTATATTTGACAGTATGTATATATGGGTTGAATACATTTTGTTTTCATGTTATTTAAGCTTTGATTAATTAGTGTTTATATAATTTATACTATATAATGTTTGTATACTAGACATTTTATATATGTTTATATTTTGTTTTACTAGTTGGTTACAGTATTTAGAAGCTTACATCATAGGCTATGTATAGGTTGGTGTACACCTTATTCTATGAAAGTTAGCACATATACAATTTTTGTTTAGTAACAGATGTGTTAAGTCTTATACATAATGTTACTTACTGTTGATAGCTGAAATGTACACATATGTTGGGTTTTACAACGTGATATGTTTATACGTAAGTTTGTAAATATGTTGTTATATCTATTATACCTATTTCATTACTTATATCAGTTAAGTATATACATTTTGTATATCTATTACCTCTGTGTATTTTGTTACTTATATATAATTGTATATGAAATTTAAACATCTATTTGCAATTTATATGTTATATGTCAGCTTATAAATTATATTATATGCTAAGTCATTTATATTCAAGAGTATACCTGAGTGGCCGAGTGGTCTTGAAAATATCTCTACTTGATCTGCCATATTTGAATATTAAGTTTTACAAAACTATGCCACTTATAAACTAGTGACTGCATATATATATTGAAGATTTGATAACAGTGTTCATAAAGTATTATATATTCTCTATATTAATTTGCCTGATGGTTCTATGATATGGTTAGGCTATATAATAGCATGAATTTTATATTGAAACTATTGGTATAGGTACAGGCTTAAGAAAATATTTTGTATTTTATATGTGTAAGTGTCGCATCTATATATATACACTCTAGTGCATATTTTACTACTAATATTTTATACGTATGTAAATATATATATATATATATATGGATATTTGCAGCCAAATGTTGGCGGTATAAGTTGTATATATAAATGTATATGAGATATATAGAATAGTTAAGCTTGTATATAAAGTCAGATGATTTTTGTATAAATAGTTATATATAGTTAGACATATATATAGTTCACTTATACCAAATCTCTTCATCGATCTCGTTCTGATGTATTCAATCGATTTCTGTTATCAGCTTTGTTCGCTGTACTCGTGCCGATTTGCTTTGCTTGGACTCGTAACTCAATTTCCACGCCCATATCACTGTGTGTATCTGTGCCATCTTCTCGCGAATCTCTAGCCTCGAAAGGTGAGCAATCACTCACGATTAACGTTCTTTTATTTATTAAATTTGATTTCAAATTGAAACGACAATTGAAATATGCTGCTGTCAGTTATTTACACTGTTATATGTATGCTATTACCTGTATCAGTTCACCTGTGACATCTGACACCATTATCTGTTAATTATTTATGCGATGATAATACAGTTTGGCTGATAATTGATTGATTGTTGATGTTTATGTTGGACATTAAATTGTTAATGTTAAAATGATAAATAGTATGAAATTGAACTTGATATAGGATAATTAAATGTTAAATTTTATTAACTGACATTTGTATAATATGACCCCTTTAACTGTTGAATTTATTGACACGTAGGATTTGATTAATTACATTTTGAACCACTGAATGTATGTTGTTAAATTGATGATGTATGAAATTGTAATAGATTACAAGTGAAACCGTAATGTAATAATCTTTAATCTACATGAAATGATAGTGTAGATTCTAGAAATAATTATATTAATTCGTACAAATAACAATACGAATTAATACGGTTATTTCGGGATTATTTGAATTGATTATTGGATTGTTATTGATTGTTGTTATTGCTTGTTTATTTATTTTGACACCATCCCAGTTATCACACTGCAAGTTCCCTTTGTATGTTTTGATTTTGAATTGAATTGGAATCAGGTTGAAATGATAAATACCCAAAATTGAACTTTGACCTAGGATAGGAAATTAAATAAAACCCGATTGGTCAATAATTTGATTTAAAGATAAAATATAGATTTTATTTGATTAAAAAATAAGGTTTTGAATTGAGGTTGAAATTTGAATTTTAATGGAAGGAAAATGTTAATATTTAATAATCTGAAACAAAATATTAACAACGTAATTGATGAAAGAATATTGTTTAATTTGAGAAATGATTGAATTAAGTTTGAAATGATTTAATAATTAAGTTTGAAATAAAAATTAAGTTTGAAATTATTAAACTTTGAAATTATTTAATAATTAACTTTGAAATTATTTAATAATTAACTTTGAAATTATTTAATAATTAAACTTTGAAATTGTTTAATAATTAAGTTTTGAATTACATAATAATTAAATAAGATTGAATTATTTAATGATTAAATTGAATTGAATTCTTTAATAAGTGAAATTAAATTTTTGAATAAGTGAATTTTACTTCGTAATAATTGAAATTGAGTTTCTTTATTAGTTAAGTTTTGGAAAATTATTTAAGTAGTAAATACGTGAAATTGAATTTCTTTAACAAGAAATAAAATGTGATTTATTGAAATAAATGTAAGACTTGGAATTTAAAGAATTTGGTTTGATGAATTTAATTTAATTCAATTTGTAAGTTTTGATATAATGAAGTTGAATTTAAATAATGGATTTAATGAATTGGAAATTTAATTGAAATTGTTTAATGATAAATTAATTTAAATGAATATCGAATGAAAGCGATAATTGATTTAAATCGTTTTGAACGTTAAATTTAGATAAATGATTTTGGAATGAACTTATATACAAAATGCAATGAATATTTGAATTGTTTTAATTGAAACTTTGAAATTGAATTATAAGATTTTGAAATGGAAATTTGGAAGTTTTGAAACGGAAATTATGGAAATTGATTTAGAAAGATGAATGAAATGTTGGTTTGCAAATTCTAATTGAATTGAAATTGATTTGGTTTTGAAATATATAAAAATCGACCAATCGGTGAAATAATTACGGAAGTTATTAAAGAGACCGGGATCGGATATGGACATACTCTCTGTCGATACCGAAAACCACTTTAATAACTAACATTCGCGGAGTGTTGATCCAGAACGAAGTGGTTGGAATGATGTACGTGATGACTGAAGAAAGAGAACGATGATGGATAGCCTTGACACTTGTGTCAAATTGGAAATGACTAAAACAGGTGTCGTGCCGGGCCAATGGAGGATTAGCTACCTCAAGTGGACACACTTCTTCGAACTACTTATTACTTGTTGTCGATTGGTGCACCCTTGATTTTGGGAGTGTTGTTTCACGGTGTTACGGGCGCTGCGGCGTTGCGTTCTCACCAGTCCGGATCAGGCAAACGGTAGTATCACTACCTTGGGTATTGCCTCATGTGCCTTGTCATACTTGTATCCCTTTATTCGTGACCACTACGATTTTGTTTTGTACCTTTAGTATATGGATTGCCCTCTGGTGACTTCCGGTTTTGGGGAAACTACGGTCTTGTATATGCTTTTGGGAATAAAAATGTGTTAAGGGTGGAATGGGCCATGACTTAACACTATTTTGATATCTTTACATATTACTGATAGACATTATCTACTTATCGTACATTACTACATAGTAGATAGTTTAATGGATCCTTAAAGGATGGTTATTCCAAACATCCTTTGAGTTACTCGTATTTTAAATTGCTATTTCACTTGAGTTGGATTTATTAATATAAGAATGTTAATCCTGACTCGAGTGTCTTGTGTTTTTGCTTTACGCTCGGGTCAGACTGAGTGTACCAGTATTCGAGACTCACCTTTGGAGTTGGAGCTTTGCTTGAAGATCCAGCCATCTATCCTGCTTTCAGTATTCGATGATTCCAGTGATGTATTATGATTTGTATCTGATGTATCGTATTACTCTTCTGTTGTAAACTCTGATGTATTTTATATATTCATATAGTAGCTTCATGAACTACTATCTCCTTTATTTCCGCTACATTTATTACTCTGTGTCTGTGATCTGTGATTATTTATTTACTGTATATGTTCAGTTTTGCTGAATTTAAATTAACAACGCGGTATTTTGAGCAATTCAATTCCGGCATGAGTGTCTACCTATACACTTATAATGGATGCGAATGGTCCAAAATTCCGGGTCGTTACACTTCGAACTAATCATCGATAAAAAGATGTTAATTAGTTAATTAATATTCTAAAATTTGTTTCCTTTTATCTTGGAAAACTTAAATATGATCTTTTTAGAGCATCCGGGCTTTCCTTTTGATCTGTTCCACCTCTTGCCTAAGAAGAGAAAATATAGGCCAGGTAAGTTCAGGGCACTGGTTGCTCCATTTCTAACCTTAGTTAAACACCTTATTTTGTCTTCCAAAATCTCGCAGGCGGGACAAATATACTAGGCATTTCCGCATACTCGGTTTGTTATTACATTCAATATTATTCACTTTTTGTTTAAGTGGTATAAACAATTCCTCTTAACCATTTATTCAAACTCTTATTAAAACTTCCAAATAATCTTTAAATTACTTAATTATTCTTTTAAAATCATTCACAAAATATTTAGGAAAGAATTGTTTAGTTTAAAACTACATTTCAAAAGTTATTTAAAACTGCTGCGAAAAGCGTTGTAAAAAGTGTTGCAAATAGTATTTTAAAAGCTATATTCTTCAAAACGACTTTTATATCATTTAGAAATCCATCTTTTCAACTAAAATCTCTTTTAAAACATTTTAAAATATTTTTTAGAATTTATTTCATATTTTTAAAACATTTAAAAATATCATTTATAAAGAAATCCTTTTTTGGATTCCGAACTGCAAAACCGCGATGTCTTTAGAAAATTGTTTTGATCATATTTCAAAATCTACTAAATGAAATCTTTATTTTCTTTCTTCGTTGGGAAACTATGGATATAATAGACTGGAAAATTTTTATCTCGAAGAATTCCGAGATATATTCCACTTTGTACACTCATTTAACTTTTATGGCGCGAAATCGCGAACTACCGTTCCGCGGCGCGCCTAGTTTTGACTTGTTTTTCAATCTCTTTTCAAAATTCTTGAAAGCACTTTTAAACGTTTATAAAACATTTCTAAATCATTTTAAACTCATTTTAAACAATATTTTTATACTTCAAACTCATATTCCATTTTACTTCATTTTATAATATTATATTATTATAATATTATTTTTAACCTTTTTAGATTATTTAAAATCATCAAGAGGCTAAATAAGTTTCATACACATATTTGTATGGATTTAATTCTCATTTAATTAAATATGATTACTTACTAATCATTTTTCTTATCATTATCAAACCAATTTATCAACCATATAAACAATCACATAATTAACCAATTTGCAACCAAGTTATCAAACATTTAATCATCTAACATATTTAAACTTTCAAATCATTATACTTGAAATAATTTATGGATTAATTAGTAAATACGAGTACTCACCTTTAACTTAACCAATTCTTCCTACCAACATTCATATGCAACAACGCTTCACTAAATCATCTTAACTTCACCAAACCATCACTTAAACTCTTCCACCATGCTTCAAAGTGCTCGGCCACTACCTCCCAACATCCATAAGGTTTGATCACAACGGGTTCTCCACCATCCTTCATTATTCTTCAACTTTTTTGATATTAAATCATGTTTTGGTGATATTCTAAGGACTTTGGCGAAGTTTGGTGGAATTTTGACTTTGTCTGATATGGTTTTGAAAAAGTTAGTAAGGAAATGGAAGAGAAGAAGCCATTAAAGCTCTAAGGAAGAAGAAGAAGAGAAGAGAATGGTTTGTATGAGAATTGAAGAAGTATGCATGCTATTTTATACATGAGTTTGGAAGGGCAAATGACTAAAATACCATTCTTCTACTTTTTGTCTTTTTCTTAGCATGATAAGAAGTGTGCATTTATGATGAAAGATGTTATGATTTGATTCATGTAATGATGCTTGCCTCTTTTTCTTAATTTACAAAATGTTTAAATATTAATTTTTTTAGTTTCCATGCATGAAGAGACTTGCATTAAGGGTGAGAAGATAGGTTTGGTCCTTTAGTAATGACATGGTTACTTTTCCATAACTTAGAAAACACTTAAACTATATTTTGCTCATTTTCCATAATTGATGAAACTTGGCAATAATGAGAGGAGATGTGTTAGGATTTTCTAGAAATGATTATGTTTAGTAATTTAATTTTAAATTATAAATTGTCAAATCATATTACTTTTTGAATTATTTGTTAAATTTGACTTTTCAAAATGAATTTGCATTTACATGAAAATATAAAGTGTGCATAGTTTGTTAATATGCATTTCATATGTTAATAAGTGATTATGTTGTCAAAATGTTGCGACAACTTGTTTTGGTTGAAAGCGGTGTTTATATCGACATGTTTTACGGTCATAATTTGACGTTTTTGTTAAACCATTCATTTATGTAAACCAAGTTAGAAAATGAACTTCCTACTACCTTTAATAATTTAAAACAAGTCTATTTTGGTTAAAAATCCATATTATTAGTGTTAATATTAATTTATCGAAATACGGCGTTGCATTGACAAAATGTGACAAATTTAGAACATTTTTGTAAAACGATTATAAATATATTTTCCAAACCTTTATTATACTTTTATTATCATTATTAAGAGATTTTGATATAGTTTGACCTTTCAAATAAATATTTAAAACCATTTATTTAAGCATTTATATTAAATAAAGCCCAACTTTTGTCGATTCTGTGGTAAAAACTCAAAAATCTAAATTTCCCGAATCAAACCTTTAAAATTGATTTTGCCATTCCTATTTATCATATATAAGCATGTTTATTTGATTTTGAAACTCTTTATATTCTAAAATAATTAAAATACCTTATTTTTCGAAGTGGGGGAATTACGGGTCGTTGCATAAGAGTTCGGAAAATTCTTATTACAAAGAATTCCGACTCTGAATCCATTGTATAAATCGATTTAACTTTCTATGACATGAAATCGTGAATTGCCGTTACGCGACACGCCTATTTTTGACTCAATTTTCGCAACTTGTCACAAATTTACCAAACTGGATTTTAGTGTTTATAAAATATTTATAAACCATTTTAAAGAGGTTTGACAATTTCATTTGCACCATTTTATTTATTAAAGGAAAGTGATTCCTTTGTGATATTCGACGTGAATTTAAATGTGACTCGTTTCATATCCAAACAACAATATTTCTCAACCAAATATGATGATCAAACTATAGCAACCAAAAAACATATCATATCATCATCCAAAGTATATATAATAATATAAGTGGAGTTTTCTCACCTTCATTTGATGACGGACTGACTAGATTTGACTATAGCTTCGGTAACTTGAAATAAAATCTCGCGATACTTCCTCTTTTCCTTCCTTGGTAGCTCGGCCTTGGTCGTTGGAGGCTTGGGTGCTCATGGCCTAACTCTATAGGAGGTGGTGCTCTTGGCCAAGGGTGTGGAAGGTGATGGCCTTGGGTTTATATGAGGAAGAGGAGTGTTTTATTGAGGTGGATATACTAATATATGTATACTAATATATTTAAATTTCTTTTTGTAATTATTTTATCCATAATTTTCTTATATATGAAGCCATTAGAATAGCTTGAAGAAGGAGGAAGAAGATGAAGAATGAGAGTTAGGAATTTATGAAGAAAGGGGTGGGTATTTATAGGAAAAATTTGGAAACAAATATCTAAAAATTACATATTTGCCCCTTGCCCACACCCCCTCCATCTCCTCTAAATGCACGGCAAGCCTCCCTCCTTATCCCTCCATGTGGTTGAGGTGATATGGCGTAAGGTGAGTTGATGGATGATTTTGGGTTGCTTAAGTATTAAGTTTATAGGAAAATATCTTGATATTTTGTAATATATGTATATTTAAATGTATATGTATACATGTATGTATATATATGTTCATGTGCATGTTAGGGTGTGCATATGTATGTTATATGCGCATATAAACAAGGTTGCAATGACTTTTGAACAACTTTCGTTCGTTAAAACGTTGAAAATCGGGAAACCGATTCCTGGGCATTTTTTCACTTATAAATTAAATTACATATAAATGTAAAAAAAATTTGAAACTCATTTCTTTTCATCTCTAAATAATTAAATTGATTACATTTGATTTATAAAACCATATAAATTAATATTAAACAATTATTTACAAAAAGTGCTATTATATCGATAAAGCGATATCTATTTTCTTATTTTTCAAATCAAGTATATATCTTCATAAAACTATTATAAATGATTTATTATCACTTTATAACTATTTAAAATGAACTATTATCATTTAAAAACAATTATTTGAATATTTATAATAATTATTAAATCATTAAATCTCAATCTAAAATCATTAATAAATTATTAAATATAATGGCGTCACTGATGATATCATAAATACATTTATTTTTCCCAAAAATAAAATAAATAATTTTATTTTATATTCTTGTTCAATTAAAAAAATAAGTGTATGTATCCAGCTCCATGTATGACAACATTTTACGATTATAGAGCTGTTTATCGATAAAACGGTTTTTGGTCATTTTATCGATATTTTTCCAAAGTATATAATTTTTTAAATACTTATTCAAAATAAGATTACTGTTTGTACCAAAATTGGGTACAACACTCTTCGGAAGTATTTGAAGAGATAAAAATGAAGAATAGAAATGGAAAAAGAGAGTTATCTAACAAATACTCCAAAAACAAATAATAAAGGTACATAGAAATTTAGAGTGGTTCGGCGTATTGCCTACGTCCACTATGAAATTGATGATTTTATTGATATTTCTTTGATGATTACCACTGATTATAGCGGCTAACAGAAGATTACAGTGGATTACAGCAGTGAAATTCGAGTACAATAGCAGCCTAGAAGTGCAAAAATGAATTCGGTAGAGTCTGGACGTTAGTTGGCCAAAAGATCCCTTTTCTGTGAGCTCTGGGTTGCTATTTATAGGCATAGGATGCAAATATCTCACTCAGATCTCGGGAGACTTCTTCTGGCATGTGGGTGGGCCCACGCGATCGATCCCATGAAGTTTCGACTCGATTCGTGATCGATACGAACGAATTTCGCATCGATCAAGATTTGACCCAATCAAGTCGAAACTTGGCATGAACATTCCTTAGGTCGTACGTAAGCTCCCGTGAAAAGTTCATAGCATTTGGACTTGTGGATTGCAAGTTAAGATCGATTCGAATTCGAGTCTTCGGTAGGCTGTTTGGTTCGATTCGATCTCTTCGTATCGACGACCACACACGTGATGCTAGTTAACGTGGCGCTTTCTTTCAGGATCGATCCAAAGTTGACCCCGAATCGATCGAGTTTTCCCAATGTTTGCTCCTCGTTCGTATCGATTTGACTGGGCCGTGTTCGTATCGATCGCAGTCGCTTCGTTCGTATCAATGGAAATGGCCTTGTTCATATCGATGAATATGACTCAGTTCGTATCGATGGAATTGACTTAGTTCGTATCGTGCACTATGGCTCTGTTCGTATCGATTGTGTGGTCTTGTTCGCATTGATCTAAGTTGGCCCAACTTGATGGATACGAACAAAGGATGACGTGATGGATACAAACAGGGATTACTTGATGGATACGAAGTAGTGATCATTTGATGGGTACGAATAGGTTCGATACGAAGAGAACCGCCTTTGGGTGGATATGAAGTATACCTCTATGTTGTAGTTGATGGATGCGAAGTAGGCTACAGCTGATCGATACGAACAACGGTAACATGATGGATACGAACGGTGGTTATTTGATAGATACGAACTGCCGATGTCTGATGGATTCGAACAAGGCTCTTTATCTGATGGATACGAAATGACGCGCTCTGATGGATGCGAATAATGTGTTCTCTTAACTCGTATCGATCATATCTCGTGCATACAAACTCCGATTGACTTGAAACTTGGAACGTTGGCTTTCACAGCTTTACTCGTCATGTTTTGTCAATTGTAGCCTGATCCGGACTCCGACAAAATTCATCGATATCCATAACAAACCTGCGTATAACTGATCTCTGGGATGGACTTTCCATGGTTTCCAGTCAAGTTCTTGGTATCACGGCCTTGCCAAAAGGCGGGATAATATTTGCCCCCCAAAGTACGACTTGTGAGAACATGACGTGCTTTGAAAAGCTGCAATCTTTATTATGAACAGTTTCATCTAACTTGTTGACCGGTAGTTGTCTTTTCGTCGAAAGATGTAACCTTTGATTGATTCATTGGAAACAAAAATCATTAACTGTAGACTGCCAATTGTTGTACTGTGTACTATTGCAATCGAGCGTTGTATGAATATTCAATTCCTGCGAATTTTAATGATTGGATGTTAGTCCATTATAAATGAATGTAGGTTAGCCTGACTCCCGTTAACGTTCGTACGTTCACGAGTCGTTGTCAGTTTTTTTATCGAGTTTTATGTTGATCCTCTCCTAAATCGATGTGAAATTTGAGTTGTAACAACACTTGATGGTCGTTTTTGAATATTCCTTCGTATCGATCCTCTCCTGGATCGATGTAAAAGGTTGAAAAATTATCTTCATATCGATGTCAATCGACATGAATTTTGTTGTTCTTCTAATGTAGTTCGTATCGATGGATACGCATAGGGTCTTCGAATAGGGGATACTCGATGGATTTGAGTGGCTTAAGTGTGATCCTACTGTATCCTTCATATCGATGGAACTCTTACTGATGGATATGAAGATGATGGCCGATCATTAATGGATACGAAATGCCAATTTTCGCACCGCTCTAAGTTGATGGATACGAATGGGTCTCTTTGTATCAATAGAATCTCTGACCGTTTTAAGCGGTTTTGGATACTGGGATACGAAGCGTTTTCTCCCTTGGATACGAGACCTTATAAATACCTTTTGTACTTAGAATTATTTCACTTGCTCAACTTTTACTTTCTGCTTTCGTATCGATAAAGCACTCGAGAAACGAAAACTGTATTCGTCCCAAATCGTCCAACACTTTGTTCCTTCGTACCGATTGCTCCACTTAGGTAATTAATCCATCCATTCTATTCTAGAACGATGAGACTTGAGTTTCTATGCCAATTCGTTCAAGGTCGTGGCCGATCCCGGCGACGTCGCTATCGGTGTTGGGTCGGAGTGAGATTGAAGGAGGAGCAATGGCGTTCAAACAGCTTGGGGAAGAAGGTCGACTGATGGATATGAGAAGGAGTGTTTTAACATTGGAAGGTAATTCGCATCGATCTGGGAACACTAGGATTTCGTATCGATCCTGGAAGTGCTAAATGAAAAGGCAAGATTCATATCGATCTGCGGCGATTGATACGAAGACTTAGCCCGCATGATCGATACGAAGTTCTAACTTTGGCGATCGATACGAAAACTGGGCCGATGATCGATGTGAAGTCCTACCCCTAGCGATCGATACGAAATATAGGCCGATGATCGATGCAGAGTCCAAGGTTTCAGATCGATACGAATCTTAGTCTCACCTGACCGATTCAAAATTGAACTTTTGTTGAACGATCTAGGTTTAAATCTAGATGAATATGAAATCTTATGCATACTCGAACTTGACTCCGACGAGCTTCAGCCTCGCATATCTGGACTCAACTGTTAAACTTCATATTTGACTGCCCTTCGAAGCTCGTCGACGGAACTGTAATTTGACAAAATTTTTAACAAACTTTAACTCGGATCAGCCTCTAAAGTCTGGATGGCACGGTTGCGACGGTCAACGATGACAGTCACTTCTAGTTGAATTTCGAAGTCTCGTCGTTTGGACATTTTCTTTAACTCTATAGAAATTCTTCAAGTAATATGTAGCACCGCACTACACAACATGTTCACGCACTTCACACTGGGGAACACATGGGTTTTTGTTGTCTAATGATGGTTTCTAATAAGTTGATTAGCCATGGAATCCACAAGTACACAACAGCAAGAGCTTCAGGATTCATCTTCTTTCGTCCTAGAGATTCCGGCCATCGCGGCCGAAGTTATGGACCCAGCTCCGGATGAGCTTCAAGGAGCAACTCTCATTGCAAACACAGCAAGATTTAGTACCGTCCAACGTCTCGGAAGACATGTTGGGACGTATATGCCTAAGGCACGATTTGTCCTTGGACGATGTTCTATTACCGGGGCCAAATGATAGACCGCACGCTCCCCCAGAGGGGTTTACTGCCTTCAATCGCCATGCATGAGCAGTAGGAACACTTCCTCCTTTCAACCAATATATTAGGGAAGTGTTGTATTTCCTCGGAATTGCTCCATCGCAACTACATCCCAATGGATATGCTCTATTGAACAACTTATTTATTGTATTCATGGAGTATTTCTTTCGGCCACCGGCTCCAACAGAAATCAGATATCTTTTTAACTTCAAGATTAGGGGAGATAGTCCATCTTTTACATTCCTAGAGGCGGTTAGGAATTGCCAAGTAGTAACCGGATCTTGAACAAGGCTGAGTTACTTTAAAACATAATGGTTCTACGTCCGGTGCCCCCCAAAATTTGCCAGCCGATGGCTAGTCAGACGTAAGTGTTACAGTATTCTTCCAGAGTTATCCAGATAATAGTAGTTGATATAAACTAACATCTTCTTTTCTTTACAGCCATAATTTCACGACACGAAGGCGGGTATTTCAAAGAAATAATAAGGGTCCTTCAAGAAGTTCCGAGTGAAATGAGGAACATTGATTCGGTTCTAACCGACCGAAATTTGAGAATCGTCGGACTGATTGAGCGGAATCAAAGCATAAGGCTTGAAGGGACACTGAGGGCATCCCGAAGAAGCGATTGAAACGCAAAGCACCCGGGGTCGTAATAACCGAAGGGGTCGACGAAGAGAGAACACCCACGGATGACGAACTTGTGGCTGGGCCCTCGACTGGATTTCAAGCAAAAGAAGGAAGAAGAAAAGGCAAGGCCGCTGCTTACAAACGTCCTAAGTCTTCGAGGTGGAAAGCAGTCGTGGTTTCCATGCTGGTTCCCGGCATTAGAATCTCGGAGGCTCCTTCCTCGCCAACAGAGAGTCGTTTTGAAGGGCTTGCCGATATTCCGATTCTGGACTATGTATCACTTCAACACGACAACGGGTTTGAGGAGCTTGATAATGCTCTTGATTTAAGCGAGTCGCTTCCTATAAGTGCGGCTGAAATTTCCAGTTGGTCGGGGGGGTTGCACACACATACACACTTCACGGCACTACACGATTTCCAATCCTAAATTGTTCAATTCAAGAGATCACTAAGCCTGCTTTTCTTTTCTTTTTACAAGTACAATGTCCGGACGAGGGTCGATGTTAGGAAGTCTTCGCTCAGCCTGCCAATCTTCTTCATATTATGATTCACGTAGGAGGGAAGAAGATAGAGACTGCGATCACAGGTACTCCAACCAGGAAAATCAAAAGAGAGATAGGGATAGGGAGTACAAACCCCGATCCCGATCCGCTCTCCTCCTCTTAGACTCCCTACACAACCTTCGGGTCAAGCCCCCTCATCACAAACCATCCTCGCATGCCTCTCGGTCCGATTCGCAATGTCATAGAACCGAGGTTGAGCCTCCTGTCGTTGTTGAACAAGCTGTCACTGAGCCCACTGGGGAAGGGGCCATTAAAATCGCTCAGCTGAGGAAAGAGTTCCCAAATATATGCTTCGACGGCTATGTTTTTCCCCCTCATTTAAAGAGAATTCCATCGGAGGCGGAGAACACAATGCATGATTACATTCATGACATTTATTCCCAGTATAAAGAGTGGGTGAAGGCTGCAGAGAAAGCATCGAAGGTGGCCTTTGAGCGGGCTAAAATAATCAAAAAGTTAGAGTCTGATCTTGCTTATAAGGACCGCATCATCCAAGTGCTTACTGATGAATCCGAGTCCTCTAGAAAATCACAAATAGAGGCCACCAAAAAGGCCGATGACGCGAATTTGGCCATGGAGAGGATGAGGCACACACACTATGCCTTGGTGGAGTAGATGGGCCATCACAACGCCACTATCATAGCTGAAAGGGACGTCGCTCTGAAAGAACTTGCTGAACTTAAAGCTAAATTTTCCGAAATCATCAAGGAAAAGGATGATGCAAACAAAGCTACCCAGGAAGCGTGTGAATAGGCTGTTGTTCTCTAGGGCGAACGGGATGCGGCCACGGCTAAGGTCCGAGTGGTGGAGACGGAGGTCGAGGAGAAGGTTCGAATGGCTGAGTCTAGGCTAGAAGCTAATATCGAAGATCTCCTCATTGTTTATAATGCCAATGTTTTAAGGCACAGAGATCTAGCCTGGCTCGACAACTACCCGAGTCATTTACATAACGCTTGGGGCCGATTGGTTGAGGAGGAGAAGGCGGTGCATCTAGGTGAATCAATCGACGAGTTTGAGCTTGAGAATCGTATGTTAAACGAAGATGAACGAAAGATTCTCCACGAGTCGATGATTTTGTATGAAAAAGAGAGGCTCGACGCTCAACACTTGGAGGTCGGAGAAGGTTCAGGCATGGAGCATCATGATGTGAGTGCTGAAGTTCCTGCGTCAACTCACCCTGAATCTGCACATGTGGTTGAACCCCAGCCCATTCATGCCTATAATCCGGATCAACTGCAGCTATCTCCGGCAAGAGAACTAGTTTCTGAGGCTGTTCAGCCGTCCACAAGCCAAATTGAGGAAGGTATTCTGAACATCTTATATGCCTATCTTAAGTCGGAGTCGTCATTCGAATTAAGTACTAACAGTTCTTCTTTTGTTTTTGTCCAGTGATTGATGCTGCACCGGTCGTGCCTCCTGTCACTCAAGAATCACATCATATGCAGGAGGCAATAATAACTAAAGCCACCACCACAATGACCACGACATCGACCGACGGAACGCAAGGGTGCACTCTAGTTTTTGATGAACAGATGATGGAGGAACTTCTCGGTCATCACAGCGATCCTTTTGCGGACCTGCCATTTGTTATGGGCGGAAGCGCCTATGCTACCGGCTCTTCAATGCCAACCACTGATGCTCCCAGCGCGGCCCAAACAATTCGTCAAGAAGAAATACTGGCCGAAATCGACATTGAAATGGAGGCAGCGACCCATGGCAGTAGTTTTGGAGGTGGGATGGCGGCACCTGGTCCGGCTCCGTTAAGGATGATATCACCTGGTGGTACAGTTATTGACACCAGCGCTATCCCGCCTCCTATGGTCGATCCGGTTCCTCCGATTCCGCCTTCAGGGAACATTCCCGTGCATTTGAGCTCGGACGAGGAAGTGGATATCATGCCCTCTCCTAGAGATCAGCCGCCGAAAGGCAAAAGCTCAAAAAGAAAGATAAGCGATAGCTCCAGTGGGTCAACACCGAAAAGGAAGCCGAAAAAGAACAAAGAGTAGATTTTCTTTTTGGTTTATTTTTGGTAGATAGATAGGAATCTACTTTAGTTTTTCTTTCGTAGGCCGTGTGTAGATGCGGGTTCGGCCCCCGCTAGTAGGAATTTTGGAATCAACTTGTACATAATTTCTTTTCACCGATAATTGAAATGAAACTTTATTCTTGTTTTGAACTTGATGTGTGTTTACTTGCTTAAGTGTTTCAGCATTTGACTTCTTCGTTTGAGTTTATTTGTCAAGTCCTACAATCACGGCCACAAGTCACGACGGGACATTAGGTTGTACTTTGATATTGCACTGCTTTAGTTAGCAATTGACACTTAAGTTCTGCCCCCAGTTTCAAGGATGAGCTGAAAAGATCGGATAGCGATCGTATTTCGCTTTCAATGCAGCATGCTCAGCATTGTTGAATTGATGTTGAAACAAGGACGATTTTAGTGGCCGAATCACACTCGCTCTTTTATTGATGATTGCATCCACGCTCCGGGGACTTAAATTATCTTCACAAGCGATCAGCCATGTTTGTTTGACACTTATCATTTCGTCCGCACTCTGGGGACTTAGAGTAAATTGGTATTTTATACTTCAGTCCACGCTCTGGGGACTTGGAGTCAGTTGACGTTTACCTTCCGGTTCGCGCTCTGGGAATCCGGATCGTCTTGATGTCTATAATTCGGTTCGCACTCTGGGACTCCGAAGTTAGGTGATGTTTTGTACTCCAGTTCGCACTTTGGGAACTTAGAGTTAGTTGATGTTTATACTCCGGTTCGTATTCTGGGAATTCGGAGTTGGTAAATAGACGGTCAGTCACATCTGTTGCATGTTTTTGGAATTCGCTCGCACTTTGGGAACGAAAGGTGTATCAGGATTGTGGATGGTCGGATCACATCCACCCTGAGTTAACAAGTGAGGTCGTTAGATTGACGGGTCCACCCTCCTTAAACTTGGTTCAGATACAGGCGAAGTCGTTAGGTGGACGGATCCACCCTCTTCGAAAACGTATTTGTAAGTTTATACTCCAGTTTTCACTCTGGGAATCTGGAGTTAGGTTAAGGGTTGTCGTGTATCAATCCTTTTTTGATTTTGGTGTGATGGCTTGTCTCCGAGCTCGGGTTTCACTTAGCGAGTGACCGGTCGTATCACAGTCACTCCTTATTTGAATAAATCCCACCATATGATGGAACTTAGCTCTCCGTGCATAGTGATGATCATATGAAGTATTTCAAGTAAATCAAAGCTCTGGCTCGAAGAGATTGCATTTTATTGCTGAAATAAGAAAATATGGCAAAGTCAGTTTCCTTGTCACAAATTCTAATCTCGAAATGCAGAAACAAATTGCAAATGAAAAATAAACTGAATGAATAAACAAAGCCTGTTATGTGTAGCAGCGACGAAGACTCTCACTGTTCCAGGCTCTCGGAAGAGTGAGATCGTCAATGGTCGATACTTTGAATGTGCCATCTCCGAGCTTTCGTTCAATAACATATGGTCCTTTCCAAGTTGGCTTCATATGCGAAGGGATCGGATAAATTCTTCTGAGTACGAGATCACCAATTTCAAAGGTTCGGGGTCAGACCTTGGCATTGTATAATCGGGCGACTTGATTCCGATATCTCCGATATGCGGCTGCTCTCAAATCAGCCTCTTCACGCTTCTCATCCAATAAATCGAGAGATTCAGCAAGTAATATAGCATTTGTCTTCAGATCGTAGTATGTCACACGATAAGAAGGTACTTCTAATTCGACTGGAATAACAGCTTCTGAACCATAAGAAAGAGAGAATGGAGTATGACCGGTTGCAGACTTGTGGGTTGTACGGTAGGCCCATAAGGCCATAGGAAGTTCATCGACCCATTTGCCCCCGGCCTTTTCCAGTCGTTTCTTCAGAATGGACTTTATAACTTTGTTAACAGCTTCGACCTGTCCATTCGCTTAAGGGTGTGCAACTGTAGAGAATTTCTTTCGAATGCGAAACCGTTGGCAGAAATCTTTAAATTCAACACTATCGAATTGGGTTCCGTTATCAGTGATAATGGTGTATGGGAGACCGAATCGACATATAATGTTGCGCACTACAAAGTTGATCACGTTTTTCGTCGTTATGGTAGCAAGAGGTTCAGCTTTGGCCCACTTTGTAAAGTAATCAACTACGACAATGGCGTACTTCGCACCACCTTTGGCCAGAGGCAGAGAGCCAATAATATCAATCCCCCATACTGCAAACGGCCATGGACTGACCAACTGAGTTAACTCAGTAGGCAGAGTTCTTGGAATCCGGGCGTATCTTTGACACTTATAACACTTCTTGGCATAGTCCGATGCATCACGATTTATAGTCGGCCAGAAATATCCGTAGCGGAGTACTTTCTTAGCGAGAGCTTGCCTCCCGGTGTGATCGCCACATTCTCCTTCATGTACATCATGTAATACTCGTTTAATCTCATCGTGAGCGATACACCAGAGCAAAGGAACAGAGTATCCTCGTCTATACATGATCCCGTTCTGAATAGTGAACCGCGAAGCTTTTCGAAGAATTTGTCTCCTTTCATTCCTACGCTTTGGTAGGGTTCCACGTTCGAGGTAATTTCGAAATGGAGTCATCCATGATTCTCTATCGGAAGCAACTTCAAATGTCCAGTCCGTCTCCATCTGATCGATGCTCGAAAAGGGTAACGTTTCCACGAGAACTAGCCCCATTTGTTGTGCCTCACTTGAGCTTGCTAACTTTGCTAATGAATCGGCTTTCTGGTTTCTCTCTTGGGGAATGTAATAGATAGCATAATAGTCAAACTGATTTAGTACTTCCTAAACTCGAGCTAAGTAAGCAGCTAGTCTTCGATCTTTCGGTTTTTATTCCCCTCGAACTTGACACACAACTAATTGTGAATCACAATAAATTTCCACAGCAATGATTCTCAAATCTCTGGCAAGTTTCAATCCAGCTAAGAGGGCTTCATATTCAGCTTCATTATTGGTCGCACGAAAATCAAACTTTAAAGCATAACATATAGATCGACCTTCGGGGGTTTCAAGTACAACCCCAGCAACCGAGCACCGGTCGTTCGATGCAACATCAGTATGCAGTTTCCAGATATATTCGGGAGATTCACTGGTTTCAGGCAAGTCCTATAGAATATTAAATTCAGCTATGAAGTCTGCTAGGACTTGTCCTAGAGTAGCTTGCCTTGGAGTATAAGTAATATCAAACTGGCTCAGTTCGATATTCCACTTGAGTAACCTACCAGACGTCTCAGGCCGCGTAAGGACCTGTCGTAATGGTTGGTCGATGTAAACAATGATAGGATGAGCCTGGAAATATGGACGGAGCTTCCTTGATGCAATAACAAGGCAATAAGCCAATTTCTCCAGCTTTGGGTAATTTCTCTCAGCTTCGGTCAACCGTTTACTAACATAATAAACCGGTTTTTGCACTCGGTCCTCCTCCCGAATTAAGGCAGCACTGATTGCGTTTTCTGATACTACCAAGTAAACGTACAACTTCTCATGATCAATAGACTTTGACAAAATAGGCGGCGTGGAGAGATGTTGAATCAGTGCTCAGAATGCGCCTTCGCATTCTGCAGTCCATTCGAAGTTGCGTTTCCCTTTCCTGATCATATCGAAGAAAGGGATGCATTTGTCGGTGGATTTCGAAATGAATCTGCTCAGTGCCGCTACTTTCCCATTGAGACTCTGAACTTGCTTTATGGTCCTTGGAGTTTCAAGATTTCTTATTGCACAGATTTTTTCATGATTGGCTTCAATTCCTCGAGCGTTGATGATGAAACCCATGAATTTTCCAGACGCGACTCCAAAATGACATTTCAATGGGTTGAGCTTCATTCTGTACCTTCGGAGGATGTTGAACATCGATTCCAGATCTTTGATATGGTCAGTGGAAAAATGTGATTTCACAAGAATATCGTCTACGTATACTTCCATGGTCTTTCTAATCTAATTGGCGAACATCCGATTGACCAATCGTTGATAAGTAGCACCGACATTTTTGAGTCCGAATGGCATGACCTTGTAGCAATAAAGTCCCAGATTAGTTATCAAGCTGGTATGTTCCTGATCAGGTAAGTGCATGGGTATCTGGTTATATCCAGAATACGCATCCATGAAGGATAATAGTTCATGCCTAGCTGTAGAGTCTACAAGCTGATCAATTCTGGGAAGTGGAAAACAATCTTTAGGACACGTTTTATTCAAGTCTGAGTAATCAACGCACGTCCTCCATTTCCCATTCGGATTTTGGACAAGTACCAGATTAGACACCCATTTCGCATCTCTGATAAATCCATTCGCTTTAAGTTTGTCTACCTCTTCTTTAAGGGCGGCGGATCTCTCTGGATCCATACCACGCCTTTTCTGCTTGACCGGGATATATCGCGGATCAATATTAAGGGTGTGGCTCACGATGTCCGGCGAGATCCCACACATGTCAGAGTGCGTCTAGGCAAACACGTCGAGGTTTGCCCAGAGAAATTCAACCAATTCCTCTTGCATTCACGGGCTTAACTAAGACCCAATCTTTAGCATTCTAGAATCATCGCCATCGTCGATCAGAACATCGATCGTCAGTTGAGCTGGAGAAGCTTGACTGTCTTTACTTTCACCTTCATTTTCGTTATCTCTTGGGTCAAGGTCTCTTTGGAATTGGTTGGGGTGCCCGGGCCTGGGCTCAGGCACCAATTGTCAATTATTAGCAAAGCGGACGCAGAGAGATTCCTCTACGCCCTTTCCTTTCTCCCTTCGCTGTGCGTCTCGCAGCTCAGCTACATAACAGGCTCTCCCAGCAGCCTGATCTCCTTGAATGACCCCCACTCCACAATCATTGGGAAACTTTAGAGTCAAACACCATGGGTAATGGCTGCCCTGAACTCAGCAAGGGCCGATCGACCCAAGAAAGCATTGTAGGGGGAGTCTATGTCTAGCACAACAAACTGCAATATCCGGACTCTCCGACGCTCCCCAACTCCCAACTCCACCGGTAGTTCCACTACTCCAGTGGGTATAGTAGCACTTCCATTGAAGCCATGAATTCGAGACTGACAAGGTGTAACGACCCGGAATTTTCGACTCCGAAAATTCCGAATTGTTAAGGAAAAGAAAAAGAAAGAGGTAGAAGAAGAATAGAAAACAAAACTCAGAATCACATATTCTCACATTCGCAGCGGATAAAATATAATATTAATTAATATTCTTTACACAAAGAAAGCTGTAATTGTTATTTTACATTCACTACATCAGAGTTACAACCATTTATAAATATACTAGATAGTTAGAATTAACATGTCTCAGATAAATAACAGTAATATGCTCAGCGGAATACACTCCATACGTTCCTGCCATCCAGCTCGCCACCTGAGCTCCAGAACGTCCTAACCTGAAAATCTGTAATACTCGGTCTGACCCGAGCATTACATCAAAGTAACACCCGGGTCAGGCTGGAAACCAGCGTGAGTAAACTCATCTAACATGAAATTCCAATTCATAGATCTTATTTAAACCCGAGGTAACTCGTACTTTACTACAAGTAAACTATTTATATAATCAATACTTATTTTCACAAACAAAATCTAAGTACCGTTACTTAGTTTAAATAATCATGTTGCCTAATTATTTCATTCCAGCCTATTGATTTCCATCAATCAAATCTATATAGAATTATAGCAGAACACTAATCGAAGTGGTTTCGGGTATTAACTGATACCCGACCCCTGACTCTTCGAATTCAATGTGATCCCTAATCAAATCGTTAAGTTTAACAATACAATTCATATTCAGGATATCATACAACAATTCAATTCAGATAGGTAACCTACAGTATCACAGTTTAACCTATTCATATCACAGAACATTGCAAAGTACATGCCAGAGTCAATAACAATCAAAGGTATTCAATACAATTTAAACATCCATAAGCAAGATTAATTACACATAATTAATAATTAATTCAATTTAATTCATTAATTAATTAACCCTTAATTACTTACATTAATTAACCTTTAATTACTTAATTATTATTTAAATTTATTACATTAATTAATTAACCTTTAATTAATCAATTTAATTAACTATCATTTAATTACTTGCCTTAAGTAATTTTAATTACTTTCATTAATTAACGAATCCTTTAGTTAATTACATTTAATTAATTAATCATTGCATTAAGTAATTAATTATTCTATAATCACTTACATTAAGAAATTATCTTTTATTTAATCACATTCATTAATTATCCATTAATGAATCATATTCAGTGATTAACTATCCTTTAATTAATTAAGTAATTATTCTTTTTATCAATTACACTAAGTAATTAAACCTTACTTACTTTTATTTAATTTTTCCATTTAGTAATTACATTCAGTAAATATCCATTTATTACTTACATTAAGTAAATATACTTCATTAATTATATTAAGTAATTATACTTAATCTATTCAAAGTGATTATCCTAATTTAATCAATCTAATTAATTAATAAAAATTAATTACATTAAATAAGTTCACTCTAATTAATCACATCCATTAATTATTATTATTTTTATATTTTTGGAAACTTGTTTGAAGAACTTAATCCATAATTTTATTTGAAACTTGTTAAAACTTCCCTTTTTAAAACTTGTTTAATGTTTTCTTTCAAAACTGTTAACAAAACTTTTACCTTTGCTTATAAACCTTGGTTAAATTATCCCATCGAAATACCCGGGCTCAAAACAAATATACCCGAGCCAAATATACAAAGCCCCAAGAAAATCCCTGAGTCACTCCTGTTCTTCCTTTTCTTTTTCTTTTTATTTTTGTTTTGAATTAAGTTTGAAAGCTGGAACCTCACTCGCGACTACTCGATACACACTCGTGCCATCTCACCATTTTCTCGCGAACGAACCCGAGGAAACACACAAAATCACGAGTCCAACCTTCTTCTTCCTTTCCTCCATTTCCAAGCAGTAAACCCAGACACATTTGTGCACCGTGCACGTGCACACGACACATCGGCCATCGAGCACTTCGCCGACCACCCACGCAAGTCACACCCGATCTCCTCCCCATGCTCCACCGCCTGGAACATCGCCACGAGCCCTAAATCGAAATTCGAATCTCCAACATCCTGGATCGAAAACTTCGTTCATCTGATCGACTCGCTTCGCCACTCTTCCCAATACCGATCATCCATCCACTTCACCTGAGAATGCGCCACCCTTCCCTCTTCCATTTCCCCATCCACCGATAGTCTCCAGTTAAACTACGACGACGCAACAGCCCCAACCTCGACATCGACCAAACGAGCACCTAAAACCCTACTTCATCATCTACACGACACCACGGTCAACTATAAATGCTTCGAGCATTTTTCCTGAGTTCCCTGACCTTCCAGCCTTCATTAGCTACGACCCCGACCGCCTATGTTCCACCGATCACCAGAAAATGCCCGAAACTTTTTTTACGTTCAACTCACAAATTCTCATGATTTACTAAACTAAAATTCATGATTTTTCTTTTAAAAATCATAGTTTTCGAAAGCATATCATATTATACAGATGAATCTAGAAATTAAAATACTTGAATTTTGACGTGCATTTGATTTTACTGTAAATTCTTATTTCAGGTTAAAACTTCTCTCATATTTTACTTAAAAGTATTTTTAGATCCTAGATCTTGATTTAACAAATATGTTTTGTTTGAACCTTAAAGCCTACATAAGCTTAGAGGAAGAGAATTTGGATTTTGAAACAGGTTTGAAACCTGTAAACCTGGAACAGAGCCATTTTCCTTATTACCAGACATGCACACATCATTTTCATGTATATATATACATGCAGGCATAATTACATACATTTAAACAAATTTCACAGCTTCACACTACAACATTAGGTTATAGATCACATTAGAAGTAGTTTACTCACCTTAAATTATGCAAACAGAGATCCTGAACCTGCTTTTGAGAGCTAAAGGTGATGATGCTCTGATTGCTTTTAAACTGGAAGACACTAGATGATTTGAGACAGTTTGATTTTGCTTGATGATTCAGGTAGTTGATTGCTTTTGAATTTTCCTATTACTTGTTGTTGAATTTAAATTTGGCTGTTGATCTTTATTATCATTTGCATGACCTCAGGTTGTGGAAGATTCTGAAACTGCTATTGAATTCGCCTTTGAGTTTTCTTTTGATTTGCAACTGATCTTGCTTCCCAGATTTGCTTTGCTTTCAGATTTGAACTTGGTTTTTAGTTTTAATCTGAGGTTTGCCTTACAAGATTTGATTTCCTCTTATTAGTTTTACTTCAGGTTTAGTTTTGAAATATGGAGAAAAATGGCCTGACTTTTCTTTTTACTTTCAATTAAATAAAAAGTTTTGCCAAATGTCTAAGCTAACTAACACTTGTAAATTTGTTATTTTACTTATTAAACATTTGTCATAAGTTTGTATTTTTATGTTTAAATCCTTGTCTCATTTTTATATTTAATTTATAAATTATGTTTTAAATCCCTACTTCATTTTAATTTATGAATCATATCCTTATGTTTATATATGTATACATTCTTTTAAAAGAAAATGATTTGAAATCTAATTATACTAAATAAATAATCATATCCCTTTGTTATATTTATACAACTTTAAGAGAAAAAGTTTTAATACTAATTTATTAATAAAATCATACACATATGTTAATATTTTGAATCCAAATATATTTTAAGATATTTTATATTCAAATTTAAATTCAAATACAAGTTTAATTAAAAATCAACTCAAACATATATATTTAAACAAACACAAATTCAATTTGTAAATAATAATTTTATTAAAAATCCATATATATATAAAAACAACACATTATTATTATTGTTTTGAAAACACAGTTTCATCAATTTTAAATAATTTATAAAGGAGATTATTACATTTATTTGTTCAATTTATCAATTAGTATTTTCAAGAGTTAAATCAGATAACTTATCCAATTATCTGATGCCCGAAAATCCGGGTTATTACACAAGGCTTCAAATCTTTGGCTTCCATCTTCATTTGGTCGTAAGCTCGTTTAAACAAAATATTCACAGAGCTTCCACTGTCAACTAAGATCCTCTTCATCCAAGCAGGACCTACTTGAGCCGAGATGACCAGTGGATCGATAGTGGGGGCTTCGACTTTATCAGCATCTCTATTTCGGAATACGATGTCGTCAGTCATCGTCTTCAGTAGTTTGGTCGGAGCCCCTTCATCAAAACTACTACAACACTCAAAGTCTGCATGCCTAATAGAGCTGGCATACGACTCCATCTCCTTCCAACCTCGGTCTGCTGGATGAGGACCACCACAAACAGTGTTTATCACTAACCTCCCGCCGGTACGAGCGGGTTCCTCCTGTCTTTCCTGGTTTGGTGCACGATTTTGATTTGATGGGCCCGCACCTCCTGACTGTGGCGCCCACACAAACTGATCCAACTTCCGTTCACGAATTAGCTTTTCGATGAGATCTTGTAAATGACAGCACTCATTTGTATTGTGGCCGTAACTTTCATGAAACCTGCACAACTTTCCAGTCTGAATTTGCCTCTCTGATGATGGCTTCGGAGAAGGTTTCTTAAACTAAACGGTATTGCAGGTCTGCAAATACACGTTCTCCAATGATGTATTCAATGGAGTATAACTGTTGAACATAGGAGCTCTGCGTCGTAGACCACGATTTTGATCTCGCTTTTTATTTTGATTTCCATTATCCCTCTACTGACTTTGTTTATTTTGCATATTCAACTGAACTTTTTCGGAACTCCCACCGAATTGTTTAACTGCAATATTACTTTGAATTCCGTCCATACTAGGCCCTACATCATCCTGCTTCCTAGACTGTTTTGCATTCTCCCTCCTTAAGAATTGGGCTGCTTTGGAATAGAAATGGTCCAATGACGCAGGAGGCTTCCCAGCCAATCAATTTCCGAACTCGGAATTAGGATCAATCCCCTTAGTCAATGCCATCAGGATAGAGTTGTCATTGGGATTGCTTATTTCTGCACACGCAGCATGAAATCTCTCCAAGTAACGTCTGAGTCTCTCTCCGGGAGCTTGAGTGACACTAGACAGAGTGTTAACATCTTTAGGTCTCGCAACATGCATACAGGATTGTTCAACAAATTTTGTAGCCAACTGGTCGAGAATCGTGGCGGCAAACGAGTAAACTACATAATAGCAATGCCCCCTAAGGAGATGGGGAAACTATGGCATTTAACTGCATCATCGGCTCTCGCAACATTCATCAGCCATTCATACTTCAGGATGTGTTGATTGGGATCAAAACTTCCTTTATAGACTGGCAAAGTTGGCATCCTGAATCACCGAGATGGTTCAGCATATAATATGTCATCAGTGAAAGGGGTATGACTCAGGGAAATCCCGCAATCATCATTAGTGAGACCCCGACTTTCACGGATCATCTGACGAATCATCGTCGGTATATCCGACAACTGGATATTTGGAGCATGTTGTGCCAAGGTGTGGTCGGGTTCCACAATGCGAGGCTGGACCAGACGCGGTCGACGACCCGTCTCTCGCCTCCTTGGCTCAAGATTTTCAGGGACATAAGGTTCTGGAGTGTGTTCTCGTCGGTGACGATGTAGATCAGCTTGATTTCTAGCATCAACTCCTTGTTCGGTAGCGGTGGTGGCAACGAGGTTTCCTGTGACATGGTAATGGACAGTACCCCCTCGCGAGGAGGGTCCGACCTGATGGCTGGTGAATGGTCCAACCCTGGGTTATCCAAGGTTTAGGACTGGTTGGTGTCCGGTGGCCTGGGTGTAGCTTACGTCCAGTCGTGGGCACATAGATCTGTGATTGTAGTCAGATGAGGCCGAACTTTCGGTAGATGAGTAGGATTCTTGATCTCTTCTGGACCTCCTTCGTCGTTAACGCTGCAGCTGGTTGGTCAATTCCGCATTAGCATGGAGTTGCTGAGTAAGTTGCTGACGACTCTAAGTTAGCTCTTGCATAAGCATTTGGAATTCTTCCCTGGTAACAGGGCCCGATGGATCTGGTGGTCCGGCAGCATTCTGGTTGGATGGAGGCAGTTGTACGGGATTTGGTCTATCCCGTCCTTCCTGATCAGCAGCTGTAGAAGCAGTCCGTGTGCTAACCATGATGAATTGATAAAGTCCTTTCCTATATCTGATGCAAATCTGAATAGGATGGAAGGGCTTTTAGGCTTGAGATCCGGATCTTCTTCTTGGATTTATGTGTGATATCCCGGAATTTTGGCAATATTAATTTAATAATCTTTATTAATAATTAAATTGATTTGTTGATTTTATTTTATAAAATTGACAAGTTTATTCATTTTAAAAGGTTAATAATATTTTTAATTTGACAAGTTTATTTCTTTTGAAAACTAATAATATTTTAATTTGGGAATATCTTTTCTAACAATTTTAAATTGGGAAGATTTATCTTTCTAAAACTTATATAAATGTTTATATTTATAATGTATATATATATATAAATATATATTGGTATATATATTATGAATAGGGAATCTTTTAATTTAATAAAACTATGTTTTCAAATTATAATATATATGTATATATATATTGTTATTTGAAGTTATGTATTAAAATTCAATATGATGCTTATCAAAACTAATGTAAAAATATTTTCCATTTAGAATATATATATTTGTATATATTGAGATGGAAAGAATATTGAATTTGAATTTAATGAAGTATTTTTCAAACTTTAATATATATATAATTTGTAATTTGGAAATTTGTAATTTAACTTAATACTTTTGAAAATGATATTTATGATTTAAATAACAAGAATAATTTCTTATTTAAAAATATATATGTAAGCTTAAGCTTAAATAAGGTTTAAATTAAGAAGTTTATTTGTTTTAATACTCTTTTCTCTTTTAAAATTCAATTGTTTTTAACATTCTTTTCTTTTTAAAATTCAAAATAGGTTTGTAAAAATATATATAGAGTTAAACCCAATTTCTCAAGTATTTATAAATATGTTATATATATATATTTGATTAAAGCATAAGTTATTTTAAATAATAGTTTTCACATTTGTATATTTTTATAGGAATGTAAAGGCTTATTTATAAAAAAAAAAGATAAATACATTTTATATACATATAAATATTTCATAAATAAATAGATATGTATATGTTTTAAATAAATTAATTAAAACAAGATTAATACTTGTAAGCATATTAAGATGGTGTGAAGACATTTGTAAGAAAATAAGTGTATAGGTGTAAACTAATTAACACCTAAGAGGACAAATGTCCACATTTCCTTTTGATAATTAAAATAAGTAAATTAAAATATGAAAGAGGGAAAGATCTGATTTCACTTTTCAGCTGAAACTCTTGTTCTCTTCATTTCAAACAAAAACTATAATTCGAATCTAAAAATAAATAAAAGACTGGAAATCAAATCTCAAAGAAAATGTGAAATCTGGAAATTCATCAAAGCTTGGAAGCAGAACAAATGCAATCTGAAGTCATGTAATCAGATAAATGAAGATCAAGCAACTAAATGCAAGAAATCAAACAGCAAGTACAAATTCAACAAAGCAAAAAAAGAAATCAAATTTAAAAATCTGGAAAAGCCTGGAAAACAGCTTCTATTCTCTGTTCTCTGACCTGTCTGGTGAGTAAATATATTTTAAAAACAGTTAAATTTAGATTTCATTTAGATGATTGTGAAAGAAAATATCTTGTTATCTGAAATGTTAGAATCAAATGTATGCATGTTTGTATATGGTTGTTTGAATGCCTGTGTAGACATAATATAGCTTTGTTGTATTATTTACAGGTTTTTGATTACTTCAAAAATTCAATATCTTGTCATTGAATCATAGATAGCCTTTGATTTGTAAACAAAAGATGTTTAAAATTATATGATATCACCACTAAAAATAATTCCAGAAATTTATATTTGAAATTTATCTTGAAATTTTATAATTTACAGTGAAATTCAAAAATTGGGTCAAAAATGTATAAGTTTAATTATTGAATTTGATTGCATAATTGAATTCAATATAGAAAACCATAAATTTTAAAGGTAATATCACGATTTTAATTTTGAAATGATTGAGTATTGTCGAGATGAACATTTGGGCTTTTTCGAGCAAGTTCTATCGATCAACGTCGATTTGGACGTCGTGGTTGGTTTTGAAGGTAGAGGGGATGTTGGAGTTCATCAGAAAAATAGTATGGTGATTTATCTTTAACCGTGATGATCGGAGATCATAAGTGTAGGGTTTTAGACGTTGTTTTTTTTCGTTGATGTTCAATCGAGTCTCGAGACGTCGACAGATGGCCGGAGTTGATCGCATGTGTCCTGGTGGTTGCTGGTAGTCGAGGCGAAACTGCGGTGAAGATGGCGTGGTGCATCGATCATGGATCGTCGGAGGCGAGTCGATTTTACTGGTGATCTTGTTTGTCGAACTGATGGGTTCATAGCTTGATTTCGATTTCGTTCGAATCGAAGAGAAAATGGTGGTCGATCGCGATGTAGTGATGAAAGGTGACTTGTCGGAGGCCATCGTGGAGTTCGCCGTCGATCGACGTGGGTGTGCACGTTTATGTGCACGATTTCGTGCACCTGGAAGTTGGAATTGGGGAAGAAGCTAGAGCTTGGGTTTTGTTCGGGGGAAATCGAGTTTTACTCGAAGCATGATGTTACGTGGGTATGACGTGAGTGTTACTTCGAGTTTCTGATGGTATTACTCGAGAGTTGCTTCGGGTTTTCTTATGGTTTTCTCGGGTTTGAGTTTTAGAGCAGGCCTTAAGATTTTAAAAAGAAATGTACAGGAAGTTTTAAAAAGTTAAAACAAAGGAAATTGATTTTGTAATGTTTCTAAGTTTTAAAAACAAAAGTTAACAAGTTTTAATTGTAAAATAAATTGTTTTCAGAATTAAATGTTTTAACAAGTTTAAATTAATTTAAATAAATAAGTTTTAAAGAATAGAAAATAGATTTGTAAAATGATCTTTGTATTAAAAATTATTTAAATAACTTTGGAAAGCTTCAAAGATTTTAAAGGTAAAAACTAAATGTTGTAATTGTTTAATTATAATAAATGTTTTATCTTAAGTAATTAAGATTTTGATTTATTAAAGGAAATTAATATGTGAAATTAATAAGGATAATTCATTTACTGAAAATGATTTAAGAATAGATAATAATTTAATTAAGATAATGATTTTCTTAATTAAGATATTTAAGTATAAATAGTTAAGAAATTATTTAATTAAATTTAAATAATTAGATAAATAATTAACTAAGTAATTAATTAGTGATTAGTTAGAGATAATCACTTATAAATTATTTAAGTATAATTACTTGATGAAGTAATTAAGGAATAATTACTAGATGTAATTAAGTAAGGCAAATTATTTAATAAAGTGATTAAAGGATAATTATTTTATGAAAGTAATTAAATGGAAATGATTAAGAGTTAATTACCTAGTGTTATTAATTAAATAATTTAGTTAATAAAGTTAATTAATGGATTAAGGTAATTAATTGTTGGTTAAGGTAAATAAATTGTTGGTTAAGATAATTAATTAAAAAGTAATTAATTAATGAAAGTAATTAAGGGAAGTTAATTACTAATTAAGATTAATCAAAGGTGATTAATAATTGTGGTTTAATTAAGATTAATTACTTAAATGTAATTAATTTAAATAAATAAATAATTAAAGATGTAATTAGAAATCATTAGTTTATAATTAATTAATGATGTAATTAAGAGTTGATATTAAGATTTATTAATCAAATGATAAGTGATTAATTGTAATTAATTAAGGATTAAAGTAATTGATTATAAATAATTACTTGATGAAGTAATTAAAGGTTAATTACTGTATTTGATTAAGAATAATTAATTTGTGAAATTAATTAAAGATAATTACTTAAATGTAATTAAAGAATGATTAATCAAGGTGATTAATTAAAGTGGATAATTAGAGAAAGATTAATTAATTTATTGGTAATTAATTAATGATTATATAAGTAAGATTTATGATGAAGTAATTAATTTAATTTATTTTAAATTAATTTGAATAAAGTAATTAATTTAATTCACTTTAAATTAATTAAAGATAGAGATAGTTAATTTAATTCATTTTAAATTAATTATGTTGTGATTAAGTAAATCATTGCTTATGTATGAATGGATGACATTGATTGTCTTGAATGGATGTAATCTCAGAAATGAGATAAGTAATGTGGTGTGATATGAATGCTTGGTTGCATTATGATGGTAATATAGAATAACTATTTTGATGTTGATATGGATTACCTATTTTGTTATGAATCATTTGTTTATTTGATAATGTGATTATCAATTGTGAATTGTGAATTATCTATCTGTATGAATATAGATAAGTTAAATTGTTTAAACCTTTAAACAACTTGGCCTTAAAAGATACGTTTTGGATTTCGATGAGACCGGGATCGAGTTTCCGTATACCGGATTTCCAGGTCTGGAGACCCGAATACCACATCGATCCAAATTAACGATAGGTCGTGAATCTCAAGTGAAGATGAAGATTCAGAGTGCAAGGGTTATTGTCGTTAACTCTGAGGGTGATTCCAAAACGAGTGTAACGAGATAATGCCTTCGGTTTCGTTCGAACCCGGAACGAACTTGTATGGATTGAATGCTTTCAGCACATCGTCAGGCGGACGATGAGCATTCTAAGTGATATGTTCTGATTAAAGGTAATCGTAACCTCAAGCCTCATCAACCGGGAATGGCTAAAACAGGGGAGGTGCAGCAAGGCTTCGTGGGTAGCACCCACTGAGAGCAAGATAGATCCCTGTCTAGAGGTCCCTTTTCTTTTATTCGGCTTAGTGTGTAGTTGGTCGCGCCAACTACGGGATTGTCTTGTTCGGGATTATCCAGTAAGGGATGGTTCCGGCTTTGTGTTGCAGGGGATTGGGAGTGATCCTCGGTACGGTGATCTAGGCCACGTACTGTGACGGGCGGTACCCCAGTAGCCCTGCCATTGTATGGAATCCAAACTCCAATAAGTGCCGTACGTATTAGTTGTGCCCAACTATGTTGGAATGTGAGATGTAAGCATTTCAGCTATTTCTGTATTTTACTTGAAAACCCTAGACCCTATTATAATACAATCGGATTTCCTATCAAATGTTTTAGTTAGCGTAAGGTAAAAACTTACCCATGTTTATTTGTGGGGAGTCTTACGTGATACTTTTGTTTTCAAAGGTTTTCAAAGTTAAGCAATCTAACCGTTTACTCACACCAGACCCATGTCTGACCCAAGTGTTTATTTTCTGTTTTATTAAACTCTTGGGTACTCAAATTTGTATGAGTAGTCAAGGGGATTCAGGTTAGTCTTGATGAATTCTGGAGGAGCTGTGGAGCAGGAGGCTTCAGCGTGTAGATATATAGAGTTTCCGCTGTGTATGATGTATCGTATTTATGTAGTTGTGTTGTATAATAGACAGAAGTTTATAACTGTCTATATTGTGATGTATAAATCGTGTACTCTGATGTATATGATACTATGTAATATCTTATGTGATAATATATTTCTCGTTCCGCTGTGAGATTTCTGATGTGTTGTTGTTCTCTCTTCTTTTCTTTTCTTCTTCTATCCCTTTCTTTCTTCATAACGATGCGTCTTTCTGGGCAAAGAAAGCCGGGTCGTTACATATGGTATCAGAGCATAGGTTGAGCGAATGCCTAAGCTTTTGGTTAAGTGAATATCAAAACACTAGGTTGAGTGAATACCTAGGTTCGGAAGGATTGTTCATTAGAAATAGGATCTGTAGCAACCTGTTGAGTCTGAGTATATATATACGAGAGCGCGTATTTGTTAGTTATATAAAAATGATTTTATATTGTGTTAATTGATCGGTTGAGTGGTATATGGATTCTGGTCAATACGAGTAGCAAACGTTATTGATAGGGATCTCTAAACACTTGAACCAGGCCAACGGACACAATATTGTTTTAAAGAGGTAAATGAAATAATTTTACCCAGAAATAATTTCTATATTAAAAGTATCATTTTATATATATATATATATATTTCTACCTATTTGTTGGATTACCTGTTCAAGTTTTCCAATATAGGATATAAAGGTAGATAGGGTAGTAGTGTGTGAAACACGACTACAAATGGTTGGAATGTGAGTGTTTGAGGTTGGAAGTGTATCTGTCGAGACTGTAGACCCAATACTGTCTCGAGTAAGTTTTGCTGTGGTAAAGGATTTCATCGATCTCTTAAGGAAACCAGTTATGGTTCGGAATTTATCTTTGAAGTTGGATGAGTAGAGTTGGATCTGTCGGTTGGGCAGAAGCGAGTGATAGTATCTTGGTATCTTCTGGAAGAAGTAGCTGTATAATGAGATGCAGTGACTATGGATGTTCCCGAAGATGTTTTCTTTGGAACAAGTTAATGAAATGTGTCTGCTTCGGTGTTGTGGTTGAGTTTAGCATGGTGTTTCTATTTGGTTTGGGTTCGAGTTTCTCGAAGAGCTTTGGAAAAGGAAGTCTTTGGTATCTGTGACAGCAGTGCGGCTCGGAGTGTTCTGTGTGTTAGCAGGAAGTTTCTGGCTGAGTAGTTTTTCTGAAGTTGGAGTCCAGAAGCAGCTGAGTGAATCCATTTCTTCGATGAATTGGATAGTTAAGTATGAGCTGTTCTAATTTGTGAAGAGAGAACAGTTATCTTTGAAATTAGGTTGGGCTGATCGCAAAAGTGACTTGCGATTGTTTGAGAATTCTCTTGGGATTATTAGAGATTGAGATTCCGTATCGACTTGATTCATGGAGTTACCGGAAGTTCAGCTTAGTAGAAGGATGTCTTCTAGAGAAGAATTTGGTGAAGCAGCTCAGGATTCTTTGGAGAAGGATTGATCAGTCCTAATTTTCTGGAGGGGATTCTACTGGGATGTTTTTGACCAAGTGGAATGGTTCACTAAGATTTTATGGTATGGTGAACTTTGGATGATCAAGTTTGTGCTCGAGTTTCTCCGATGGCATTCTCATCTGTTCAAGATCAGAATTGTGCAACGAAAGCAAGATAGCAACTATTCTAGAGTGGAAGCAACCGAGAGTTGTAATTTTCTTCGAGTAGAGGATTTCTATAGGAAATTGAAGTGTATCTCTAAGTGTGAAGAAATTTTCGGGATTTGGAGGTAAAGTTGTCAAGTGCAACTGTTTTGACTATTTCAGATAGGAGAGGTAGTGCGAAGTTCTCTAATGTTTGTAGAGTAGAGTTGTGTTTTGGATTTTGGCATATTTTTGAGAAACCATTTTGTTGAGTAGGATCCGGAAATTGGTTTGATGTTGGACTAATCTGTTTCAAGAAGCATCAGCAAGGGTTAAGCTGATCAGGAAGAATGAAGTGACTCAGGATCGTCAAAGGAGTTGTGCAATTAAGAATTGATGGAATTTGGAAATTGATGTTGAAATTGGATATTGTTTAAGTTTTTCTCCGATCAAAGGAGATATAAGATTTGGTAAGACTGGAGAGTAAGCTCCAGAAGTATTATGAGATTTTTCTGTGTTCTTTGGAGATTAGATTTTGATCCCCAGGATTGAGTTGCCAGTTCGGATAACTGGAATTCATTTTATTTCACGTATCTCTGAGGGAATACGTGTTTGATCTGTCATTGGTTGTGAGATCAGCAATTCAGAAGGATTTGGTAGTTGAGATGGTTTTGAGTTTAGTCTGATATTTTGTTCAGATTTGTAATCTAGATGGGAAGGAGTTCTAGATTATTGTAGATAGTTAGTTAAGATACTGTAGAACGAGTATCCCGGTATATATATATACTTGGGGAAACTCGAGGAAATTCTATCCAGAATTTGTCTGGATAGTTAAATTTGTTTGATTAAATTGTTTGCTATGATTGTTAGAATATGATTGATATGTATGGTTGCTGTTTGAAATTAAAATTAAAATTTTGCTGGGTTATTAAATTATCTTTGCTTTTAAATTTCGGGGACGAAATTATTTTAAGGGGGGAGGAATGTGATATCCCGGAATTTTGGCAATATCAATTTAATAATCTTTATTAATAATTAAATTGATTTGTTGATTTTATTTTATAAAATTGACAAGTTTATTCATTTTAAAAGGTTAATAATATTTTTAAATTGACAAGTTTATTTCTTTTGAAAACTAATAATATTTTAATTTGGGAATATCTTTTCTAACAATTTTAAATTGGGAAGATTTATCTTTCTAAAACTTATATAAATGTTTATATTTATAATGTATATATATATAAATATATATTGGTATATATATTATGAATAGGGAATCTTTTAATTTAATAAAACTATGTTTTCAAATTATAATATATATGTATATATATATTGTTATTTGAAGTTATGTATTAAAATTCAATATGATGCTTATCAAAACTAATGTAAAAATATTTTCCATTTAGAATATATATATTTGTATATATTGAGATGGAAAGAATATTGAATTTGAATTTAATGAAGTATTTTTCAAACTTTAATATATATATAATTTGTAATTTGGAAATTTGTAATTTAACTTAATACTTTTGAAAATGATATTTATGATTTAAATAACAAGAATAATTTCTTATTTAAAAATATATATGTAAGCTTAAGCTTAAATAAGGTTTAAATTAAGAAGTTTATTTGTTTTAATACTCTTTTCTCTTTTAAAATTCAATTGTTTTTAACATTCTTTTCTTTTTAAAATTCAAAATAGGTTTGTAAAAATATATATAGAGTTAAACCCAATTTCTCAAGTATTTATAAATATGTTATATATATATATTTGATTAAAGCATAAGTTATTTTAAATAATAGTTTTCACATTTGTATATTTTTATAGGAATGTAAAGGCTTATTTATAAAAAAAAAAGATAAATACATTTTATATACATATAAATATTTCATAAATAAATAGATATGTATATGTTTTAAATAAATTAATTAAAACAAGATTAATACTTGTAAGCATATTAAGATGGTGTGAAGACATTTGTAAGAAAATAAGTGTATAGGTGTAAACTAATTAACACCTAAGAGGACAAATGTCCACATTTCCTTTTGATAATTAAAATAAGTAAATTAAAATATGAAAGAGGGAAAGATCTGATTTCACTTTTCAGCTGAAACTCTTGTTCTCTTCATTTCAAACAAAAACTATAATTCGAATCTAAAAATAAATAAAAGACTGGAAATCAAATCTCAAAGAAAATGTGAAATCTGGAAATTCATCAAAGCTTGGAAGCAGAACAAATGCAATCTGAAGTCATGTAATCAGATAAATGAAGATCAAGCAACTAAATGCAAGAAATCAAACAGCAAGTACAAATTCAACAAAGCAAAAAAAGAAATCAAATTTAAAAATCTGGAAAAGCCTGGAAAACAGCTTCTATTCTCTGTTCTCTGACCTGTCTGGTGAGTAAATATATTTTAAAAACAGTTAAATTTAGATTTCATTTAGATGATTGTGAAAGAAAATATCTTGTTATCTGAAATGTTGGAATCAAATGTATGCATGTTTGTATATGGTTGTTTGAATGCCTGTGTAGACATAATATAGCTCTGTTGTATTATTTACAGGTTTTTGATTACTTCAAAAATTCAATATCTTGTCATTGAATCATAGATAGCCTTTGATTTGTAAACAAAAGATGTTTAAAATTATATGATATCACCACTAAAAATAATTCCAGAAATTTATATTTGAAATTTATCTTGAAATTTTATAATTTACAGTGAAATTCAAAAATTGGGTCAAAAATGTATAAGTTTAATTATTGAATTTGATTGCATAATTGAATTCAATATAGAAAACCATAAATTTTAAAGGTAATATCACGATTTTAATTTTGAAATGATTGAGTATTGTCGAGATGAACATTTGGGCTTTTTCGAGCAAGTTCTATCGATCAACGTCGATTTGGACGTCGTGGTTGGTTTTGAAGGTAGAGGGGATGTTGGAGTTCATCAGAAAAATAGTATGGTGATTTATCTTTAACCGTGATGATCGGAGATCATAAGTGTAGGGTTTTAGACGTTGTTTTTTTTCGTTGATGTTCAATCGAGTCTCGAGACGTCGACAGATGGCCGGAGTTGATCGCATGTGTCCTGGTGGTTGCTGGTAGTCGAGGCGAAACTGCGGTGAAGATGGCGTGGTGCATCGATCATGGATCGTCGGAGGCGAGTCGATTTTACTGGTGATCTTGTTTGTCGAACTGATGGGTTCATAGCTTGATTTCGATTTCGTTCGAATCGAAGAGAAAATGGTGGTCGATCGCGATGTAGTGATGAAAGGTGACTTGTCGGAGGCCATCGTGGAGTTCGCCGTCGATCGACGTGGGTGTGCACGTTTATGTGCACGATTTCGTGCACCTGGAAGTTGGAATTGGGGAAGAAGCTAGAGCTTGGGTTTTGTTCGGGGGAAATCGAGTTTTACTCGAAGCAAGATGTTACGTGGGTATGACGTGAGTGTTACTTCGAGTTTCTGATGGTATTACTCGAGAGTTGCTTCGGGTTTTCTTATGGTTTTCTCGGGTTTGAGTTTTAGAGCAGGCCTTAAGATTTTAAAAAGAAATGTACAGGAAGTTTTAAAAAGTTAAAACAAAGGAAATTGATTTTGTAATGTTTCTAAGTTTTAAAAACAAAAGTTAACAAGTTTTAATTGTAAAATAAATTGTTTTCAGAATTAAATGTTTTAACAAGTTTAAATTAATTTAAATAAATAAGTTTTAAAGAATAGAAAATAGATTTGTAAAATGATCTTTGTATTAAAAATTATTTAAATAACTTTGGAAAGCTTCAAAGATTTTAAAGGTAAAAACTAAATGTTGTAATTGTTTAATTATAATAAAGGTTTTATCTTAAGTAATTAAGATTTTGATTTATTAAAGGAAATTAATATGTGAAATTAATAAGGATAATTCATTTACTGAAAATGATTTAAGAATAGATAATAATTTAATTAAGATAATGATTTTCTTAATTAAGATATTTAAGTATAAATAGTTAAGAAATTATTTAATTAAATTTAAATAATTAGATAAATAATTAACTAAGTAATTAATTAGTGATTAGTTAGAGATAATCACTTATAAATTATTTAAGTATAATTACTTGATGAAGTAATTAAGGAATAATTACTAGATGTAATTAAGTAAGGCAAATTATTTAATAAAGTGATTAAAGGATAATTATTTTATGAAAGTAATTAAATGGAAATGATTAAGAGTTAATTACCTAGTGTTATTAATTAAATAATTTAGTTAATAAAGTTAATTAATGGATTAAGGTAATTAATTGTTGGTTAAGGTAAATAAATTGTTGGTTAAGATAATTAATTAAAAAGTAATTAATTAATGAAAGTAATTAAGGGAAGTTAATTACTAATTAAGATTAATCAAAGGTGATTAATAATTGTGGTTTAATTAAGATTAATTACTTAAATGTAATTAATTTAAATAAATAAATAATTAAAGATGTAATTAGAAATCATTAGTTTATAATTAATTAATGATGTAATTAAGAGTTGATATTAAGATTTATTAATCAAATGATAAGTGATTAATTGTAATTAATTAAGGATTAAAGTAATTGATTATAAATAATTACTTGATGAAGTAATTAAAGGTTAATTACTGTATTTGATTAAGAATAATTAATTTGTGAAATTAATTAAAGATAATTACTTAAATGTAATTAAAGAATGATTAATCAAGGTGATTAATTAAAGTGGATAATTAGAGAAAGATTAATTAATTTATTGGTAATTAATTAATGATTATATAAGTAAGATTTATGATGAAGTAATTAATTTAATTTATTTTAAATTAATTTGAATAAAGTAATTAATTTAATTCACTTTAAATTAATTAAAGATAGAGATAGTTAATTTAATTCATTTTAAATTAATTATGTTGTGATTAAGTAAATCATTGCTTATGTATGAATGGATGACATTGATTGTCTTGAATGGATGTAATCTCAGAAATGAGATAAGTAATGTGGTGTGATATGAATGCTTGGTTGCATTATGATGGTAATATAGAATAACTATTGTGATGTTGATATGGATTACCTATTTTGTTATGAATCATTTGTTTATTTGATAATGTGATTATCAATTGTGAATTGTGAATTATCTATCTGTATGAATATAGATAAGTTAAATTGTTTAAACCTTTAAACAACTTGGCCTTAAAAGATACGTTTTGGATTTCGATGAGACCGGGATCGGGTTTCCGTATACCGGATTTCCAGGTCTGGAGACCCGAATACCACATCGATCCAAATTAACGATAGGTCGTGAATCTCAAGTGAAGATGAAGATTCAGAGTGCAAGGGTTATTGTCGTTAACTCTGAGGGTGATTCCAAAACGAGTGTAACGAGATAATGCCTTCGGTTTTGTTCGAACCCGGAACGAACTTGTATGGATTGAATGCTTTCAGCACATCGTCAGGCGGACGATGAGCATTCTAAGTGATATGTTCTGATTAAAGGTAATCGTAACCTCAAGCCTCATCAACCGGGAATGGCTAAAACAGGGGAGGTGCAGCAAGGCTTCGTGGGTAGCACCCACTGAGAGCAAGATAGATCCCTGTCTAGAGGTCCCTTTTCTTTTATTCGGCTTAGTGTGCAGTTGGTCGCGCCAACTACGGGATTGTCTTGTTCGGGATTATCCAGTAAGGGATGGTTCCGGCTTTGTGTTGCAGGGGATTGGGAGTGATCCTCGGTACGGTGATCTAGGCCACGTACTGTGACGGGCGGTACCCCAGTAGCCCTGCCATTGTATGGAATCCAAACTCCAATAAGTGCCGTACGTATTAGTTGTGCCCAACTATGTTGGAATGTGAGATGTAAGCATTTCAGCTATTTCTGTATTTTACTTGAAAACCCTAGACCCTATTATAATACAATCGGATTTCCTATCAAATGTTTTAGTTAGCGTAAGGTAAAAACTTACCCATGTTTATTTGTGGGGAGTCTTACGTGATACTTTTGTTTTCAAAGGTTTTCAAAGTTAAGCAATCTAACCGTTTACTCACACCAGACCCATGTCTGACCCAAGTGTTTATTTTCTGTTTTATTAAACTCTTGGGTACTCAAATTTGTATGAGTAGTCAAGGGGATTCAGGTTAGTCTTGATGAATTCTGGAGGAGCTGTGGAGCAGGAGGCTTCAGCGTGTAGATATATAGAGTTTCCGCTGTGTATGATGTATCGTATTTATGTAGTTGTGTTGTATAATAGACAGAAGTTTATAACTGTCTATATTGTGATGTATAAATCGTGTACTCTGATGTATATGATACTATGTAATATCTTATGTGATAATATATTTCTCGTTCCGCTGTGAGATTTCTGATGTGTTGTTGTTCTCTCTTCTTTTCTTTTCTTCTTCTATCCCTTTCTTTCTTCATAACGATGCGTCTTTCTGGGCAAAGAAAGCCGGGTCGTTACATTATGCAATTCGGTATCGATAGCAGATCAAAAGAGCAGGAGAAAAACTGTGTTTTCTCAGTGAAAGCACCAAAGTGTTTGTACCAAAATTGGGCACAACACTCTTTGGAAGTATTTAAAGAGATAAAAATGAAGAATAGAAATGGAAAAAGAGAGTTATCTAACAAATACTCCAAAAAATAATAATAAAGGTACGCAGAAACACAGAAATTTAGAGTGGTTCGGCGTAATGCCTACGTCCACTATGAAATTGATGATTTTATTGATATTTCTTTGATGATTACCACTGATTACAGCGGCTAACAGCAGATTACAGCGGATTACAGCAGTGAAATTCGAGTACAACAGCAGCCTAGAAGTGCAAAAATGAATTCGGCAGAGTTTGGACGTTAGTCGGCCAAAAGATCCCTTTTCTGTGAGCTCTGGGTTGCTATTTATAGGCGTAGGATGCAAATTTCTCGCTCAGATCTCGGGAGACTTCTTCTGGCATGTGGGTGGGCCCACGCGATCGATCCCATGAAGTTTCGACTCGATCCGTGATCGATACGAACGAATTTCGCATCGATCCAGATTTGACCCAATCGAGTCGAAACTTGGCATGAACATTCCTTAGGTCGTACGTAAGCTCCTGTGAAAATTTCATAGCATTTGAATTCGAGTCTTCGGTAGGCTGTTTGGTTCGAATCGAAGCATTTCGAATCGATCTCTTCGTATCAACGACCACACACGTGATGCTAGTTTACGTGGCGCTTTCTTTCAGGATCGATCCAAAGTTCATGCCGAATCTATCGAGTTTTCCCAATGTTTGCGCCTCGTTCGTATCGATTTGACTGGGCCGTGTTCGTATTGATCGCAGTCGCCTTGTTCGTATCAATGGAAATGGCCTTGTTCATATCGATGAATATGACTCAGTTCGTATCGACGGAATTGACTTAGTTCGTATCGTGCACTGTGGCTCTGTTCGTATCGATTATGTAGTCTTGTTCGTATCGATCTAAGTTGGCCAAACTTGATGGATACGAACAAAGGATGACGTGATGGATACGAACAGCGATTACTTGATGGATACAAAGTAATGATCATTTGATGGGTACGAATAGGTTCAATACGAAGAGAACCACCTTAGGGTGGATACGAAGTATACCTCTGTATTGTAGTTGATGGATGCGAAGTAGGCTACAGCTGATTGATACGAACAACAATAACATGATGGATACGAAAAGTGGTTATTTGATGGATACGAACTACCGATGTCTGATGGATTCGAACAAGGCTCTTTATCCGATGGATACGAAATGACGCGCTATGATGGATGCGAATAATGTGTTCTCTTAACTCGTATTGATCATATCTCGTGCATACAAACTCCAATTGACTTGAAACTTGGAACGTTGGCTTTCACAGCTTTGCTCGTCATGTTTTGTCAATTGTAGCCTGATCTGGATGTTAGTCCATGAGTTGATGGTTTTGATGACAACAACCTTAGAATAAGACTATAAAATATAAATACTAACATTATAGTTTAGATATATATGTATATACAGGATTTAACCATGAAGGTACCAAGAATGAAGACTGTACAGTATATAGATTCAAGATATCAAGATTGAAGACTCATGAGTATCAAGAATATCAAGATTATCAAGAGTTCAAGATTTCAAGATAAGTATTGAGTCTAGAATTATGTTAAAACTTCACAATAGCACTGAAATCTTCATTCCGTATTTTCATTTGGGATGGAACCCATTTCTACCTTTTTAGTGGCTTACAAACCCACGACAAGTAGCTTACAAACCTACGACAAGTGGCTTACAAACCCACGAACATCCTGGTTTTGTACAAGTTCTCGAGTCCTGATGTGATGAGATATTCTGCAGGAAGAAGCTTGCAAAACAACTTCAAAATGATTTTCAAAACTGCTTTTCAAAATGTTTTAGCCTTAAAAATTATCTTTTCAAATGATTTTCAAAAAGATGTTTTAGCCTTAAAAAATATTCTTTGATTTTGTTCTTAAATAAATTCTTGTTTTAAACTTCGTTTGTTTTAAACTATCTTTTAATATATTTAACTTTTAATATTTACTTAGATTTAAATATAAAATTATAGTAAAATTATATATATATTATTCTCTATATTTATCTATGTATTTTATCTATAGTCAAGTATATTAATAAAGTTTAAAATAGTTTTAATATAAGATAAAGGTTATTTTCAAAGAAAAACAAAACATCAAAATTTCCTTTGGGATGTCGACATGCCCTAGTACCCCATGTCGACATAGTGTCATTTAGGACCAAAAATTTGGATTTCAAAAGAAGTGTCTATTCGCCATAACCTTTCATGAATAGACATGGCTGTTGTTCTTCTATAAATAGTGGTTGGTTTCAACGAATTTTATATCAGATTTTCTGGTTTTCCACTTCTCTTCTTCTTCCACATTTTCTTATTCAAAATCCTATCATCACTCTGCCGAAATCAACATTGAATCTAACTAGATCATCTCTGGTTTGATTCTCTATCACTATGTCAACAAGATCCCAGTGCTATTCAGAGTTATAGGCTTCTTTGTAATCTATCTAGCGAGAAAAGGTGTGATTGTAGCCTTGGAAGTCAATCAGAAAAGGTGTGATTGTAGCCTTGGAAATCAATTGGGTGAACTTGTTGCCTCGGAAATCAAGTATCTCTATCCATAGGATTGTGATTCTGGAGGGTGTACCTCGTAGCCTTGAAACCGAGGGTGTAATTGTACAATTGCTTTTGAAAGGAAATCCATACTTAGTTGTGCGGGACTGGATGTAGGGTAACTCCGAACTAGTATAAAATCCGGTGTGTTCTTTCCTTTACTAGATTTACTTTATTTTTGCATCTGTGTTTGATTCTGTGATTATATCTGTGTCTGAATATTGCATACATTTGTGTACAAATCAACAATAACTCAACAAGATTTAGTAATTTCTTATAAACACTATTCACCCCCCCTCTAGTGTTCATTCTAGCCTTAAGATCCATATTCCGCATTCCTCAGATTTGGTATCAGAGCAAGGTTTTCAAAAGTTCCATAATCTGATTTTTGGAAAAGTTTTTTTTAAATGGCTATGTTTAAGAAATTTGTTAATGCTTGTTTAGAAATATTCAGATCATCATTATCTCTTGAGTCTGCATATAATCAATATTCATTTACAAGTTGTCTACTAAGATTGTTTGATGTGCAGGAATCATGCATTATGGGAGTTGAGGAATCAATCCAGAACAAACAAACTGTGCAGATCAAAAAGAACAAATGGATACTCGATAGTGGATGTTCTAGACACATGACTGGGAATCCAGATATGCTGAATGATATAATATACAAAGACGGAGGACTGGTTAACTTTGGAGACAATTCAAAAGGTTATGTGATCGGCATCGGCAAAGTCGGTAACTCTGAAACTCCTATTATTACTAATGTTTTGCTAGTTAAGAATCTGAAACACAATCTGCTAAGTATAAGTCAACTATGCGATAAAGGATATAAAATTAAATTTGAAAAAGATAAGTGTCACATTGAAGATAATAATTCAACCATAATATTTGAGGGAATTAGGAAAAAGAATATTTATATTCTTAGTATGAAAATTTCAAATGATAACTTGTGTCTTTTGGCAAATGCAAGTGACCCTTGGATTTGGCATAAGAGATTTGGGCATTTGAATTTCAAACTCTTATCTAGACTGTCAAAACATGATCTAGTAAGAGGCCTCCCTAAAATGAATTTTAAAGTAGATAGTCTATGTGATGCATGTCAACTAGGAAAACTTAGAAAAAGCTCCTTTAAATTTAAAAATATAATTTCTACTTCAAAACCTCTTGAATTACTTCATATTGATCTATTTGGTCCATCTCAAATTCTATCAATAAATAATAGTAAATATGTTTTTGTAATTGTAGATGATTATTCTAGATTTACATGGACAATATTTTTAAAACATAAAAGTGATACTTTTGAATATTTTAAGAATTTTTCAAAAAGGGTTCAAAATCAACTTTCTCAAAAAATTATAACCATCCGTAGTGATCACGGTGGTTAATTTGAAAATGAAAAGTTTGAAGAATTCTGCAGTAAAAAGGGAATAATTCACAATTTTTCATTTCCAAGAACTCCACAACAAAACAGAGTAGTAGAACGTAAAAATAGGACGATTCAAGAGTGTGCGAGAACTATGCTTTCTGATAGTAATTTACCAAAGTACTTTTGGGCAGAAGCAGTTGCTACCGCCTGTTATATTTTAAATAGAATTTTAATTAGACCTTTAACTGATAAGACATCATATGAACTTATTTACTCAAAGAAACCTAAGGTATCTTATTTTAGAATTTTTGGAAGTAAATGTTTTATTTTAAATACAAAAGATAACTTAGATAAATTTGATCCTAAATCCGACAAAGGTATCTTTATCGGATACTCTAATAGAAGTAAAGCATACAGAGTATTTAATTTAAGAACTAATACCATCGAAGAAACAATGCATGTTTCATTTGATGAAAATTTCAAAATTTTTGAAGAAATAAATGATGAAAAGGATTTAATCACTCAAAACCAAGAGTCAATTGAAACTAATAATGAATTAAATCATCCTAATAAAAGGATTAAACTTTTAAAAGATCACCCTATAGAAAATATACTTGGAGATATGCAATCTGTTGTTAAAACTAGAAACCAACTAAGTCAAATGAGTAATGTAGCTTTTATATCAACTATTGAACCCAAAAATCCAGAAGAATCATCAACTGATGATTCATGGATTTTGGCTATGTAAGAAGAATTAAATCAATTCACTAGAAATGATGTTTGGGAACTTGTTCCTAGACCTGAAAATAAAACAATACTTTGGAACTAAATGGGTTTATAAAAATAAAATGAATGAACAAGGAGAGGTTGTTAGAAATAAAGCCCGGTTAGTCGCTCAAGGTTATTGTCAAGAAGAAGGAATAGATTTTGATGAAACCTTTGCCCCCGTAGCAAAATTAGAAGCCATTAGGATTCTACTTGCTTTCGCAAATCATAATAATTTCAAATTATTTCAAATGGATGTTAAAAGTGCATTTTTAAATGGTTTTGTAAAAGAAGAAGTATTTGTTGAACAACCACCACTTTTTGAAAATGATAAATTTCCAAATCATGTTTACAAACTTAAGAAAGCTCTATATGGTCTAAAGCAAGCTCCTAGAGCCTGGTATGATAGACTAAGATCTTACTTGTTACAATAAAATTTTGAAATAGGTAAAGGAGATAATACTCTTTTTATTAAAAGAAATAAAAATGATATTCAACTAGTACAAGTCTACGTAGATGATATCATTTTTGGATCAACTAATTTTGAAATGAATAAAGAATTTTCTGAAATAATGACAAAAGAGTTTGAGATGAGTCATATGGGTGAATTAAACTTCTTTTTAGGATTACAAATAAAACAATTAGATAATGGTATCTTTATTAGTCAAGAAAAATATGCTAAAGACCTAGTTAGTAAATTTGGTTTGACTACTGCGAGTGGAAAACCCACTCCCATGGCAACCAATGAGTACCTTAGTAAAGAAGATCTCTCGAAAGATGTAGATAAAAAATTATATAGAGGAATGATTGGATCACTACTCTATATCACTGCGAGTAGACCTGATATCATGCATAGTGTCTGTCTCTATGCAAGGTATCAATCCCAACCTAAAGAAACTCACTTAAAAAGTTGTAAAACATATTATAAGATATGTTAAACCCACCTTTGATTATGGCTTATTTTATCCTAAAAATGATTCGTTTGATTTAATATCTTACTGTGATGCTGATTATGCTGGTTGTAAATCAGACCAAAAAAGTACAAGTGGAACTTGTCACTTTTAGGGCATTCTCTGATACCCTGGTTTAGTAAAAAGTAAAACACAGTTTCTCTATCAACAACTGAAGCAGAGTATATTTCTGCTGCTTTGGCTTGTTCTCAAGTAATATATATGCAACAAACTTTAAAAGATTTTGGTTTAAATATCTCAAAATCACTAATTTATTGTGATAATACTAGTGCAATAAATTTATCCAAAAATACTACTCAACATGCTCGAACTAAACATATTAATATCAGACACCATTTTCTAAGAGATAATATAAGTAGAGAAGTAATTACTCTCGACTATATCAATTCTGAAAATCAAATTGCTGATATCTTAACAAAACCCTTAAATGAATCTACATTTACTAAATTAAGAAGAGAATTAGGTATTTGTTCATTAACTGAAATATAAAATATAAATAACAAAGTATAATTAAAAATTAAATCAAAATAAATCAAATAGTAAAAATATTGAGAACCATGTCGACATCCCCCCTATACCCATGTCGACATATAACGTTTTCTTTTAAATTTTAAAAAATTTCCCACCAAAATTCAAATAATTGGTTATATATTCTTCTTATTTTCGAAATTTTCTTCATTCTCTCTGTTCTCTTTCTGTTCTATCTTCTGAAATCAATTTATCAATGGCCAACTTTCCAAATCAAACATAAAATCAACCTTTTTGTTCCCTTCTCCTACCTCTGGTCCGTTCCAACGTACTACGCTCGCCCGAGTGACAAAAATGGAGGATTCTCTGAAGGATGCAATTTAGTTAATGACTGAAATTCAAATAGTGCAACTCCGAATGGCAAAAGAACAGGAAAGGCAAGGGAAAATCCTTAGAAATTTGCAAAAATTTCTAATGGACAATCATGCTAATCAAATCTTGATTGACGAGGACTCTTTAGGAGATCATGAACAAGAGGAAAGTGAAGAAGAAGAAGAACCAATGGAAGAAGAGCATGCGGAAGACAACGACAAAGTCATTTGCGTTGGCGAAGTATGTTTTGACAAGGATGGAAACTTGGTTGAACAACGTGGAAATTTCTGTTTCCATTATCCAAATTGTTCGATCCATAGATCTCCAATTGTCAAAGATACTCAGTAGTTTCTTCTTTTTCGTTTTTCATCGTTATGTGTATATTTGTCACGTTGTACGAAAATGTAAATATAAACATTTGTATATAAAAATAAATATTGTGTGTTCTTATATATGATTCCTATATATGTTATATATAAGTATTATATAGGTACTTGGTTAGGAATGTTAGTAGTTTAGGACTAAGTTTTAGGTTTACAAGTAAGTATTGATTATGTAGTATGATAACACTATCATTATAATCATATAGGATATTAGACTAAGAGTTATATAGTTTGGAGTTAGTTTGTTTTTGTTGATGACAAAGGGGGAGAAATATAAAATAGAAGAGTTAGGAATAGATTAAGGGGGAGTTATTAGTTTTAGGGGGAGTTATTAGGATAGAAGTAATATTTTATAAACAAAGGTTGTCATCATCAAAAAAGGGGAGATTGTTAGTCCATGAGTTGATGGTTTTGATGACAACAACCTTAGAATAAGATTATAAAATATAAATACTAACATTATAGTTTAGATATATATGTATATGCAGGATTTAACCATGCAGGTACCAGGAATGAAGACTGTACAGTATAGAGATTCAAGATATCAAGATTGAAGACTCATGAGTATCAAGAATATCAAGATTATCAAGAGCTCAAGATTTCAAGATAAGTATTGAGTCTAGAATTATGTTAAAACTTCACAATAGCACTGAAATCTTCATTCCGTATTTTCATTTGGGATGGAACCCATTTCTACCTTTTTAGTGGCTTACAAACCCACGACAAGTAGTTTACAAACCTACGACAAGTGGCTTACAAACCGACGAACATCCTGGTTTTGTACAAGTTCTCGAGTCCTGATGTGATGAGATATTCTGCAGGAAGAAGCTTGCAAAACTACTTCAAAATGATTTTCAAAACTGCTTTCCAAAATGTTTTAGCCTTAAAAATTATCTTTTCAAATGATTTTCAAAAAGATGTTTTAGCCTTAAAAAAAATTCTTTGATTTTGTTCTTAAATAAATTCTTGTTTTAAACTTCGTTTGTTTTAAACTATCTTTTAATATATTTAACTTTTAATATTTACTTAGATTTAAATATAAAATTATAGTAAAATTATATATATATATTATTCTCTATATTTATCTATGTATTTTATCTATAGTCAAGTATATTAATAAAGTTTAAAATAGTTTTAATATAAGATAAAGGTTATTTTCAAAGAAAAACAAAACATTAAAATTTCCTTTGGGATGTCGACATGCCCTAGTACCCCATGTCGACATAGTGTCAGTTAGGACCAAAAATTTTAATTTCAAAAGAAGTGTCTATTCGCCATAACCTTTCATGAATAGACAGGGCTGTTGTTCTTCTATAAATAGGGGTTGGTTTCAACGAATTTTATATCAGATTTTCTGGTTTTTCACTTCTCTTCTTCTTCCACATTTTCTTATTCAAAATCCTATCATCACTCTGCCGAAATCAACATTGAATCTAACTAGATCATCTCGGGTTTGATTCTCTATCACTATCTCAACAAGATCCCAGTGCTATTCGGAGTTATAGGCTTCTTTGTAATCTATCTAGCGAGAAAAGGTGTGATTGTAGCCTTGGAAATCAATTGGGTGAACTTGTTGCCCCGGAAATCAAGTGTCTATACCTAGAGGATTGTGATTCTGGAGGGTGTACCTCGTAGCCTTGAAACCGAGGGTGTAATTGTACAATTGCTTTTGAAAGGAAATCCATACTTAGTTGTGCAGGACTGGATGTAGGGTAACTCCGAACCAGTATAAAATCCGGTATGTTCTTTCCTTTACTGCATTTACTTTATTTCTGCATATGTGTTTGATTCTGTGATTATATCCGTGTCTGAATATTGCATACATTTGTGTACAAATCAACAATAACTCAAAAAAATTTAGTAATTTCTTATAAACACTATTCACCCCCCTCTATTGTTCATTCTAGCCTTAAGATCCATATTCAGCATTCCTCACACCGGACTCCGACAAAATTCATCGATATCCATAACAAACCTGCGTATAACCGATCTCCGGGATGGACTTTCCTTGGTTTCTAGTCAAGTTCTTGGTATCACAGCTTTGCCAAAAGGCGGGATAACAATTACCATCATTATTTATTGTACAAGACAACATAATCTATGTTTTTGAAAGCTTATATTTGAATATATTAAAAATAAATATAATTTATCAAATTGATAAATTTGCGGGTCATTACAACAATTTGGTTTAAGGTGTGGATTTTAGAATTTTGGCTTCAAATATAATATGAAAAAAATATGCGCAGATTATACAGAAAAAAGGGAATTAACTAACTAAAGTAAGAAAAGAATTTGTGAACTTCTAGTTTATATATATATATATATCTGTGTGTGTGTGTGTGGTAATAACATCTTTTTCAAGAGAGGTTAATTTGAAATGGAGATCGAAAATGATTATAATATATATGAAAAAATATATAAAGGATTAGAGATGAATATTATAAACAAATTTTATAATGGGAAATTCTTTGACAATATATATTGTTTAAAGATTGCTTTTTGACTAATTGTTTTAAAGAAGAAAATTATATTTTAAAAGGGGAATTAATTTAAAGGACAAAATTTTGTATATTTTTAGCCTCAAAGACACGACCTCAATATTTTGACCACAAAGACAAACATTCTCCTAAAAATTAATCATAAGGACAAACATTATTCCAAAACTACTACGGAACTAAAAACTGATACCTAAAAACTGCTACCGAGAACTACAAACTGATATCTAAAAACTACTATCAATAACTAAAAACTGATACCTAAAGAAAGTTGTCATTTAGGCTAAAATACTGAATGTCTGTCATTGAGGCTAAAACGCTGAGAAATTTTGTCCTTCACAATAATTTCCTGTATTTTAAACTCGATGTGGATTATAAAAGTATGGTTTTCTGGAGAATTAAACTTATAACCTTCTAAAATGTTTTAAGAGCCATAATTCCATAAAGTGAGAAGTACTAATAATCAACTTAGTTTTATTGATTGGATTTTAGCTTTCAAGTAATGCTTCATCGACTACCGTATAACTCACTGAATAAAATGTTTGAGTGGAATTTACTACCTCTTATTATATGCTAGAGTTTCATCATTTAGTATGGAGCGTTTAGTGAAAATCTTGTGATTACTATCAGGAAAGTATTTAGCACTTTAAGGTTATATTCTCTTTTGATGTTTAGCATTTGTTATGTAACCGATAGATCCTTAAGAGATATATGATTTGAGTACTCTAGTATATATCCGTAACGAGTGGGATTTACTAGCTTCTGGTAAACACTTGAATCTCACTCTCTGGTATGGGACGGTTAGTGAAATTCTTGTTATTACTGAAAGTAACTGTAATTGACACTTTAGAGCTTTACTCTATTTTCATATTCGGATTTCAGGTCGATGGATCCTTATGGGGTATGCCCATGGATTTTCTACGATCAGTAGGATTGGTTGGATTATATTATCTATTAATAGATTATCTAAAATCCTTGGAGCTTTTGGAGTCATATTATTAGGATTTTGAGTTATGGATTAGGATTAGGAATGATCCTTATGATCGGTATGGACAATTCTTGTAATCCGTATGGACGATCCTTGAGATCGGCTTGGACTTTGTTTCCTACGGTATAGATAATCCTTGGTATTAATCGGTAAAGATTAGGATTATGTTTTCTACGGTATGGACAATTAGAGTGGTTAGTATGGACAATCCGAGAGATTGGTATGGATTAGGTTTTCATGGATATTACGATATTATTAATTATTTTAGAATTCCATGCTTCGTGATTTATTCTAGATCGCGGGTTAAATTATTTTAGTGACATGTTTATATATATATATATGACATCTGTATTATTGATATTGTCATATATCCTTATGGTATATCCTATTCTCACCCTTTTATTTAGAGATAGCCTGACCAGTTTATTATTTTATATTACTCGGATTTAATTAAAAACATTATCGTGCATGTATTCTTTAGTCTAGCTTAATAAAAAATAATGGCATCTGTTCAAGAAAATTGGTCGAATTCTTCTTCCCTTTCGCAAGAAGATTGGCCGAAGCTTTTTTCTACCTCTCAAGATCATCGATCATATTCCAATACGTCTTTAACATCTAGTTCTCTACCCAATTGCAATTTTTTACCCTATTCTTTTGCTCAAGCTGTTAAGAACCGATCACCTTCTCAAGAAGGGTATCGTAAAACCAAGATGAAATGGATTGACTTTAAAAAGGGTAAGAAAATCTGTTTCAGATGCGACGATGTAAATCATTTTGCAAATAAATGTCGGGATCCTATCTGTTGTTTCTCTTGCGGCAATTTTGGGCATAAGAGCTATGCTTGTGCGACTGATAGGAGCGATAAATTGGATCTGACAAATCATGGCTTCCAGTTCGTTCTGAAATTCTTGTTGCTAAAAGGAGTTCTCCTCAATTATCTCTGGGATAAGAAAGATGTGGGATTGAAATACTTGGATGAATTGCTTTATCATTTCAATAACATTAATGAGCCGAACATTGGTAAGGGCTATTTTGATAGATTTAGGAACCCAGAGTTATATTTTGGTAAACTTGTTGTTGGAGAAGAGAAGGTACTCAATGATTCCAGAAAGCAGGGTAGTTCTTCTCCTTCTCTGGTCAATCATGGTTTTCATTTTGTCCTAAAATATCTGATGTTAATAGGTTTGTTGATTGATTTTCTCTGGCCCAAAAAAGATATAGGTTTAAGATATCTCGATGATCTTTTTTACCACTTCGACATCATCAATGAGCCGAACTATGGCAAAGGGTCCATTGATAGTTCTTATGGTTCACCAGAATTTGTTGGTCATTCAGATATATTGATTGATAAATCTGTCTCTTCTGATGTCTTCCTAGTCGAATTGATTTCTTCTATTTCTCTTGATGCTAATGATTTGGGTTTTGATCCTATTCTTCTTGATCCCGCTGTATATTCTTGTTTGGATCAGTCTTGTTACATGTCATCATCGAAAGTATGCGAATTAGTTGAAGATCATTGTCATTCTTTTGCTCGAAGGAATAAGCGCTCATTCAAACATTGTGTCCAGAAAAAATTCGAGTTATCTATATCCAACAAATTTGATTGTCTTTCTTCGAGTCCTGAAGCTGGCTTTTCGCTAGATTCTCTTGTCGATGATAGTGATAAATTTTAGTCCACAGAGCATTTTATTCCAGTTCATTCGAATAAATCGGGAGATTGTCTTTTTATTTCTGATAGTAGTGGAGTGGTTAGTTCTCTCGACTGTAGTTATTCGGGAATTGCATTGATGGATTGGTCTGATGATTTAGGTGATGTTGTTTTTGATTTTTTGGTTGAAGACTCAATAGATCTAGGGAGTAATAGATATGGGGATCAATTGATGTTTGGATTAAAAAGTTTTGTGGCTTCTTCAAAGTTCAAAGCAAATGGTCTTGACTCTGTTTTTAATTCTCTAAAGTTTAGTGAGATTTCATCATTTGATTTGGTAATCAGTTCTGAAAAACATGATGACTTTCTATCGGTCAGCTCCTCAGTTTCGGATAAAGATGATAACATCAGTAATATGGGCAAGCCTAAAACTTTTTCAGATAGTGGCTTGATCAATGATGAATTATTCGAATTGCTTGATGGCTCTTTGGTGGTTGAAGACTATATTGAAGAAGAGTCGTTCGTTTCGTTTGATAAAATGTCGGTGATCCAGGTGGACTTGGAAATGTCTCCAGTTTTTTGTCACTCGTGCACAATGGATATGCACACCAGTTCACGTGCATCCTCTGTAAAAATTAGCAGAGACTATAATTGTTTGCAATCTGAAGTATTGCCTGAGATCATAGCTGGCGATAGATTGCTTTTCTCTAACACAGTTCCAGGCGTTTTCTCATTGAAAAATGCAAGCACGGATCAGCTTCCATTGGGTTTTTCTGCAGCTAGTTCAGTTGGGTTTGATTCAGAGATTAAGCCTGGTGATAGTGGTACCCCATTGATCGCTGAATCGGCTACTAGTATTATTCTAGTGAAGGATTCGGTTTCATCGCTGAAGAGAGACAAGAATAAGAAAGTGGTAGCTTCGTGTGGATCCGTTCGTCGAAGTGCTAGGCTTCGTAACTACCTGTCTCATTCTATTGGTGAGTTACCTGGATCGAGTGCCACACATGGCACTACGAATCCAGGCTCAGGTATGAGTTTTTGTTTGGGTAGCACATACTCTACTTATGCATTAGGTAGCCTTTCTTCAGCTGAGTTTAGTCAGCTTTCTCGTGATACTTCTTTCATTTTTACGGATATAGAGTTGGATAGGGATTTTATTAGGCGTAAGGAATTAGAGAGGGCTAGTTCTGTTAGTTTATGAGGATTTCTAGTTGGAATATTAGAGGTCTAAATGATTTAAATAAATGTGATAAGGTTAGAGCATTTTTAAGGACTTTTCTATAGACATTGCTCTTCTTCAAGAAACTAAAATTAACTTACCTGACATGCATTTTTTTAGAAGATTAGGTGGTTTTCATTTTAGAGATTGGGTTTTTCTTCCTTCAGTGGGTTCTTCAGGGGGTTTAATGATTGGGTGGCGTGATAAATATTTCAGATTGCTTCAATGTATTACTAAACAACATTCTATCCATATTATTCTTATTAATCTCTCTGATAATTCTTTTTTAAATATTTCTAATGTATATGGGCCTAATTCTAAAATTAATAGCAGAATTTTATGGGACGAATGCCTAGAATTTAGAGCTTTATCTTCGGGTTCTTGGATTTTGGGGGGTGATTTCAATGTTACGCGTTTCTTAGGAGAGCGATCTCCTAGGGAAGGGGATTATTCTGCCATGGAGGAATTCGACCATTTTATTGTTAATTCAAACTTGATTGAGATTCCCCTTTCTAATAGAGAGTTTACTTGGAGTAACGCTAGGGAATCTCCATCTATGGCTCTTCTTGATAGATTTTTTGTTAGCGATGAGATTGAAGATAAATTCCTTATCTATAGAGTTACTAGTCTTCCCTACACGTACTCTGACCATTGTCCTATTATTCTCACCTGTGATCACCATAGAGTTATTATTAATAATTTTAAATTTGAAAAGATGTGGCTTTTGGATTCTAACTTTGAGAATTTAATTAAAGGTAAGTGGATTTCTTTGAATTATCATAATATTAGAAATAAGGATAATTCAGCTAAATCCTTTGTTTTAAAACTTAGGGAGCTTAGAATTTTTCTTAAAAATTGGAATAAGAATGTTTTTGGTAATATTAAAATTAAAAAAGATAACATTCTTAATGAGATGCTTAAAATTAATAAGATAGAAGAATCTAGACATCTAAATATAGGTGAACGTAATGTTCTTGCCAACTTAAAAGATGAACTTAATTCAATTTTAGAAATGGAGGAGGTAATGTGCAAGCAGAGATCTAGAATTCAATGGATCAATGAAGGAGATAATAACACTAAATTTTTTCATAACATTGCCAATGGTAGAAAATGTAGTAATACTATTAATTCTATTATTGTTAATAATGAAGAACTTGTTGATCAAAGAGATCTTAACAAGGCATTTACAGACTATTATAAAGATATTTTTGGTAAAAAAACAATCATAGATATAATGTTAATTGGAAAGATCTGTATCCATCTGACTCTGTAGTTGACTTATCAGAGTTAGATAATCCATTTTTCGAAGTTGAAATTAAAAAAGTTATTAATGACTTGCCAAGTGATAAATCCCTGGGTCCTGATGGGTTTCCAATCTTATTTTATAAAACATTTTGGGATATTTTAAAATTAGATTTAGTCAATATTTTTAATGACTTTTATAATTGTAATTTAGAATTAGGGAGATTTAACTACGCAAATGTTATTTTATTACATAAAAAAGTAGGAGCCAAATTTTTAAAAGACTTTAGACCTATATCTTTAATTAATAGTTCACTTAAGATCATTTCTAAAGTTCTAGCCAAAAGACTTAGTACTAGGATGAATGAGTTAGTTGATTGTTGTCAATCAGCCTTCATCAAAGGGAGAAATATCACTGAAGGAGTGGCAGTTGTTCAAGAATTTATTAACCTCTGTTGTAAGAATAACATTACTTGTGCAATTTTAAAACTTGATTTTGCTAAAGCATTTGATTCGGTAGATTGGGATTTTTTAGTTGACATTTTTCATGCTAGAGGTTTAGTATTAGATGGATTAATTGGATTAAGAATTTGCTTAGAACTGGAAACTCTAGTATTATGGTTAATGGTATATTAGGAAATAAGATTCAATCTAAGAGAGGATTAAGACAAGGGGACCCTTTATCACCTTTACTATTTAATTTAGCTGCAGATGTTTTTGCGAAGATTATTAAAAGAGCTGTGGAAAAGGGTATCCTTGGAAATGTTGATAATGACTTTTCACGCAATGGTATTTCGGTTCTCCAATTCGCCGATGATACCTTGCTTTTTTCCTCTCCTTTACCTAGACACATCATTACCCTAAAGTTTATTTTATACAGTTTTGAACTTTTATCAGGATTAAAAATTAATTTTGACAAAAGTTCAGTTTTAGTTTTAAATGACTTAGATAAGGTTGAAAACATAGTTGCTAACACTTAAAATTGCAAAACTATGAAATTTCCTTTTGACTATTTAGGATTTGTGATTAGACCCACCAAACTTAAACATGAGGATTGGCTTATAATCATTGATAAAATCAAAAATAAGATCTCTAATTGGAATAGTAGATTTTTATCTAGGGCAGGTAGATTAGTCTTAATTAATTCGGTTTTATCAGCCCTACCGATATACTGGATGTCCATGCATCTATTTCCAGATTGGGTCATTGATAAAATTGATAAAATTAGAAGAGATTTCTTATGGAGTGGGGAAAATCCTAATAATAGTATAAAATGTTTAGTTAATTGGGAAATGGTGTGTAAAGCTAAAAAGGAAGGTGGATTAGGTGTTATTAACTTGCGTAATATGAACTTGGCCTTACTAGGTAAATGGCTTTGGAAGTTTAGAGATGTACATGATAATAACACTTGGAAAGAGATTATTCTAAATATTATCATAATGGGAATAGCAACTTATTTGCTTCCCCAATTACTCATAATATTTCTATTTTTGGAAAAATATTATGAAATGCATGAGATTTTTAACTTAGGTATTAATATAATTGTTCATTCTGGCAATGGTACTTCTTTTTGGCATGATCGATGGATTTCGGTTTTTCCTCTCAAGTTGGAATTTAAAGAGCTTTATGAAATTTGTAATTTTAAGTTTGCTTTAGTTAGAGATGTTTATTCTCCTAAGGAAAAACCTCCTTGGAATTTTGGTTTTAATAGTATTTTAATTGGTTCTACTCTTAGGCAAGTTAATCTTCTTTATGCTAGGCTAAATCTTTATAATATTGATAATGATAATGATATTATTAATTGGGAATGGGATAAGATTAAGAAATATACCTCTAAGTCTTTTTATAAATTTATTAATTTTTCAGGTACTTTAAATAACTCATTTAGATTTATCTGGAAATCTAATGCTCCTTCTAAATCTAAAATTCACATGTGGTTAATTATGCATAGAAAACTTAATACAATAGAACTTTTAAAGAGAAAAAACATTCAAATTGATAATAATTGTCATTTTTGCAACTTGCATCTTGAAGATACCACGCATATATACTTTGATTGTTTGGATACTTATTATATTCTAAATAATACTCTTAAATGTTTTAATTTTAACATAATAACTAAAATCTCGAATTGTGATTTTTACTGGAATGACTTTAGATTTAGGTTCAAAAAGCATATTAGGTTCTTACTTGATTCTTTATTTATTATTATTAGTTGGTATATTTGGTTTGAAAGAAATCAAAGAATTTTTAATAATAATAGTAGTCATTTTAATAAATTGATTTTTTCAATTTCTTCATTTTGTTTTAATTGGATTTCTAATCCCAAATATAAATTAGCTAAAATTAATCAGTTTAAAGGATATCTTAATAAGTTTAGATATAATATTAATTATTTTAAAAATAATAATATATTCAATGTTAGTAATAATAGTATTAGTATTTTTTCAAATATATATGATGACCCAACTAATAATTATAATGTACTAATGATTGAAAGTACTTAATAATTTTATTTTCTACTCAGTTTTTTCTCTCGGTTATTTTGTCTTTTTTGTATTTGTTTATAAGTTTTCTTTTTTCTTTAGTTATGGTTTTAATAGTCTTATTTTGTTTCTATTGTCTTTCTTCTTTATACATATATATTTATATTAATTATTAAAATATACATATATATGTATCATTCTAATTCTTTTTCTTAGTTCTCTTGCAGGCTCGGGTATGGGCCATTGGGGGTCAGTCTCTTATTGCAGGTTTTCATGTCTTCGGTTTGCTGCTTCTCAGATTGTAGTGATTCCTTCAGTGCAGAGTCTTCCCATTATGATTCCTTATGGTTCTAGCATAGAGAGACTTCAGTGCGGACCTTCTAGTCTTCATCACATTCAATTTCTCTTCAGATTAGTTGGCTATCCATTCCTTTTGATCCAGATGCATTGTGCTTCCTTATTTCTGGTTTTCTCTTTAGCATTTTAGGTACTTCTAACACTTTGATATTGAGGGGTGGCCTTGCCGGAACTTGATATCAAGGTGCGATGGGTGGTAGCTTTGCCGGAATTCATCTTAGGGGTATCTAAGTTTTCTGTTTCTAGCAGTTAGTTTTTTGTTACCTGCCAGGCATGTTGGCAGCACCTTATCATTGTTTTATATATAGTTGTATGTGTGCTCTCCTTTATTTATAAAGGATCACACATTTTTCTCAAAAAAATATTTTATATTACTCGGATCAGGCCGAGACTTTTCGAGTTCCAGGACGAGCTGGCTTTTGGGTGGGTGTGCTAACATGAAGATTTTCTATTTTGACTTTTCAGTTTATCTCGTGTAGGATTATATATCTATTATGGAATATGTATATTTTGTTGTAGTGACTTGGATGGATGTATTTTGTGTGGGTCTAGTACTATGTTTCGTAGACTCATAGTTATGTATATATATTATGATGATTATTATTCCGCTATGATCTATGATCTATGACTGATATTTATATTTTTATACTTTTTTTGATTTTGTGAAACTGGTGTGTTTATTACTTTGTATTAATACAATACACTTCAAATTTTAGTTTAAATGTTAAGAAAAAGGTAATAAGGATGTGTCGGTGTTAATCTAAAGACATATTCAGATTCGGTCGCCCTTAACAAGCCACATTCTCCGTGTTATTAGACGACATTATTTTTAATGTTCTTGAATAATATGGGTATAGCGGTGAGGTCATTATAGCTAATATACTATCGAGTCAAACATTTTTGTCTACATGGTCCGTGGTTGTAAAGTGCAAATGAGCATGCATCAATGGATAAAGACTATATAGAATAAAAAGAAGAATTCAAATTATTAGTATAAGTCATTGTGAAAAGATTTCAAAATTATCCATGTGCAACTTGGGTTTATAAACATGCCAAAGTAGTAGAAACGTGAAATATGGCAACTAGCTTAAGTACGAATAAAGTTCAATGGAAATATACGCTTAGCCGTTTGTAAAAAAGGAAAAGAAAAGGAAAAAACTAAAAGTTTCATACCGATATAAATGGATTAAAGAATAAAATATGTCAAAAGAATATGCATAGATATGAAAGCATATTTCAAGGGTATAATTAACTTTTTATAATAATAGTTTGTTAATGTTTGAACCTTAAGGGCGTGTTCGGTTTGAAAACAAATTTTGAATTTTACTTTTCCAAAAAATATGACAAATGTTATGGAAGAGATAGAGAGGTTGGAAAATCCTAGCCATCACAACAAAGGAGAAAGGGGAGAAGAAGGGAGAAGATAGTTTTTGATATTTTCCAAAAGGTGGAAATCAAGGAAGAATCTTTTTCAACTTTATATGTAAAATTCATTTCCCATATTCATAGTTTATTCGACCTTTTCTCCTCCCTCGTGCATTTTGAAATAAATATTGAAAACACAAAACTCGTTTTCAAACCAAAAGGACTATAAACTTTAGGTTTAACATTATGTTTAAAATGAATAAAGTTTTGTTTGAGAGATAACAATAAATGTGTAGATTCCTATTTCATAATGGATTATATTCAGAAACTTTATAACACAGGTAAAACATGCTTTAAACTTGAACATTTTGAGTGTTAAGAAGACTTTTCTAGCCATTTTAATTTATTTATTTTCTTTGTTTTTATTGCCTTCTTATTGCTTAGGCAAACTCAAATGTCACATTATATCAAGCTTCCTTTTAAATTGGAATGGATAATAGTTTCCTGTTTAAACATTGTATTGTAACCCTTTTAGAAACATGACACACACACAATGCTTAGTTTAAGTATGTAATGTCATAGCATCTGTGACGCCCCACCTCTATACCCACGCTAGCCAAGGACACTACGGGGTAATGCCATCAACTAGCACAGAGAATAAGGCTGTTGAGGAGCAACCATCTGTATAATTGCTTTGTGCGAGTACCGATATGCCAGATAAAAATATAACTTTTCATCTCAAGAGGAAATCCGACATACCAATACAAACTCAAAGCTACTACACAGTGGCTATATGGACTTCGGAGACAAATATAGAAATAAACATAACATAAATCAGTCATAGACAATTCATATCACAAAGGCGGAAATAGATATGAATATAACACATGAAAGTGTACATCAGAGTAGTGGTCAAATTAGATCCACAATAACACAAAAGAGAAGATACAAGTGCTAGACAACAAAATATGTATACATCAATGAGTCAATAGATCGAATGTATACAACCAAAAACTACAATGCTAGAGTAGTTAGCCAAAAGTCATAAGATGGCTCCAGATAGGAGGTCAAGCAGAAGCACTTGTAAAATCTCAATCTGACCCGAGTATTATTTAAGAAGAAAATAATAAACGGATCAGTCTAGCTATAATTATCAGATAAAATTAGATATAAGAAGAGATATAATAATAAAACGTATGATAACCAAAAATGTCATACTACGTCAAGTATACATCAGAAAACCCACAAAAGTCATACAATATCTCAATAATCTCAAAACACAGAAAAGAACATCATATTCTTAATTTAATTCACCAAGCCACAAAAATGACATACATATCAATGCCAATGGTAAAAGCTGGTGAAACATAAATTCCAGAAATCAACAATTAGAAATCTAGAAATCACAAGAAAGAGGATGGCCAATCCCATAAACTGAACATCGACGCACCTAGAAAGATTCGCCCCATGTAAAGTCTAGCATCGATACACCTAGAAAGATGCACCCCATGTAAAGTCGAACATCGACGCACCTAGAAAGATACGCCCCATGCTCTAGCATCGACGCACCTAGAAAGATACGCCCCATGCATAAATAAACATCGACGCACCTAGAAAGATACGCCCCATGTAATGTATAACATCGATGCACCTAGAAAGATACACCCCATGCAAAGTCGAACATTGACGCACCTAGAAATATACGATCCATGCATAGACGAACATCAACGCACCTAAATAGATACTCCCCATGCCCCGACTTATTGAGTCGATTGCTCCACGAAGTAAATAAACATCGACGCTCCTAAATAGGTACGACCCATGCGAGAAGTGAGACGAAGCTCAATAAAACGAGGAACAGTCCTCCATGTGGACAAAGAGACATCGCACATTGCTAGTCTAAACCATAAAATGATCATCATCGATCATCAAGAAGTGTCAATTACACTAAGCTAGTAAATATATGAGTTTAGCTTCATGTCCCATAACCACTTGCTTAACTTAAATATTTACGAACAAATTGTAGATCTCCACTAGAAAATTTTCACAAGAGATTCAATCGAACAAGTCCAAAAATTAACCAACGAAGTAAACGCAAGCGTTTCATACCACTTGTTTTACTAAGCCGTTTAATTTGATTTCTCAATGAGGTAAAGGTTTGTATATACTAATAGATTGGAAAACGGTTTAAGAAACGAGCTTTGTAATTAAAATAGTGTCAAAATCGTTTTGAAGAAAGAGTTTTGATATTTACTACTAGTATAGAAAACCTTTTTATTTTAAAGTGACAAATCATAGAAATGATTGTAGAAACAATCAATCATAAAAATTCATATTCGAAGACGTGAATAAAATCCAAAGAAATCGATGCCAAATCCATCAAAATGAATATTCCCAAAAATCCAAAGAAAGAAGTTATCAAAGTCGATAATAAGTGATAACAACTAACCGTATCAACAAAAATCGATAAACATTGGAAATCAACTCAAAACAGCCCAATATAGGCAAAATGAACAGTTCCAGACATCTGGGGGTTTGATCTAGACGTCTGGCTCTGTTTTCTGGTCCAAAATAGGCAAAATAGCACATTTCAGACGTCTGAAATTCCAACCAGACGTCTGCCTACGTCTTGTTGGATTTCCAGACGTTTGGATTTTTCCTCTGCCTCTTTGCGTTTTCCAGGGACGAATTCCAGACGTCTGGACTTCCAATCCAGACGTCTGGATTTCATTTCAGACGTCTGAAATTAGTTTCAGACGTCTGAAATTGCCTGCTAGGCAAAAAAAACAGCCTAGCTCAAAAAAGGCAAATCCAAACAAAAAGCGATCGAACGAGCGATGGATGCTAGGGATTTATGCCAATCGACAACCCAGCACTATAGGCTCTTCGATACACCACCAAAACATGTCAAAACATCCAAGATAGGATTTTTAAAGATTTTGACTTCAAAACACCAAAATTGGAAAATTCATCAAATTAACTCAAATCAAAAGCAAATGAATATGCACAAGTGTTAGTAATTCATACCCAACAACAAAGATATCTATAGACATAGATGTGAGTTAAAGAACTCACCTTTAACCCAAAAACAAAGAAGAAGGAGCTCAATTACAAGGAGAAGACCAACCAATCTCCACTTCAACCCAACAAGCTTCAATCTAAGATCAAAACAATTATTTCCTAAGTTTAAGTTTAGGAATTTCTGAAACTAAAGAGAAAAAGAGTTGGAGAAGATGAAGAGGAGGCTTACCAATAGCTTCTCTTTGATTTTGGAGCAAGAATTCAAGTTTGAAAGAAGAAACTAGGGCTTGGAATTTCTAATTCCCTTTCCTTTCCACCATTTTCAGTTTTAGCTTGAGTTTGAGGAGTGGGAATGAGTGAATGGAGAGGAGAGGGTTGAGTTAGGGTATTAATTTAGCTAGTGGGCTGAATTCAAACCCAAAACCCAAATAGAAAAAGTAGCCAAATTCGATTAACTCCAAACATATCGAAGTTTATACTTAAAATAGTCGCAAATGTCATTTTGAACTCAATGAGGTTGGTCTCGAGTCCTAATTCGACTGTTTGCAAAAAGTAGCTTTTCGGACTAAAATCCGACTAACGATGAAATATTTAAATAAAATATTTAAATATACAGTCGATAAATATGCGGGTTGTTACAGACTCCCCTCCTTAAAGAAATTGCGTCCTCGAAATCTTAAGAAGAAAATAAATAGTAACAACCATATAGGCATATCAACACAAAAGAAAATTTAAAATAAGAAGTTCACCATAAAGAGCACGAAAGAGTAAGTCTGAACGTGTTCGCTCGATGAATTCTCTGGATTCCCAAGAGAAATCCTTAGGATTAAGAACCATCGGACTTTCACAAAAAGAACATCTTTATTTCGAAGGCACTCAACCCCCGAAGAAATGATGCGAATAGAATGTTGCACAAAAGTCAAATCTGGTGAAACTTCAATCCCTACTATAACACAAGGCTCAAAAAATCAGAAACCTAAAATCATTTCCATAGTTAAAAGACGTGGAAAACGTCAAGAATAGTAGAAAATTGAGCCGGTGCAACGGCGTAGTACAAAAACGGTACGCCCGAGAAGCTAGAAACTCGAATAATTTGGAACAACGGCGTAGTACAATAACGGTACGCCAGATGAACCAAAGCTCAAATAATTTGGAACACCGACGTAGTACAAAAACGGTAGGTCCAATGAACCAAACACCTTAAAAGAACATCGGACGCTAGTTCATAAAAGAAATGAGACGAAGCTCAACAAAACAAAGTACATCGAAACGTCCGATGAACTTGGTAAAAAGATCATAAGATACAAGGAACTCGAGCCAATGAGGTTGATGCAAATTAAGTTCCTTATGAGAAATAAATATTCCAAAGATTTATGATCGAGGTGGAGAACAAATTTCACCGCCAAAAACAATGATGCCAAACTTTAAAAGTGAAATCAAAAGTTGCGAGCACTAGATCATGAGTGGCATACCTAGTCTCGATAGGCTTTAATGGTTTAGATACATAAGTGATAGCACGTTCTCTTTTGCAAGGGAACGACATCTAAACCAATATGATTAGCATTGGTACAAAAGATAAAGTCTTGGTTCCTTTCGGGAATCACAAGAATAAGAGTATCGGAAAAGAATTCTTTCAAATAATCTTCTTTCTCGAAAAGCTAAAATTTTCTAAAATTACAATTATCTTTATTTAACAATCTTTCTAGAAATTTTTTACTTTTTATAAGTCAATTTATTGTGTCAAATTGTCTCATCAAAGCGTTTAGGAGATTCCTATCGATAACGTTGATCAGGCGCATCGACCAGAATTCTTAAAGCACTCAATGGGCAATACAATCACAAAATCATAATCCATATGATAAAAATATCTCTTAGAAGTTTTAAGAATATTCTTTGCTCATTGAAGAACAAAATCCAATTATACTTATAAATAAATCTTATGAAAAAGATTTGAAAAATTTTAAATTGCTATTTCCATCCAAAATCAATAGATACAAAAATGAAGTCATCGAGATACTCATAGAATACTCGATTTATAAAATGGATGAAATAAGCTGGACAACCTGAATGACATAATAAGTCATTCATAAGAATCATAACGAGTACGGAATGCGGTAAGTTGAAGGCTAACTTCCGCAACTCGTATCAAATGAAAACTGTGGCAAGGTCGACCTAAAAAGACCTTAACACCACTCAAAAGATTTCTTAGGCGATAATCCTAAGACAAGCTCAAAAATATCGGAAATTCTCAAACTACATGAATGAGAGAAATAATACTTTCCTCATCATGAGGGCTTAAAGAATAAAATGATGCCATCCAATTGGAATCAAAATCACAAAGAAAAATAGAAATCTGCTTAACAGATTGAAAATGTCGAAGATGAATAGTCCACTCGGGACATAGGATATGGTTTCACAATGATTAAGCCAATCCTTTCACACAAAAAAATCAATTCTGAGGCCTAAGTAAAAATCGGCTCGGAAAGAAAAATCACATAAAACAATTTCAACATCAATAAAAAGCAAATTGAGTTTTGCGGATCCACCAACCGGATTCGCAATTCTCAGTGAAGTCATCAAACCCAGAAATGTTTAAAGAAAAAGAATCACAAGTTCCTTTGATATAAAAAATATGAGACGAAACCCATATCAAAAAGAACTCGAATAAGATAATCACAAAATAAATGTTATCAAGGATAGAATAGATACCTTGACCAAGAGAAGTGCTAGTAGAGGCTTGCACAACCTTTAGCTTTCCCTCCTTCTTGCTAGAAGTATGGGACACGCAGATATATGATGACTCAAACTTTTGCAATAGCGACAATAGAGGGGTTGCAGACACTCCTTTGCATAGTGGTCCATAGAATCACAATTGTAGCATCGTCCACGACTAGTGGTAGGAGTCTTTGCTACAGAAGTTTCTTGTTTCCCTTTCTTGTCGGGATTGGGGCCTTTAAACTTAATAGGCCTCTTCATGTTATTGTTGAAGTTCTGTTTGGCACCCACAACTTCAACATTACTTTCATTATCGGCCTCTTCAAGACGAAGAGCGATATCAATAAGCTGATCGAAAGAAACTTCCAATTTCAGAAGTAATGGCTTCTTGAGATTCTTGTTCAAGCCATAAAAAAATCTCTGATTTTTCTTCAATGGGGTATTAATGTATTCAACCCCGTATTTAGAAAGAGATTCGAAAGATGCGACGTAGTCCGTCACAGAAGATTCACCTTGAACAAGGTCGATAAAACGCCGGGCCAAAGTTACTTTTTCAGCCTCCGGCACAAATTTCAATTCGAATCTTTCCCGGAATTGCTCCCAAGTGAGATCCGCTTCAACGATTTCAGAAATAAGAAGCTCATACCAATCCAATGCTCTTTCTTGGAGCATGCTAGAAGCCACTTGGACTCGGTGGAGATCAACAAGATTCATGCGAGAAAAGATTCGGTCGCATGATCTAAGCCAAGCTTGGATTTCAATGACACTCTCGGATCCCCGGAATGGCCTTCCACCCAAATCGGTATAATATCTACACAAACGTGCAAAACTGGATCTAGGATGAGTAGGCTCTAGAATGGGTCCGATAGCTTGAGCATTCTTAACAAGATAAAAAAGCTGCTGGGCAGACATAAATACTCCCTCCTGAGGAGTAGCACTGGATTGACCGGCGCTGGGACGGCCAGGTCTAACCATTTCTTTTCTTTAAGAAAGAAAGAAAAGAGAAAAAGGTTAATCTCAGAATGAATATCAAACAAACTTGATTGATAAAACAAGGAATCATAAAATGAAATAGGATAGAACGATACGAAGACCCGAATCAAATCCTATGGCACGATTCCTAAGAAAGACTTAGGACAATGATCCTTGCTAGATTATTCTACATTGTTCCGAAGTTTGGCTCTGATACCAAGCTGTGATGCCCCACCTCTATACCCACGCTAGCCAAGGACACTACGGGGTAATGCCGTCAACTAGCATGGAGAATAAGGCTGTTGAGGAGCGACTATCTGTATAATTGCTTTGTGCGAGTACCGATATGCCAGATAAAAATATAACTTTTCATCTCAAGAGGAAATCCGACATACCAATACAAACTCAAAGCTACTACACAGTGGCTATATGGACTTCGGAGACAAATATAGAAATAAACATAACATAAATCAGTCATAGACAATTCATATCACAAAGGCGGAAATAGATATGAATATAACACATGAAAGTGTACATCAGAGTAGTGGTCAAATTAGATCCACAATAACACAAAAGAAAAGATACAAGTGCTAGACAACAGAATATGTATACATCAATGAGTCAATAGATCGAATGTATACAACCAAAAACTACAATGCTAGAGTAGTTAGCCAAAAGTCAGAAGATGGTTTCAGATAGGAGGTCAAGCAGAAGCACCTGTAAAATCTCAGTCTGACCCGAGTATTATTTAAGAAGAAAATAATAAACGGATCAGTCTAGCTATAATTATCAGATAAAATGAGATATAAGAAGAGATATAATAATAAAACGTATGATAACCAAAAATGTCATACTACGTCAAGTATACATCAGAAAACCCACAAAAGTCATACAATATCTCAATAATCTCAAAACACAGAAAAGAACATCATATTCTTAATTTAATTCACCAAGCCACAAAAATGACATACATATCAATGCCAATGGTAAAAGCTGGTGAAACATAAATTCCAGAAATCAACAATTAGAAATCTAGAAATCACAAGAAAGAGGATGGCCAATCCCATAAACTGAACATCGACGCACCTAGAAAGATTCGCCCCATGTAAAGTCTAGCATCGATACACCTAGAAAGATGCACCCCATGTAAAGTCGAACATCGACGCACCTAGAAAGATACGCCCCATGCTCTAGCATCGACGCACCTAGAAAGATACGCCCCATGCATAAATAAACATCGACGCACCTAGAAAGATACGCCCCATGTAATGTCTAACATCGATGCATCTAGAAAGATACACCCCATGCAAAGTCGAACATTGACGCACCTAGAAAGATACGACCCATGCATAGACGAACATCAACGCACCTAAATAGATACGCCCCATGCCTCGACTTATTGAGCCGATTGCTCCACGAAGTAAATAAACATCGATGCACCTAAATAGGTACGACCCATACGAGAAGTGAGACGAAGCTCAATAAAACGAGGAACAGTCCTCCACGTGGACAAAGAGACATCGCACATTGCTAGTCTAAACCGTAAAATGATCATCATCGATCATCAGGAAGTGTCAATTACACTAAGCTAGTAAATATATGAGTTTAGCTTCATGTCCCATAACCACTTGCTTAACTTAAATATTTACGAACAAATTGTAGATCTCCACTAGAAAATTATCACAAGAGATTCAATCGAACAAGTCCAAAAATTAACCAACGAAGTAAACGCAAGCGTTTCATACCACTTGTTTTACTAAGCCGTTTAATTTGATTTCTCAATGAGGTAAAGGTTTGTATATACTAATAGATTGGAAAACGGTTTAAGAAACGAGCTTTGTAATTAAAATAGTGTCAAAATCGTTTTGAAGAAAGAGTTTTGATATTTACTACTAGTATAGAAAACCTTTTTATTTTAAAGTGACAAATCATAGAAATGATTGTAGAAACAATCAATCATAAAAATTCATATTCGAAGACGTGAATAAAATCCAAAGAAATCGATGCCAAATCCATCAAAATGAATATTCCCAAAAATCCAAAGAAAGAAGTTATCAAAGTCGATAATAAGTGATAACAACTAACCGTATCAACAAAAATCGATAAACATTGGAAATCAACTCAAAACAGCCCAATATAGGCAAAATGAACAGTTCCAGACATCTGGGGGTTTGATCTAGACGTCTGGCTCTGTTTTCTGGTCCAAAATAGGCAAAATAGCACATTTCAGACGTCTGAAATTCCAACCAGACGTCTGCCTACGTCTTGTTGGATTTCCAGACGTTTGGATTTTTCCTCTGCCTCTTTGCGTTTTCCAGGGACGAATTCCAGACGTCTGGACTTCCAATCCAGACGTCTGGATTTCATTTCAGACGTCTGAAATTAGTTTCAGACGTCTGAAATTGCCTGCTAGGCAAAAAAAAACAGCCTAGCTCAAAAAAGGCAAATCCAAACAAAATGCGATCGAACGAGCGATGGATGCTAGGGATTTATGCCAATCGACAACCCAGCACTATAGGCTCTTCGATACACCACCAAAACATGTCAAAACATCCAAGATAGGATTTTTAAAGATTTTGACTTCAAAACACCAAAATTGGAAAATTCATCAAATTAACTCAAATCAAAAGCAAATGAATATGCACAAGTGTTAGAAATTCATACCCAACAACAAAGATATCTATAGACATAGATGTGAGTTAAAGAACTCACCTTTAACCCAAAAACAAAGAAGAAGGAGCTCAATTACAAGGAGAAGACCAACCAATCTCCACTTCAACCCAACAAGCTTCAATCTAAGATCAAAACAATTATTTCCTAAGTTTAAGTTTAGGAATTTCTGAAACTAAAGAGAGAAAGAGTTGGAGAAGATGAAGAGGAGGCTTACCAATAGCTTCTCTTTGATTTTGGAGCAAGAATTCAAGTTTGAAAGAAGAAACTAGGGCTTGGAATTTCTAATTCCCTTTCCTTTCCACCATTTTCAGTTTTAGCTTGAGTTTGAGGAGTGGGAATGAGTGAATGGAGAGGAGAGGGCTGAGTTAGGGTATTAAGTTAGCTAGTGGGCTGAATCCAAACCCAAAACCCAAATAGAAAAAGTAGCCAAATTCGATTAACTCCAAACATATCGAAGTTTATACTTAAAAAGGTCGCAAACGTCATTTTGAACTCAATGGGGGTGGTCTCGAGTCCTAATTCGACTGTTTGCAAAAAGTAGCTTTTCGCACTAAAATCCGACTAACGGTGAAATATTTAAATAAAATATTTAAATATACACTCGATAAATATGCGGGTTGTTACAACATCATATCCTAAATAGCGGGTAAACTACATTCATTTGCAATCCATGAAGTTATACTAGTACAAGAAGAAAATAAATCAAATAAGGTGTCTAGTTCTTTTAATTGCATGGAAACACAAAATAACGCCCTTGGTTGTGGGTATGTAATAACCCGTAATTTAACCAATATAAATAAAATATTTAATTAAATTTAAATATTTAAAATTGGGATTATATATCACAAATAATTATGTTTTGAACAATAATTTATAATGATAAATTTGTTTTGGAAATATATTAATAAAATTAGAAATTTTGGATTTCATCGGTAAAAGTGACAAAAGCCAGTTTTCGATAAAATTGAGTTTTCTCGATTTCAATGGCTACAAATATGGATATATATACTTATTTCATTATTTAATCAAGAATAAGTAATAAAATAATTTTTTATTATTTTTGGGAAAAAAATGTTTTTATGACATCATCGATGATGTTGTTATTTTTATATATTTTCTAGAATTTGTATTTTGAGTTTAAATATTCAAATAAGTATTTTAAATGATAAATACGTCATGTTAATTATTTATATGGTAATTATAATTGATTTATAATAGCTTTATAAACGTATATACTTGTTTTATAAAGATAACAAATATTCGTTACACTTTACCGGTTTAACGGCAGGAGTTTGTAACACTTGTTTAATATTAATTCATATGGTTTTACAATTCAAGTGAGATCATTTTAATTTATTTAAAATGATAAGAAAATATTTTTAAGGTTTGTTTACAAATATATATAGTTTAACTAAGATATAAAAATATGATCTAAAATCGGATTCTGAAGTCTCAACGGTTTGTTGAATAGAAATTGTTTTGAGTCGTTGCAACATGGTTAGTCAAATATCACATATATGTGCATATATACATGCACATACACATGTGTATACATAGGAAATTATCATGTACATTTACATAAGTAAAAACATAAATATCATGATATTTTAAGAGAAAATCAAACCAAATCATGATAAATCTTCTCCAAAACCAAAGCAAGAAACTTAGCCCTTCCTTGCAACACCTTCATAGCTAAGAAAATAAGACAAAAGGTGAATTGAAAGTGAGGAGATGAGGGGTATACTCGACCGAATGTGGAGGTGAGTGGGGGGTGGCACATGGGTGATGTAGGGAGCACATGGGTGTGTTGGAAGATATTTTACTTCTATACCTATAAATAGCAAGGCAAATTCTTCATTCTTCTTCACAAAATTCTGTACCTCTTATTCTTTCCTAAGCTATGTTAATGCCTTCTTCACAAAAGGAAGTTATGGAAAAATTTATAGCCAAAAGAAAATAAAATTATGTACACATATATACAAGGTCGAATCACCTCAAAACATTAGCTAATCACCTCCCTACCCTTTCATATACACACGGCTGCCACCTCAAGAGCATTAAGGCTAAACACCAGCTTCAACAAGGGGAGGCCGAGCATTCAAGGAAGAAAGGAGGGAGTTCGAGGAGCTCTAGAGTGAAAATAGTGGAGAGAAGTTGTAACAACCCGCGCTTTACGGTAATTAAATAATGTGAATTTAATTAATAAATTTGAAAACAGTGGAAAAAAATGAGTTTTTGTAAATTTTGGAATTTGGTCACGAAAATTGTACCATTGTTTTCATGGCGATTTTCTAATCAATTTCATATATAATGTTTTTCGATCGAAGTTCAAGCGGTGAACTTATTACCAATTGAAGTTTTAGAGTCGGAAACAATTGTATATTTAAACATGGAATAAATTAATTATCAACATTCAAATTCAAACTACAGAATATTTATATCATAGGTAACAAATTAATTAGAAATTGTAACAAAAGAAATAAATTAAGGGAATCGGATATAAGAGGAAAGAAATACTATGCAAATAAATATAACTTTACAAAATAGAGAGAAATAAAAAGTAGCAAACAAAAATGCACTATGTGAGTCGACCTCCCCATTCATAGGTCGACCGTGCCCATAGGCGGTCAACCCCCACGTATATTGTAGCGACAATGAATTTCAGGCCATGTGGCCCAAACTTGATAAGATTCAATCTGATGGTTAGCGCTATTTTGAACCTCTATAAATTAGCATCTAATGAGCGTTAAAGCTCTACCATTCTTCTTTCTCCTCCAAAAATTTCAAAACACAGAAATGAATAAATCTAGAATGCATGGATTTAAATTAGAGGAGAATAGAAAAGAATAGGGAATTAGGAATTGGTTCAAATCAGAAAGCTACATCAAAAAGGTAAACCCCTAGACCTGGTTTAATTCATTAATCTAGATCCAAATCTCTCTTCTCCTCAATCAAATCTAATAAATCTGTATAAATGTTATTTGTAAATCCGAATAGGGAATTACAAAGAGGGTGGTTACAAATAATATGAACAGACCTGGATTAAATACTAGAGATTTGAAAAGCTAAGCAAGGTGAGTGGGAATATTATATATTTTTATATAATATTGTAATATATCATTGTGAATCCATTCAATTTTTTAAATTCAGCGAATGAAAAATATGATAGGGCCGTGGAATTAGAATTATAATTTTAATTTCAAAGTACGACGAATGAAAAATATGGTAGGGCCGCTGAATTAGAATTACAATTATGAAAATGTTACCTATAGGGAATAAATGTAAAGGCAATTTACATGTTTATTTTACGCCTGATTATTTACCTTAAATTTGAATAAAATGAGAAATATCATTCTTTAAATTTAAAGTAAGAAATAAGTTTTATTTCATCCCTTTGAATTTGTAGATATTTTAGTTTATTGGAATGAATGTTGAAGCAAGTGGATTTCCATATTTTATCAAGTCAAATCCTCTAAGAATGTGACGTTTGGAATTATAAGTGATAAATATATATCCTTAAAAGAAAGAGATTTTCAAAGTATGGGTAATTACCATATTTTGTACTATTTATTTCGATATATAAAAAGAGAATTCTTGTAATTACAAACATCGCATAAAGCACCTCTTTTGGATAAGATATGTAAATAGGATATGTAACAATTAGGGGCTAAAGCCAAGTTCCAGTTTATTATAATGTGGTAAGTTCCAAGAGTGAAATGATAAGAAAAGAATGAATTAAAATGGGGGTTAATAAAAATGGGTATTGGCGTAATGGAAAATGCGGAAAACATAGGCAAGGAAAAAAATGAAATAAAAGAGAAAATGTCAACGTTATGGATAACCAATGAATAGGAAGCGGTGAATAAAATTGGTTAGAGTATAAGATAAACGCATAGTGAAAATGAAGACTCGGGGTCTGATAAAAGATAAAGAGGCGGAAAATAAAATGTAAGGAAAAGAATAAATATACATAAAAGTAGAACTTGTGTATGCAGCCTCCTATTTGCGTTTATGGTGAATATTGTGGATAGCCCATCCTAACGATGATTAGGCAGGTATCATCGGAGCTAGAAATAAGAGGCTATGTAATAGAATGTAATGGTGGGGCTCGTCCTAAAGACGATCAAGTAGTTATCGTCAGAGTAGGAAATAAGTGGCCATAAAATTAAAGGCAAGACTAGGAGAAGTCTGGTCCAGGCGATGATCAGATAGGTATCATCGGAGTAGGCAATAAGAGGCTCTAGTTCTCATGGTGATGAAAGTTATGCATATTTAACTGTAGGAACTATGGAAAATATATGTTCACGTGTAGTGCGATACCCCCTCGGGATAGAATAGGTCCGCTTCAGGTTAAATGGAAAGGGGTGGGGCACTACCTTGATTGCACTAGGCAGTCTAAATGGATTGTGTGTAGCTAGTTCCTTGCACTAGTTCTTATAATGTCCAATTTGATCACAGTTGAAGCATTTGATATTCTTCTTCCCGATCACTTTCTTTCCATCTCCTGAACGACATTCATTAGCGAAATGCCCTTTCTTATCGCACTTGTAGCATATAACTTCTATCTTTCCTTTCTTGGAAGCTCCACCCTTTTGATCTCCCTTCTTGTGGAAAAACTTCCTCTTTCGGTTCTGCCCACCTTGAGTTTCCACTACTTTGTTACCTTTAAAGAAATCGAGCATCTCCATTTTCCTCAAAGCCATCTCGACAACTACAGCGCACGGATCCCTAGTATGTGGTAAAGTTGATTTAGCAAGCCCAGGTCTCAATCGACGGATGAACTTCTCATCCTTTTGATAACTGTATCAATCGTAGCATATATGTATCTCGATAATTCCTCTAACCTGGTAGCATACTCAAGCACTGTCATGTCTCCCTGCACCAACTCAGAAAACTTCCTGAGCAGAGTTGACTTGGCGATCTCTGACATGAATCTTTCCTCAAACCTCCTTCTGAGTTCCGCCCAAGTCATAGCCTCTTCAGCTACTCCTATGGTAATACTATTCCACCGGTACAGTGACACTCCTTGCAACTGTCTAGATGATAATCTCTTTTTTTGCTCATCATTAAGTCCTAAATCAAAAAAATCCTTTTGCAATGAAGCAACTAATTCTCCACTTTAATTGCGTCCTTCGTCCCGATAAACAGCTTTCCTCTAAGCCTAGCATAATCTCTGCTCAATACAACATAGTTATTGACCACCGGAGCTTCCTGATTTCCTTCTCCAACATTTCCTTCAACTAATCCAGTAGCAACTCCAGCTTGCATCATGTTGACGAAGAACTGATACATAGCTCCCATATCATCTTGCGATGCTCCAGCACCCACATTCGCACCTTGTGCCCGACTTAGATTCTTCTAGTGTTTGGTCTGGAATTTCCATTGGTTGTGGTGCTTCCTCCACCAAGGTTAACTCTTCCATTCCTAGCATCCATATCTTACTTCCTTTAAAATCTGCATTCGAGTCTTTGTAAGACACAGAAGAATCCCTAAGAGAGATAGGAGAATAGAGATAAAGCATATACTTATATATAGCAAATACAAGTACGTTACTATAATGTTATCCAATACCCCCAATCTTTTCTCTAATTCATTGGGACTATGTTTTCAAAAATCATTTTAAGTTTAAAATTTCTTTTAAGTTTTCATAAACCTATGCTTTGATAATAAGTTGTAACATCCTCTATCTCGAAGCCTAGAGGTAAGTGCTACAGATGTTGTAGTCATCTATAGTATTTAACTTTCGATGATGAAATACGCTAGTGTTAATGGTATCCACAATATCATAAGCACATGAACATTAAATAAAATTAACTCAGATTTCAAAATAGCTTTTATCATTACATTTATAATCAATATTTCATATTCAATTACATAATCCCAAAACAATTCCTTGATTTTTTTAATCAAATATAATTATTACAAATTACGCCAAGAGCGATATATGAAGATGTTATTTCAGTTATAGGGGTCATGGAAAATTCGAACCTGATTGATTCATCTAAAGCAAAGTCTGGAAGGGAAGTTGTTGCTGAGGATGTTATTTCAGGCATCACATCAGAAGTTAGTAAAGAGACTGGAACTGTTTGTGTATCCAACAATGCAAATTGTCTAGAGTTTAAGAGTTTGGAGAGCTGTAGTCCTTTTCCATTTTCCACATCATCGCAGAGAAGAAAGCGCATGAAGACAGTAGTGACTAGTGGACGTGTTCGTCGAAGTACTAGGATTCGTAATCATCAGATTTCATCTTTGGGTGAGTTACCTGGAACGAGTGCCATAAGTGGTACTATGATTCCAGGCTCAGCTACGAGTTCTTTTTTGGGTAGTACGTACTCTACTTATGCATTAGGCAGTCTCTCATCTGCTGAGTTTAGTCAGCTAGCCTGTGACACTTCTTTTATCTTTTCTGATGTGGAGATAGATAGGGAGTATATTAGATGTAAGGAATTAGAGAGGGCTAATACAGTTAGTTTATGAGGATCATTAGTTGGAACATTAGAGGTTTGAATGACTTGAATAAGTGCGATAAGATTAGAGCGTTCTTTAAAGACTATTCTATTGATATAGCTTTACTTCAAGAAAAAAAATTAACTGTCCTGACAATCGTTTCTTTAGAAGGTTAGGCGGGTATCATTTTAGAAAATGGGTTTTTTTACCTTCTGTGGGCACTTCAGGGGGTTTAATGATAGGGTGGCGTGATAATTTTTTTAAGTTGCTTCAATGCATTACTTCTATTCATATTTTTCTTATTAATCTTTCTGATAACTCTTTTTTAAATATTTCTAATGTATATGGGCCTAATTCTAAAATTAATAGGAGAATTTTATGGGATGAATGTTTAGAATTTAGAGCTTTAGCTCCGGGTCCTTGGATTTTGGGGGGTGATTTCAATGTTACATGCTTCATAGGAGAGCGGTCTCCTAGGGAAGGGGATTACTCTGCTATGGAGGAATTCAATCAATTTATTGTTAATTCTAATTTGATTGAGATCCCCCTTTCGAATAGAGAGTTTACGTGGAGTAATGCTAGGGAGTCTCCTTCTATGGCTCTCCTTGATAGATTTTTTGTTAGCGATGAGATTGGAGACAAATTCCCAATCTGTAGAGTCACTGGTTTACCTTATACATACTCCGATCATTGTCCAATTATACTTACTTGTGAAAACCATAGAGTAATTATTAACAATTTTATATTTGAGAAGATGTGGCTTTTGGAATCTAGCTTTATGAACCTTGTTAAAGGTAAATGGGTTTCTTTGAGTTTCCATAATATCAAAAATAAGGAAAATTCTACAAAAGCTTTTGTTTCTAAACTTAGGGAGCTTAGGATTTTTCTTAAAAACTGGAACAAACATGTTTTTGGCAATCTAAAAATTAAAAAAGATAATATTCTTAATGAAATGCTTAAAATAAATAAGATAGAAGAATCTAGATCTCTAAATATAGGTGAACGTAATGTTCTTGCTAATTTAAAAAATGAATTAAATTATATTTTTGAAAAGGAGGAGGTTATGTGGAAACAACGATCCAGAATTCAATGGATCAACGAAGGTGATAATAATACCAAATTTTTTCATAATATAGCTAATGGTAGAAAATGTGGTAATACAATTAACTCTATATTTGTTAACAATATTGAGTTAGTTGATCAAAGAGACCTTGAAAAGGCTTTTACTGATTATTATAAGGATATTTTTGGTTCAAAATCAAACATAGAATCAATATTAGATGGATAGATCTGTATCCATCTGATTCTATTATTGATTTATCCGAGTTAGATAATCCTTTTACTAAAGAAGAAATTAGAAAAGCAATTAATGACATGCCAAGTGATAAATCCCTGGGACCTGACGGGTTTCCTATTTTATTTTATAATACTTTTTGGGATGTGTTAAAATTTGACTTAGTTAATATGTTTAATGATTTTTTCAATGGTAATTTGCAATTAGGGAGATTTAACTTCGCAAATGTTATTTTATTACACAAAAAAGTTGGAGCTAAAAATTTAAAAGATTTTAGACCTATTTCTTTGATTAACTGTTCAGTTAAAATCATTTCTAAAGTTCTAGCTAATAGACTTAGTAAAAGAATGAACGAATTAATCGATTGTTCACAATTAGCTTTTATTAAAGGGAGGAATATCACTGATGGAGTGGCAGTTGTTCAAGAATATATTAATTACTGTTGTAAGAATAACATAACTTGTGCGATTTTAAATCTTGATTTTGCTAAAGCTTTTGATTCAGTAGATTGGGATTTTCTTGTAGATATTTTTCATGGTAGAGGTTTTAGTCATAGATGGATCTATTGGATTTTGACTTTGCTTAGAACTAGAAACTCTAGTATCATGGTTAACGGTATATTAGGTAATAGAATTAAATCTAAGAGAGGTTTAAGGTAAGGGGATCCCTTATCGCCATTATTATTTAACTTAGCTGCTGATGTTTTTGCTAAAATTATTAAAAGAACTGTGGATAATGGAACTCTTGGACATGTAGGCAATGAAATTTCGCGTAATGGTTTATCGGTTCTTCAATTTGCTGATGATACCTTACTTTTTTCTTCTCATCTTCCTAGACACATCATTACCCTTAAGTTTATCCTTTACAGTTTTGAACTTTTATCTGGCTTAAGAATAAATTTTGACAAAAGTTCCGTGTTAGTTTTAAATGATTTTGATAAAGTTGAAAACTTAGTTGCTAATACTCTTAATTGCAAAACTATGAACTTTCCTTTTGATTACGTTGGATTTGTGATTAGACCCATCAAACTCAAACATGACGACTGGATTATTATCATTGATAAAATTAAAAATAAGATTTCTAACTGGAATGAAAGATTTCTATCCAGAGCAGGTAGACTTGTTTTAATAAATTCGGTTTTATCAGCTCTTCCGATTTATTGGATGTCCTTGCATTTGTTCCCGAATTGGGTTATTGATAAAATTGATAAGATTAGAAGAGATTTCTTATGGAGTGGAGAAAAATCTAATAATAATATTAAATGTCTAGTAAATTGGGAAACCGTCTATAAGGCCAAAAAGGAAGGTGGATTAGGTGTTATTAATTTGCGGAATATGAATTTGTCTCTGTTAGGTAAATGGCTTTGGAAGTTTAAAGATATAAATGATAACGCTATTTGGAAAGAGATCATTTCTAAATATTACTATAATGTAAATAGCAATTTATATCAAATTGCTTCTCCAGCCACTCAAAATATATCTAACTTTTGGAAAAACATTTTAAAATGTAATGAGATATTTAATTTAGGAATAAATACAATTGTTCACTCTGGTAATCGTACTTCGTTTTGGCATGACCGTTGGATTTCAGTCTTGCCTCTTAAGATTGAATTTAAGGATCTGTATGAAATTTGTAACTTTAAGTATGCTTTAATCAATGAAGTTTATTCTCCAGATAATGACCCTCCTTGGAATTTCAGTTTTAACAGAATTTTAGTTGATTCAACGTTTAGACAACTTACTTTGCTTTATGCCAGATTAAATCTTTATAATATTGATAATGATAATGATTTTATTAGTTGGGAATGGGATAAAAGTAAGAAATATACTTCTAATTCTTTCTATAGATTCATTAATTTTTTGGGTACAATAAATAACTCATTTAAATATTTGTGGAAATCTAATGCTCCGCCCAAATCTAAAATTCACATGTGGTTAATTCTTCATGGAAAACTTAATACAATCGAATTTTTAAAGAGAAAAAATATTCAAAATGATAATAAATGTTATTTTTGTAATCTGTATCTTGAGGACATTAATCATATATACTATAATTGTATAGATTCTAATTACATTCTAATTAATAATCTTAAATTTTTTTAACTATAATATAACAACTAAAATTTTGGATTGTGGTTTTTATTGGAATAATTATAGATTCAAGTACAAAAAGAATATTAGATTTTTACTAAACACTTTATTCATTATTATTAGTTGGTTTATTTGGTTTGAAAAAAATCAAAGAATTTTTAATAATAATAATTATCATTTTAACAAATTGATTTTTACAATTTCTTCTTTTTGTTTTAATTGGATCTCTAATCCCAAATATAAATTAGCTAAAAATATCCTTTTCAAAAGGTATCTTAATAAGGTTAATCAAAATATTAAATTTTTTAAACACAACAATAATTTTTTTAACATTAATAATATTATTATTATTATTTTTTCTAATTTAGATGTTGATCTCACTTCTAATCATAACTTACTTATGATTAAAGGTTCTTAAGATAGAACTGTCTTAATATTTGTTCTAGTCTCTGTTTGGTATTGGTTTTTAGGTATTTTATTTACACTGTTATTGTCCTGCTAGTTTTATTTAGGTTTTTATTTCCTTCCTTATTAATACATATATATGTATATTTATATATAAATATACATATATATGTATCTTGTCTAATTTTTTTCTTTAGTCTTTTTTCAGTTACAGGTATGGGGTTTAGGATTTCAGGTTCACTATGCAGATTTTCATATCTTCATATTGCTGGACACCAGATGGTAGAGTGGTCACCAGAGCAGAGTATCTTCATCCAGGACTACTAGCAGTTTCTCCTCAGATTTAGGTTTTCCGCATTCTTCTTTTTGGAGTACTTTTTTCAGGAGGATATTTTCTACATTTAGTTGGTTGGAGCTCCCTCATTAGTTCGGGATGTCATCCAGTAGTTTTTGTATTTTCCTCTAGTCTTTTAGATACTTCTAACACCTTAATATCGGGCGGTGGCCATGCCAGAGCTCGATATTGGGGTGAGATGTGTTGTGGCCTTGTCGGAACTCATCTAGGAGTATCTGAGTTTTGATATTTATGTATTTGGATTTTGTTATCTGCCAGGCATGTTGGCAGCACTTTATATTCGTGATATATATATATATATATATATATTCGCATGTGTGCTCTCCACTATTCGTACTGGATCACACATTTTTCTCAAAAAAAAGAGCGACATATGAAGATGTCCCCTTGGATGATCAGAGTACTAGATAGATAGATATATCTATCATAAACACATCACAACAGAAATAACACTAAATAACTCCTACATAGCTTGCTTTGTTTCCTACGCGTCTTCGGAAGATTATTCGTCCAACCTACTAAACCTAAAAAATCCTTAACTCTCGATCTACTCAAATTTAATTTTGAGCACCTAAGAGTTTAAAGGGAAAACATAAACTTCGAGTCAGGCATAAAGCCTGGTGTGAATAATTCTATTACATCTCGGTTTATTGATATTGAGTGAGACCATGCCGCTTAGCAAAATAGGTTTCCCCTCACTAATATCCTCTTCAAATCATATCCTTCCCTGTTCTTCTAGTTGACTACGTTGTGGTGCCTTCTTTCCATTGCTTCAGAATGGTGTCCATGCAAGGTATTAATATTGCTCCCCCATTCATCTGCTTTATTTGGTCTCCCCCTTTCCTGGTGAGAGAAAGCCAACCCCAGCTAGATGGAATAGCATCAAACCGATTATAACAATAATAGCAATAACATATATGCATATAAATTAGGTAATCAATGGACTATTTGTCCGAATAATATAGTTTTATCAGACTAACTATTAACCACTTGCTGACTTGGACCTACTAGACATAATAAATATTCTAACTTCTGTTAGACACAATACTGGACGGTCTGTCCTTAACTTACTTCTGGGGTCAACTTACCTTAATGGTTTTATGGGCTCACCAATAACCCATCTCTACTCTGTGTATTCCTTTCTGTATGTAACATCATCTTAGTTTTACCTGTGACAAAGCCCTACACACTGGAATCTTGGACTTATATTAGCTAAGGGCTACTAGCTAAAGTATAGGGCGCGACCTCACACCAGTCCCATTTGGTTTTCTAATGTCCGAGTCACAAACTTAGGGCTAACCACACAGTTAAATTTTCCTTAAAAACATTTCTTTGCTAACTGATTTAACCCTTTTAAATCATACTTAAATAAAGAAAATATATCTTTTGCTTTGCTCAAAATACTTATGCCATGATATATGCTTTACGCAAAATAATGCTGATGGACTTCAAATCGATAGGGTTATTTATCCCTTTGAAACACCTTAGTACTTTAACCGTGAAAGCATTACGCCGAAAGGCCAAAATCTACCTTTTGAAATCATGACTTAAAGCCACAAACATCCTCTATCGAAATCATTAAAATATTCCTTTCAAAAGCATTGGTTCAAGTAAAGAAATATGGAAGCATCTTTGAAACCAATTAAAGGTATTCCTTTCAAAACCATAGTTTGAAAACAAAACAAAATACACAGCCCTTAAGGGGATTTATGCGAAATCTATTCTTTTGAAACACTTAGGGTGATGATGACATACTTCCACATGTATACTTGGGTTTAAACAAGCGGCTTCAACCATGTTAAGTGGCAAAGATGTATTTTGAATAAAAACTGCATTTTTGCTTATTAAAGAAAGTACTTTTCACCTACCATCAATATATGCCAAACTCTTATTGGCTTAGAAAACCTTTCCTTCTTTCTTTATTAGAATTACTGCCAATTTCTCATTGGAACATTTGAAAATAAATGAACACTTAAGCCCTTCTTCTTAATAAAACATTTAAGTCCTCTAACTTAAATAATTTATAAATCATAGTTATTTACTTAGGAAAAATCCCAAAAAATCATGATAATTCACATTTATTACATTTTCAAAATTGGTTGTATATTAAATGTAGAAGGTACCAATTAAAAATTATTGTTCATGCATATCATATGTGTTAACGGTAAAAAGTGAACGCTAACACCCAGTGTGTGTAATAGAATCGTGAAAGCACCACCCGTTGGTACGGGAACAGAATATGAGCTGAGAATAGCAGAAAAGCAGTAAATGAACAACAGATTTATAGTGGTTCGGCCCGTAATTGAGCTTACATCCACTTTATAGTCTTTTATTGCTGATTTGATTACAATTCAATACAATATCCCTCTAAATACAATACAATTTGATCATGAAATCATTCTTGACTACTAGCTCGATCTTTAATGATGAAACTCGACGAATCTGCGTTGGATGTTAGGAGCTCTTCTCGAAGATCGTTGTAGTGTCTCGAATGCTTGGAGATCTTTGATTGCTGAATGAGAGGAGGCTTCGACAGTGTCACGGCGCTTGAGTAATGAATGGCCAAAAGTCCCCTTCATGTTGGAAATGGTGGGGTATTTATAGGAGCTGATCTGGACTCAGGAATTTTCTCTAAGTATTTAAGTCGTCTGCCGACCTATGGTAGATCGGTGCCGAGTTAAGGAATAGGCTTAGGTCGGTGCCGAGTTAAGGAATAGGCTTAGGTCGGTGCCGAGTTAAGGAACAGGGTTAGGTCGGTGACGAGTTAAGGGATGGTTGTCTTTGACAAGTATTAAGTCGTAGCCGACTTATCAAACCTTAACTCGTAAGGCCTTAACTCGCAGCCTTCAAGTCATAAACCCACTAAGTCGTAACTCGTTAAACTTCTTAAGTCGGAGCATTTCATAACTCGGAATCTTCTTTAGGTCGTAACCTTTAGGTCGCAACATTACTAGGTCGCGGAGTCTTTAGGTCGCAAGCTTCCTTAGGTCGCGACTTCCCTTAGGTCGTGACATTCCTGTAGCCTTAGGTCGCTGGACAAGTTAAGTCGTTGAGTCCTAGGTTGTAGGCATCTTAGGTCGCAGACTCCTTAACTCGCAGGTACTTTAACGCGTACATTGTTAGGTCGTAAGGTTCTCTTGAGTCGTAAACCTGATGAGTCGTAAGCCTGATGAGTCGTACAGACCTGATGAGTCGCCAGTTCTCATGAGTCGTTGAACCTGATGAGTCGTAAGACCATGAGTCGTATACTCCATGACTCGTTGATCCTGATGAGTCGTAAGACCATGAGTTGTAGAAAGCTTGTCTCGTTGAGTCGTAGAAGAGTTAATCTTTATGAGTCGTAGCACGCTAAGTCGTAAGTCGTTAAACTTCTTAACTCGTAGGTCGTTGAGTCGGACCATTCCTTAGGTCGGAGCCTGTTGAGTCGTCAGTCGTCTAACTCTTAACTCGTTAAGTCTTGCACTCCCTTAACTCGTTAACTCTTGAGTCGCGTACTTCTTAAGTCGTGGAGAATTAAGGGTTAACATTTGCCCCTCGAAATACACGCCTAAGTTGTAGGTCGTGTGTTTCGACTTATCTTAATTCGTGTGGGCCGATTCCAATTCCTTCAACCTGGGGTATAAAATGCTTAGGTCGTTCCTCTTTTCTCCGTCTTCCTATTACTCGTTCTTTAAGCCGTATCTGCCATTAACGCAATTTCAAGCTTCCAAAGGCGATTTCGACCTGATTTATTTCCAGCCATTCCCAATTACACCGCGTAAGCATCTCTTCCCTTTTTCCAATCGCCGATCATTGCCGTCGACCTTCATCCATGATTTTTCCCTTTGGGCCTTGCGAATACTGTTATACAGGATATCCATGAACTTAAGGTGGCTCGGCATGACTTGCAACGATTTGCGATTTTCGGTGATTTAGAAATAGGGTTGATGGAGAGGCTAACTGGTTAATGGATTAACGGGTTGGAAAGTTAACGGGTTAGGAGGTAAATGGGTTAGGAATTGGATGGATAGATGGTTAACGAGTTAAAGATTTAGCGAGTCAGGAGTTGGATTGGTAATTTCGCGAGATCCAGCAGTTTTGATGTTATGACTTATGACTTACGACTTGAAGTCTCTTTTTATTCCTCACGACTTACGACTTAGAGAATAGTTGACCCTAGGTCGCAGGAGCCATTTGAGTCGTTCGTGACTTAGCACTTGTTCAGATTTTGCTTGAATGTGCGGTACGATTGGAGAGTTACGACTCAACTTGATTCATGGCATATCTTGTAGACCGTGCACGAGTTAGGACTTAGGAAAATCTGCCCTAAGTTAAGTCGTGACCGAGTTAGAACTTGAGCAAATTTTCCCACTGCCTTGAATGCTAAGACTTGAGTTGTTTGAACTTTGGACTCTTGAATTTTGTTGCACTCTTTTATAGATTGTTAATAACTCTGACTGCCTGTTACAACATGTACAAAAACTGGGACGAATATACTGCCACCGACTGCCCATATCGGATGACAGATTAGTTGATAAAGATTACAATTAAATGAACTGTATGAGTGAAATGCTACACAATAACCAACTCAAATGAAGTATTAAAGCAGAATCGTAATAATTAACTAGAACTGATTTGTCTGCATTAACACTGCACTTGAGCATTAACAAGTTTTGAAATCTCGTAATCGACTGATTGTCAGTTAGTTTAATTCCAGTTATACTTGCTTTTTCTTATTTTCATTAGTTTTGCACAGCACTTTACACTTTTAGGAAACGTGCACCTTCACTTTTGAACATTCGGCTGATTGTGTAGAATGACATCCCATCAAGAAGATTCGGAATCAGCTGGAGAAGCTTTTCCAATCGCTACTCCGTTGAATGATCCCCCAGAAAGGATTCCTACCACCCTGAGTCTTAAAGCCTTCCGCCAACTATGCACCCAGTTTGGCATCGCTGAATCTGACGCTTTGCTTCCTGGAGTAGATGACACTGCTGATAGGCCACCGCACGGCTTCATCGCAGTGAACCGCCAAATGTGCTTGAGTGGAGCGATTCCCCCGTTTAATGACTGTCTCCGAGAACTTCTTCTTCGATTATCTATCTCCCCTTTTCAACTTCATCCTAATGGCTACGCCATCCTGCTGGGACTGTGTGTGCTTTTTAGGAGAACGATGGACCGTTTCCCCAGTTTTGGAGAAATTTGCTTTCTATGCTCATTCACAAGGATCAAGGACCATCCCTCTATCACAGTTGTAAGGAGTGCCAGGAATCGCAAACTGATTATTGGTCTTCCTGAAAGCGTTCCTGGGTTTCTGAGCCAGTTTTTTCTTTGTTCGTTGTCCCCCGGGATTTTACGCCATTTGGAGAGTGGGAAGTACGATTATCTACCTTTTCCCCGTGCTTTTTCTAAATTCTTTGAAGTTCAAATTGTCAAGTGTTAACTTCTTTTTCTACCGTTTCAGCACTCCCTTCCCCCTCTAGGGAATCTCGTCACAAGACTACCTTTGAGAGGCTTATGGCCGTGCCGGTTGAGGAGAGGAGCGTTCAATTTCTATTGAGAGATGAGTTCCTTCACGAATTCGGACTCTTACATCCTTCCCGTTCCACTCAGCCACATGAAGTCCCTGATTCTTCGGCTGAGGAGTCAGATGCCCCTGCTTCTGCTAAAGAACCTTCACCGAAAGAATTTACCGTTGAGACTTCATTGGTGAAGTGTTCTACTCTTACCGACATTGCGGGGTCGTCCAGTAAGTTAGCACTTGCCCCGGTTATTGAAGAGGAGGAAAATCTTCATACTCTTGAAAAGACGGCTGAGGTGGAAGTTGAAAAGGATAATTCTCCCATGCACCATGGCGATGATACTTTCGACAGCCTGAGTGACATCATGATAACCTCTCAGGAGCTCTTTAAAGATGATGTTTCTAAAGTGGTTCCTCCTGTTATCGAAGCAACTTCTTTCTTGCAACAAACCACAACGCCTTCCACACAACTTACTACCATTTCTACACCCAAAAGTGGTTTGTAGTCTGACGCGCGTAGTTTGCACATCACACACACTTAGGACCTTGGCACTTTTTATGCACTCAGCTTCTTCAATTTGAGGATTTCTAAAACTGGTCTTTTTCTTCAATTTCAGGTTCTCTGATGGGGCGAAGTGGCTCTTACTACAACAAATTCCAGCGTTACGGAAGCCGTGAGGCTTATGACTTTAGGAGTTATGTTAGTGCCGTGAAAGAAACTGATAAGGAGAGAGCTGCTCGAAAGGCTCATGAGAGGCGAGCTCATGAAGAGCGTCGCCGGAGAGAAGATGAGGAATACTACGGGAGAAGGGACGAGCAACATGACTCTTCTCGCAGAAGCGACGATCCTTATAAAAGGAAATCTTATGACGATAAGGGGAAGAGTCACACTTCTGATGATTCCAGTAAACGTGCTAGACTTGGTGAGAAAGACACATCTAACATCTCGGAAAAGACAACCGCTTCTGTTCCTCCTAATACATCTTCCGGTTCTCCTGCCCTTAAGGAATCTGACATCCAGACCATCATTAATAGGCCACAGTACCAAGCTGGAGATGGTCCTCCCACACTCCAGAGCCGATTTCCGAATTGGTGTCTGAAAGGAGTGCGTTTTGATTTGGACTTGGTCCCCATTGATAAGCAGGCGATGCTGAAAAATGTCGATGCTGTAAAGCTTGACATCGAAAGAATGTCTGGGTGGCAGAAGCTGGTTGATGAGCTTCAAAGGGTCAACCATCTGAACCTTGAAGCGATGATGACTATGGAAAATGATAAAACAGAGTGGGACAAATGGCGTAAGCAGCATGACGCGGAGATGAAAAGCATTAGCGATGGTTATGGGAAGCTCGAAGCTGAAGTTGAAAAACTTAAAAATGAGCTTGCTACTTCCTCCACTTCTTATTCTCAGAAAGAAGAAATGCTTCAAAAACAAGTTCGAGACGCCCATGCTGCTCAGCGGAATACTGAAGTCAGACTTGAAGCAGAACAGCATGTTGTTAGAAAATATCGTGATGACGCTGCTCGTCTTCAGGAGAAACTCAGCTCTCGAGACTTAGAAATTGCTAGGCTACAATCCCAGTTACTGAAGGCTGAAAGAGAACGTGATGAAGTTCTTTCTGGTAAAGCTGCAGCCGAAGAATCCCATAAGGCGACCATAGCCACCGTTGACGCGACTCTGTTCGACTTTTATATGCATTGTGTCCTGGGGCGTGGGAGCCTTTCATTTTTGGGTCCAGAGTATGAAGTCACCTTAGCGGAGGTATGGGAGGCAATCATTGACTTATTTGGTGGTGCCGGATACTCTGAAACAGATCTTCAAGCAACCTACTTAAGTGAGAGCGATCGCGCTGCCCTTGCCAAAGGAAAAGAGCAGCTCATCCGAGTGCGGGCCGAAGCGACGGGAGAGAAGCTTCCTGAGAAAGAAACACCCCCTATTGCTCCTGCTTATACTTCGGTTTTAGCTCATGCGGATATTGTTGGCTCTAGTTCTCATTCCACGCCTCCCGCTAAGGTTGACACAGAAACTGTAACCACCCCTACAGAGGAAGAGGCAATGAAAGACTTCCAAGCTCGGGAATTTGAGATTGATCTTGCTAAACCGGCTTCTCCAGGTAACTTTGACGATTCACGGTCTTCTTTTTTCTCGGAGAATACTGATTTTGATATCTTTTATTATGCAGCAGACACCCCAGAAACTGCCCCAACTCTTCCTTCTTCAGCTGCCGTTCCTCCTCCTTCTCAAGTTATACCTCTTCCAGCTTCCCAGCCTGGTTCACAGGAAGAACCAATAGCGGCCCTTGAAGGTTTAGATGAACCATCTGCTTCCGAAGAACAGAAGGCAGAAGGTCTGGAAGATAGCGAGAAGACCCCGGAGCAGTCTTTCGATTATGACACAGAGCTTTCTACATTTCTTGCTCCGGGGAGTGAGTCTTCTTCCAAGAAGAAGGGGAAGCGTGTGGTTTCAAAGAAAGGAAAGAAGAGTTCTACTGCTGCTGGAGATAAGGCAGAGATTGATCCGGCTGAGTCTCTTTCTCCTTCTTCTCCGACGCGGCCTACGAAACTAATTACCAGGCCGGGTAAAAGTTCCAAGGGTGGGAAGAAGGGGAAATGAGTTTGATTTTGCATTTTCTGCTTTTTGTATTGACCGGGGATTGTGCGGATTCCGGTCTCCGCTTCTTTTTGTAACCTGTACGATGTAAAAATTCTCATAGTGTTGAAATAAAATAGATATTTTTCTTGTACAAATCCTTGTGTATGTAGGAATACATCTGTTTTTCATTTGAAGTGTAGAGTAAACGATTCTTTTCACTTGTACAAATTTTTTGTCTGTGTTTCAAGAACGCATTTACTCCACATCTTTATTACATGATATTGCAATGAACTTGTGGTATGTTGCTTGTATACTACTTTTATTAATGTAACTGAGTTGTACAATGTTGCCCCCATACCACAAGTATATTGTAATATCTCTTGATTTCACAAGACCGATACTCTTATTTTAGAGAATAACTCTCCACTTTTTCAGGGAAGAATTGTTCTGCTTTTAATAGAGTATATCTTGTCTTTGGAGGAATCTTTATTTTCTTTTTCCTCCTGAAGAACACTTCGACTTCTGGGAATGATCACTTTTATTTGTTTGAAAGTGAATTTTCCTGCACAGTGAAATGAACTTCTGAAGAAGGTTTTGATTTTTGTGCCCCAGTAAAGGGTTTATTTTTGGTACTTCAAGCAAGGTGGAGTACGCCTCTGAAGAGGTCTTTTGGTCTCCGAAGAGAAGCGATTTTGGTCTCCGAAGAGAAGCAGTTTTGGTCTCCGAAGAGAAGCAGTTTTGGTCTCCGAAGAGAAGCAGTTTTGGTCTCCGAAGAGAAGCAGTTTTGGTCTCCGAAGAGAAGCAGTTTTGGTCTCCGAAGAGAAGCAGTTTTTTGGCATTTCATCTCTGGTGAAGTGGGTCTCCGAAGAGAAGCATTTTGCACTTCTACACGGGTGAAATGTGCCTCCGAAAAGGGCTTTTTAGCATTTCATCACTGGTGAAGTGGGTCTCCGAAGAGAAGCATTTTGCACTTCTACACGGGTGAAATGTGCCTCCGAAAAGGGCTTGTGCCTCCGAAGAGGGCTTGTGCCTCCGAAGAGGGCTTGTGCCTCCGAAGAGGGCTTGTGCCTCCGAAGAGGGCTTGTGATTGCCTGGAAGTTACTTTCTCATGGTCGGCGGGATCCACGGGACAAGCGTAAGTCGTTCAATTGGATGTTTGTTTGTACAAACGATCGCAATCGATTAACAAGGTGCCCCTTTTTGGTAGTCCCACCGATCTTTTTGATTGAGGAAAGCTCTCCATTCATTGGCGTGCCTCGCTAGAGGGCTTTGTTGATCCTTGGGAAGGAGCATCAGTTGGTTGGTGTGCCAGGAAGGTTGCGTCTTAGGGGCAAGTAGATCCATGGGATGGACACAAGCTGCCTGATTGGATGCATCACAATCAGCCAGCGAGGGTCTTATTCCTTCTGCTTGGGAAGTTATCCTTTTAGTGGATCTACCTGCTTTCCTGTTGAGAGGCATACCTTCCTTTGGCTGCTTCCATGTTTGCCTGCTCATGTTGTATCATCATCCACCAATCTGCGATCCTTTATCATCGTTTCCAAGCGCATTTTTCTTTCTCTTGCAAGTAAATTGCTTTATTCGAAGAAGTAGACTTCACTGTTGAATGACTCCACAGAGTAAACGCAAGTTATTTGGTTGGATGCCTTTTTTACATCAGCGATCACAACCAGTTAACGAGGGCTTGACCTAGTGGAGCCGTCAACTTTTTATGTGAAGTTCCTCTTGTATGGGATTTGAGTTTGAAGTTTTTGTTGCTTGAAATCTGCTAAATGGTTTGTAAGGCTCGCTTAGCTTTGTGATGGGTGAGCTTTGCTTTAATGACCTGCAGTATTAGATCGATATTTTAGCAATACTTTTAGAGCATTTACACATCGAAATATAACAGGCATTTTATAATAGAAAACACAATGCATAGTTTTTTCATTATTGAGTCACGCTGATTTCTCAGCGGTTTACAATGCAGAAAATACACATCCATCATTATCTTTACAAATTCAAGCAATGCAGTTAAGTAAAATGAATGCTAGTTATTGTTGTTCCAGAATTTCCATGCTGGATTTCCATTTTTGCTTGATTCATAGCTTTTGGATTTTTCATGTCAGAGAAAGCGAGAGATGCCCCAGTCGCAGTTTTGTGAGTGATTAGTAGTCATCCCAACTTCTGCTTGCTGGGTATGGTCCCCCTGTGATAGCATTAATGACAAGCTTTTCTGAATCTTGCACTGCAGTGTTGCTGAGAGAATCGGATTGATGGGTAGGACGTTGTTGATCCCGAGCGGATGGGGTTGGATCGACTCCGGTTCTTTTAACGTATTGTTGGAGTTTACCCTGCTCTAGCAATTCTTCAATCACCTTCTTTAATTCGCGACACTGGTCAGTGTCATGGCCAGGTTGATTGTGAAATTGGCAGAACTTTCCATTACGCTTTGCCCCTTTCGTCATCTCAGGCGGCTTAGGGTACCTGACAGCGTCCTTTGTTGCAAAAAAGATATTTCTTGGTGTATCAGTTAAAGGAGTAAAGTCCGAAGGATTAAAGCGGCGAGGTTTCTTTTCATTTCCCTGGCTCTTTCCTCCTTCATTCTCCCTTTTCTGACTTTCAGATTCTCTTTTCTTAGGTGCGACATTGTCATTGTTAGTCTGGGCGGTAACCACTTTCGATGTTGCAGAAAGGCTTTCAAGGCGGATGAACTCATCGGCCTTTTTATAAAATTTATCAAGTGAGTTTGGTTCTTTCATCTTTAACCATATCCCAAATTCACTCGATTTATCAATGGCTCTCATCAAATAAGTCAGGATCATGCGTGGTTCCGCATTTTCTACCTCGGCCAAAGCCATATTGAAACGACTCAAGAAAGATTTGATTGATTCTCCGGGCGCTTGTTCAAGGTTGGACAATGACATTATATCCTTAGCTCTTGAAGCATACAATCTGAACTGTTCTTTAAACTTTTGCGTTAAGTCGGAGAATTTATCTACAGACCGAACTGGAAGCTTTGTGAACCAAAGTAAAGCCACACCTTCTAGGTATACCGGAAAGTATCGACACTTGATCTCGTCTGATGCTCTTGCACCAGTCATATGCCAATCGTACTTGTAGAGGAAATGATTAGGGTCACTGGTTCCCCTATAAGCTTGGATAGTAGGAGGTGCAAATTTCCTTGGAAACTCCGCTCTTAGGATCCTTTCAGTAAACGGAGTTCTGCTTGGCGCAAATCCCCAGTCAGCCTCATCTTCTTCCCTTTGCATGCTCTCTTTCATGATGCGGCCAACCATTTCAGACAGGTACTCTTTATTGTTCAAAGATACCTCCGGGCAAGTATTAGTTCTTCCCTCGGAATTTTGCCCGGGCATCTGCTCATGACAAGTTGGTTGCGGCATAGAACCATCAGTTTGGAAAGGTGGCATTTCAGGAAGAGTAGTTCGACGGTTTTCTGGTTGACGATTTGCCCCGAGCAGAGCAGTTAATCTATCCATCATCAAAGCGTTTTGAGTTTCAATTTGTTGGTATAATCCAGAAACTGCGTCATCCAATTCAGCCCTGGTGACCCCAACGGTTGGAGTTGCTTGGTCTGTTATTGGGGAAGCGGAAGTTCCTTCGTGAGCGTTTCCGGATCTGATAGGTCTGCCTCTTCTTCCAGGAGCCATTATTTCAGATCTGGTTTTTAAAGAGAGGGTCTTTTTATGAATCTTTGCGAAACAACGGTGGATGATCGCCTGAGTTCAGTTCTCAGTGAAAGCACCAAAATGTTAACGGTAAAAAGTGAACGCTAACACCCAGTGTGTGTAATAGAATCGTGAAAGCACCACCCGTTGGTACGGGAACAGAATATGAGCTGAGAATAGCAGAAAAGCAGTAAATGAACAACAGATTTATAGTGGTTCGGCCCGTAATTGAGCTTACATCCACTTTATAGTCTTTTATTGCTGATTTGATTACAATTCAATACAATATCCCTCTAAATACAATACAATTTGATCATGAAATCATTCTTGACTACTAGCTCGATCTTTAATGATGAAACTCGACGAATCTGCGTTGGATGTTAGGAGCTCTTCTCGAAGATCGTTGTAGTGTCTCGAATGCTTGGAGATCTTTGATTGCTGAATGAGAGGAGGCTTCGACAGTGTCACGGCGCTTGAGTAATGAATGGCCAAAAGTCCCCTTCATGTTGGAAATGGTGGGGTATTTATAGGAGCTGATCTGGACTCAGGAATTTTCTCTAAGTATTTAAGTCGTCTGCCGACCTATGGTAGATCGGTGCCGAGTTAAGGAATAGGCTTAGGTCGGTGCCGAGTTAAGGAATAGGCTTAGGTCGGTGCCGAGTTAAGGAACAGGGTTAGGTCGGTGACGAGTTAAGGGATGGTTGTCTTTGACAAGTATTAAGTCGTAGCCGACTTATCAAACCTTAACTCGTAAGGCCTTAACTCGCAGCCTTCAAGTCATAAACCCACTAAGTCGTAACTCGTTAAACTTCTTAAGTCGGAGCATTTCATAACTCGGAATCTTCTTTAGGTCGTAACCTTTAGGTCGCAACATTACTAGGTCGCGGAGTCTTTAGGTCGCAAGCTTCCTTAGGTCGCGACTTCCCTTAGGTCGTGACATTCCTGTAGCCTTAGGTCGCTGGACAAGTTAAGTCGTTGAGTCCTAGGTCGTAGGCATCTTAGGTCGCAGACTCCTTAACTCGCAGGTACTTTAACGCGTACATTGTTAGGTCGTAAGGTTCTCTTGAGTCGTAAACCTGATGAGTCGTAAGCCTGATGAGTCGTACAGACCTGATGAGTCGCCAGTTCTCATGAGTCGTTGAACCTGATGAGTCGTAAGACCATGAGTCGTATACTCCATGACTCGTTGATCCTGATGAGTCGTAAGACCATGAGTTGTAGAAAGCTTGTCTCGTTGAGTCGTAGAAGAGTTAATCTTTATGAGTCGTAGCACGCTAAGTCGTAAGTCGTTAAACTTCTTAACTCGTAGGTCGTTGAGTCGGACCATTCCTTAGGTCGGAGCCTGTTGAGTCGTCAGTCGTCTAACTCTTAACTCGTTAAGTCTTGCACTCCCTTAACTCGTTAACTCTTGAGTCGCGTACTTCTTAAGTCGTGGAGAATTAAGGGTTAACAATATGTATTGTGATGCATTATGCACTGTTGCACAGATTATTGCAAAATTTGTTGTACATTAAATGGTTGTTAGTGTAGAATGGATGACAATGGTTAACATGATTGAATCCTTATTGAATTTCGAAGGCGAAATTACCTAAGGTGGGAGAATAACACCCCGCGTTTTTACGGTAATTAATTAGTGTGAATTAAATTAACAAAATTTGAAAATAATGAAAAAAAGAGTTTTTGTAAATGTTGGAATTTTGCCACGAAACTTGTACCATTGTGTTCGTGTCGATTTTCTGATCAATTTCATATATAATGTTTTCTGATCAAAGTTCAAACGGTTAAGTTATTACCATTTGAAATTTTAGCGTCGGAAACAATTGGTATTTAAACATGGAAATTAAATTAATTATCAACATTCAAATTCAAACTACAGAATATTTATATATTGGGTAACAAATTAATTAGACAATTGTAATGGAAGAAATTAATTAAGGGAATCAGATATAATAGGAAATGAATACGATGCAAATAAATAAAACGTTACAAAATAGAGAGAAATAAAAATTAGCGTACAAAAATGCAGTACGGGGGTCGATCGCCACTTTCATAGGTCGATAGTGAGTGGCCGACCAAGACCATAGGCGGTCGACCGCCGCGTGTATTGTGGCGGCAACGAATTTCGGGCCGTGTGGCCCAGATTTGATAGGATTTAATTTGATGGTTAGCGCTGATTTGAACCTCTGTAAATTAGCATCTAGGGCTTCACTTTCAACTCATTGTTTTTCTAATGAGCGCGGAAGCTCTGCCATTCTTCTTTCTCCTACAAAATTTTAAAAACACACAAATTAATAGATCTAGAATGCATGGATTTAAACTGGAGGAGAATAGAAAAGAATAGGAAATTAGGAATTGGTTCAAACTAGAAAGCTACATCAAAAAGGTAAACCCCTAGATCTGGTTTTAATTCGTTAATCCAAAATCCAAATCTCTCTTCTCTTCAATCCAATCTAATAGATATGTATAAATGTTTGTAAATCCGAATAATGAATTACAAAGGGGGTGGATACGAATAATAAGAACAGGTCTGGATTAATTACTAGAGATTTGGAAATCTAAGCAAGGTGAGTGGGAACATTATATATTTTTTATATAATATTGTAATATATCGTTGTAAATCTATTCCATTTTATAAATTCAGCGAATGAAAAATATGATAAGGCCGTGGAATTAGAATTGTAATTTTAATTGCAAAGTACAGCGAATGAAAGATATGTCAAGGCCACTGAATTCGAATTACAATTATGAAAATGGTACCTATGGGGAATAAATGTAATGTCAATTTACATGTTTATTTTACGCCCGATTATTTAACCTTGAATTTGAATAAAAAGAGAAATATCATTCTCTAACTTGAAGGTAAGGAATAAGTTTTATTTCATCTCTTTGAATTTTTCTAAATTTGGATGTTAGCAATGGTGTGCTAAGGTTTTGGATTATAAATTTTGAATGCAAAATTTGTTGAACTATGCTTATATCACTACGCCATAAATGACCTTCTACAACACAAAAAAAATGTTGGCTCAGGCCCGAAAAATGTTGCCATAGGTCTATGGCAACACTTTTAGGGTGATGCAATTTTTGCCGTTGCCTTAGACCTCAAAGTCAACATTTTGACTATCTAAGGCAACATAAGTAATATTGTTGCAATAGAACCCTATTTGGGTCTATGGCAACACCCATAGGTATCTGTAGCAACATTACAAAATGTTGCTATAGATATTAACTTTCTGAATTTGTGGGGCCCACAATGTAGAGCATATTTGATTATTTAATAAAAATAAATATTTATTTAATAAAATGCTATTGCATAGAATTTGATATTTAAACAGTAATTTATTTAAATAAATATTTTATTTCAACATTTGAAATAGTACAAATTCCTAACTCCACTATTTTACAATTCAATGATATATAACACTGATATTCACATATACAGATATTCCTCACTACATCACTCAGTTCACTCATTACATATGCAGTTTCAATTTATACAGACACCGACACTGACAAATATATGACGAGCTGAAGGCGAGCCGAGTGCCGAGCCGAAGGCGAGCCGAGAAGCGGGTCCGGGCGCAGCGCCGACGGGGGTCCGGGGCACCGCAGTCCCGGTGGGGATCGCCCGATTCATCCGATTTCGGAAGGTCGAGCCTTCTTTGAAACGACGTAAAATGATGCACAAATGAAGACTAAACTTAATTCCTATCCTCCATCTCCTCGCCTAAATCTGCTTGAATCCCCTACGGCCAAACACCAAAACTCTACTGCAAACTCTTTTCAATTTCCAATCACCACATTAGCTTCTCTCCTTAACCAATACACAACAGCACTCTACCATTGTCAATACAAACAATCTCCAAAGCCTCACAGTTGCATGCTCCTCCATCCCCCTGTTTCACCAACATCACTTCTTCAAACAAGCAAAACAGCAACTCACTATCAAAAAACTGCAATTGCAACCACCCTTCAATACTCTATAAACACCAGAACACTCACCATCATTCAATCCACACTTCGTCAACATCCCACCAATATCCTAAAACCTACCACCTCGTACAACTTACCTTTAATCCTCCACTTTCACACTCTTGCAATATCAAACTCCAAACTCCGTCTACGTCTCTCTGCCAACATTCAGGCATCACACTGCCAACTGAAACTCCTTTGCATCACCAACTTCCACCATCACTTCCATAACTTACCAAACCAACCAACCAACCTTCAACCAATACAACTACATCCAGATTCAATGGTGAACCAACCAACCTTAATGCTTGGATAAGATCACTCTGCACTCAGTTCGAGTTATGAACTTGCGATGGAGGCACAGGGCATCCAAAAGCAGTAGATACCCAGCCAGATTTTGAAACATTAACAAGTTCCAAAGGAGCATTTGCACAAACATATAGGGGGCATACTATCTTATTGAAATTACCAGTACCAAGTGAAGCAACCGCAATCATAGGGGAAAGTACGAAGAGATCAGACTGGGATGTACCTGATATAGGAGCCGTGGACGGATTAATTGTTGCGAGAATGACAGCTAAATCTCGAGGGCAGCAGTTCGGGTTTTGGGAGAAATTAAGGCGCTAGAAGGGTTTTCAGGTGAAGTAGTCTAAAGGAGAAAGGTAGAGGGGTTGGTGGCGAGCAAGTCTTCTATTGGAGGTGAGAGCTGATGGCGACGACAGCGGTGGCAAAAGTGGTTTGAACGGAAAACTTTGTTTGGCTTCGGGTTTTGGTGTCTTGACGGGGCTCTGGTTAGAGCTAGATGGTCGCGATGGGTCAGGGGGTAGCTGGGTGTGAGGGTGACAATTTGGTGGCAGAGGCGAATGAGGAAGCAGAAGAAGAGGAGGGTGACAATTTGGTGGCGGAGGCGAATGGGAGGAGGCGAATGAGAATGAAAACCAAAAGGGGATCTACTCTAAACTAGGCGGGAAAACGAAATTTTGGGGCAAATTGCAGTGGTGATCCATTTTAACAACCAGATTAAATGTAGATCGTTGGATCGTATTCACGCGGATTGCTAATTTTATTAATTTTTTAATTTGAATACATCTATTGCAACACTATATAAAAATGTTGCATCGTGTTACACTTGTTTAGCTAGAGCAACACATTTTTATGGCTAAGGTAACACCAAAAATACAACGTTGCAGTAGGACCAAAATTTTATAGCTATCACAACATTTTAGCTGGCAACACCTTGCAAAAATGTTGCAGAAGGTCATTTATGGCGTAGTGTATTTAATGGAAGTGTGGGAAAATTTGGGTGAAAAACTATTTTGAGTTTCAAAAAGTTGCATTCATATAGAATTGTCAGTATACTATAGATGCTTGCATCATATTTTGAGAAATTATTTGAAAAGAATCATTTATGTAGGAGGTGCCAATTAGAAATTATTTTTCATGCATATCATATGTATTGTCATGCACTATGCACTGTTGCACGAATTGTTGCAAAATTGGTTATACACTAAATGGTTGTTAGTGTAGAATGGATGTGCAATGGTTTACATGATTGAACCCTTATCGAATTTCGAGGACGAAATTCCTTAAAGGGGAGAATGTAACATCCTGCGTTTTCACGGTAATTAATTAATGTGAATTTAATTAATAAGTTTGAAAATGGTAAAAAAATGAATTTTTCTAAATGTTGGAATTTGGCTACAAAACTTGTACCGTTATGTTTATGGCGATTTTTAGATCAATTTTCATATATAAACTTTTCCAATCGGAGTTCGAACGAAAAAGTTATTAGTGTTTGAATTTTCATAGTTGGAAATAATTATATATGTGATTAAGGGAATATTTTGAAATAAACTGTAATGGACTAACGCCGTTAACTTTAACTGTTGCTTTAACATTAAGAAAAGGCAATGGAGGAAATTAATTAACATGATTTTGTAACATATGCAATTAATCAAGGGAATCTGATATAAGAGGTAACAAATGAATGAAGTTAACTATTAATGTTCAAATTCAAATTATAGAATATTGATAAAAACGTTAAGAATTGATGAGGATTAATTAAGAGAGGAAACTAATCAATATAATCTTATAACGAAGGTAATTAATCAATGTAATCAAAGAAGGAGGAAACAAATGAATGTTAATTAAATGGTAAACAAATAGAAAAATAAATAAATGTTACAAAAGAGAGCGAAGAATAAAAATTAACGCTCAGAATTGCACATGAGCTGTCGACCGCCCTATATGACAGTCGACCATGAGCCGTAGACCGTTGATTGTGGAGGTTGACTGTCACGTGTTCTGTGGCACAGTGAGTTTTGGTTCGTCCGGCCCAGGTTTGAAAGTGTTTAATCCAACGGTTAGTGCTAATTTGAACCTCTATAAATTAGCACCGTGAGTTTTACTTTCAAATCATTATTTTTCTAATGAGTGCAGAAGCTCTACCATTCTTCTTTCTCCTCCAAATTTTATAAACACACAAAATTATAGATCTAGATTGCACGGATTCAAATTGGAGGTGAATAGAAAAGGATAGGGAATTACTGATTGGTTTAACTCAGAAAACTACATCAAAAAGGTAAACCCCTAGATCTAGTGTTAACGTGTTAATATAGATTCAAATCTCTCTTCTTCTCAATCCAATCTAATAGATCAGTATAAATGTTGTTTGTAAATCCGAATAGGGAATTACAAAGGGGATGAATACATATAATAGGACCAGATCTGAATTAAATTCTAGAGATTTGGAAAAGCTAAATCGAGGTTAGTGGGAATATTATATATCTTTATATGATATTGTAATATATCATTGTGAATCTTGTAACAACCTCATTGCGATGCCTAGTTTAGCAAAGAACATTACAAGTATGTCGTCTGCTAATCTGGAGAATACGGTTTGTTAGGGGCGATCGAATGTGAATATATCTTTCTATTAACACTGACACGTCATTTATACCTTCTTACTTAATATCTGAACTGAATTTGATGTGTACAGTATTAATACAAATTAATAAACATGCCGATTTCTCAGAATTAGAACAATATATCATATAAATAATAGTGACAGATCACAGGGGAATAAATCTCAACTTATATATATACAAATTATTTAGTTTACAAAATGAAATACTAAACTTGATTGCTATACAAATTTTACAATTCTCTAATCTCAATTGTACATCTTATAAACATATTCATAAATTTCCTAAATGAGATAAACTAAAAAAAATCAAAAGTGTTTATCTCCTTGCTAGCATAACCCTTCAAAGGTCAACATGTCCTGTAACCTGAAAAGTCTCGGCCTGACCCGAGCAAAATAACACCCGGGTCAGACTATCTCTAAATATCCAATAGGGTGAGAACAGAATATAACAGAAGAATAAACAACATATAAGTAAATACAGATGTCTAGGATGTAACGAGTTAGAAAATTTATTTAACTCGGAACAGGATTATAAATTTAAGTCACAAACACGAACTAGTCACTAAACATAGAATAACAAAATTACCCTAATTTAGCATCCATCACAAGACACAAGAATATTTATTTATTTCACGAACACAAGACACAAGAATATATATTTATTTCATGAACACAAGATACAAGAATATATATATATATATATATATATATATATATATATATATTTAATTCACGAACACAAGACACAAGAATATATAGATTTATTCCACGAACATGGAATATTTACAGAATCCAACAGATCTTACTCAAAATGATTGGAATGATCGTACTCAGGCCCCATAGCAAACAAACAAGCAATTTGGTATCACACGAACCGATCCGATACCGGGGATCGTACACAGGATGGGAATCACATGATCACATAACGATATTAAGGATAGCAGACCTGACCGAACTTTTCAGGTTTATTTTAGATTATTACACTTGATAAGAAATCCAGGAGTAAACTTCCTAAGGATCTAGCAACCGCTTGCCGCACACCAAAAGAATGTAAACTCTAAACTACCAAATACTATCACCTTTAGTAATCACTAGAATTTAACCAATACCTCCCATATCGTATGGTGAAATCCAAGTATTTACTAAAAGCTAGTAAATATCACTTATTACAGATACCACCAAAAAACCTGAATTATATTCTCTTCCGGATCTCGCAACCACTTGTCGCACAATAGAAGTGAACACAACCCTAAAGTGTTAATTACTTCCCTATAGTGATCACATGAATTTAACCAAAGCATCCGATAATACCCGGTGAAATTCACGTATTCACTAATGGGTTAGTAAATTCCACTCAAGCATTCTATTCAATGAGTTATGCCATATTCAATGAACCGTTAATCGAAAGCATTTAAACTTATCGATAACACTAAGCCAACTATTAGCATTTCCCAAATTATAGAATTAAGGCTCTCAAATTATTTTGTCTTTTGAGTTTATTATTTAAGACACTTATTATAATTTTCCATAAATCCATGTATTATTTATAAAACCATAAATAAGTTTAAATCTATATTTTATACTAAACTTCTTTCTGTAAAAATCTTTAAAATCTTCTACTAGTTTATATGCAATTTAATCTTGTCATAAAATAATTATATACTTACATATATTATTGTCTAACTAAACAAAAATACATACAGATTTCGAAATTTCTATATGGCAACTAGTGCGACAAACTCTAAGCTATTTTATTCAAAAGTAATATGCATGTGTGTAGCCTGTCACTTAGATTTATTGCATAGACTAGCTAAATTCCTATTTAACCTAACACCTTCCTTTATAAATTACAAACCATAGTTTAAGAATTTTCCATGCATAAAAGGTGGAAAAGGTATAAGGCAATTGCAAAAAAAGGAAAGTCAACAAAGCTACAAACATAGAGGACAAAAGCATTTAGTACCTAGGCACTGTACTAAGCTAGTTGTAAAGCAAAGGTCACTTTTATATGGACAAAAGCATGTAGAATTAGGCTACTACTTCAAAAAAGGTAACTGTCGGTCCTTTTACCTGAAATGTAAACAAAGTCAAGAAAGCTATATATTTAGGGTGTTATACTTACCCTAGACTTCATAACTTTTGTTAAAAATCAATTTATATATATATATATATATATGTGTGTTATATATACATTAAACTAAGGGATTGAAAACTCTATTTATAAATTATACAATCATTACAAAATAGCTCAAACAACAAAACAAGGCAAACAGAAGCATACCCCTTATGGTAAGTGTATGACATGTCTAACTAAACACATATATGCCAATGCAATATCTTTAAGCGCCGCTGTTTGTAGTAATGGACTGAACTGAATTGGTTTACAAAATACTTCATTGAATACTCACTCATGGATTAGCTTTTAACAATTAAATACTTATGTACTATATAAACAAACACTATACTAACCAAGCTAAAATCCTCATATACCATCATGATAAGAATAACAAACTTAAGGAGATGCATCGGTACTTTTTTTTAAAAAAAAAACAGAATTATTATAAAAAGGAGAAACAAGCCTTTCTCCAACGGCTCACAAAACACGGCAAGACATACAAAATATGCCTCCCACAACCCGGAAAAAAACAGTAGAAAAAAACAAAGAAAAGAAAAAGCTAAGCTAACAGTAGCACCATAAGATAAAGCTGAAAAAGAAGTAACAAACAACCGCTCAACCATCATTCCCGCTACACCAAAAAAGGTGTAGGCCAGTCCACCAGATAGAAAACCACCCACCGACAGAGGGAGATAATACCAATAGAGATCCGCAAGCCAAAACACGCTAATCCTAGAGACCCATAACATGCGGCCTCATGCAAACCCAACCAGCCAAACCACAAGACCCGATGAGCTCCGAATTCCAACAGCCAAAAAGAAGATCGCAAAACTGAAGTGCAACTAATGGAAACAACCCCAGCCAAAGAAAACGAGCAAAACTCCCTACAAAACCTGAACCTGAAAAACTAGCAACCACATCAAAACCAAAAAAAGGGGGGGATGAGAGAGTCAAGAACGTCGGATGATAACCAACGCACTGACTGGATCAATCACTCAACCAACGCCAGTTCTAGCGGAACTCAGCGCACAAGTAATAGACAGAAGACCCACTAGATGATGGATACCGGGGCTCATGCGTCCCCTGAAAGGTCGACCTCGGAAAGCAAGGAATACGTCATTCCTGACGCGCCGAATAATGGCCACGGGTTCCATAGGAGAACTGTCGAAGATAGCCTTGTTCCGAGCACACCAAATGTGCCAGAAAAGGAGACAAGGAATCAAGCGATGAATGATCGAACGAAGAGATTTCCTGGAGTTCCCATACCACCAGGTTGATGGTAGATCGTTAACAGATCTGGTAATTCCTCGGACACCAACCAAATTTCCGAAGAAGTTCCAGCAAGATCTGGCTTTGGAACCAGCAAAGAATAAATGGTTCAAGGATTCCGATTCTCCGCTGTCGCATCAACTGCAACGGGAAACTAAGGGGATGCCTATCCGCTGGAGATTCTCATCTAATGGAAGGCCATCATGGAGGATACAACACATCAGGGTCGAAACTTTTGGAGGAGAGCGAGAATCCCAGATGAAGGAAAACAAAGGACGGATGGGGGAAGGAATTCTAATCGAAGTCCAAGCTCTGAGGACGGAAAACGGGGCACCATCCCAGCCTAAAAGACCGCCATGGGAATCAGATAAAGATTTCACTGACTGCATGTGCTTCCAAGTCTCGCTAGCATAGGACGGAGAACCCGTATAATTAGAGCCCGCTAGCCTATGGTACTTAGCGTGAAGGAACGAGGACCATAAAGAGTCGTTAGTACCAAATCTGTACCACAGTTTGCAAGCGAAAGCAGCGCAAATATCCTTGGGGTTGCGCAGCCCCAATCCGCCCTCGTTCTTGGGGCGACAAACCGTGTCCCACGAGATCCAGTGATGGCGGCGATCGTCTTCCTTGTTGCCCCAGAAAAAGGAAGAGGCCAAAGAACGATACGTCAGAAAGAAAGAGGAGGTTGGGGTCATAGTTGCAAAGACATGAGTTCCCATCGAATCTAACACAGACTTTATGAGAACCACTCTGCCAGCCTGAGAGAGAAGAGCCGCATTCCAACGAATGACCTTACCCCTCACCTTGTCAGCTAAAGGGTCAAAATAAGCGTTAAGCTTCCTACCTCGGTACAGAACGATACCCAGGTAGGTTAATGGAAGCGAGGTTTCGTTGAAACCAGAAATTGTCTCAATCCAGGAAGATCGAGAGGTGGAGCAATCCTTCGCACGGACGAAACAACTTTTAGAAGCGTTAACGAGCTGACCGGAGGATCTCTCGTATAGATGAATGAAACTAAGGAGTCTCCGAATAGAGGAGCGACTTCCGTTAGAGAAGATAACAATGTCATCAGCAAACGACAGAGACGAAATGAGAGGACAACCCCTAGGAATCCCGAAACGCTGAATCTGACCATATATCGTTAAGGTATGTAGGCCGCGAATGAAAGCCTCAGCCGCAATCACAAAAAGCGAAGGCGAGAGCGGGTCTCCTTGGCGCAGACCTCTCCCAGCCCTGAAATACCCATTAGCCGAACCATTAATGAGCACAAAGAACCAGTAGTTGGAGATAAGCCTCCAAACAAGGTCAATGAAGGTTTCAGGGAAACCGAAAGTTCTCAAAACCTTTATGACGAAAAACCACGACATACGATCGTAAGCCTTAGCCATGTCCAGTTTGAAAACAACATTAGAGCCCCGCACTTTCCTGTCAATCTGGGAAATAAGTTCCTGAGCCAACAGTACATTGTCGGAAATTAAGCGCCCTTTAACAAAACCCGCTTGAGACGAAGAGATAATACGCTCAAGGAAAGGGGCCAAACGGCTAGCCAAAATCTTAGAAATAACCTTATTTGAAAAGTTGCAAAGGCTGATGGGACGAAAGTCGCCACAGGAACGCGGCAGGTCGCACTTAGGGATGAGAAAAAGGTTGGTGGATGACCAGCTAGAGGGGAGGAAACTACTGACGAAAAATGACTGGACAGCAAGACAGAAGTCAGCCTGAATAATTGGCCAACAGCAACGGTAAAAGGTACCGTTGAACCCGTCGGGGCCGCTAGCACTATCCTTACTAAGAGCGAAAACACTAGCTCGGATTTCCTCAGGCGATGGGAATTCCGCAAGGATATCACTTTCTGGCGAGGGAACCAACCTGGGAATGAAAGTTAAAAGAGAAGGGTCGGTTCCGGCAACCGATGGGGATCCTAGGAAGGATTGGAAGTGAGTCACAATTGTATCTTTGACTTCCTCAGGCGAGGATGCTAAAGATAGATCAGGGCGCAAGATCTCCCGAATGGAAAGAAGGTTGTTTTTCTTCCGAATAAGAGAGTGGAAGAACTTGGAGTTCGCGTCGTCGTCGACCACCCACTTGACCCTTGCCTTTTGGCGAAGGAAGTCATTCTCAATACGAAGTTCCGAAGCAAAGAAGGATTGAGCAGAAGCCCATGCCTCCTTGTTGGATAAAGACGGAGACTCGCCTACCAAAGATTCAGCAACGATAAGAGATTCTTCGGCAGACCGAACACGATCGAATATGTTCTTGAAAACGTTCGTGTTCCAAGCCTTAAGACAGCACTTGAGGCACTTCAGCTTGCGACTGAAAACAGAACAGGGAGGACCAACGATGGGAACGGACCAAGAATCAGCTACCACTTGATGAAAAGTATGGTGAGATCTCCACATACTTTGGAAGCGAAAAGAAGAGGGCCCCGACAGAGAGAAAGGAGAGCATCGAACTAACAGAGGGGAATGGTCAGAAAAGGTCCGATGAAGATGAACAACCGAGAAGGAGAAAGGTAAGCGAAACCAATCCTCCGAGCCGAAAACCCGGTCTAGCCTGGATAGGATACGACTAGGGCCTACTTGGTTATTAGACCAGGTGAACGTCGAGCCCACGAACGGGAGCTCAGAGAGACTAGTTCCGACAATGAACGAGTTAAAATCCGCCATCGCAAGACGGTTGATGGCTGCTCCACCCCGTTTCTCTGCCTGACATGCAACGATATTGAAATCGCCGCCAACCACGGAGGAAGAAAAGCCCAGTGAACCGAGACCTAAAATGTCGGTCCAAAGAGTTAGCCTCTCCGAACGAACACATTTGGCATACACAGCCGAAAACAGAAAAGGAGAAGCAAAATAAGAAGAAGTGCAGGCTACCGAGAAGAGTTGAGAAGAGTCAAAATAGAGTGGACCGAATAGGATTTGGACCATAAAATCCAAATCTTACCCGAGACGTTGGCAGACCCGCCGCCAAAACCTAAAGATAAAACGGTACTGTTTATGCCCACCGGATCTAGAAAAGGTTCCAGAATAGCAAGCAAACCCACCGAAGGTTCCAGAAGAGAAAGTTCGACATGACGAAAATAGCAGAAAAAGGAAAAAGCAGACCACAACAAGCAGGATGACCGTGCTAGCTCAAACAAGATACAGTGAGTATCGAGTAGATCTGTCGACCTGCTCGGACGCCGCTATAGAGCGTGTACGGATGGTGCGAGGAGTAGAAGGAACTCTACGCAATCTGCGACGGGACGGACGAACAGAAGAAACCGCGGGCTCAATAGAAGCCACAGAGGACTCCTCACTTTCAGTCGAGGCGGACCGAGAAGCCCCAGCAACCTCCGTAAAAGAGTTCCTGGACAGACAGTCAAGGCGCTCATTCAGAAGCGCAATTTCTGCCTTACTCATCATCGGGATGGTAATGGACAGAGAGCATGAAGAAGAGAGGAGGGAGCACTCTGCTGAGCAGTAAGAAGAAGATGGACCCAAAGGAACAGAAGGAGCAGAAAGAGCAGAAGAAAATCGTAAGCAGAAGGGAAGGCGAATCAGGCAAACTGCAAACTGCCACCTGATCCTATCAGAAGCGGGGCAGATAGGAGCTGCTAAAAAGCGGATGTAGGAGGAGGAAGGGATAACAGAATCTGATACCCCCGACTCAACAAACTGCTGGGATAGATCAGGGTAAAGAAGGAAAGGAAGAGTGACACGGGGGAGACAGAAATAAAACCGGTCAAGTGTAAGGGAGCAATTTTGATGCGTCCCATCTTGCTGTGGGAATCTTGCATCGGTACTTAAATGGAACAAAATCCTGGAATTTGCAGGTAAGACATTGAACTTATAATATATAAATGACACACACTACACACTTGGAAATGTTCAATTCCAATTAGCTATGCATATTCATAATATTTAAGATATAAAAATAAAGTTTAAACACTTAGTAACAGCAAACAAATACAAGGACACAAGCTACTCATGCAAGGGCAACTCTCACACTAAAAACAACATCACTCACGCACCTAATACTCACACTAACTCTCACTAATGGCTACTGCACTTTCATGCCTACTCACATAAAATCATACTCATAGTCACACAATTTATAGGTAGAAAAAAAATAGCAATCCATACATACTTACAAATGAAAACAAAGGAACCACAAAAGCAGGCAAATCATGGTGAGAAAAAGAACAAGAAAACAGAGATTCAGTAGCAATCAGTAAAACAAAATCCTAAAACCAAATCGGTTCTAGGTTTGTCCACTGGTCGGTGATACTCCTGGAGCAAATGAGGCTCCGGGTTAGCTCTGGTCAATGGGGTGTTTAAGTTCCGACGAGTGATGCTTTATTTTGGACAACCACTAGGGAATAAAACAAGCATGCAAGCATTGTTTGTTCAACAATTAAGTTTCTAACTTAATTATTTCCTACAATTCAACTAACAAATAATATGTTTATGCTACACTTGAAGATTCTAATCAAACACAGATTCAAAACAGCAACAATTCACTCATTTACAAAAAATTAACATAATTCGATCATAAGAACAAGCATATAGCTTTAGAGAATAGTAGTGTGAGGGTTACTCCCAATTTTACTCATAGGTTTAGCATCAAATTACCATACACTAGCCTCTCCATCATCGAAAAAAAACCCCGATTTTATTAGCTTCGCAGAACGCTTGCTTTGAAGGATTTTAATTTTTGCTTGAAAGGAAAAAGGAACCCTAGCTTTTGTTGTTTTATTTTACTGTCTTTTGTTTTTTTTTCTTTTGCGTTATATAATGTACATAGAATGTTTTTTTTGAGTGAGAAAATTATATAAGAAGCTTCTAAGTTTGGGTTAAGTTAGGCTATGGGCTTGTAATTCCTTAAGGCCCAACAAAATAAATTAAATTTAAATATTTAGATGTTAATTATCTCCTCACTAATTAATTGAATTCAACTAATCAAAGCTAAGCTATTCATTTATTTAGCCTTTTTTAAACACTTTATTAATACTTAAAAATATGAAACAAGAATACAATTGTAAAGCTTCATTTTACAAATTCACTAGTTATTGATAGTATCCCATTATATTTTATAATCAAAATAAATCAATTTAGACTAATTCAAATTTTATTTTCTTACTAATAAATTATTTCAGTTATCAAATGCTAAAAATTTATAATCAAATCAATTATTCAAAACAAATTTTAATTTCACAATTTATATTACAAAATCCCAATAAATATTAATTACAGGAAAATGGGCTGGAGGAAGTTTTTACTTCTCTTTTTGGGCCTACGGACGCGGAATCTTTTTTTTCATTTAAAGGACGCGGGCTTTTTATTTTCGTTCAAAGGACAAACTTCTGTAAAATTTAAATTTTGCTTCTTCATTTCTCGTTGATCTAATTCTGATATTACCGATCTTAGTTCATCGATCTTCAATTCAACGATGCTTGTTTCTTTATTTTTATGTTAGATCTTCTCTATTGTCTATCGATCTTCATCGTGTTTCTCTATCGTTGATCTTCATCGTCCTCTGGATCGTTATTAAAAAAATTTCTTCAATTCAGGTATGTTGCTCTTATTTGTTTCGATCTTATTCTTATCTTCCTCTGATCTAATAATTTTCGATTATTAAGTATATTTTTGTTTCTGTAAATTGCACAGTTTTGTCTTCTTTCAGATTTGGGTACCTATTTTAGATTTGTTTAAATGGCAAAGTAAGATTTTATTATGTACTGTTATTTTTATTCGGCACAGTTTATTGTTTTACAATTTTAATGTTCATCTATCATTGAACTGAATTTTTAGGTAGTTTGTTGCATTATGCTATATTTATATAGCATTCTTTGTTGTTGTATTCATAATTTGTTTTAATTTGACTGTCCTATGTTCATTTATTATCTGCTTTTTCATGTCATTTATATTTCTTTCATTTTAGCAGTTAATTTGATATCCATCTGTTATTATATGTCAATTTAGCATTTTTAACTGGTTTTTTTATTTCTTTTGCAGTACTGATATCTACAATGATGAAGCAAATAGTTTGCTAGTTATTTTTGAACATAATGAGTATTGTTTTTCTACTCGACTTACGACAGGCTCTTCTTTATTTGTTATTAAGACTGAAATCTATGAAGTTTGGCCACATCTTAGTCCATTTTGTACTGAGATATCTTATGTTCTCCGTTCTCGAGAATAAGAATATAATCATTGATACCTATTCATATTTGATTAGTATTTTGTGTTTTATAATTTTCAAGAAGCGTGAATATTTTATGTTCACTGTTAAGGAAAATGTTTGTGGTATGGAAGTTGATAATGCTGGCTATGGATTAGGCTATGCAAGTGTTCAAAATACTTCAATTGGTAGGCATTCTGGTGCTAATAGTGATTCACATGCTGATTCTTCTTACTACTTGAAAGATATGTTGAAAAAAGGTTCTCAAAAATCTATTGTGGATTTTCTTGGTTTTTGTTTTAATGGAGCTGAGGATTTTCGGGAGTTTTTAATGGCATATCAAATTAAAAATGGTTATGATTTGATTTTTGTAAGAAACTCTCCTGATAGAATTTCAGTTAATTGCTCTTGGTTGAAGGATGGTTGTAAGTTTTATCTTAATGATTCTTCGGATCCTGGTCTACTCTCTCGGTTTTTTATTAGAATGTACAATTTTCATCATTCGTGTGGAGCCGGTCTTAGAGATGTTAATAAAATTAATATTTCAAGTAGATTTGTTAAATCTTTGATTGTTGATCAAATTCGAGATGCTCTTATGAAGAAGCCAAAGGATATTATGAACGAATTTAGACGAGAGTACAATTTTAATCTGTCATATTATTATGCTTATAGCGGAAAACAGTTGGCTTTAAAAGAAATATATGGGGATAATGCTATGTCATATAACGATTTAAATTGGTATTGGAGGCGTTGCAGAAGTATAATCCTGGTAGTTACGTGGCCATGGAAGTTAATGCTTTAACTAATCAGTTTGAGAGAGTTTGTATTGGTTTTAGTGCTTGTCTACTTGGATTTAAACACTATCGGCCACTAATATTTTTAGATGCTGCTGATTTGAAGGGAAGACCAGGTGTTTTGTTATCTGCTACTTGTAAAAATGGTAACCAGGGTATGAGTTTCATTTTACTTTTGTTTTACTTACTTGTTTATTTTTCTAGTAATGATATATTAAATTATCATTGTTCAAAGTTGTACATAATTTTTACTACATCCATGTTTACACTAGAATTGCTTCTTCATTTTGTTTAATGATTGAGCTGGTTACAGTAGAAATGTTTTATAGTAGAAATGTAAAAACAAGAACTAAAATTTTATACAGCAGTAACTGGAAGACTTTTAAAATAACATATGCTATATTCATATATCATTTGAACCTAATTTAATTGTGTATAATAGAAATTATTAACATTTAATATAGGTTTTGATGTTTACTATAATTCATGTTTCTTACTACTCAACTGTCATTAATTATTTATTTTGTAGGTTTCTTCCCTCTTGCTATGGGTATTAATTCACATGAAAATGAATCTAATTGGTCTTGGTTTTTATCACATTTGAAAGGAATGCTTAATGAAGATCGGTCTTTAGTTTTTACGTCTGATCGTCAATGGGGTCTCATTTTAGGTGTTCCGAAAATATTCCCTTCTTCATATCATAGCTATTGTTTGCTTCACATAGAACAGAATATTGGTACTGTTGTCAAGTCAGCTAAAGGTGATTCATCTATTGCGGAGTTGTTCAAACTTTGTTCTAAAGCCTCTAATATGTATGATTTTGAGCGATATCTTTCGAAATTTAAGGATATTGGGGGTACATCTGCAGAAAATTTTCTTAGAGATAAACCTTTTGACCATTGGGCAGATTTGTTTTTTCAAGGAAAGCGTTATGGTGAATATTCTTCAAATGTCGCAGAAAGTTTCAACTCATGGATTTTGGAAGATAGAGTTATGCCTATAACTTCTTGTTTGGATGGTATTCGAGTAAAAGTTATGGAGAAAATTGTGAGACGAAGAGAGGAATGTTGTTTGTGGACAACAAATCTTTGTCCTATTATGGAGGAATGTTTGTCTAAGTTAGTAGATGATGGCTTTGGTTGGGATGTTTATAAGTCCTCGGAATTTGTGTTTGAAGTTAAATCACCTAAGTCACAGGTTGTTGATCTTAAAAATCGTTTATGCAGTTGTAATCAATGGAGAGTTATTAGTTTTCCATGTGCGCATGCAATTAAGTGCATTAACAAGTCTAGATTATCAGTTTATGATTTTGTGGAGGAATATTTTACTGTTAATGCTTTCAGATCTTCGTATGCTAATGCTATCAATCCAATTCCATATTTTGATAAACCAGTTGCTGTTGAAAATGATGTTTTGATTAGGCCTCCTAAAGAAGTTCGTGGTGTAGGAAGACCATCTACAAAGAGGCATGGTGGATTTGGATATTCTCAAAGTAAAAGAAACAGATGTAGCCTGTGTAATGTAGTTGGCCACAACAAAAGGAATTGCCTTGCTTCTTCAAAAAGTTAAGAAAATAAAATGTGTTTTGTTAGTGTAATAGAATAGTTTTATAATTGTAAAGCTGCTAAAGCTTATAGAAGAATGAAGTCATACTTTGGGAATTCATTAGAAAATAAAATGTGAACTGTTTTGGTTATTTTGTTTTAAGTTGAAATATCTGATGTTCTTATATTTTCCTTTTGTTGTTGATTTTCTTTAGGAATCTATTATTTAATCATATTGCAAAATATATAATATGAATTGAAGAACTGTATTAGCTCTGCACTTTAGTATTAACATTTCTATTCAATGTTAGATGTACTTATCATTTTAGTCCAATGCTAGTTGTAACTAGCATTTCATTGTAATCAGTATGCATTTCACCTGAAATACAATTTCAACATTGAAACTCATAATCTGTTATTGTATAGAACTAAGTAATGCTGTTGTGCAAGAATGAAGTATCTGATGATGATGATATACTGTTTATATGATTAGCTAATGAGATTACATAAGTGGTTTTGTGATTAATTGACATTATGATGATGTACAGTTGAATGCTAGTTGTATCTAGCATTTCAGTTAAAAGCAAGTTACAGTGTAAATAGTAGTCATGACTCTTGAAACAGAGTTCATACATTGGAAATCATATATAAATGATATATGGATAAATCCACGCATTATTCATCACAGTTCAATTACCAAGAAATGTATTTTCGCATAATGCTAGTTTTATCTAGCATTTCAGTGTAAATGATTATTTACCACTTCAGAAATACAGTAAAAGCATCAGAAAACACATAAAAATGACAGTTGAATATATCTTTAGTTTATACATTGTAGTTCATGTACCGAAAACAGACAATTATAATCAAGTCAAATTCAAATCGAGAAGTTCAAATACATCTGAGCAGTTTATGCACTGAGAACAAAATACAAGCGTTGTATAACAAATAAGACTCTATCTCAGACTCTATGTCAGACTTCATCTCAGACTCCATATCAGACTCCATCTCAGACTCCATTTCAGACTCCATCTCAGACTCTTAGGTTTCTAAGCATTTCATTTGAATATTTATCTGGCATCTCATCTTTGTCCAGTTTTTTCAAGTTTGCTATGACAAAGAATGCACAATCAAGCCTGTTTCAGATATGGAAATATTAGTTAATATTACAGTATAAGCTAATGCTAAAATAAAATAGCATTCTTTACACTAGAATTCTAAAATATAGCTTTATATTTTTATCACACTATTAATCAATGCATTCATAAAGACACCATTGATGTGTTTGTAATGTACATCTTATACATAATCTTTTTGTTCAATAGATGCAGTTCAATGAACTGTCAATTAGAAATGCTAGTTTTAACTATCATTTTTGCATATTTAATGCATTCTAGTGCAATTTAAAAATACAAATGATATTTTGTTATTGTTTTGCATGTTTAGTCTAGTCCAAAAGAATTTAAAAATATGTATGCTAGTGTAAATAATCATTTTCGATATTTGATAAATTCATAAGCACTGAAAACATATAAATGATAGTTTGAATTGTCGTTTTTTTTTTCATTTTCACAATTTTATGCATTTTAAAATTTTCAGTTGTAGGTTTAACTATCATTTTGATCATTAGATGTAGTCAGCTGTAATTTAAAAAAGAATAACAAAAGTTGGATGAATATACAAACTACAATGACAAGAGAAGAAATGGAATTAGTTACTTATGAATCACAATCCTATGGTGGGCTTTTTGGCTGCAACACTTTAGGTTTGTGACATTAATTCAATTTTGTCTTTCTGCAAGAAGAAAAATTAGTGTTGTATATTAATGTTAGACTGATATAAAAATTATACTTTTCTTACAAGAATGATGGCTTGGTTATAGTTGGGGTTTGAAGTCCTTGTTGATCTAGTTTTTGGTTTTGTTGAATCATAATGACTCCACTGCATTGTTTCATAGTTTAGCATCAACAAGCTCCAATGGTTTGTATAATGTAGAGGGAAGAAAATTTTCTCTGTAAATTCATCTTTGACAATGACATCTATTGCTGGTATGACTATGTCTTTGATCATAGTTTGCTGATCATGTGCTATATCATTCTGCACATTCATATGCATTAGAATACTTTGTATTATTTTTTAACATTTATAATGAAAAGCTTATACTTACCATCATCATTGTAGTGAAGTAGCAACTGTGTTCATACATCTCCTGATTGTAGTAAAACCAATCAATAATCTGTTTAAGAAAACAAAAAAGGTTGTAAGTTTTATGGGACATTTTGTTTTTGAACCAGGAATATTTATGCTAGTATTCACTATCATTTACATGTTTACTTCATTGTATGCACTGAAAAATGCAAATGATAGTTTAAACAATCATCTTTGACATTCGACATATTTATATGATCTTTACAAATACCAATGTTGTTTTTAAATACCGTTCTTTTATTTAATACATTTATATGCAGTTAGAAACTTCGAATGCTAGTTTTAACTATCATTCTCTCATATTTTACATTTATATGCACTTAAAAAATTATGAATGCTAGTTGTAACAATCATTCTCCTATCCTATACAGTTATCTGCATTTTACAAATAGTAATGCTGCTTTTAGTTGTCACTCTCTCATTCAATTCATTTATATGCACTTTGAAAGTTGAATGCTAGGTTTACCTATCATTCTTTCATTTTATACATTTATATACATTTTTTTACTATCATAATTCTGAGTTGATGCATACCTGTCCATCTGTAACCCCCCTCAAATAGAACAGCTTCCAGCATAGATTTCACTATCGTGACTCCTCCTTTGTTCCCTTCATCTTTTTCATATGCTACAGTGCTGTATTGAAAATCAATAATTGACAAGTTGGTTTTTTTTCAGTTTTATTTAATTACAAATATAATGAAAGAAAAAAGATCAGAAATCTTACTTCTCATTTTCATTAAATTTGAAGAAAGTAAGAATTTTGTTTTGCTGTTCTTCATTCAATAATTTTAGAATACTGCTTTTTGTTATATCTTTACTCTTGTAAGCTTTAGTTGATGGCGAGTATCCATCAACGTCAATTATTTCTTCATTTTCAATTGTAGTGGCTTCCTCATCTGTTTCAGTTTCAGATTCCTCTTCATAATCAGATTCTTCATTTTGTTCTTCTTATTTCTGTTCACTTGTATTTTTTTGACCTTCTTCAGTTTCAGGTTGTTCCTTTTGGTCTTCATTGTCAGCATTTTTCTTTGTTTTTCTATGAACAATTTCATACTGGCAATTGAGATCAATTTTATTCCTTCGTTGGCGCTTTTTAACCCTCAAAACTAAAGAGCTTGGTTTTTTCTGTGTTCTTTCATTCACTGTCGGGGATTTTTCTGTTTCCTCTGAAGGTTCCTTCTGATGCCGTTGTTTTTTCTCTTCCTGCATCTTTTTTATTTCCTGGGTTATATTCAGATGATGGTGCTTATATATCTTCTCTTGGTTTTGATTTCAACATTTTGATTTCTTTTCTCAACTGTATGATAGTGCCTTCTGCTTTTATTCTTTTTTGTCTCTCCATTTCTAATTCTTTTTCACTCTTCTTTAATTTATTTTCCAAATCTTCAATGTACTATTTCATTGAGTCAACTTGCTTTTTTGATGTCTCTTCCAAGTTTTCTACTTTTTGTATCACAATATTCTCATTTGTATCCATCTGAACAAATTTTTGTTGGTTTTTTTGTTGAAGAAGTGCTTTTTCATCTTCAGTCAGGTTTCTTATTTCAACAAAAATCTACGTAATAACATAAATAGTAATGAATGAGCTAAGATACAATGAATGAAGTAATTTTATTTATAATTTTCATTTTTCATGTGATGCTATATCTGACTATCATTTTTTAGTAGCAACTATAGAAAATTGTATTTGTGCAGAAATGATATATGTAACTATCATTTAAATTATGACTGTATAATAACAAAATGAAAACTGTTAATATACATTATGTTATGATATATCTATCTATCAGTATACATTTCTTGTACTTGTGTGAGAAATAATACCTTTCTTTTGTCTATGTTTATCAAAGCTTCTCTTGAAATCACTTTTTTCAAGCTTCCTATATTCCACCTCCCAAATCTAGGTAAAGTAGAACAGTATGTTGCTAATGGAGATATCAAATTGACATGCTCACATAGGAAAAACTACAAATAAAATATTACTTGTTAAAATATATAATGTATATAATTTAATTTATAGACATATATGTATTAACATAAAGTTAGAATGTTGTACTTACAATTGGAAGCATGGAACAACCTGGCATGTTTCTTGGCTTTGTTTTGAAAGCCATCAAAGCTCTAAGCAATGTATGATGAATTGAAACTGGCCAAGATACCGAGTTCATTTTGTTGTGATCAATAATATAAGGAATATATCCCCATGGTAAGTATCTTTGTTGTCGGGAAAGAAGAAGGTTATCATTGCAAGAATAATAATCAGTTTTGGAAAACCAGTTTCATTTTGAAATTGTTGTATTTCTAGTACATTATTTATTTTTGAAAATGTAAGATCCTCTGTTATGTGCTCTACTGTTCCAAAATTTCTTAGTACAAAATCCTTACAATTGTCTGGAAGTATTTGTAAACTCATTTTAGGTAATGGAAAAATATTAATTCCAGACAAAGGTAAGAAATATTAATTCCAGACAAAGGTAAGCTAAAGAGAATTGAAATATCTTCAGGTTTGATCTTTAAAAAACATTCCCCACTTTAAAAGCTTCGTTAGTGATAGAAAATGTTTCTATGATATCATCTAAGGTTTTAGATGATTTTGTAAAAGCAGCGATGGATAAAATTTCTTTGAAAAACACAAGCATAAATTTTTCAATAGGTGTTTGTTTTAAATAATTCAGTTGATCAACAAGATAACCTCCTTTTTCCTTAATTTTCCGGAAATTTTTTATCATCGGAAGCAAGCTGCATCTATACTGAATTTTTTCCTAAGATAATTTCTTTGATTTGTTCCCTTCTATTTTTTTTGCTTTCTTTGATCTTTTGCCTTTTGATTCCTGTACAAAAAATTATGAATGAATAATTCAGTATTTAACAAACTATAATCTTATTTCTCAACCATGAATGCAAAATTTTCTAGTGCTATATTCATCTATCATTATTTGTAGAAATGCTATATTTGTCTATCATTACTCTTTTTCAATGTATGCTCCTACAGTTTAAAGACCCAATGCTATGTTTGTCTATCATTTTATCCAATGCTATATTTGTCTATCATTACTCTTTTTCAATTTATGCTCCTACAGTTTAAAGACCGAATGCTATGTTTGTCTATCATTCTATCCAATGCTATATTTGTCTATCATTACTCTTTTTCAATTTATGCTACTACAGTTTAAAGACCCAATGCTATGTTTGTCTATCATTCTATCCAATGCTATATTTGTCTATCATTACTCTTTTTCAATTTATGCTCCTACAATTTAAAGACCCAATGCTATGTTTGTCTATCATTATATCCAATGCTATGTTTGTCTATCATTCTATAACAATGCATTTTATTGTTGTTTATCAACCATCAAAAACTGAATGCTATGTTCATCTATCATCTCATATTTCAATATTGTGTATACAAATGAAATTATATATTGAACTATCATTCAATTACTATCTATTTAATTATTGTCTGCCGTATATCAAATATGGAAATGGTATTTTCACTTATCATTGCATCATTATACATACAGTAAATAAAGTGAAATATTCAACTATCATTCTATAATGCAATGTTTTTCTATTATTTTTTTCAATGCTATATTTGTCTATCATTCTATAACTATGCATCTTATTGTTGTCTGTCTTTTGTTAAAGACTGAATGATATGTTCATCATCATCTAATACTTCAATATGATGCATGCAATAAATCAAATGATGTATTGAAGTATCATTCAATAACTATCGATCTAATTATCATTTACCGTCTAATAAATACTGAAATATTATTTTGAAGAAAAATAAATCAGATGTTATACCTTTTTCTTTCTTTTTCTACTGACGATTTCATCACAAAGCTGTTGCCTCTTCATGTCGTCTTCTTTTACAGTTTTTGCTGCCCTAGATTTTATCATTCTCTTTGTTTGTTGTTCAACATCAGGCGAATCAACAGCCGTGGATGGATTATTTTTTCGTCTTCTCTTTATATCTGTACGCATTGCAGTCGAAACCCTACCTTTTGAAATCCCAGTTTCATTGTTTATTTGTTCTGGATTTGTTGAAATTTGTGGATTTACGTCCATTGAGTTAGCTTTAGAAGCTGATTGCGCTTGTAAATCAGCTTGAGGAAGAAAATTGATTTGGTTTTGGAATGCCATTGCTTGATGGAGAAGAAATTTTGTTTGCAGAGGAAAACAGAATAAAAAAGCAGGAACGATCTTGAAATTTTTCGCGCTTGTCCTTGAGACGAAAGTTGTATTTTAACGTCCGTTAAAATATTTTTTTATTAAACTTTTTCCTTTAAACTAATTTCCTCTATAACCATAATTAATCGTAATTAGTTAGGTAATAAATAACAGGGTTGCTACAAATCTATTCCAATTTTGTAAATTCGACGAATGAAAAATATGATAGGGCCATGGAATTAGAATAATAATTAAAGATGATTGTAATTGCAAAGCTCAACGAATGAAAAATATGTTAGGGCTGCTGAATTAGAATTATAATTATATAATGTTGCCTATGAATTATAAATGTAGAAGGGATTTACTGTTTATTTTATGCCTAATTTATTTAACCTTAAATTAGATAAGTTAGAAATATCATTCTTTTATAGTTTTATTTCATCTCTTGGAATTTTCTAGATATTTTAGTTTAATGGAATGAATGTTGAAACAAGTGGGTTTCTATATATTATCAAGTCAAATCCTCTAAGAATGTAATGTATGAAATTATAAGGAAAAAATATCCTCTGAAAGAAAGAGATGTACAAAATAAGGGTTATTAATGTATTTTGTACTGTCTATTTCGATAAATGAAAAGAGAATTCTTGTAATTACAAACATCGTACAAATCACTTCTTTTGGATAAGATATGGAAATAGACTTTGTAACAATTATGGTTTAAACACAAGTTCCAATTTATTAAAATGTGGTAAGTTCCAAGAGTGAAATGTTAAGACAAGAATAAATTGGTTAAGACAAAAATAAATGTTAAGACAAGAATTAAAATGTGGCATAATGAGAAATGCGGAAACATAGGCAAAGGAAAAATGGGACAAAAAAGAAAAATGATAGCGATATGAAAAACCAATGAATGGAAAGTGGGAAATGAAATTGGTTAGGATATAAGATAAACACATAGCTGAAATGAAGACTAAGGGTCTAATACATGTAAAGAGGTAGAAAAGAAATATAAGAGAAAGAATAAATATACATAAAAGTAGAACTTGTATATGTAGCTTATGCATATATGGCGAATATTGTGGATGGCCTATCCTAGCGATGGTTAAGTATGTATCATCGAAGCAGGAAATAAGAGGTTATGAAATAGAAATATTAGTGAGGCCCATCCTAGCGATGATCAGGTAGGTACCATCGGAGTAGGAAATAAGAGCCTATGAAATGGAATATATTGGTGGGGCCCATCTTAGCGATGATCAGGTAGTTATCGTCGGAGCAAGAAATAAGTGGTCATAGATTAAAGACAAGGTTAGGAGAAGTCTGTTCCCGACGATGATCAGGCAGGTATCATCGGAGTAGGCAATAAGAGGCTCTAATTCCCATGGTGATGACGGGTATGCATATTTAACCGTAGAACCCGTGGAGAGTATACGTTCACGTATAGTGGGGTACCCCCCAAGATAAAATAGGTCCGCTTCAAGTTAAATAGAAAGGGTGGGGTATTGCCTTGATTGCACTAGGCAATCTAAATGGACGATGGGTGGGGTTGGATGCTATGAAACAAGGCGCACGGGTACCAACCACTATGGATAGATTTGCATAGGTCTGGAGCTCCAACATCGTGTCCCAAGGGTCAGTGGGAAGAACAGGATTACACCTTGACTGAATGTGCTTACTACCGAGGCGTTCAGTGGGGTAATGCAACGCCACAGTTGTTTGTTTGTTTGTTTGGTTAGGGAAGGGCTAGTTAGCCCATAACGAGATTCCTTCAAAACATGGACGGGGTGGGTAGTGGAGCCGAGTCCATGTAAAGGAAGCAGACAAGATAGTAAGAAAATCCCCAAAGATAATACGACCTAGGTTTACATAGGTCGTGGGTATGCGCTCAAGATACACGATGGTGACTTCGTGATATGATGAGGCAGACCTTAGGTGGAGTAGGTCATCGATACGTGCTCAAGATATACGATGGTGATTTCGTGATATGATGAGGTGATGATCCCAGCGAGATGCTAACGAAAGATACTAGGGACAGTATCTAGGTCCACGAGGGGACCATGGGATACACACACACAAAGCTATATACTTAGAGATAAATCTACAAGGAAGTTGATGGGTACGGTTCGTGCGTAGGAATGGAGTGAACGACTTAAAATAAAGTATAACATAACATAAAATGGTTAGCAATTGGCATATAATAATGTTATTTGTAAGATGTATAATTTACCAGTCACCAGAACATTGTTCTAACCCCCTCCTCATTATAACCCACATGATAGATAAAAGGTAGGTACTGGTATTTAGGCAGATTGGTGCTGATAGGGACACTTGATTTGAAAGTGTCAATTTATAGTCAGTACTTATTTGATATTATAGTTTAATTTATTCCGCTGTGAGTTATTTTACTAGAGCTCTGATATGCATTTTTATTTATTTATAGGATACCAAACCAACGATCCATATTTCAGTGGACTTGGGTTTTTGGTTCAGCGAAAATTCAAGAACATTGGGATGCAGGTTATCACATTTGGTATCATAGCTTAGGTTAGTAGATACTAAAAGTTTAGGAAATATGGAGTGAATATATTTGTATTTTCACTATAAATATAAATATAGTATATACTAGAATCATAATATTTCTAATTATAGAATGGTTACATATGGAAAGTCCCTATGATTTTCTTGTTAAGTTGAGGTAGCCCAAGGATATTAGGTTCCCGTATGATTGCCAATTGATAATGTACAATAAGTCCAATTATAGGGAAATGTTAGTATCCATATGTTATATAAAGTGGAAGGTATAGGAGTTTCCTAGAGGCAGTGGGATGGAGACTTTTATTTTTATAGGAAAAAAGGATTTTTAGTATGAAAAATGGATTTTTAAGATTTAGGAAGGGGATATTCCTAAGAGAGAAGTTAAAATCTCACTTTGACTCCAACCCAATAAAAATAAGCTTTTGAAATTGAAAACGTTGGAAAAAATATATAGTAGATATATTTGAAAAATAAAGCAGTAAATATTGGGTTTTGGGGAAAAATCGGTGGTATGAGATTTGAAAAGGTTTTTATATGATAAAGGTTTTGTTCGAATAAGATTCTTTTGAATAATTATAGAGCGTATATAGCTAGCTAGTTTCTTTGTAAAGCAAGAAGAATTTAAAATATAAAACCCTTGTAGAGATTAAAGTTGGTTAGAAACTAAAATTTTAGTAAAGGAAATTTTGTAAAAACTCTATTCATTTAAAAATAAATAAAGGAGCAATATCGCTCGGAAATATTTTAATAGGAAAAATAGGTTGATGGGTGGACAAAATAAGTGGTACGGATTTGGAATAGAGTAAATGATTTAGAAAAGAAGGGTTATAATAGTGAAAGTAAACCGTAGTTAACTGCACTAATATAGTAGGAAGACAGTAAATTAGGTAGAAACAATACTAAATTTACTGTAAGTAGGTTGGGATTTGACATACTTTAATTCATTGGAATGAAAAGAAAAATGATATAAGTTTATATGAATCAACCAAGTTATAAATAAAGGTGTTTTGTTTGAAATAATAAGGAATGTAAATGTAGCGAAAGAGATGTACAAAATATGGAAAACACCGTATTTTGTACTGTCTATTTCAACAAACAAATAAAATAAAAATTCCTTGTAATTTCACACAAAACACAAATCCTCTTTTAAGTGATTCATTGAAAGTTTTAGCGTTAACGATTTCTCTTAAGAAAAAGTAGTTCCAATGCATTAAAGTATAGGATCCTTAAGTATAATAAAAAGTGCAGTAGTTGGAAGCGGTGTTGGTAGGTTGTAGTAAAGGCAATATGAGAAACCTAATTGAAAAGGATAAACAAAGAAAAATACACGTTTTCCATTGTTATGCGCATTTAGTTGCGTGTCTTTTAGAAAGTCCCCTTTTACGATGAGTTGGGACTCTACCAATATTGGGTGATTTGCAGAGTAGGAAAGATTAAGGGATTCTTGAAAGAATATTTGTTCTTATGTACTCCAGTTCTTATAATATAAAAGTTACGAAAGATGTTTTGAAAACATGCATGGTATATTTTTGAAAGAAATGGTTTGGTGGAAATAAATAAGTTTTTGAAAGAAAAACTTAATAAATGTTAAACTAAAAATCCCAAATTTTCAATGAGAGTTAGAATGGTCTTAAAAGAAATGATTTGATTTTAAACTTAGAATTGCTAGTATATCCATTAAAGTTTGGTAAATTAATTAAATTCAAAAGTTTTACAGGTAAGTTTTGGAAAGGGTTAAGACACTAAGTATTTTTGAATTTAATAGAAGTTTCTAAGTAGCACTTTTAAAGACAAGAGTTTGGGATTTGATATTTCAAAATTTTTGAAGTTTTAATTTTTGAAAGAATACCAAACTGAAGTTTTAAATAAGGAGTAGATAAGAATTTGTGCCTTGGTGAAATGGGAAAAAAGGACAAGGCATGAAGGAGATAGTGATGATTACTTTTGGAATAGTAATAAGAAATCCCCGCAGAGTGTGAAGGACACTAGAAAGAGCCTAGGGACATTATTTTGAGATGTGTGTAAACCAAAAGGGGATATTATAGTACACTTCTACGGGTTTTGGAATGTGTTTGTAGGAGGCTTATGAATAAAGGGAATTACCAAGGCTTGAAGATACTATCAAAAGAATGGGATTAAGAGAAGATAGGTATCGATGGTAATGAGATGGCAGACACACACGGAAGATATTGGTAGACTTAAGTTGGGAAAGAGGAAGTAGGAAAATGTTGTTTCCTCAAGCTTAGTTGCCATTTGATATGAAGATTTCGTAGATTATATTTCTTATCCATCACAGTGAGAGGACATATTTATCTACTAGGGGACAATATCTAGGTCTAAGAAGGGACCATGGGATAAAGACACACACAAAGCTATATACATAGAGATAAATCTACAAGGAAGTAGATGGGTACTGTTCGTACGCAGGAATGGAGTCTGATTGACTTAAAAAAGTATACCAGAACATGAAATGGTTAGCATTTGGCATATAATAATGTTATGTGTAAGATGTATAATTTACCAGTCATCGGAACATTGTTCTGACCCTCTCCTCATTACAACCCATAGGATAGATAGAAGGCATGTACTGGTATTTAGGCAGGATTGGTGCTGATAGGGACACTTGATTTGAAAGTGTCAATTTATGGTCAGTACTCATATGATATTATATTTTAATTTATTCCACTGTTATTTATTTTACTAGAGCTCTGATATGCATCTTTATTTATTGTAGGATATCAAACCAAAGATTCGTATTTCAGTGGACTTGTGTTTTCGGTTCAGCTATAATTTGGAACCACTGGGGTGCGGGTTGTCACGAAGACCTTATGTTAGTGGGACTTATATTGCATTAAGATCTCCCATGGCAATAGAGAAGTGGAATGGGGATAAAGACTCCAAGAAGTGCCAATGAAGGATGAAGGCTGTTCTAACAAGAAACAATGTTCATCCTATAGTTTTTGCCACTGTGGTGTTGATGACTAATATTTCGATCGTGGAAAGGAAGAAGATGGGAAAATAGGCATTTACTACTTTTCAATTAGCTATAGGAGAGGATGTCATTTTGAAATGAGTGGAGAAACCATCGCTAAAGGCATTTGGATTAAGCTGGAAAATCACTATCTGAAGAAATCTCTGACTAACCGTTTGATTATGCTGAAGACATTTTTTACCATGAAGATGAGAAAAGGTACTTCAGTGAAGGCACATCTTAGTTTCTTCTACGATCTTGTAATGAAGATGACGAGTGTTGTCTTGAAGGTGGATGAGGAGCAAACGGCGATGGTCCTATTGTGTTCCCTACCAGAGCAATATACAGATTTTGCTAATAGTCTTATGTATGCGAGAGACACTTTGACAGTTGAAGATGTGAAGTCGGGCCTTCTATCGAAAGACTTAAGGGACCGAATGAAGTGGGTGAATGAAGATAGGGGAGGAAGTAGTAGTCAAGGACTATTTATTTATAAAGAGAGGAAGAGAGGAGAAGAAGAATTGGAATCATAGAGGGTGTTCCAAATCTAGGAAGCCTGATAATGGATGGAGAGGAAAGTCTTGAGATGGGAAGTGTCATCACTATAAAAAACCAGGCCATTGGAAAAGAGACTGTCCAGACTTGAGGAAGAATTTAGAAGATGGATCTTTATCATTTGCAGTAGAGAAGCTATATCTGACGATGTGTTGACTGCAGCGGTATTAGATGTATCAGACCATTAGGTGCTTGATTCGGGAGCGTCTTTCGATATGATGCCAAAGAAGGATTATTTCAGCTCTTTTTTGAAAAGGAGGGAAGTGCAATTCTAATGAGTAATGATGCTAGTTGTAGAACCATAGGAGAAGGTACAGTGCGGGTTAGGATGTTTGACAGAGTGATACGCACTTTGACAAGTGTTCGTTATGTTCCAGGTCTTCAGAAGTCCTTGATTTCTTTGGGGTAGTTGGCATCCATGGGATGCAATGTAATTTTAGAGAAAGACAGTTTGAAGATTTCTGGAGGTGCACTTGTTCTTATGAAAGGAGGCGTGTCACGAAATCAGTATTTGCTGAAGGGAACCACAATTATTAGATAATCATGTGTTGGAGTTGATAACTCTCGTGCTTTGGATGCCACCAGACTTTAGCATCTGAGAATGGGGAATATTTTAGAGAAGGGCTTAGAGTTTCCTCGTAGACAGAAGTTGATCAAAGAAGGAAACTTCAACAAGTTGAATTTTTACCAGGAGTGTGTGTTAGGAAAGCAAACTAGAGTATCTTTTGGAGTTGGAGTTCATAGATCAGAGAGAGTGCTTGATTATGTGTATACATATGTTTGAGGACCAGTTGCTTCCCTTAGAGGAGCAAAGTACTTCATTTTCTTTATTGAAATTTTTCTAGGAAAGTTTGGGTGTATGTGATGAAGGCTAAATCATAGAGCTTTGAGATGTTTAAAGCCTGGAAAGTACTTGTTGAGAGCCAATTCGGTTGTAGGTTAACGGTACTTGGATCTGATAACGACGGTGAATTTGTTTTTAGGGAGTTCCTCGATTACTCTAGACAACATGATATACATAGACATTTCACTATAACAGGTAATCCGCAATCAAATGGGGTTACTAAGAGGATGAATCAGACTTTACTTGAGAAAGCTTGTTGCTTGAGATTGATGGCGGGCTTGTCTAGAGGCTTTTGGGCCGAGGCTTTATCAACTATTGTGCATATCATAAATTGAATTCCATAATCAGCCATAGATAGGAAGATTCCAGAAGAGAAGTGGATAGATAAAGCAGTGTATCTTGGTTATTTTCGTATTTTGGTTGTTCTATGTATGTTCACCATACATGTGATGATAAGTTGGAGACTAGAGCATACAAGGGCATATTTATGGGATACAGAACTGGTATCGAAGGGTATCGCATTTGGAACCCTATTGATAGGAAGATTGTTCAGTCCAGACATGTTACTTTTGATGAGTCTGCTATGATCAATCTTAAGGAAAGTTACCCACCACATTAGATGATTCTGACAAGCTTAAGGAGATGGAACATATTCCCACATTTCAATCTAAGAATAGAGTTATTGATGTTGTTGAGAGAGATGCAGTTGATGAGATATCATAAAGTAGTCCACAGATGCCTTATAGTAGTGCTGGTAATGTGCTTGAGACTAGAGGAAGTTAAGTTCAAGGTGGAGCTAAAAGGAGTTTAGGCGAAGATGTACCTATTCGGGTCAGTCATAGGACTATTAGGCCGCTCGAGAGGTATGATCGTTGGCAGTATGCAAATCTTAGTCTTGGTGATCAGTTTGACTATGCCCTACATGTGGTTCATGATGAGCTAGTTGACCTAGATGAAGCTTCAAAGTCTAGTGATGGTTCGAAGTGGATGTGAGCTATGGAAGAGGAGTTAGAGTTGTTGAAGAAAAACAAGACTTGAGATTTGGTACCACCTCCTTATGGAAGCCAAGCTATAAGTTATAAGTGGGTATTCAAGGTAAAGGATTATGGGAGATACAAGGGTAGATTAGTTTCTAAAGGGTTTTTACAAAGGAAGGGATTGGAGTACGATGAGACATTTTCCTTTGGTAGTGGGGCATATCTCTATCCGTATTTTACTTGCTATTGTTGCCACTCATGACTTGGAGTTAGAGCAATTTGATGTGAAGACTGTTTTCTTGCATGAAGACTTGGATGAGACCATTTACATGAAGTAGCCAGAGGGATTTCTTGTAAATGGGAAAGAGAACTGGTTTTGCAAATTGAAGAAGCCATTGTATGGACTTAAGCAGTTTCCTAGACAGTAGTACAAGAGGTTTGATTCTTTTATGCTTTCACTTAGTTTTGATTGTAGCATCAATAATGCTTATGTGTACTTCAAGCATTTGAAGAATGGTTATTGGGTGTATTTACTCTTATATATGGATGATATGTTGATTGCTTTCAAGGATAAAGCTGAAATTAATAAATTGAAGTTGAAGCTAAGGGCGAAATTCAAGATGAATAACCATGGGGAAGCAAGGATATTTTAGGTATGGAAATACAAAGGAATAGAAAGCTAGGATTTTTTAGCCTTACTCAAAAGGAATATATTCAAAAGGTGCTTCGTCGGTTTAGCATGAAAATGGCAAATGCGATTAGCACACACTACAACAAAAAGATCTATTAATAGCAAGTGGGGATAGCATGGAAACATGACTTGCTATGGTTAGGGACTCAGTGGCCATTTAGCTTAAAGCATAGCCCATGTCCATGCTATTATTAACAAAAAGGAAAAAATTGGCAGTATAATTTACTTTCCCTCCTTAGTATTTATGTGCCCCCAGCAATCTCTCTTTTCACCTTCACTACTGAAATCCAGAATTACAAAACCTACTACCTTACGAACTTCACTGCCATGAATCCCCCTTCACTCGCTAATCCCTCCTCACTCACGAATCCCTCATCACTTAAGCTAAAGCTCGATTCCTTAACCCGTTGAAGCTTGATTCCTCCATTTAAGTGTGATTCCTCAATGAAGTCGATTCCCTCGCTTAAGCGCGATTGCTCAACGAAGCTAAAGCGCGAGTCGTCAACTTCACTTAAGAAAGATTCCGCGCAACGAAGGTCGATTTCTCCACTTGGCTTAACTGCGATTCCTCAGCAAAGATAAAGCTCAATTCCTCAACGAAGCTGAAGTGCGATTTGTCAACTTCGAGAACTTGGCACTTTAGGCATATTTTTTATTTCTATTTTTTTAGTGGTGTGATGAGTGGTTCGTTTTAGTGCTTTAACCATTACTAGAGAAAAGTTCTTGAAACTGAACTCATGGATTATGAAGAAATTTAATAGTGTTTAATTTGTTAATAATAAAAGCACGAGGAAGTATTAGTTGGCTTACATATGATTTTTTAATTAAGAAATTTGAGATTTGATAATAAAGAATGCATACTTATCAGTAGTAGCTAAACTATTTCTAATATAGAAACAAAACATTCCGGTTAATAAAGTAGTTATGTTTAAAGTTTTTTCAGTCCTATTCGTTGACCAAAGATCTAAGGTTGAGATTGGTTGGCTAATAGACTAAAGTTTTTTTGTATGTCTTATATTCTTCTCTTTTTTCTTCTTTGCTTTTCATATTCTTCTTTTTTGAAAAATTGTATCTTCAAGCTTTCTGCAATGATTGACTGCTTTTATCTCCTATTTTTTCTTGTTTGGTTGCCTGTCCCTTTTAGTTTGAGTATCGATGTTGTTTTTTTTTGAATCATTCTATAAGTGCTCAAATCTAAAAAGAATTCCAGTTCAATAGGTGTTGTAGACACCATTTAGCACAAACTAGACAGACTCTTCTTTTAGCACAAAGAAAATTGATGAAGTGATTAAACTGGTAGAGCCTATTTATAAAGTGCTTCATGTATTTCTTCAACTTCCTCATTTGCGTTCATGCCTTTATAGCTGCTATACTTACTTGCTATCCATAATATGTTTCTTCTTGGAGTAAAGAGATGAAGAGAACGAGTTATAAGAAGATATTGGAAAACAAGCTACTTATCGGAAAACATAGATACATTCTACTTCATTCGAAGTTAAAATCATCCATGTCCATTATTTCTAAATAACTTGACTTGTACAAAGATGAATGGATGAGTCTCAAAGAAAAAATGACCGCATTGGAAAATGACAACAATCCGCTCAAGGAAAAGGAGCTGAAATATCAAGAAATAATCAAGAACTTGTGCTTGAAGGAAATTGGACAAGTTGACAAAGAAAATGACTCTGAGAGTTAGAAGAAATGTGAATGTTCAAAGAAAATTGATATTGAAGAGAAGAACGAGGTCGTTGACGATTTAAATGCAATGGAGAACATAGGAATGCAATGAAGAAATATGAATGTTCTGTTGTGCAGGCTGAAATCTGCAAAAGCCGCAATGAAGACCTGGAGGTAAAGCAAAAGTAACATCCAAAAAGTGATTGCCCAATGTAAAGAAGAGGAAAATCAAATCAACTAGTTACTGACTCTTTAAATGAGGATTTGATTAAACAATACTCTTATAAAACTGACCAGATTCAATCTCTTATGAGGAAAATCGCAGCTGAAAATCACCAGCAGATGAAATTCAATTGGTTGACTAAAGGAGATAGGCCTACTAATATTTCTACAATTGGGTCAATGTATCTAAGCCTACTCGAAAGAATAATTTTATTCTTAACTCTGATGGATCTTGGAGTTCAGCATTAGAATATTTGGCAGAAAATGCGGTAGTTTATTTCTTAAATCTGTTCTCTTCATCACAGACCACAAATCAATTCCCAGGCATCATTTGTAAGAAAATCCTCTTCGATAATGCAAGAGACAAATTTTGCAAGCCTTTCCAGTTAGAGGAAATTAAAGAAGCCATTTTTCAAATTAATGATAACATTTCCCCGGGCCTAGATGGTATAAATTCGAAGTTCTTTAAAATTCACTGGAAAGACATGAAAAATGATATTTGGAATGCTATGAATGGCATTCTTCTTTCAGGTAAAATTATTAGAGAAATCAATCACACATTTATTTTTCTAATCCCAAAAGAGCCCGAGGCTGCTGACTTGCCTGATTTCGGGCCTATATCTCTCTGTAGTGTCATTTATAAAATTTTAGCCAATCTTCTATGTAATCGACTAAAACCCTATATGAATGACCTTATTTCTTATAATCAAAATGCTTTCATCTCAGGGAGAATTATTACAGAAAATTCATTACTTGCATATGAAATGGCATAGGATTTAATAGGAAAAAATCTAAAAATTTCTGCCTGAAAATTGACTTGCATAAGGCCTATGATAAAATTAGTTGGGAATTTATTCATCATGCTGATTTTCATGGGGTTTCCAATACCTTTTGCTAATCTCATTTATGAATGCATATCTACTCCCACCTTTTCGGTATTAATTGATGATTCCCTTTTTGGTTTTATCAAGAGTTCAAGGGGATTAAGACAAGGAGACCCACTTCTTATATGCGGATGATATTTTAATTATGGCCAAAGCTACGAGTAATAATGCATTAAGCATAAGGAACATATTCCAGACTTTGAAACCTTTGGTTGGCCTTGGCTTAAATGAAAACAAGTCTATTTTGTTTTTCAGCAAAGGTGCAACAAACAAGCAGTTTATTGCGGATAATTTAAATATCCAAATAGTAAATCTCCCAATGATTTATTTGGGTATCCCTTTATCTAATAATAATTTGAAATCAAGAGATTTCGGGTAGCTTATAGACAAAATAACCAAAAAATTCAACCACTGGAAAAGTAAATTATTGAACATATGTGGTAGAGTTGAATTAGTGAAAACAGTTATTCATCCGATGATTAAATTTTGGGCGCAATTCACACAATTCCCTGTGGCAGTTATTAATAGAATTAATTCTATATGTGCCAATTTCATTTGGAAATCTAAAGCACATAAAATGAGTTGAGAAGATGCATGTAAAACAAAAATTGATGGAGGATTTCGAATCAGAAAAATTGAAGAAACTGCTAAAGCTATGGCAATTAAATTGGTCTGGAACTTCATCGAAGGTGAAACTTTGTGGTCAAAATGGATGTGCAACAAATACTGTAAAGATAATAATTTCTAGATTTCAAACACAAATAATAATGTCTCTCATACTTGGAAAATGCTGCTTAAAGCAAGTCAATGGTGCAAAGGTGCTATTGACAGGAAAATTGCCAATGGTGAAAGTACAAATATGGCAAGATCCATGGATTAATGGGTACTCTTTGGTTGACAAATTTGGGTGGAACTCAATGTATATCAATGGTGGTACTAACATATTAGTCTCTGCTCTTATATCAGACAATAACTGGAAGAACCATCATGCATGTGTACCTACTCATATTCTCAATACTGTGCATTCTATCAAAATTCACAATCAAATGCATAAGGATTTCTAGTTTTGGATCCCAAACAACTCTGGTCAATTCAGTTTTTGCTCGGCTTGGAACCTTATTAGAAATAAACATACAGAATATAATTGGACCAGTGCTATTTGGGACTCCAGTTGTGCTCCTAAAATGTCTATATGCTCATTATTGGCCAAACTAAACAAATTGAGCACAAAAGACAGAGTTAGCAGATGGAATAATAATATAAACCAATCGTGTGTGCTGTACTCTAATCAAATCGAAGACAGAGACCACTTATTCTTCAATTGCTCTTATTCTAAGCAAGTGCTCAAAGTTATCACGCAGAAGTTTAAAATTAGAAGTAATAATGATACAGATTTTAACCAAATCATGAAGATATTTTGTCAAAATCAGTTAGACAACCCAATATTCAAACACCTTAAAAGAATTGATTTTAATGCACTAATATGGAATATATGGTGCGAGAGAAATTCAAGTGTATTCAAAGGCATCGAAATGCCAACTCAAGTCAGAATTGCACTCATTACTCAAGACTGCAGGAGCTTAATTTACAGAAAACTAGACACAAAGAAGTTAAGTTTAGATCTTAAACTTGTCTTAGAGAACTTCAATATTGTGATGGATTCAAGTCTCGAATTTCATCCACCTTGAGCCCGCATCTGCTTTATGTGGTTGTCGCCGAGCAACTTCTTCCTTTTTCCACGAAGCTCGAGATTTTTTGTCCGCCATTTTCTTATTTCTTGAGTAGCTTTTTCTTTAGATCTGGTTTTGGTAAAGTTTCGAAGGAAGATTCCCTCTTCTTGTAGTCTACAGAGAGTTTGGATTTTTACATCGGTGATTTTTATTGTTGTTTGTTCGTCCTCCGATAGCCACGTGTTACTGCTTGTTTTAGCTTTCTTTTGATTTTAGTTTGGACCTTGTTTGTTTTGTTTTCTCTATAGTTTATAGCCCCAAGTTGACCGCATGGATGGTTTTGAGTGTGTCGCTAATTTGTTTTTACTCCCCCATCTATTTGACAACTTGGGATTTGGCTATATTATGTTGTATTGTTAATATATGGACATAATATGTACTCTTTTTCCTTGCAAGGTACCCATTTAGGATAGGGCGGTTGCAAGGTTTTAACGAGGCATATTATTAAAGTATACGAGTTTATTGTTTGTTCATAAAGTACCTTCTTCCAAAAAACATAAGAGATATTATAACAATATGTCAATGCATTACTATGTTGTGTAATAGTTTGTGTATTTATACCTTGTTTGAAACTTAAATATGTTATAAAATCATTAAATTCAATTAAATGCAATCTGTAATATGCTGTGATATCCAAGCTTTGATCATGTATTATAGAGTATTATAAAATGCAGTTAATTTACTACGTAAGAAATATATTAACATGAATTTTTAACTGCGTTATAAAATGCAGTTAAAATTTTAATTGTTTGACAATAATTATTTGTTAACTGCACAAGTCAAATGCGGTTATGTTTAATGTGTTATTATAATATGAACTTTTTAAATTTTATAGTGCAGTTAAAGATTCATGTAAATACTTTTTTAATATACTAAATTAAAATACACATCACTACATTTCGTTATGATAAAACTTTAAACTTAACTGCATTTTATAATGTAGCAATTAAAACAACAACATTTTATAAATCTGATCATATCAAATACAAATACTTATAAAACACAGTAATTAAAGTAACTATAGTTTATAAATCTGATCATATAAAATAACTACAATCAATGAATAACTATAATTAAAAAAATAAAAAAAGGTACTGCATTTAATAATGCAGTTAAAATTTTAATTATTTTAATAATAATTATTTCTTATCTGCACAATTCAAATGCAGTTATGTTTAAATTGTTATTATAAAGCAATTATATGTAAGCTGTAGTTATTTATTACAGAGTAATTAAGTTAATTAAAAACTTGGTTAAAATTGCCTGTCATTGAATACTTAGAGTATTTTGGGGTGATTTTTCTTGAGGTTCATTGTCTTGTTCTTTTAAGCCCTTAGGTCATGTTTCAAGTCATTCAGGCTTAACCTGGATGTTCTAACTCCTACTGAATTCTTATGGGTTAAAAACCTAGTTAACATTTGCCTCCATGGTATGCCTTTTGAATGAAAGGTATGCTTTGCTTCAGAACAAGTTCCAGTAATGAGTCTTCGGTTGTTGAGCTTTTTAGCTACTTTAGTCTTGGTGAGTTGTTCAGTTCCTTCAAATTCTCTTATCAATCACAAGTTGTTCCAAACCTGTTACAGCCTAAAACTATAGATTCTGCATAAATGCAATTTATACATCATAATCATTCCGATTTCATTCGAAGATATTACATCACATATCACATATCTCTATCACATATCAAAATCATCCCGTGTTCATCCAGGATTTATCTATTTTAAGGTTCGATCTGTTTGCATCATTTAGAGTTTTAAATTTTAAGTTCAGTGGTCTCTCCGAACCATTTGGCGATCTATTCGGATCATCTAATCTTTCAGCTTAAGTGAGATTTTGGTTTAGGTGAGCTAAGGTCTCTCTGGGCCGATGAGCTCATTCTTAGCTCGAATGAACTAATTCATGGACTCTCTGGGCCGATCAAGGTCTATCTCCGGACCGTTGTTCTCCACATAGCCTCTCTGAGCCGATCATGGTCTATCTCCGTTCCCTTGCTTAGTCCTATCCAGTCGCATTCCGACGAAAAGGACTTAACAACGATTAGGCCGATCCAATCACTCTTTGGTGATGCAACCTACTCGCTGCTTTCTCCGTCCCTAATCCTCTCCAGTAGGGAAAATCGCGATCCTTGCTGAATTCCCTCGCTCTTCGAGTAGAAATCCAATGGTAGTAAGTCGATCCCCTCGCTCTCCAGTGAAGAACCTTACTTCTTGCCTACTCTGGTCCCCAGCACATCGGGGGGAAAAATTGCGATCCATGCTAAACCTTTCGCTCTCTGGGAAGGAATTCAACGATAATAAACCGACTTTGTCGCTCTGGTCAGGATTGGTCATCACCTTTCGGCGGATTTGGTCATCGCCTTATGGCGGATTGGTCATCGCCTTGTGGCGGATTGGTCATCGCCTTATGGTGGATTGGTCATTGCCTTGTGGCGGATTGGTCATCGGCTTTCGACGGATCAATCATCGCTTTTCGGTGGAATTTCTTAATTATCTCAAGCATTTAAAACAAAGCAAACAAGCAGAAAATCCTAAGTAGTCATCCGGACATCCAACTCAAAGCATGCCAAAGGACCTCTTCGGTTACCATACATGTATAAGTGGTCCGGGGATAGTGTCCTAATTAAAAGAAAGTAAAAGAAGAAAGCTGAGAGAAAGGAGTAAAAAATGAACTTGCCCCCTGTCCATCCCGATCATGGGATTAGGGGTCTTGAGCCAAATCCTTAGCTGTTTCAGGCCACGGATGGTAGCTGCCCTGCCTGCACCACCGTAGTTGGATTCCTGACGTACTGTTGCAGTTTTCCCCTTTTGATGTTCTCCCCGATTAGGTCTCTCAGATGTCATCAATCATCAGTGCTGTGGCCATCCAGTTCATGAAAGAGGTAGAATCTTCCAGAAGTCTGCTCATGCTTTATGAGCTCTCTCTTTAGTGGCCTTTGATAGGGAAGTTTCCTCTTAGTATCCAGATAGACTCGATCCAGAGTCTCATTCAGTTCTGTGTAAGAGGCAAACTTGGGTTTCTTGAACTCTCTCTTGGGTCCTTTGGCTTCTTTAGATTCCTAGCTATCATCATCAGCTTTCTTCTTTCCTTTGTCCTTTCTAAGCTTGGCTGCGGAAGGTCCTCCACCGTCCACAGCGTTGAACTCTTTAAAATCCAATTCCTCGGACTTTACATCCTCCTAGCGCAATAATCTTTCCACCTCGTGATAAAACTTAGCCAAATTCATAGGTGGGTCCCTTTTCAATGCCACCTTAAAATCAGCCTTTACCAAAATTACCGAGACCGCCGCCATCAAGATAAATGACGGATCCGGCCTATCTACTGCGATAGCTGTCGCGTTAATCCTAGTCAAATAACTTCCGAGGCTCTCTCCGGGCCTTTGCTTCAACGCCGAAAGCATCATCACATTCTTTGCTCTCGAGAAGTGTACCCTAAACTGCCTCAAAAACTTCTCCACTAGCTCTGTCCATGAACGGATTGATCCATTCTTCAACTGCCTAAACCATATCGCAACCAAATCGGTCGGTAAAGTGGGAAGTAGCATCCCATTACTTCTTCTAAAGCTCCAAGACCTTCTATGTGTCGGATATATCTCATTAAATGAACGATTGGATCTGACTTTCCATCATACATATCCAACGTCGGAAGCCTAAAATCGGGGTAATCCCAAGCGTTCCGGATGTTAGCGGTAAAAGGGTATTTCTACTCTTCCAAGCTCTGATTTGGAGGTCCTCCTCTGATCATTCTCCTTACAATTCAGCAAGTCGATTATCACCGTCCAACGAAGGTCTCTATCCTAAAGCAATATTCTGTCCCTTAGTCTAGTGAGGGTATTCCAAGACGTACTCATCTGAACTTTATTGGTTCAAGTTTTAATCTGTAGTTCTAGCTCCATTATGGCCGTCATTTCATGGGAACTCCAGCAGATACTCCTCCGTTTGTGGCATCCTAGTATTCAGATCCGCATTTCTAGCTCCAGTTCCGGGTGTCTCTATAGTAACTCTAGCATTGCCCTCAAGTATTGCTTGTTCTACTTGCAGGGGGACTACTCCAACTTGTTCCACTCTAACTCCAGAAGCCCTTGCAATATTCCATGGGGTTTGTTCCCTATTCCCTACAGATCTAGCCATCTCTCGCTGCTCCATCCTCTGGAAGAAGCTATCCAACATCTCATGTTCCTTGTTATCATCCCTTCTTACATCTCTTTCATCATTCTTTCTATCTCTTCCTAAGTCACATAGTTGGATTGATGGGAATTTGAGGACACCTCCTGGTTGCCACCAGGCTCTGGTTGACTTTCTCTAGCTCTAGATCTAGTATTAGGCCTACTCATGTTCTCCAAATCTTAGATTCAAACTCAAGTCTTCAGATCTCGTTCAAGTCTCTCAGTGAAAGCGCCAAAATGTTAACGTCAAAAATGGCCATCAACACCCAAAAGCACTTTGAAAGCACCAATGCAGATAAACAGCAGCACAAATCAAAGATAAACAACAAAAATAAGAAAAGAGACACATAATTTATACAGTGGTTCGGTTGACTTCGACCTACGTCTACTTTAACCAATCTTTTATTAATGATACTAGTTGGATCTCTCTGGATCTCAACTAGTTAGTCCTTAGATCTAGGTTATAATGAGTTAGATTAAGTCACAAGTACAAGGGATGACTAGAGAATCACAGTAACTCCATTGGTGAATGTTGTGAGGAAGGAGAAGGGTGAAGAAGTGAAGGAATTCTAGAAGAGTAATGGCGGCTCTCTCTAGAAAAAGATCCATCTCTAGTTGTAGGTAGGTGAGTATTTATCGGGGTTGGAGAGCAGTTGGGCTGAAGACGCTTTGTCATAAGCGTGCACTTAGCATGTAGAAGGAGCCCGGAAGAAATGAAGGAGATCCGAGCTAATATTTCGGACGGTACCGTCCTATAGGGGTCGTTCAGTGCCGATCCAAATAGTTAGTCAATTTTTGGGTCCTTTCATTTTGGCTATCTTCCTATCTTCTATTTGAGGGCCTTGTCCGAATATCAAGTCATTTGGAGTTTGTTTGATTGTCCGTCTTCATGGGTCATCCAATCCATCCTTTGTTGATGAGTCAGCCATAACTCACTCAATAGCCAACCAAATGACATGAAACTTCACACATGCAATATAGATGAGTAGTAGAGCCTATCCTATGGGTCTCAGAGGTGGGGCCCATCCTAGGTGGGTTGGACCCGATTCGTCAAACTGGCTCGGTTTGGAGAAGATCCATTTATAACTTGCTCGATACTTATCGGAATCAGTTGAAACTTTGCAGATAGCTTTTAGAGGATGTTTGAGACCTACACACTGGATCTTAGGTAGTGGGGCCCAACCTAAATGGGTCGGATATGACCATAAGTTTTGGTCGATACTGATCCATATTGGCTTGGCCAAATGACTTAATTTTTGGTGTGACCTTCTTTTATGTCTTCTAAGTGTTCCCTCAAAATTTCAAGTCAATCTGTGTCCGTATGAGTTCTATAGGTCCATTTTAAGCTGCTCTGGTCCAAAAGCAGGTAAATGGATGGTTGATTCTTTACTTCTTGAACTAAGTTTCCTAGAATGCTAAGGAATTTGTAAAGTGTACTTAGAAGAGGTATAGAATCATGATGCAGGAGGTTGTGATAGATCTCCATGCTTCAATTCGGATCAGTACAGATCCGTAGGATTCAGATCGTTGCCGATCCGAATACTTAGAGTATTTCGGGATGATTGTTCTTGAAGTCCATTGTCTTATTCTTTTAAGCCCTTTGGTCATGTTTCAAGTTATTCGGGCTTAACCTGGATGTTCTAACTCCTATTGAATTTTTATGGGTGAGAAACCCAGTTAACAAGGGGCTTGGGCTAATAAAAAAGTGTCAAGAAGAATATGGCCCATGCAAAACACGTAGGAGATCCAGAAACAGGAGCCAAAGAAGTCAAAATGAGTATTTACTAAGGAATATGGGTCATGAGCGGTCCATATTTATAATGGTAGCTAGGAGCAAATGGAAGCTAATATGGGTCGCCCTCTAGCACCATGATGACCAAAACACGCTAAAGAACAACTCCAGAAAGTTTGATGTCGAGGTAGTGTACGTCCACTTGGAGAAAGGAGATTTATTAAATACTAAAAGAAGAATTTAATACATGAGGCTAAACTTCGAAGAAGAATAAATATATACAAGACAAATTCTACGGCATAATGGCTCTCCAATTGTCTACTGTTGTTGTCCAGAAGCTTCTCTATTTATAGAGTAAGATAATGAGAGAGAGACAGTTGATATATAACATACCAGGGGTTTGTTCGACATCAGCTGGTTCGGCACTATCTAGATCAGCAACCACCTGGTCAAGCATCACCTTAAAGAGCTTGGTCCTGCATGCCCTCAACTGCCACGTTCGGTATGCTGACATTAACATCAAATAAAGATTTGGCTCAGTGATGTGCATGTAAAAGTGCATATTTTTACATCCATATTTAATCTACTTTTATTTAAATAAATGAGCATATTAGGGCATTTTACATGTTTAAACCAAAATTTAATTTGTTTTCAAATCATCATTTATTCATCTTTATTTGGGGAGTAAATGGTAATTTTGTGTATGATTTAATTTGAGAAAATTTATTTGAGTATTTTTATTTTTATTTGTAGGAAATGAACTGCAAATATGAAGAGATTTCATGGAAGTATTCATGCACATATGTTGAAGGCAAATGGATAGTGGAAATAAATGAATTCATGCGACATGGAGAAGCCCACATACTCACTACCATTTGGTCCAAAATTAAAAGCACATGCACATGCTAATGGAGGCTTAAAGGCATGTTAGTGGGGATTAATTAATTCCCTAATGATTACTTGGAGGTTACACTTTCTCAAGAGTATTTTAGGTAGTCCACTAAAATATGAATTATGGTTTTAAGCGTGTATAAATGCCCATTACGTCTCATGTTATTATCTTCTTCCTTTCATGTAAGTTGTGGCCACAAAAATTAATGATAAATAAATGTTTATTTAATGGCTTTTTAGCCTTCTTCTTATTAGCTTTTATTTACTTGCTCATTTCTTTTATGCAGCTTTCTTTTATGCTCTTTTATTATCTTATGCTCTCTTTTAATTCATGCAATTAGTTTAGATTTATTTTATGCAAGTAGTTAGTTCTCTTTTCTTGTTATTAGCTCTCATTTTCCTTTTATTTTATACTAAAATCATTTTATGTTAACATGTTTTCAAATATGAGTAGCTAAACCCCGTCAATTTAGGGGTAATGAAGCTCTCATGAAACATATTAAATTAACATAATGATTTCATTTGTGATCTCTCATATGTGCTTAATGGAAAATATGATGATGGTGGTTTATGTTTCTTTTTTATTGAATTTGATAGCCTATGTTGACATCTCAAATAGGCTATGCTTAACTCCATTTAAAACATAAACTATTTGATCATTTTCCTAAGTGATTTTGATTAGGAAAGTTAAACTAGAATCAAATTTGATGGTCTATGTTACTAATTAATAGTAAATAGATCATACTTAAATTAGATTTTAATTTTAATTTTCATGTCATTTTCATTAGTATTGATAAGTGAGTTTGAATGATGTGTTAGAGTTTGAGGATTTAAGTTGTGCTAATTAATAGCACAAATAAATAATACTTATAATAAGCACATCTATCATTTCTAGTTAATATTTTAATGAGAGATTACAAGTGAATTTTTTGTTGATTTATATGAATGATTGGAGGTGGATTTGCCTCTAAATTGCTCCTTAATATCATAGTTTTATTCACTTTTCCTCTTGCTTATTTTCTATAATTTTCTTAGTTTAAAACCACTTCAAAACTTTAGGTTAATTTGATTGAGTATTATTAGAATTTAGTTCCTTACCCGTGGATCGACCCGTACTCGCATACGTACTACGATTGTACGCCATGCGCTTGCGATTTTTAACGATATATTTTTAACGACGGTTTTCTAACCAATAGAAACTTTCGTCGTTATCTAACAAGTTTTCGGAGCCATTGCCGGGGAATTGCAATTTTATTTTAATTCTACTCTTCAGATTATTTTTGTTTTCTTTTATTCTGTGTTGACTTTCATTTTAAAAAAATTGCATTACATATTCTCTGTTACATCTGTTCATTTTCTCTTCTCCGTACAACAATTTACAAACGTTCTCATACAAAAAAATGCAACAAAATAATTGCATTACACCTTCTGCTATTCCTCCTGCCTTCCTCATCTACAAAATACATTTCTCTCTGTTTCAATCACCATTCTCCACTACCTTGCAAACTTTCTCGGCTCACCATTATGCAACATAACAACCTTCTCCAATACACACCTACATACATTTCATCATACAAAACCACCTTTATCCAATTCTACTAACTTGCCTTCACTGCAGTTTCAAACTCCTTCCAATCACCAACCTCACTTCTTCAACCTGCTCCCCCCATACAAACTCTGCTCATTACTGCAGCCTCATCAAACCACCATCAACTGCAGCAACACACCAACTTCAACCTCCTCTTCCTCTACGTTGAACCATTACTGCAACACCATTCTCCTTCCACATTCATTGACATTCCTCCTTTTCACTACAACCAAAACAAAAATCACCTCCTCCAATCCATCATTTCACTATTACTACTCCACCTTCCTCTCTACTTACAAATACCACCACTACCATTTCAACAACATCACCAGTATATCAACTTACACTGCCACTGCCTGAACCCTCCATCTACTACAAACACCTCCAACCTCCTACGGTAAATTTCACCATCACACATACTTCAACCAAGCTCCTTCTGACCACAAACAAAACAACCCCATTCCCATCAGCTACTTCACCAAATCCATTATCCTCCTCTGCCAACTGCCTCCATCCACTGCATTCCTCCCCCTGTTAGTACAACCAAAGACAACCAACTGCCTCGATCACTGCCTTCCACTTTGACCATACTTCCTCCTCCTACAACAAACTGCATCAACCTACCACTGCAAACACTTCAACACCCTTCTTAAACAACCTTTGCTTCAACTTCAGACACTAACTTCAACCATTCAAATCTTCCTCCTCACTGCCTCGATCACCTGTGCCACTCCATACAACAACTTGAGGTATGTGCTTCCAAGTCTAAAACGCTACATCACCAACTGCTGCAACCTCACCCTTCCATCAACTATCCATCACCAACAATTCACACCTAACCTCCTTCTCCATCACCACGCAACATACTACACCCATTACCAACAACACCACCATCCGATAGAACTGTCGAAGTTCCTACAAACAACAACCTTCCATCACAGCAAACCAGGAACCTCAAGTCCACTAACTCCAACCATCACTTCCTTCCCATTTCAAACTGCCATCTCCTTCAACAGACTATGACCAGACCTTTCCTCACATCCTCCTTTCCACTGCAAGTTCTCACATCAATCCCTACTGATGAAACCACACCCTAGCCTAACGTAATTCAAGCAGCACAAATTTCTAAACCACTTGATCCCTACATGAATACTACATCCCCTGCCATTTCAACTCCCAAACGTGAACCCTACAATGACCTCGAACAAAATAGATAATCCAAGCAAATCGCCTCGCCTAAATCCGATTCCAAACTCCTCAAATGGCCACCCTCCTTAATCCAAGAACAACTCGAACCACGCGATTTACTAAATCGCCATGAGATTCGCAATGTTTTCTTTTCTTTCTTTTTTTTCTTGTTTTGATTTTGAAAAAAACTTGTTTTTAATTTTAGCAAGAGACAGGTTGTGTGTAGTGTAAAAATTGCGTTGTGGGAAGAACGAAATTTATAATGTATCGGGCTTTGGCTGCTTGATTGGGTTGAGTTTGATTTTTTTTAGTGTGATTTCAAGTTTTTTTTAAAAGAGGAAAAAACTTAACTTAAAAAAAATTGTGTTGCCTTTTAAGTCGTTAAGTTTCCTTTTGTAATTGAGTTGCGAGGTTTTGTTTTGGTTTTTAGTTTTTTTTTAATTTCTCTCTTCTTTAATTTTAAAAAAAAAACAAAAAAAATTTAAAAAAAAACTGTATATATCCTATTCAAAATTTCAGGTTGCAAAAGCAGAAAATCAAAAGGAAGAATCGCTTGTTAGTTCGCTCTGTTTTCCAAATAAATTACTTGCTTTAAAAAGTTGCTGCTTAATAAAAAAATTGCTAATAATTCTACAAGCTCTGGTATCGTGCTCATATCACTTGTTTTTATTTTCATCGCATTTTTGGTTGCTTGCATTTTAAAAATCCAAACAAAATCAAAATCAAATCTTATTCGTAGTTGCATTGTTAAAATCACATTTAATTTTTGCTTTGCATTCATTTCATCTTATTTTCTTTTCTAAGGGCGCCACCCAAATCCACGTAAGGTGGGGGATTTCATCAACCTTCCTTGGCCTACAAATTGCATTTTATAGTAGAATCTGACTAATAATAATGGTTAGATATTGGACTTAAGGGTATCTCGAGCTCACCTAGGGCTTAATTGTATCTTGACAAGTTGTCTTCTTTCGACAATCTAACTTCTTGGTATCCAGGCTACGGTAGAGCAATAATCATTTATAAATATTATGGTGATTCGTAAATATTATAGTGATTGTTTCTCTGAAGGTACTTAAACCTTCGGCTGCATTGCTACGGTGGTTCGTGGTGCAATGATAACTCTTATCCGTTACGTGGCTAAGAACTATTTTGTTGGATTAAGACAAAGTGTGATTATACAATATTTGGTTAGGAGCTACTAAGGATAGAAAATTTGTAATTAATTCACTGCATTCATTTAGTTGCATTAGTTTATGCATATTTAAAGAAAAGAAAAAAAATCAAAATTCAATAAATAAATAAAAAAAATTACATTTTACTTAACTTAGTTTTTTTTTCAAGTCCAATTCAAAAACTAAAAAAAAAATGTATTAAAAAAGAAGAAAAAAATTTGGAAATCCAAAATTCAGAAAAAAACAAAAATCAAATCTCCCAACGGGTAACCATTTCGAAATTCATTCCAATCATATTGCCACGCTCTCAAAATCTGGAAATTTTGAACACGATAACCCATACATTTTCTTAACAAAATTCGAACAAGTTTGTGCAACCATTAAACTCCAACAATTATGTGATGATGGAATCAAACATCGATTAATTCCGTTTGTCCTTACCGATTACGCTGAATAATGGTTGTACTGCTTGCCATCAAACTCAATCAAAATGTGGGAAGAATTCATTAAAGTTTTCTTAAAAAAGTTCTACCCCTTGGAAAAAAACGACTAAAATCCGTAATGAAATTATGAATTTTCATCAATTCAGGGGTGAACCTTTCAGAAAATATTTTGAAAGATTTAAAGAACTTTTGATAAAATGTACACACCATAATTTTGAAAAATAGACTCTTTGCCAAATTATATATGACGGACTTGAAAATAGTTTACGAACAATGCTCGAATCGATGTGCTAAGGCAATTTTCTCACTCAACGTCACGACGATGCTTGGCAATTTCTTGAAAACTTGGCTAAAAAGTCATCCCAATGGGAACGTTCTAACGAAAAATCCATCCATTTATTCATGATCGAGCGCACACTCGATAGGATCATCTTTGGCTTTGGAAGCAAAAATCGATGCAATGATCAATAAATTCGACAGCGTTTTCTCATCCAACCAAATGAACAAATCTTCCCAACCTATGTGTTATAAATGCAGCGATCCGAATCACATAGCCGATCAGTGTCCTAACTCGATAGAGCAGCTCAATGCTTTCAATAAGGTTAAGAATGACCTGTTTTCTCCAATGTAAAATCCTGGTTGGAGAAATCATCCTAATTTTGCAAGAAACCAAAATAATTCCAACACTAATTTAGTTCGTCCCAATTTTCAAGCATTTCCGAACAATGCTTCGAATCCTCCCTTTCAACCCAATCATTTTCAACAAAATTTTGCGGGTCCATCCCAAAATCAACCACACCAATCTTTTACTCCCCAAGACGATAAACGTTTGACTTCACTTGAGAAAAGTCTTGAAACTTTGGCTAAAGCAACCACTCAAAACCTCCAATCAAATAGCAATTTGCAAAAAAATTTAACCTCGTACACGTAGAATATGTGTCAATCGATTGCTAAACTTGAAATGCAAATGAGTCAATTAGCCACGTCTATGAGTGAACGTGAATGAGGTACATTCCTAAGTTAGCCAGTTCCGAATCCTAGAAATCAAAACACGAATTCGAATCTAGCCCATGTTGTACAAGATAGCAATGTAAACCAAATAAATACTATCACGACTTTGTGTTCCGGTAAACAAATCGATATTCAAGTTGTTAGTCCAAACGATTTACCGGAAGCTCCTCTTGACACTTCAAAAACGACAAGCGATTCAGAACAAAACATTGAGCCAAACATTGAATCAAATGCCAATCCAAATTGTTCTTCTACTCAAGTAGACCGACCTACTGAGTACCGTGTTCCATTTCCACACCGTCTTCGACCTAAGAAACACTCTGATGAAATGGAAAAGATGTTGGAAATTTTCAAACAAGTGAAAGTAAACATTTCTCCTCTCGATATCGTTCAATATGTCCCAACTTACGCTAAGTTTCTCACGGACTTGTGTAATCAAAAAAGACACACTCATGTACCCAAGAAAGTTTTCTTAGCTACCGGTCTTAGCGAAGTTTTGTCTCAATCAATTCCCGCTAAATACAAAGATCCTAGATGTCCGACGATCTCGTGCACGATAGGAGACAAGATGATAAATAAGTGCTTACTAGACTTGGGTGCTAGTGTCAATTTGATCCTTATTCAATTTACCAACAACTTGGCTTAGGTGAACTAAAAATGACGAAAGTAACTATTCGGTTTGTTGATCGTTCGATAAAGAAACCCGTGGGAGAAATAGAGGACGTACTCATCAAAATTTGTCAATGCATATTCCCCATCGATTTCATTGTTTTAGAGACACAACCCGTGAATAATCCTTTGAGTCAAATTCCATTGATTTTTGGCCAACCTTTCTTGGATACTTCAAATGCTCTAGTCGATTGTGGAAGTGGTTCGATGAAAATTTCTTTTGGGAACATGAGTTTGGATCTTAACATCTTCAATCTTGAAAATCAATCGAACGAACCATGTGACCAAATGCTGGAAGTTAGCTCTATTCAAGAAAATTTTGATAATGAAACGGTTGACCTAAATCACGAACGTGAGACCGAATACGAACAACCGTTTCAAGATGAGCCTAACAAAATTGAATATATGCTTCCGTTTGAACCCCTTACTGTTCAGTCAGATCTTCAACCAAATTCTTTGATTGAGCAACCCGCGAGGTTGGAACTCAAACCCCTTCCTGATCACCTTAAGTACACCCCCTTCCTGATCACCTTAAGTACACATACTTTGGTGACAACAAAACGTGTTCTATCATAATTTCTTCAACTCTCTCTATTGATCAATAAGATTCCTTTCTCTCAGTTTTGTCGAAAAACAAAGAGGCAATTGGATGGTCGATTACTAATATAAAGGGAATTAGTCTCGCTCTTGTTCAACATCGTATCCATTTAGTTGACGGTGCCAAGCCTGCTCGTGGCGCGCAACGAAGGCCTAACCCAAAATGAAGGATGCAGTTCGAGATGAAGTTCTTAAACTCCTCGATAACAGAATCATATACCCAATCTCTAATAGTTCGTGGGTTAGCCCAATTCATGTCATGCCTAAAAAGTATGGACTTACCGTTATCAAAAACGACTCTAACGAACTCATTCCAACTCGTACTCAAACGGGTTGGTGTGTTTGCATTGATTATCAAATCTTCCTTTTATTGACCAAATGCTTGAACGTTATGCAGGTTACCAATTCTATTGCTTTCTTGATGGTTATTCTGGTTATAACCAAATGCTTGAGCATATGCCTTTTGTCCTTTGCAACGCTCCTGCTACTTTTTAAAGATGCATGGTCAGCATCTTTCCTGATATGATCGAATGCTTTCTTGAAGTGTTTATGGACGATTTTTCCATCTTTGGAAACTCTTTTTCCAAGTGATTATACCATCTTGAGTTGGTTCTGAATCGATGTAAGGACAAACACTTAACGTTAAATTGGGAAAAATGACATTTTATGGTTAAACACGGCATTGTCCTTGGGCATGTCATTTCAAACAAATGCATTGAGGTAGATAAAGCTAAAGTTGACTTAATTGTGAATCTACTCATCCCCAAACCTGTCAAGGACATTCATTCATTCCTTGGGCACGCTGGTTTCTATTGACGCTTTGTGAAAGACTTCAGTAAAATTGCTCGACCTCTTATAACTCTTCTTGGAAAAGTCGTTCCATTCAACTTTAATTCTGACTGTGTTTCTGCTTTCAAACGTCTCAAAAATGAACTCATTTCCGCTCCCATCATTTGCTCACCCAATTGGGATCTTCCTTTTGAAAGAATGTGCGACGCCTCTAACTTTGCGGTTGGTGCTATCTTAGGACAATGCATCAACAAAATTCTTCATGTCATCTACTACGCTAGTATGATTTTATACGATGCTTAACTCAATTACATGACCACTAAAAAAGAGCTTCTAGTGGTAGTCTTTGCGTCTGAAAAATTTCGACCTTATTTGATTGGCTCGCACATTACGGTGTACACCGATTGTAACGACCCATAATTTCAGTCATTCGAAATTGGAATATTTAATTGATTTTAAATATTCACAAGTTAATTTTGTAAGTTAAATAACTTATATTTCAAATATAATGATTGATTTGATAATTAAATTGTTAATTTAATATTTGAAATTGTGGAAATAATTGAATGTTGAATTTAAAATAAGTGGGAATGATTTATTAAGTTTATTTAAATTCTATTTGAATTAGAACGAAGTTAGTCAACTTTTAAAATTGATTTAAAAGTGAATTAATAGAAATTTGGAAATTTATCGATTTAATTAACGTGTAAAAATAGTCATTTTTTACACTGTCTTGGATTTCGACGAAACCCGTTTCATTGGATCCGTAATAATGAGTTATTATAGGATTCCAAATTTCGTGTCAATCGGATTTACGGTTTGGTCGTGCGAAGCTGAAACGCATAGAAATTTATTTAAGTAATTCTAATTAAAATAATTAGATTCAAAAACCTATCTTCCAAATACAATGGAATTAGCCTCCAATATATATTCCATTGTGTTCGGAATAGGGGTAAAACATTATGAACGCCAGGCGGCATGCCTCGATTGGAGTATGGAAAATTTGGTGATGAATAGTGTTTTGTAGTTGTCTATATAAGGACCTTCATTTGTCCCAAACCCTAGAAACTAAACCCTAGCCGCCACCTAAATTTCAATGGCCAGAATTTCGCGAGCTTCCACCTTCGATTCTTCCCAATCCAAACACTTTTAGGCTTTGACATAAACTAAGAAAGCGTAGAGAGCAATAAGATCTTCACATCAAACGACTATGATCGAGAATGGAGCGATGGCTCAATGACAAATTGGCCACGAAGGCGACGCGTTCGAGAGGTATTTGCGCACGCTGGTGTTGATCGGAGGGGGACGGTTTTCAGGCATGGTGGAGTTCGTGATGGGCTTTCGAATGGTGGTCTCTGATCGTCGTCTCGACAAACGTAGGAGGGTGCGGCATAGAGTGAAGGAGGCGAAGTTTGGGTTCGAATGCGTGAACCTAGGGAAGTAACGTGCATGAGGGAAGATGATTATAAAAGTTAATTAAGGTAATTAAAATTTTAATGATGTAAATTAATTATTTATATTCGTGTAAACTTATAATATCCATATCTTATTCATACGAGGTCCAAATCAAACAAAACGAGGTGCGTTGCACTCGTTACTGAAAATACTACGCGATGGAGCTGGTTTGGATGGATTTGGAGTACGCAAGAATTTTGGGTAAAATTAAACGCTCATTTAATTTTATTCCAAATAAAACGCTACAACGACGACTGGAAGCAGAGTGAGTAAAAGTCACTCTCTCCGTCTCGCTTATATTTTTATATATGTGAGAATAAATTTATTTTATGCTGTTTGATGATTGTTTGGATGTTATATTATATTATTAGTAGTTGGATATATTCCTGCCTATTGGAGCAGATGAGACCCTATACGTTCCCATGTATGAGCGGATGACCCTTTGTACACGCGTTTGCCTTGAAGCAGACATTGTACATATTTTTCTTATATGTATAATTGTTGTAGGTGACAGGTTGGAGGGATCCAACTGGATTCCTCGCTATGGTTGATGTTTATTTACACATATTGTTATATATGTTGTATTATGTGATATTTGATGTGATGGATGCCATGATTGCTACTATTGATGTGAATTCCCTTATTTAGTACTTTTGTAGCATTGGGCCATATTTTGGAATTTTAAAATATTAAAATGATGATTTCAAATTAAAAAGGATTTCAAGGTGATTTTTAAAATATATACGTTTTATTAATTTTCGAATGATTAAAGAAATGAATTTATTTTAAATAAATAAAAAGCTATAATTTTTATGTTATAAAAATTATGGTTCGGTGAAATATACTTAAATATGATTTTTGAAATATGAAGTTAAATATTTTTTAAAATAAGTTAAATTGATAATTTTGAACTTATTATAAATGGTTTATATATAAGATTTATAAAATTGATATTTTATAAATAAAAATAATGGAATTATAAACGAGTTTTGTAAGTGTTAAAATGAAGTTATAAATGAATCTTATAAGTAAATAAGATTTATGAACTGATGAAGTTTTAAAAAGAATGAATTTGTTAATAAGAGATTTATAAGTAAATAAACTTATAATGGGATTTTGACATATAAATGAGATAAATGAGAAATTGGTTAATAAAGGAATTTTATAAATGGAAGTTTTTATAAAATAGAAATATGAATTGTAAGCACTATTTTATGTGAAATCAATTTAATTTGATAAGCTAAATATGGATTTTTGTAAAAGGAAATATATTCACGTTTTTAAATTGAAAAATCCTTCAAATGAATGTTTTGGAAAGTGATATTTTAAGATGGAGTTTAAATGGTTTAAAAATAAAATAAATTGTGAATTCACTTATTTTTAAAATAAGTATATGGAAATGTTTTCCGAGTATTAAAATATTGGAATGGTTTTGGAATGATATCTTTTTTAAGATATTTGAAGTGAATATTTTGAAAGTGATTTAATTAATAAAAGATTAATTAAAAGGGCTAGTGGTTGCGTATGGTGCTAGATATTTGTTGTTTGCTTTAATAGTTAAATAACCGACTATCAAAAAAATATTGGCCTATTTATCGTTGTTGGTGCAAAGAGACTGGGATCAGATTTATCTAAAAACCACTTCAGACTAACTAATTTGCGATGATTGTGTAGGTTATTGATGGCATTGACATTTAGGATTTTCATAGTGAAGGACTGCTTGTTGATCGTTTGGGGTTTAAAATCCCAATATCTCTACTATTAATAATGATAATCCATTCAATAAGCATTCAACCATGTCTTTCTGAAATACCCAAAATACCCTTTTATTTTGTGCTTCGTTTCCACGCGTTGTCTGCTCTTCCTTGCTACAGAAAAAACTAAATTGACTCCTCCTCTAATGAAGATTATCGATTAATAGTTAAGCTCAAGCCCTAAGAGTCTAGACTCCTGTAATTATTCGTTGATTTTCAATAATTGCTTACTATTTTGATTGGTATCTCTTCCTGTCAGACCAAGACGTAAAGAGTTAAGCTCATGCATCACCAATCGATTTCGATTAAAAATTCGGCTCTCACCTCTACTGGCGATTATCAACCATCGTAAAGAGTTAAGCTCAGGCATCACCAATCGATTTCTCTCAAACTTTAGACTTGGGGAATTATTTGCTTATTTACAATAACTTCTTAAGTTTTTTATTTATGCGATTTGCGATTTACAATGCAGTTTTGATGTATACATGCACAAGGATATGTATAGTTTATACAGAAGATTACATTTATCGAAACATTTTATACTAACTATATTTGTGAGTATCACAGCTATGGTTACATGAACAAATATGAATATGTCAGAATTTTTTGCTTCGCACCTAAAATAAAATTATGGACTATTTTGATTTTCCAATTTAGGAATGCATCGTAATTAGCACAAATGTAGTTAAGGAATGCATCATAACAACCACATACGTTAAATGATGCATGATCCAAAAGACCAGAACAATACATGAATGAAAATAAAAGATGCAAGAATAATTGGTATTTTTCTAATATCGTAAATTGGTTTATTAATTAAAGAAAATGTAATTTTTTGTTTAATCATTGGGTGAGTTAATTTAGATGAATGACTTTAAGTTGATGCAATATGACTTAGTGGGTTGGTGGATCACATTGATTTTCTCATCATTCAATATATAATAATTTATTTTACTTATAATGATAATGATCTCGATCGATTGCATTTTACAATTCTTATTATCTAATTGATAAAATGTACAATTTATGTAATGATTATTCCATGATGATCTAACAAATTGAAGATTATTTTTTAACTACGCTTGATGTATTGGTGCATATGACTGACAAGTAGCGCTTTCGGCCATGTCATCAAAACTATCAGTTTGATATAAATCACATAGAAAATATGAAAGAGTGCAAAAGGTTTCCCTGAATTTCAACAAAGTGAGGAAACTAATTAGTTATTGCTTTACTTTATCACCATTAAGAAATTTACTTTGATCTGTGATGTAGGTAAAAAATTTCTCAATTTAAGTTTTTCAATAGTTCGCTTCTATGAGCTAAACGTATGACCAAATTAATCAACCTATTATAATTGTATAACTAAATATAAAATGAGGAAGCTACTGTGTCACTTTATGAATCCCTGTGCTTATATCAGGTAAATAAATAGCTATTAACAATAGAATGATAGATTGGTCAGAAGTTGATGACTTAGTGCTATTGTCGACAAATGGGAGTACCTAATGTTGTACCATCACCATAGACGCTCAGTGTTGTGGAAAGTTAGGTTGTTAGACATGCATAGGAGCCTGCATCATTTCTTGCTATTGCTGGACATAACATGTCTAGCATTCTGGGTTCAAAATCAATGTTTTAGGGTTTTTTGCATCTATAATGACTTTTTTTATTACTATTGTATTTTGTACTTTTGATCTCTAATCGAGAGAATGAATAGCTTAAAGATACATTATTTTAACCCAGTATTTAAGCTAACACTACTTTGTTTAAGAACTTTATATCTGATTTTTTACCCATTACAATATAACATACATGCCTTTTTGTCTTGCTTTTGTCAGAGAGACTGACTTTGGTTTTTTTGTTAATTGTAACAGGCAAGGTACTTTTTACCAAGTGTTTATTTGGACTTGCAAAGCATGTCCCAAAGGTTTGAAGAATGTAATGAGTTATTGATGTGTACTCTCATGGTTATTATTGTTTGCACAGTCATATATGGTAACTAAAAATTGTTTACTTGATTCATTGTCGTATGATAGTTTGCATTTGAAGTTAACATCATACATAGGGTATGTATAATTTCAATATTTTGTCTGCATTGCCCTTTAAATATATCAATAAATACATAGACGGTGTTGGAGAAATAAAGAAAGCTAGACATGCTTATAGATCTAAGTGTCCTTTTTCATTTAATATGGCAAAGAATATAGTTTATTTTTCCTATTAGGAGGTTTATATTGTTTACAGTTGTAACAACCTGCATACTTTTACGATAATATATTTAAATGATTTATTTAAATATAGCATCATTAGTTGAATTTAAAAGTCCAAAATGCGACTTATCGTAAACGGTCGAATCCGAACTCGAGACCACTTCCGTTGAGTCCAAAATGGCATTTGCGACCTTTTTGAGTATAAAATCGATATGTTTGGAGTTGAGTAGAATTTTGCTATTTTTATTTGGCTTTGGGTTTGAGTTTCAACCCACTAACTCATCTAATACCCTAACTCCTCCAACTCCTCTTCATTCATTCTATTATTTCCTAACACACTCAAGTTAAAGGAAAGAATGGGGGAAAAGATGGGAAATTAAAATTCCTAAGCCCTAGTTTTCTTAGAAAATTCTACTTCTTGCTCTAAAATCAAAGAGAAGCTTAGGTAAGCATCCTCTTCATCTTCTTCATCTCAATCTCTCTTCAATTTTCAGAAATTTCCTATAACCTAACTTAGGAAATATTTGCTTATGATCTTAGATTGGAGCTTCTAGAGTTGAAGTTGAAGTGTGGTTGATCTTTCCTTTGTTTTAAAGCTTCTCACTTGTTGTTTTGGGTTTAAAGGTAATTTTTTGAACTCACATCTACGTCTATAACTCTCTTTGTTGTTAGGTATGAATTCCTAACATTTATTCATGTTCATTTACTTTTGATTTGAATTGATTTGGTGAATTTTCCAATTTTTGGTTTTGAAGTCCAATTTTATGAAAATCCTACTATGGATGTTTGGACATGATATTTGGGGTGTATCGAAGAGCCTATAAGGCTGGGTTGTCGCTTGGCATAAATCCCTAGTCTTCATTGCTCGTTCGATCTCTCCCGAATCATTTTGGCCATCATGGCCTAGGCAAATTGTTGCCCAGACCAAGTGACCAGACGTCTGGTTGGTCAAGTCCAGACGTCTGGTTATAGACCCTGGAGAAAAAAAAATGCAGAGAACAGAATCAGACGTCTGGTATACCCTTTCAAACGTCTGATACAACTTGTCAGACGTCTGATATAACCTTTCAGACGTCTGGAAGGTTTTCAGGGAAAATACATATTTCCAGAACCTAAACCTAGACGTTTGGATTTTCAACCAGATGTCTGGAATTGTTCATTTTGCCTATTTTGGCTGTTCTTGAGTGGATTTCCAATTTTAATCGATTTTTGTTGATCCGGTTAGTTGTTATCACTTATTATCGACTTTGATGACTTCTTTCTTTGGATTTTTTGGAATATCCATTTGATGGATTTGATATCGATCTTTATGGTTTTAATTCACGTCGTCGAATGTAAATTTTTGGTGATCGATTGTTTCTATAATATTTTTTTGGTGTTTTGTCACTTTTAAAATATAAAGGTTTTTTTATACTAGTAGTAAATATTCAAACGCTTTCAGAAAGATTATTTCAATACCATTTTTAATACAAAACTTGTTTTTAAATCTGTTTTCCAATCTATTAGTATATACAAACCTTTACCTCATTCGTATGAGAAATCTAATTAAACGGCTTAGCAAAACAAGTGGTATGAAACGCTTGCGTTTACTTCATCGGTTAATTCTTGGACTTGTTCGATTGTACTCTCGTGACAATTTTCGAGTGGAAATCTTTAATTTGTTCATAAATATTTAAGTTAAGCCAGTGGTTATATGAGATGAAGCTAAATTCATCTATTTACTAGCTTGGTATCGGAGCCAAACTTCGGAACAATGTAGAATAATCTAGCAAGGATCATTGTCCTAAGTCTTTCTTAGGAATCGTGCCGTAGGATTTAATTCGAGTCAACGTACCGTTCTATCCTATTTCTTTTTACGATGCCTTGTTTTATCAATCAAGTTTGTTTGATATTCATTCTGTGAATAACCTTTTTTCCTCTTCTTTCTTTCTTTCTTAAAGAAGAGAAATGGTTAGACCAGGCCGTCCCAGCACCGGTCAATCCAGTGCTACTCCTCAAGATGGAGTATTTATGTCTGCCCAACAGCTTTTGGATCTTGTAAAGAATGCCCAAGCTGTCGGACCTATTCCAGAGCCTACTCATCCAAAATCTAGGTTTGCACGTTTGTGCAGTGATTATACCAATTTGGGTGGAAGGCCATTCAAGGGTTCCGAAAGCGTTATAGAAGTCCAAGCTTGGCTTAGATCATGCGACCACATCTTTTCTCGCATGAATCTTGTTGATCTACATCGAGTCCAAGTGGCTTCTAGCATGCTCCAAGAAAGAGCATTAGATTGGTATGAGCTCTTGATTTCGGAAATTATTGAACCAGATCTTATTTGGGAGCAATTCCGGGAAAGATTCGAGTTAAAGTTTGTGTTGGAAGCTGAAAAGGTAACTTTGGCCCGACGCTTTATTGACCTTGTTCAAGGTGAATCTTCTGTGACAGATTATGTCGCATCTTTTGAATCTCTCTCTAAAAATGGGGTTGAGTATATTAATACCCTATTGAAGAAAAATCAGAGGTTTGTCTATGGGTTGAATAAGAACCTCAAAAAGCCTTTACTTTTGAAACTAGAAGTTTCTTTCGATCAGCTTGTTGATATCGCTCTTCGACTCGAAGAGGCCGATAAAGAAAGTGATGTTGAAGTTGTGGGGGCCAAACAAAACATCAATAAGAAGAGGCCTTTTAAGTTCAAGCCTTATCCCAATAAGAAAGGGAAGCAAGCAACTTCGGTAGAAAAGACTCCTACCTCTAGTCGTGGAGAATGTTACAATTGTGGTTCTAAGGACCATTATGCAAACAAGTGTCCGAAGCCCCTTACTTGTCGCTATTGCAAAAGTTCGGGTAATACTATATCTTCATGTCCCAAACTTCAAAGCAAGAAAATAGGGAAGCTAAATGTGGTGCAAGACCCTAATAACACTTCTCTTGGTCAAGGTATTTCACATTCTATCCTTGATGGCATTATTATATTTCGTGATCTTCCTATTCGAGTTCTTTTTGGTACAGGTGCATCTCACTCTTTTATATCAAAAGAACTTGTTGATGCTTTGTCTTTGAATGTTATTGGCTTGATGACTTCATTGAGAATTGCGAATCCGGTTGGTGGATCCGCAACACTCAGTTTACTTTGTAAAGATGTCGAGATTATTTTATGTGATTATGCCTTCCGAGCCGATTTGCATGTTATGTGTTACCTAGGTTTCAGAATGATTTTGGAAATGGATTGGCTTAACCGTTATGAAGCCCATATCCTATGTCCTGAGCGGACTATATATCTTCGACATCCTCAATCTATTAAGCAGATTTCTCTCATTCTTAAAGATTCAGATTCCAATTTGGTAGCATCTTTATATTCTATAAATCCTCATGATGACGATAATGATGATGAGGAAGATGTCATTTCCCTCATTCATGTTATTCGTGAATTTCCCGACATATTTGAGCCCGTTTTAGGATTACCACCTAAGCGAGCAATTGAGTTCAGAATTAATCTAATCCCTGGAGCTCTACCTATCACTCGTCCTCCTTATCGTATGTCCAATAAGGAAAATAAGGAGATGCGTAAACAATTATCCGAATTGGAAGCCAAAGAGTTTATTCGTTCTAGTTCCTCTCCTTAGGGAGGTTCAGCTATCTTTGTGAAGAAATCTAATGGTACATTTAGGCTTTGCATTGACTACCGCAAGCTTAATGATCTCACCATCAAGAATAAATATCCCTTACCTTGGATTGATGATTTATTCGATCAACTTAGTGGTGCTAGAGTCTTTTCACAGTTAGACTTAGCAACCGGTTTTCATCAGCACTGTATTGCAGAGGATAGCATTCCTTTGCAATCGTTCCATACTCATTATGGATCTTATGAATGGCTTGTTATGCCATTTGGTTTGACGAATGCTCCAGCTTATTTCGTTGACCTTATGAATCGAGTTTTCAAAGACTCCCTCGATCGATTTGTTCTCATCTTTATCGATGATATTCTTGTTTATTCTAAAACCAAGGAAGAGCATGAAAAACATCTTCGGAGTGTGTTGGAAACTCTTAGGAGCAACCAATTGAAAGCAAAATTTTCTAAATGCCACTTTTGGCAACTCGTGTGAAATTTTTGGGGCATATTATTTCTGAATCCGGAATTTCCGTGGATCCTTCAAAGATTGAAGCGATTCAAAATTGGAAGAGTCCGGAAAGTGTGACGGAAATTCATAGCTTTCTTGGATTGGCGGGCTATTACCGTCGTTTCATAAAAGACTTTTCTAAAATTTCCGTACCTCTTACTAGTTTGATAAAGAAGGGAGTTATATACATTTGGTCAGATAAATGTGAAGCTTCATTTCAGAAGTTAAAAGAACTCCTTTCTGATGCTCCTATTCTTGTGATTCCCGAAGGGAATCAAGACTTTATTGTTTGTACCGATGCTAGTCGTGTTGGTTTGGGAGCCATTCTCATGCAAAGGGAATGTGTTATCGCCTATGCTTCTAGGCAATTAAAGCCTGCCGAGACTAGATATGCCACTCATGATTTAGAGCTCGCAGCCATTGTTTTTGCCCTCAGAATTTGGCGTCATTATCTTTTGGAGAGAAATTTGTTCTCTACACTGATCATAAATCTTTGAAGTACTTATTTTCTCAAAAGGAACTTAATTTGCATCAACAACGTTGGCTCGAATTCCTTGCATCTTATGATCTTGAATTCTTTATACTCCCGGAAAGGGAAATCGTGTTGCCGATGCCCTTAGTCGTAAGGAACAAGCGGTTGTTTCCATGATGATATCCGAATGGAATGATCTCGAGACTTTGTCCACTTGTGAGATTCGAGATCGTGAATCCAATTTATGTTCATCTCTTGTTTTATGTAGCCTTGAGGCTCGTCCTTCTCTTTTAGACCGCATCCTTGAAGCTCAAAAGCATGATCCCGAATATGGCCTTTCTTAGCCAAAGTTGTAGGGATAAAAATAATGGTGATGGTCTGAAGGACTTTGATATTGATGCTCGTGGAGGTATTCAAAAATTTGGTAGACTTATTGTGCCAAATATTAGTGATCTTCGTAAAGACATTTTAGAAGATTCTCATCGTTCTAAATTTACCATTCATCCCGGTAGTAGTAAAATGTACACGGACATGAAGCGACTTTATTATTGGGATGGAATGAAATCTAATATTCCTAACTTTATTAAGCGTTGCATGACTTGCCAACTCATAAAGCCCAAGCATCAAAGGCCTGGTGGGTTATTGCAACATATGGACATTCCCGTTTGGAAGTGGGATCAAGTCTCCATGGACTTTATTGACGGGCTACCCCATTCTCGTTCGGGTCATGACAGTTTATGGGTGATTGTCGATAGACTTACAAAATCCGCCCATTTTTTTCTCGTTCGGTCCAATCAGACCGTACCTCTTTTGGCCAAACTCTATGTTAAAGAAATTGTTAATTTGCATGGAGTCCCTACTTCTATTATTAGCGATCCTGATCCATTATTTACTAGTGGATTTTGGAAAGGTCTTCAAAAAGCTTTGGGAACAAAGCTTAATTTTAGCACCGCTTATCATCCTCAGTCCGCTGGACAAACAGAGCGTGTGAATCAAACTCTTGAAGATCTCCTTCGTGCATGTGTTCTTGATTTTGGTGGAAGTTTGGAAGATCATATTTCTTTTGTTGAGTTTTCCTACAATAATAGCTTCCAATCTAGTATTGGTATGGCACCTTTTGAGGCACTCTACGGAAGGCCATGCCGATCTCCTTATTGTTGGTTGGAAGCCGGTGAGAAGCTGGTTCTAGGTCTAGATTTTATTCATGATTCCACTGAAAAGATTGACCTTATTCGTCATAGGATGAAAGAAGCTTAAAGTAGGCAAAAATCCAATGCTGATAACCGATGAAGGAAATTAGAATTTTCTATGGAAGATTTGGTGTTCATTCGTGTTTCACCTATGAAGGGTGTTGTGCATTTCAGTCGTTCGGGGAAATTAGCACCTCGATATATTGGTCCATTTCCAATCATCGAACGTATTGGTTCCGTGGCTTATCGCCTTTTATTACCGGCTCAGTTTTCTACTATTCATGATGTATTCCACGTCTCTCAACTACGGAAATGCCTTAGGGATTCCGATTCTATTCTTGAGCCTGGTGTTATTGAAGAAATTGAAGTTTCACCTAATTTGACTTATGAGCAACATCCTATTCGTATCGTTGCTACGGAGGTTAAACGCCTTCGAAATAAAGATGTTCCTCTTGTGAAAGTTCAATGGTCCTCAAATCCTAAGGATTGCTCTTGGGAATCCAGGGAATTCATCGAGCGAACACATCCAGACTTACTCTCTCTTGCTCCTTAAGGTGAACTTCTCATTTGAAAATTTCTTCTTTTGTGTTGTTATGCCTCAGTATGGTTGTTACCTTTTATTTTCTTCTTAAGTATTGCGAGGACGCAATTTCTTTAAGGAGGGGAATCTGTAACAACCCGCATACTTTTACGATAATATATTTAAATGATTTATTTAAATATAGCATCATTACTTGAATTTAAAAGTCCAAAATGTGGCTTTTAGTAAACGGTCGAATCTGGACACCAGACCACTTCCATTGAGTCCAAAATGGCGTTTTCGACCTTTTTGAGTATAAACATCGATATGTTTGGAGTTGAGTAGAATTTTGCTATTTCTATTGGGCTTTGGGTTTGGGTTTCAGCCCACTAACTCATCTAATACCCTAATTCCTCCAACTCCGCTTCATTCATTCTATTATTTCCTAACACTCTCAAGCTAAAGGAAAGAATGGGGGAAAAGATGGGAAATTAAAATTCCTAAGCCCTAGTTTTCTTAGAAAATTCTACTTCTTGCTCTAAAATCAAAGAGAAGCTTATGTAAGCATCCTCTTCATCTTCTCCATCTCAATCTCTCTTCAATTTTCAGAAATTTCCTATAACCAAACTTAGGAAATATTTGCTTATGATCTTAGACTGGAGCTTCTAGAGTTAAAGTTGAAGTGTGGTTGATCTTTCCTTTGTTTTAAAGCTTCTCACTTGTTGTTTTGGGTTTAAAGGTGAGTTTTTGAACTCACATCTACGTCTATAACTCTCATTGTTGTTAGGTATGAATTCCTAACATTTATTCATGTTCATTTTCTTTTGATTTGAATTAATTTGGTGAATTTTCCAATTTTTGGTTTTGAAGTCCAATTTTTTATGAAAATCCTACTATGGATGTTTGGACATGATATTTGGGGTGTATCGAATAGCCTATAAGGCTGAGTTGTCGCTTGGCATAAATCCCTAGTCTTCGTTGCTCGTTCGACCGCTCCCGAATCGTTTTGGCCATCATGGCCTAGGCAAATTATTTCCTAGACCAGGTGACCAGACGTCTGGTTGGTCAAGTCTAAACGTCTGGTTGGTCAAGTCCAGATGTCTGGTTATAGACCCTGGAGAAAAATATTGTAGAGAACAGAATCAGACGTCTGGTACACCGTTTCAGACGTCTGATACAACTTGTCAGACGTCTGATACAACCTTTCAGACGTCTGGAAGGTTTTCAGGGAAAAAATATATTTCCAGAACCTAAATCCAAACGTCTGGATTTTCAACCAAACGTCTGGAATTGTTCATTTTGCCTATTTTGGCTATTTTTGAGTGGATTTCCAATTTAATCGATTTTTGTTGATCCAGTTAGTTGTTATCACTTATTATCGACTTTGATGACTTCTTTCTTTGGATTTTTTGGAATATCCATTTGATGGATTTGATATCGATTTTTATGGTTTTAATTCACGTCGTCGAATGTGAATTTTTGGCGATCGATTGTTTCTACAATCATTTTTCAATGTTTTGTCACTTTTAAAATACAAAGGTTTTTTTTATACTAGTAGTAAATATTCAAACGCTTTCACAAAGATGATTTCAATACCATTTTTAATACAAAACTTGTTTTTAAATCTGTTTTCCAATCTATTAGTATATACAAACCTTTACCTCATTCGTATGATAAATCTAATTAAACGGCTTAGCAAAACAAGTGGTATGAAACGCTTGCGTTTACTTCATCGGTTAATTCTTGGACTTGTTCGATTGAACTCTCGTGACAATTTTCGTGTGGAAATCTACAATTTGTTCATAAATATTTAAGTTAAGCCAGTGGTTATGGGACATGAAGCTAAACTCATCTATTTACTAGCTTGGTCTAATTTACACTTTTATTGATCTATGATGATCATTTTGTGATTTAGACTAGCGATGTGCGATGTCTCTTTGTTTGTGTGGGGGGCTAAAAACCCCGTTTGTGGAGCTTCGGTTCAAATTGGTAGGGTAGCGACCCATGGTCTTCGGGCCGTTTGTGGAGCTTCGGCTCAAACTTGATGGTTAGAGACTATGGAATAGCGTTCCGTTTGTGACACACATGTTGGTGAGTTTTCATGCTCCCGTTTGTGATAGGCCTCCCCCTTTGTGTTTTTTTGGATTTCTAGTTGTTGATTTCTACAATTTGTGTTTCACCAATTTTCGTGGTTTGCATTGATAAGCTTTATCAATATTTTTGGTTTGGTGAATAAGCTAAAGAATGAGATATTGTTTTTGGTGTATGAGAAAATTTGAGATATTATATGATTTTGGTTGTTATTAAATGTATACTTGACACTGTATGACATTATTGTTATCATATGTTTTTGTGGTATCTCTTATCCTTTCTCATCTTATATGATATTTATAGCTAGACTGATCCATTTATTATTTTTCTTCTTAAATAATACTCGGGTCAGACCGAGGTGTTACAGGTGCTTCCACTTGGCTATTTAGCAGGGACTAGTTTCTGACTTTTTGATAACTACTATAGCTTAGTAGTTTTTGCTTTTATACATTCGAGATAGAGACTCCTTGATGTATACATATTCTTTTGTCTAGCACTTGTACCTATTCTTTTGTGATGTAGTGGATCTTGTATGACCACTTCTATGATGTACACTTCTATGTGTTATATTCATATCTGTTTCCACCTTAGTGATATGAATATCTATGACTGATTTGTGTTATGCTTATTTTATATTTGTTTTCGAAGATCACATAGCCACTGTGTAGTAGCTTTGAGATTGTTATTGATATGTCAAATTTCCTCTTGAAACAAAATGCATGTAACACTATCTGACATATCGGTACTCGCACAAAGCAATTATATAGATGGTCGCTCCTCAACAGCCTTGTTCTTCGTACTAGTCGATAGCATTACCCCGTAGTGTCCTTGGCTAGTGTGAGTATAGAGGTGGGGGCGTCACAACAGTTCTATGTAGATATAATGTACTAGAACTATCAAGTTATTCCAACAAATGTCTACTCAGAGTAATGAATGCAAGGATCCATGCATTACATTCAATCACCGAAGTATTTAGTTCTTATCATTATTCATCTCAGATTTTGTCCATACGATGGTGGTTTTCCAAATTGAAGAAGAACTGTGGAAACTTATACTAAGTTGACCTTTGTAGGACTTGAATCTTACCTAAGTTATAATTTTTATTATTTGAATTCAAATATTTTCAGCTCAACATGCCTTACCTGAATGCAACTTATTTCTTTCAGTTTGTTCCACAAATGGAATCTACAATGCATCTGGAGCTATAAAAAGACTAGCAACTTAAGGGTAGAAGTTACAAAATAGCAATCTAAATAAATAATAATAGCCTAAGAGAAATTTATTTTGATGCGTAATAGTATCGACCCAATGTATTTTAAACCTTTTTCATTCATTTTCCTTGCGTACTTTATCTGAATTTGGACTTGATAAATTGATCTTTGAATAGGGAAATGGTAATCAATATTTGGATCAATATTTGTAAATATATGAATTATGGAATATGTTGTGATGAACAGAAGAAAAAAACGTGATCATAATAACGATGTTATAGATATTATGATATATATGTCCAAATACCCAATGACAAATTAACAGCTAAACATAGATGCTAAGAAAAATAGATAGTATGAAAGAGATTGTTTACAAGCAAGAACAAGCGGTGGAAGTGTAAAGAAAAAAATTGAAACAAAATGGTGTGGAAGAATGAGCTTAGAGAGCACGTTTGTGGTTGCGGGCGGTGCAACAGATTGAAAGAAGATATATTATGATTATGTGAATAAATGCCAGTTGTTATTCTTGCTGCTTTCTAATTTTGGTTGCTTTCAGTCTTGGTTCTTTCCTGTAAAAGGTCAAGAATATGAATGTTGGGAAAATATTACAAATTGCAAAAGGATAGCGTCAAGAACCTAATGGGTCAAAACAATAAATTTCATCCTTTTTGTACTATCAACTTATGATTTATACAGAAATAGGTTAAAATCATCTACAACTGATTTGTATTGTGTAAGTAATTAAGTTAAAAGACATCTTCTACACCTTCAAGCATATAAATATAGAATATTGAATCATTCATATAAATACAGATGGGAGAGTCATACAGGAAAGCAATATTCGACTTATACATGCAAGCAACACTACAAGGCTGGGTTGAAAGTGTTAGAAGAAGAAAGCAAGAAGCCAAGTCATCTCTTTTTAGTATGTTTGGTATAACAAACAAGGAACCAAACACTTTGGACCAACATATTAACAGAATGACCATTATCACATTAACTTAAAACAGAGCAAACTGGCGATAACTTTCAGCGCATTAAACGATATTTTATGAACTTCCTAAGAGGGTAAGGGGAAACTCAGATGATGTTATAAGCTAAAAAAGATAACTGTGAAAAATGTTAAATTGGGTTGATTTTCCAAACATATTAGCAAGCTTATGCCTGTAGACGATGAACTTAACATAAGTATGAATGTACATTTTATATATGCATAAGTGGTTAAAATGTCACCTGCACTTATTCAACCCCTTCAAGCATGCAGAAGTAAAAATATAAACTGATATGGGACTATGGTTGAATAAGTGCTTAAAAAGGTGCTTTTCACTCTAATCATTTGCAAGAAGATAACTACTTTTTTCAAAGTTTCAAGCAGTTGCAATTTAAGGACTCAAAATGATAATTTTCTTTCATGAAATAACCAATAATTCACAAACAGGGCTGGGCCCATTATGTAGATTTCCCCAGTATACTTATAGAAGATAGGGTTAAAAGACTGTGAAGAAAGAACGCTTCAAACCAGGATGGAAACATCTAAGGGTGGCCCAAAGAACTGGATTTTTGGTTGCCTTTTGATACACATATGTTAAATACCTTTTTTCTCTTAAATTAAGCATGATGTCAAATCAAAACTACTACTCAACAACAATTAAGTTTCAATGTATGATTCAAATGAACACAGTCAAATATAACATTTCATGCAAAGTAAAGGCAATTGGCAGCTAAGTTGTGATTATATTGTTACCAAGCAGTTTGGTTGGTTAGTTCAGTTCTAAACGAATATTGCTCGTCCCTACATGCACATTGTGATTAAATGTGTGTTTAAAGACGTTTAGTGTGGAAATTTATTATCTTTAAAATCTGTAACACTTCAATTTCTATGCAAAAAACTGTTAAAATTCCATGTTATTGGTTTATGTTGGTTTAACTGGGTATGCTGGTAGCCTCTTCTAATTCAACCGCTAGAGGTTTAGATAATAAACCAAACACCAATCTCTCGGTTTTCATTAGCTGCAATAGTTTTTGCTAGAATAACAGCTTTGTATAAATATTGGAAGAAGAAGAAAAGGGAGCAAGATCAGTTAAGATTCTTAAAGCTCTTTGAAGACACCGATAAGTTCGATGATGAGTTGGAACAATTATAACTTCTGTATGCTATGCCCATACTTTACAATGATAGTACATTTGTAGATTTATGTAAAAAAGGTTAGTTATGTTCTGAAATATAGATTATTAGTATATTGTCATCTTGGGAGATAGCTATGAGTGATTGTCCATTATTTAACCTCGAATTAAAAATGTACCCTGGCCGTAGATTTCTGCTAGCAATTTACTAAAGGATAGCTCTCAGTTAACTCTTTCTTTATCTCTGATTCAAACTTAAATTGTAACGGCTGCGGAATTTTGCCCGCTCGGAAATCGACATCCGTACTTTACATCGTACTCGAATGCCATAGATTCGACCGTTCAAATCCGAGTCGCCGGAGCTTATAACACAGTTAAGTAAATAACACGGCGGAAGAAAAAGAATAATATATTGATATACAATATCTGATACAATATCTGATACAACAGAGTGATACAATGAATATCAATATACATTAGAGATATGATACAAGAAATAGCAGTGGAAAAGAAAATGATAACATCAGCAGCGGATAATCTCCGTCTTCAAAACACCAGTCCAGAAATAGCTCGAACTCCAAATAACGATGCACAAAGATAAGCAAGTGCAATCCATATCCAAAGACTGAACTAGCACCAGAAAATCTACAAATCTGACTATCTGAAAAACCCAACTCTAGACTTCTCGTGTAGAAAAATTTTGAGCATCCAAAGTTTAGGAAAGAAACAATAAACTCCGGATCAGCCATGGGACTGATGTGAGCAACAAAAACAGTTCATCTTTTAAAACAATCAACAAAAGATTTTAAAGTCAATTCGCAATGCTTTTTGAAAATGTAACTACCATAAGACCTCCCACCACACACACAATGCAAACGCAGACTTGGAGGAGATTTCTTCTTATGTTAGTCAAAGATGCTTACTACGCAAAACAAATAATTTGATTTGATATTATTATTAGTGCATAGTGGAAAACATTTTGAAAGTAGAATATAAATCCTAGCCAGCATAGGCATTCCGCACTTATGCCTACTATAGCTACCATGTTCAATAGCAGGTTACCGCCACATTCCATGGCAGGTAATACAACTAAAACCGTACAAGTCACGTATTGTTTCTTTGGATTTCCAACAAATGGTCAGGCCAAGGAACTTCCCATTACCACATGGAAATGCCTCTGGAATGACGTCCCGAGAAATAACCTAACATTACGGTTAGATCTCTGCCAACACAAGGCCGGGTTACCCCTAACTGGGTAACTACTGACACGAATATGTCATCCCCCGATCGTAACAGATCTATATCCGAGGATCCTCGATTCCAACAACCACAAAGTAATAAATTTGCAGCAACCACATAGGTTAAGTATCTGGGCTCCATACCATGATACCACCTCTATCCAGAAGGAATGACATACACTAAAGGGGCGCTACCCCTAATAACCTTGCCGCATCTTTCCTGTTTTGACCATTCCGGGGTGTGAGGTCCGACAAAGTCTCGTCCACAAAGCTACTCTTTGTCACAAAGCCATGCTTTGGGTCAAACAAATGATCAAAGTAATGATCACAAAGATAAATGATCAAACAAATGATCATATCACAAATGATCAAACAATGATCATTTCACAACAACACTCAGCATGTCACATTACCAAATTGGGAGTATATCGCTGATAACCTTCAACTACATAACCTCTGAGCTCGTACGTCTCAGAGAAGGGTGTTAAGCTAAGAGAATAAATTCTCCGCCACCAACAGAAATTTATTTGAAAGCAATCGGCTTTATATCTCAAAATGTAATGTCAGACATGTAACCATACAAGTCTGTTCCGGGTTCGAACAGAACCGAAGGCACTTCTTACAAAGCCCTTGCAATTCCGGGTATTCACAATCCCGTCCGGACTTCCCATCACAAAGGATGATAAAATCTCTATATCGGGGCCAGTCGATGCAGAGACATTCGACGAGTTGTCCTTTCGTTTTCGAAAATATTTGGTCTTCACCACCGGTCTTCAAATGCTATCCATATACGACGTATTACTATTCGGAATGGGTTATATGACACAAATGTCTTTTCCCGGCTAACCCAAATAATGAGCGCAATATTTAAAAACATATGGATATGTGATTTCAATTAAGTCACAACTTAATAATTCAACTTCTTTTTAAATGATTTCAATCGATTACCATTTCAAATCCTTTAAACAAAAAGATTTATTTCACAAAGTTCACCCCATTTACAAAGATCCATTCATAGGTTTCAAAACAATGTCATTTTGAATGATTTAAACAAATCATCATTCTAAATCTGTTAAAAATAAACAAATTCAATTCATAGCTTTCAAAAAGAATTCATTCATAGCCTTTCAAAACATTTCAATTTCATTTTAAATTTGAAACCTTTCAACACAAATTGGAAGTTTACTTCTTATATGAAAGCTGTTATTATTTGAAAACAAATAGTTTTCGTTTCAGAAAAATCCAATTATATTTGCATGAGTTAAAGCCCTTGAACTATATTCACATTCCAAAATCAATACTTTTTAAAATAGTTTAACCCTTATATAACGGGTATAACATCTTTAATCCCTAGTTTCAAATCATAGAATTCAATTTCAAATCTTGAATTTAAGTTTTAAATCAAATTATTTAGATTTCCAAAACTTTATCAAATTATTCAAAAATAAATCTTATCTTTGAAACTCCATTTCAAAAGCTTTTCACATTTAAACCCAAATTTCTAGTTTCAAAATCAATTGAAATTAAAATTTCAATTTCAAAAACATAAAATTTAAATTATCTGTGACTTAACCGATTTCTACGTGAAATCCATATTTGTGTGTATAGGTGTAGTCCAGAGGTTTTACACACAATAGTGCAACATCAATCATCACAGATATATCGATAAGCGGTAAAATCGATAACGCTTATCTTCATTCATAGATTCATAGATAAAATAAATTTATCAGTCACAAAGATTCACTATTACAATTCGATGTGGGTTTCGGATAACCAACTGGAATCCGACTCCCTGTCGCGTCGAAATTCAAGTGTCGTTTTACGGGCCAAGGATTTTCATATTCACATAACAATATATACATCACAGATATAACAGCTTAGCACAAAACATAACATAGTACCACATCACATAACTAATATATCAATCCATCACATAGCATGTAATAAAATATCAAACATCTATAAGTAAGATCAGTTAATTGTTTGAGTAATCCAAATCAGTTTTAATTACATACAGAAATTACTAATCCTGGTTAATTAACATTAATAAATTACAGATCATTTTGATTAATTATTCTTTAATCATTTATTAATTAACCATCAATAATTAATTAACCTTTAATTATAATTCATTAACCTTTAATTATTTAAAGAATTAACCTTTAATTATTTAATTCACTATTTAATTAATTATCTTTAATTAATTAATTAACCCTTAATTAATTAATAACCGCTAAATTAATTATTCTTAATCAGTTACAACAATTGATTGTCCTTAAGTAAATTTGCAAGATTAATTAATTTAAATTCAAAACTTTCTTCCATTTCAAAACTGGATACAAAATAAATTCGATTCTAGATTTAATTTTGATTTAAAACTTTACTTACCTTTTAAAACTTAAAACTAGATTTAAACTTTGTTTAAATCTTACTCACGGATTCGAATTCATTAAATTACTTAAAAATTGAAATTTTGCAAAACCTGGAAAAAAACTTATGCCTGAGCTACACGAAAAATTGCTTCGAGCCCGATACCAACTTGCTCGAGTAAGCACTCGAGACCATTGCAAGAATACCCGAGCACATCCCTGCTTTTATTCCCAAACTGACAAAATTCCAGACTACCAGAAAAAAAGGCACGGTGCACGTGCACCGCTCCGTCGCCCCCCTTCGTCCATCGCCACTAGGTCGAGCAGGTCACCAACCAACCTTAGACCATCCTCCGACCATCTGAACCTCCCTGAACTTTCGAAAGAAAAAAAACGAACATCATATGGAAACCTGGAAAACACGAACGGGAAACCACCCCAACCTGGAAAAATGCGTCGAACTCGAGACCTCGACCACCGGAGCATAAACAACTCCGGCCACACCTTCGACAACCTCCCAGCTAATGTCTACCTGAGTTTTATCGAGCTCGATCAACTACGGACCCCACACGAGCACGAGAACCATGCTAGCCAGAAACTTCACGTTAAACCCTAAAATGATCTTGCTTCTTAAATTCACTCAATGGAAAAATTATTGCCTATTTTTCTCGAGATCACATTCATTTATACTTGCTTTAATTCCAGTTTCAATATTTATTATTGATTCAAACACTAGAAATTGAAAGAAATACAATTTTTGTTCAAAAACTAACTGCTCCATGAATACTAAACTAAAAAAACTTTATTTTTGGTTTAAAAATTATAACTTGCAGTAGAGATTTGAGCTATGAATTTTATTTAACTTTTTGTAACTATCGAATTTATCAACTTCTCACTTGATTCACTGTAAATCAAGATGACAGTGGTCATCTTTCTTCTAATCACGTTGAAACAAGTTTTTAATAAAAACTTGATTACAGATTTAATTCTTGTTTGATTGAAGACTTCAATACTTAACAATGATCAAATGCAAATAAATTAAATTTTTGAATAACTGATCAACTCTGTAATCAATAACAGAGAAGTAAAATATGCAGAGTAACCTATATATGCAAAATGATATTCAAAAAAAACAAAACACATACAATACTATGTAAAATCTATAAATTATCTTACTGTTAACTTAAAGTTTTAAAAGATTGATGTTTACTCACTAGAATCAAATCAGGCAACCATATAGAAATACACTTAACCATTTTAAAAATGAAGTTACTCACTTTGCTTTGATGAAAACAGAGAACTGGGATTTTAAACTTGCATATTTTTGTTGACTTGATTCTTGAAAATTTTGAAATAGCTTTAAAACATTAACCATGAATTGCTGGAAAGCTTGTTGTAGTTGAGATGCTTTAATTTTTGATTTGAAACTGAAGTGCTTGGCTTAGTTGATTTTCAGGTTTGTATATTTGTTTAAATGAATCGAAGATGAAAGGAAGCTTTGCTAAATGGAATAAGTATGCAGAGTTTTGATAGTTGCATTTGTACACAAATAATCCTAGCTAGTACAAATGAATCAGAGATTTTTATTTTCTTTGGGGGTTGAAAGCATTTTCGAACAGGCTTTGTTTTGTGCTAGGATGGAAAGCATTAAATACTCATGTACCTTATGTATCATACTTTCCTTCTTTGTACATAGATGTTTTATATTTTACTTTGTTTATACACTTGGATTCTTACCTGCATTTCGGTTGAGATGTGTTGGAAGTATGTTGCATTAATTGCTAAGTACTCTATGTTTCATAGCCATACTTACTGACTTCGGCCATACTTACCTTTATACTTGTATTTATTACTTTGTTTGTTTATTTGCCTAGACTTATTTTCTATTACTTTGTTTAGTGGCTGATATGATTTATATTTTGTTGTCTTGTTTTCAAAAGCTTATGCATTTTTTTCCTTTTTTCTAGTCTAATTGCTTAGCAATATAAATGAAATTATATGTTGTCATTTTTATCTATGTGTTCACTTTATATTTTATAGTTTAACATCTATTATTATTTAACTATAATACTATTTATTTTATTTTCATAAATATTATTTAAATTTAAATGATTTATATCAATTTTATTTAAATTCGGGGAAACTCGCTTCCGTTTATAATAAATTTTACAAATTTTTATTCAAAAATTCATTTAATTATCAATTTAAATGTAATTAAAATCTGGGTCGTTACAAACTTCCCCCCTTAAAAGAATTTCGTCCTCGAAATTTACAGGCACGAAAACAACCCAGAGATAGACAGATTCGATCTCCTATTATTCCTCAAACTTAAGATATGAATTCCAAACTAAAGTCGGAATATCTCAGAATACATACCAATTTGTCCCTCTTCGGACTTCGATCAACCCAATAAATTACAATAGAATTTCAAAATTTGGTTTCAAACGATATCGTTTTATTGATTTAATTCAATTTTAGCTTCATATTCTATTAATCAATTTACCTTCAATTAAAATTTCCAATTTCAAATTCATTAAGGTTAAAATAAAAAAGCTGATAAGAAATCGATGAAGATACGAAGTAAGGATCTTCTACAACGATTCGTAGAGCCATCATCATACTGAAACTTCTTGTTGTAGCTGATACGATCGAAGTAATCAAAAGAATTTGGAATCGAATCAAAGAAGATTGATAGAGAAAGATTGTTTCCACTGTCGTAGGGTATTGACCAATTATAGTCGTATTCCATTGTCCCCTATCTCGTCCTCTTCTTGCACCCATACTCACTATCAGTGGATAGTAAGAGAATTTACTAAGACGTTTAAACGGATATCTTAGGGATATACTCATTCTAGAGTTTACTTCACTCTATCTCTAATGAGTTACTTAACGTGTTTTACTCCTGAGCTAAAGTTCAACCTTAGCTCTGATACCAAATGTAACGGCTGCGGAATTTTGCCCGCTCGAAAATCGACATCCGTACTTTACATCGTACTCGAATGCCATAGATTCGACCGTTCAAATCCGAGTCGCCGGAGCTTATAACACAGTTAAGTAAATAACACAGCGGAAGAAAAAGAATAATACAATGATATACAATATCTGATAGAATATTTGATACAACAGAGTGATACAATGAATATCAATATACATCAGAGATATGATACAAGAAATAGCAGCGGAAAAGAAAATGATAACATCAGCAGCGGATAATCTCCATCTTCAAAACACCAATACAGAAATAGCTCGAACTCCCAATAACAATGCACAAAGATAAGCAAGTGCAGTCCATATCCAAAGACTTAACTAGCTCCAGAAAATCTACAAATCTGACTATTTGAAAAACCCAACTCTAGACTGCTCGTGTAGAAAATTTTTGAGCATCCAGAGTTTAGGAAAGAAACAATAAACTCCGGATCAGTCATGGGACTGGTGTGAGCAACAAAAACAGTTCATCTTTTAAAACAATCAACAAAAGATTTTAAAGTCAATTCGCAATGCTTTTTGAAAATGCAACTACCATAAGACCTCCCACCACACACACAATGCAAACGCAGACTTGGAGGAGATTTCTTCTTATGTTAGTCAAAGATGCTTACTACGCAAAACAAATAATTTGATTTGATATTATTATTAGTGCATAGTGGAAAACATTTTGAAAGTAGAATATATATCCTAGCCAACATAGGCATTCCGCACTTATGCCTACTATAGCTACCATGTTCAATAGCAGGTTACCGCCACATTCCATGGCAGGTAATACAACTAAAACCGTACAAGTCACGTATTGTTTCTTTGGATTTCCAACAAATGGTCAGGCCAAGGAACTTCCCATTGCCACATGGAAACGCCTCTGGAATGACGTCCCGAGAAATAACCTAACATTACGGTTAGATCTCTGCCAACACAAGGCCGGGTTACCCCTAACTGGGTAACTACTGACACGAATATGTCATCCCCCGATCGTAACAGATCTATATCCGAGGATCCTCGATTCCAACAACCACAAAGTAATAAATTTGCAGCAACCACATAGGTTAACTATCTGGGCTCCATACCATGATACCACCTCTATCCAGAAGGAATGACATACACTAAAGGGGCGCTACCCCTTAATAACCTTGCCGCATCTTTCCTGTTTTGACCATTCCGAGGTGTGAGGTCCGACGAAGTCTCGTCCACAAAGCTACGCTTTGTCACAAAGCCATGCTTTGGGTCAAACAAATGATCAAAGTAATGATCACAAAGATAAATGATCAAACAAATGATCATATCACAAATGATCAAACAATGATCATTTCACAGCAACACTCAGCATGTCACTTTACCAAATTGGGAGTATATCGCTGATAACCTTCAACTACATAACCTCTGAGCTCGTACGTCTCAGAGAAGGGTGTTAAGCTAAGAGAATAAATTCTCCCCTACCAACAGAAATGTATTTGAAAGCAATCGGCTTTATATCTCAAAATGTAATGTCAGACATGTAACCATACAAGTCTGTTCCGGGTTCGAACAGAACCGAAGGCACTTCTTACGAAGCCCTTGCAATTCCGGGTATTCACAATCCCGTCCGGACTTCCCATCACAAAGGGTGATAAAATCTCTATATCGGGGCACGTCGATGCAGAGACATTCGACGAGTTGTCCTTTCGTTTTTGAAAATATCCGGTCTTCACCACCGGTCTTCAAATGCTATCCATATACGACGTATTACTATTCGGAATGGGTTATATGACACAAATTTCTTTTCCCGGCTAACCCGAATAATGAGCGCAATATTTAAAAACATATGGATATGTGATTTCAATTAAGTCACAACTTAATAATTCAACTTCTTTTTAAATGATTTCAATCGATTACCATTTCAAATCCTTTAAACAAAAAGATTTATTTCACAAAGTTCACCCCATTTACAAAGATCCATTCATAGGTTTCAAAACAATGTCATTTCGAATGATTTAAAAAAATCATCATTCTAAATCTGTTAAAAATAAACAAATTCAATTCATAGCTTTCAAAAAGAATTCATTCATAGCCTTTCAAAACATTTCAATTTCATTTTAAATTTGAAACCTTTCAACACAAATTGGAAGTTTACTTCTTATATGAAAGTTGTTATTATTTGAAAACAAATAGTTTTCGTTTCAGGAAAATCCAATTATATTTGCATGAGTTAAAGCCCTTGAACTATATTCACATTCCAAAATCAATACTTTTTAAAATAGTTTAACCCTTATATAACAGGTATAACATCTTTAATCCCTAGTTTCAAATCATAGAATTCAATTTCAAATCTTGAATTTAAGTTTTAAATCAAATTATTTAGATTTCCAAAACTTTATCAAATTATTCAAAAATAAATCTTATCTTTGAAACTCCATTTCAAAAGCTTTTCACATTTAAACCCAAATTTCTAATTTCAAAATCAATTGAAATTAAAATTTCAATTTCAAAAACATCAAATTTAAATTATCTGTGACTTAACCGATTTCCACGTGAAATCCATATTTGTGTGTATAGGTGTAGTCCAGAGGTTTTACACACAATAGTGCAACATCAATCATCACAGATATATCGATAAGCGGTAAAATCGATAAGGCTTATCTTCATTCACAGATTCATAGATAAAATAAATTTATCAGTCACAAAGATTCACTATTACAATTCGATGTGGGTTTCGGATAACCAACTGGAATCTGACTCCCTGTCGCATCGAAATTCAAGTGTTGTTTTACGGGCCAAGGGTTTTCATATTCACATAACAATGAATGTCTATGCTGGCTAAGATTTATATTCTACTTTCGAAATGTTTTCCACTATGCACTAATAATAATATCAAATCAAATTATTTGTTTTGCGAAGTAAGCATCTTTGACTAACATAAGAAGAAATCTCCTCCAAGTCTGCGTTTGCATTGTGTGTGTGGTGGGAGGTCTTATGGTAGTTACATTTTCAAAAAGCATTGCGAATTGACTTTAAAATCTTTTGTTGATTGTTTTAAAAGATGAACTGTTTTTGTTGCTCACACTAGTCCCATGACTGATCCAGAGTTTATTGTTTCTTTCCTAAACTCTGGATGCTCAAAATTTTTCTACACAAGCAGTCTAGAGTTGGGTTTTTCAGATAGTCAGATTTGTAGATTTTCTGGAGCTATTTCAGTCTTTGGATATGGACTGCACTTGCTTATCTTTGTGCATCGTTATTGGGAGTTCGAGCTATTTCTGGATTGGTGTTTTGAAGATGGAGATTATCCGCTGCTGGGGTTATCATTTTCTTTTCCGCTGCTACTTCTTGTATCATATCTCTGATGTATATTGATATTCATTGTATCACTCTGTTGTATCAGATATTGTTCAGATATTGTATATCAATGTATTATTCTTTTTCTTCCGCTGTGTTATTTACTTAACTGTGTTATAAGCTCCGGCGACTCGGATTTGAACAGTCGAATCTATGGCATTCGAGTACGATGTAAAGTATGGATGTCGATTTTCGAGCGGGCAAAATTCTGTAGCCGTAACATTTTCCGTTTATAATAAATTTTACAAATTTTTATTCAAAAATTCATTTAATTATCAATTTAAATGTAATTAAAATCTAGGGTCGTTACATAAATTTTTTACTCCGAATTAGGTGGTGGTCAGCTTTTTGACTGATTTTCTTTTCTTTAAATATGGACTATAAAATGCTTTGAATATGCTTTTTATTAAGGCCAATCAATCGATCCAGCTGTATGAAAATGTTGATTTCATGTCACTATGATTGACCGTCTTAGAGCACAATTAGATATGGGAGGGATATGAAGTACTAAATTTATAGATAATTTGCCATATGAATTTATTTACTGCTTGGTTTCCTTTCCACTATATGTGTGGTGCAAAGTGTAAAGATAACAAAATTTGTTTATTTTTCGAGTTACTAGGAAACACTATGAAGCATGTACAATAAAGTCGGATTCAAATAAATATGATTTTTTATACATTCAGATTTTACTAAAAGTTTGTTATTTTTGAATTCTTATAGTATTTTATATGTATTATTAAGGGACTTTATAGAGTTTTATCATTAATTTCTTCTTATATTGGATCCTCTAAACATGCATTTCTTGAATATTTAAATGAATATAATATATTTTAAGTCATTGGTATTTTTTCTATACCTTACACATGTTTCTTTTACTATTATTTTTATACCATATCCAATGATATTATGATTAATTATTACGTTGAAGAGCAGGAGGAATATACGTTAGCCTGCATTCGTCAATTTCAACATTGAGAGATTGGAAAGACCATAGATGTCATAAATCCAATTGATTGCATTCAAAATGTTAACACCACCAAGATCAAGATGTTGTAAAAAAAGTCATGTTGGAAACCTAGTGAAGGTTATTAGCACTCAACGAATATGGAATGTAATCTCAATTAAGATCAAGAAATTGCAAGCTAGAGCGACTGCCAAATGTACGAGGAATAGTTCCTATAAGTCCAATATTTGCTAGATTGAGATATTCCAAATAACCAAGGGAACCAATGAAGCTAGGAATAGAAACACTAGAAAATTTGTTCTTGCTTATGATTTGTGTCAAACCAAGCAAAGACGGACTGAGCTTGCTTGGATATGCTGATATACCTATGTATCGGAGATCTAGCTCAATGGCGTGTCCAATTGTGTTATTGCAATTTATTCCTTGCCACAATCAGCAATTTTCAACTTTACTCCATGAAGGGAGCAAATGTCTAGAATCGTGTTTGTTATACATGTCATTTAAATGTTGCGAATAGCCTTCTTCTCACTCCCGAGGCAACTCTTACTCTCTTTAATACATAACATGAACATAAAAAACTGAATAACTGATACCAAGGAGTGAGGTTTCATCTTGATATTTAGTTAATAATGCTTTTAAGTATAAATTTAAAAATGAATATTACATGTAAATTGTAAAGTCCTCGAATGTATAGAAAATTATAAAAGCAGCATAGCAAAGCTTATGGTTATGTAGAACTCTGTCAATGAAGGGTCAACTAAAATATTAGTAATAACTGACTTGGTCTTATTTTACTGTTCAGGTTCTACAAGACAATGACTGAATTAATAAAGCGCATGAGGCAAATACTCAATAAAAACATTGACTAAAACACATTATTAAAGAGAAAAAGTCCTTATTTCTTGAGATTTTCCCGGGAAAAATTGTTTCAAGATAATCAAAGAAATATATCGTTAGTTACTTCACAACATTTTTGAAATAGGAAAAAAGCCATTGCTTATATATGTTCTTTTACAATAGTTACACATATTATGTTTGTAGATTAAAATATAATATTTATGCCTATTTCAAGTTAATATATTTGATAGATGTTGTTGATGATGTTGTTTATGTTATGTTTGATAGCTTTTGTGTTACTTTTGTTACTGCAAGGATAGAATAAACTTAGCAACCAATATATATCTTTACACTCATTACCAATAACTTTAAACAAGGACATGGAAATATATTAGTATTTTGAAATTATACAAAAGCAAGAAAATGGAACTCAACGTGCACTAACTTGAAACTGTTGCTTTTTGTTACCGAAATTGAAATTTGAACAATGATACATGGAGTATTTAAATATAAAATAATATTAAAACTTCAATTATGCATCAAACAATAAAAATTCTGATGAAGAATGAGTAAATCTAAAATAAGTTATTATGAAGGGAATAAAACAACATGCTCTTTGAAAATGATAGTATAACTATTATGGTTAAAGTTGAAATATTCAAGTGACTAAATGCAGATCCACTTGGACGTGCATATATACTCGTACATATAGTAGCAGTAATCTCTTCATTATGAAATATCCAATGCAAGGACTATTCGCTACTAATCCTAAGGTAACTCCCGACAGGATGTGGTAGGAAGTACCTTTGGTTTGTCCTGTTCCTGGAAAACTTGTGTGGATGGATGTATAGCAATGCATTTTCTAAGGTTATGTACATTGGTTTTTACAAACATACATCAGTGGTGGCGGAGAAGGCAACTTCTTTTAGCTTAACACCCTCCTTGAGATGTATGAGCTCAAGGGTTGTATTTTTGTGGAAGGCAATTAGTAGTCAACGGAAATGGCAATGTGGCATTCAAAGATGATGTGATATGTGATATGTGTAAAGGTAATCGTTACCTCAAGCCTCATCAACCAGTATTGACCAAAACAGGGTTAGATGCAGAAGGGCTAATTGGGTCATTCCCATTAGGATATGATCATCCCCTTCTAGATATATTTCTTCCCGCTATGACGTTCGGGATGTAAATTATTATGGATGTATGCTATGAGGGCCCTCAGATAGGTTGGTAACGACCGAGGGATGACATATTCGGTATGACGTAGTTATAGATGTAGGCCGGTCTTGTGTTGGTAGAGGATCTTTGTGATGGGTCCTTGGTAGATTCCTCTAGAGATGTACCGCCGGAAGGTAGTCCCTTCACCTGCTCATTTGTATGGAAATCCAAACTCCGCTATGTGCCTGCCATTTTGTTTGTATTACCCACTTTGTGGCTATATGCTAGAATTTAATCAATGTAACAATTTCGGCTATTTTATATTATTTGTGCAATATACACTATTATAATATAAGAGGATTCAATATGAAAGGTTTTGGTTATCGTAAGGTAAAAACCCGTCTGTGTTTATGTGTGGGTGTGTCTTACAAGATACCTTTCTTTTGATAAAAGAACGTCTTTATAACTTTAAAATAAGTTCAATTGAGATGTGTTTTCTCATGCAGGTTTACCAGACTGATTCGGGCGTTCTTCCCTTTTAATGCTCGGGTCCGACCGAGTATATTCACAGATGTAGATTTGGATGCCTTGGAGCTTCAGCGGGAGAGCTAGAAGTCTTCAGATCGTATTCCCGTATATGTTTATTTTTCATTGCATTGTTGTTGTAAATGTGACGACCCACATTTCAGAAGGTTTAAACTAACAATAATCCACACATGTACCACTTAAACAATCCGGAATATAGATAATCTATGGGGTTAATTAAGAAAAATAAGGAAAGAAGAAGAAAACAAACACAGAATCTCGCAGTGGAACGATAAAATATAATAATCAAATAAACAGTTCATGAAGCTGTTTATATTATACATTTGATTATAATTTATACAACATTTATCAGAGTTATATATACAATAGGGATAAATAAAATCAATGCAGCAGACAACATGATGTAGAAATACTAGTAGTAATAATATACCAAATCTTTGTCTTCGTCCTCCAGAGAATAATCTTCAATGCGTTGAAAAAACTCAGGTCTGACCCGAGCGTAATGAAAAGAAAAAACACTCGAGTCAGGACTAAAATATTCTTATGTGAATCAAATCGATATCGCATATAACATGAGTGTCGTGGCTTCAGAGATATTTACGGGTTTTCACATCTCCTATCCAGTGTATAACGTGCGTGTAATAACTGAAGAGATGTTACGGAATTTTCCATCTCTTAAGGATCCATCAAAATATTTATATATAGTAGAATACGCTATATATATATAATGTCTAATCAGTAAAATAAATATCAAAATAGCGTTAAGGCTTTACATTGATCCCCTTTAATGCGTTTTTAAGCATTGTCGTACAGTTTGCATATAAAACACCGGTAAACCGTCGGTGGATACGGATGGCCGTGATACGACAACAGTAAGCCAAAATCGTAGTGGTCTCAAATAAGGATAAAAGTATGACAGGGCACGTGAAGCAATGCCCAAGGTGGGATACTACCAGTTTACCCTTCCCGGCTGGTGGTAACCCCTAACGGCCCACCGCGTCCAACACTCCCAAAATCCGAATGTGTGCACCAATCGATAACAAAGTCATGATAGTAATACGAAAAAGTGTGTTCGCTAGAGGTAGCTAACCTCATTGGCCGGTACGACTCCTGTTTTAGTCATTTCAAATTGACACAAGTGCCAGGCCAATCCATCATCGTTCTCTTTCTTCAAATCCAGCAAACGATGCCAAACCCAACCACTTCATTCTGGAGTCTCCTCCGCGTACACAGTTGTTAAAGTAGTTCCAATATTGACAGAGAGTATGCCAATAAGAGGTCCTGGTCTCTTTAACAACTAAACATCGTTTTACATACCGTTGATACTTTTACATTTCGAAAACAATTTGTATTTGATATCAAAATATCATATTTGCTTCAAAATCAAATCCATTTCGAAATCATCATATTCGCTTCAAAAATCAAATCCATTTCGAAATCATAATATTCGCTTCACAAATCATATTTTACTTCAAAATGCCAATTCAGTTCGATATATCGATTTCACTTCAAAATTTTGATACGAATTACAATTTTGGTTATAACTTCACTTTAACCTAATTCGCATTTAAATCCATGATTTAAATATAACAATTTCCATCTTGAACAGTTTAATTTTGAAATAGTTTTAATAATTAAAATTGTTAAAAATGGTTTAAATAGTTAAAATAGTTTGATATAAAATAGTTTAAGTATTTAAAATATTTTATAAAATAAAATAGTTTGGAAAATCAAATAATTTTGAATTTTTTAAAAGATAGATTTTAAATAGTTTATATTAAAATAATTTATTTGAAAATAGTTTCAATGTCAAACTGATTCGATTTCAATTTTTTCAATCCAAAACAATTTCAATTTCCATTTCCATTCAATCTATTCAATTTCGATTTCAAGTCAAATTTTACTTCGATTCCAAATAAATTTCAGTTTCAATTCCAAATAAATTTCACTTCCAATCCCAAATTAATTTCAATTCCAATTCTCAAATTTAAACCATTTCGATTTATATCAATTCCGAGTTCGATTTTTAAAATATCGATTCAAAACACTTAAATCAAATTTACCTTCAATATCCAAATTAAAATCCAAATCTTCAAATATAATTCAATTACGAGCTCAATTTCAAAATATCGTTTTATAACACTTTTATTTAGCAATATTCAAAGTTCGAATAAAAGTCCAATCTTTTAAAACTAATCAATTTCCGAAATTCACATCATATTTCGATTATAACTTCAAAATCTCAACTTTAATTATTTAAAACATTCTTGTGATGCCCCACCTCTTAACAAGATCTAGAAGCTGCTGGGTAGACATAAATACTCCCTCCTGAGGAGTAGCACTGGATTGACCGACGTTGGTACGGCCAGATCTAACCATTTCTCTTCTTTAAGAAAGAAAGAAAAGAGAAAAAGGTTAATCTCAGAATGAATATCAAACAATCATGATTTATAAAACAAGGAATCATAAAAGAAATAGGATAGAACGGTATGAAGACTCGAATTAAATCCTAAAGCACGACTCCTAAGAAAGACTTAGGACAATGATCCTTGTTAGATTATTCTACATTGTTCCAAAGTTTGGCTCCGATACCAAGCTGTGACGCCCCACCTCTATACCCACGCTAGCCAAGGACACTACGGGGTAATGCCGTCAACTAGCACGGAGAATAAGGCTGTTGAGGAGCGACCATCTGTATAATTACTTTGTGCGAGTACCGATATGCCAGATAAAAATATAACTTTTCATCTCAAGAGGAAATCCGACATACCAATACAAACTCAAAGCTACTACACAGTGGCTATATGGACTTCGGAAACAAATATAGAAATAAACATAACACAAATCAGTCACAGACAATTCATATCACAAAGGCGGAAATAGATATGAATATAACACATGAAAGTGTACATCAGAGTAGTGGTCAAATAAGATCCACAATAACACAAAAGAATAGATACAAGTGCAAGGCAAAATAATATGTATACATCAAGGAGTCTAAATCTCAAATGTATACAACAAAAACTACTAAACTAGAGTAGTTAGCCAAAAGTCAGAAGATGGCTCCAGATAAGAAGTCATGAGGAAGCACCTGTAAAATCTCAGTGTGACCCGAGTATTATTTAAGAAGAAAATAATAAACGGATCAGTCTAGCTATAAATATCAGATAAAGTGATATAGAATAAGAGATATGACAAAAACGTATGATAACCATAAAGTCATAATGTGATAAGTATCTAATCGAAAATCAATCCAGAGATTAATCAATATCACAAAAATCTTCTCAAAGATTAAAAGAATGTCATATTCTTAATTTAATTCACCAAGCCACAATAAATGACATACATATCAATGCCAACTGAAAAAGGTGGTGAAACATAAATTCCAAAAATCAATAATTAGAAATCCAGAAATCACAAGAAAGAAGATGGCCTATCCCATAAAAAATGAGCCGGAGCTCCTCCTGACTGGGTATAGTCCCTCATTGCGGACTTTGAGCCGAAGCTCCTCCTGATGAGCCGAAGCTCTTCCTGACTGGGTATTGTCCCCCATTGCGAACTATGAGCCGAAGCTCCTCCTGATGAGCCGAAGCTCCTCCTGACTGGGTATTGTCCCCCATTGCGGACTATGAGCCGAAGCTCCTCCTGATGAGCCGAAGCTCCTCCTGACTGGGTATTGTCCCCCATTGCGGACTATGAGCAGAAGCTCTTCCTGATGAGCCGAAGCTCCTCCTGACTGGGTATTGTCCCCCATTGCGGACTATGAGCCGAAGCTCCTCCTGATTGGGTATTGTCCCCCATTGCGGACTATGAGCCGAAGCTCCTCCTGATGAGCTGAAGCTCAATAAAATGAAGTACAGTCCTCCATGTGGACAAAGAGACATCGCACATTGCTAGTCTTAAACCATAAAATGATCATCATCGATCATCAAGAAGTGTCAATTACACTAAGCTAGTAAATATAGGAGTTTAGCTTCATGTCCCATAACCACTAGCTTAACTAAAATATTTACGAACAAATTGTAGATTTCTACTCGAAAATTGTAACAAGAGTTTCAATTGAACAAGTCCAAAAATTAACCGACGAAGTAAACGCAAGCATTTCATACCACTTATTTTGCTAAGCCGTTTAATTATATTTTCTAATACGAATGAGGTAAAGGTTTGTATATACTAATAGATTAGAAAACGGTTTTATAAAGGAGCTTTGTATTAAAAATAGAGTTGAAATCATCTTTGTAAAAGAGTTTGAATATTTACTACTAGTATAGAAACCTTTGTATTTAGAAGTGAAAAATCACAAAATGATTGTAGAAACAATCAATCACAAAAATCCACATTCGAAGACGTGATAAAAAATCCAAAGAAATCGATACCAAATCCATCAAAATGGATATTCCAAAAATCCCAACGAAAAGGTCATCAAAGTCGATAAAATATGATAACAACAAATGGGAATCAACACGAATCGATAAACAATGGAAATTCAATCTAGAAAAGCCTAAACAGGCAGAGATGCACGTTTCCAGACGTCTGATTTGGAATCCAGACGTCTGGATTTGTTTTCTAGAATAGTTCAGAAAGTCACCCAGACGTCTGGAATAGCCAAAACAGACGTCTAAGCCATGGCCAGACGTCTGGTTTTGAATCCAGACGTTTGGTTTCATTCTCTGGAAATTTTCCAGAGAAACCCCAAACGTCTGAAACTTCAAGTCAGACGTCTGAGACTTATCCAGATGTTTGATCTTGAATTCCAGACGTCTGAAATTAGTCTCTGGCATTTTTTTTAATAAAATGCGTGCATACATTTTTCTCTCCAGGTCCAAACCAGACGTCTGGACTTGGTCACCAGACGTCTGGTCACCTGGTCTGGGCAACATTTTGCCTAGGCCAAAGTGGCCAAAAGGTATCGGAAGCGATTGGATGAGCAACGGCGACTAAGGATTTACGCCCAGTGACAACCCGGCCATAAAAGCTCCTCGATACACTCCGAATATCAATGTCCAAATGTCCATAGTAGGATTTTCATAAAATTGGGCCAAAACACCAAAATTGAAGAATTCACAAAACCAATTCAAATCACAACAAGTGAGCACGAAATAGATGATAGGAATTCAAACCTAACAACAAAGATAGTTATAGGCATAGATGTGATATAAAAAATCTCACCTTTATACACGAAAACACAAGAGAGAAGCTTTGAAACAAAGGATAGACCAATTCCTCTTCAATCTCAACTCAAGAAGTTTGAATCTAAGCTAAAAAGAGAAATATTTCCTAAGGTTAGGTTTAGGAATTTCTGAAATTGAAAGGAGAATGAGTTGGAGAAGAAGAAGGAGATGCTTACCAATAGCTTCTCTTCGAATTTAGAGCTAGAACTTAAGTTTGCAAGAGGAACTAGGGTTTGGAATTTCTATTTCCCATACTCTTCCCCCATTTTCAGTTGACCTTGAGTGTTTGCAAAATGAAATGAGTGAATGGAGAGGAGAGGGGCTGAGGTAGGATATTGGGCTGAAACCCAAACCCAAACCCAAAGTGAAAAAGTGGCAAAATTCTACTAACTCCAAACATATCTAAGTTTATACTCAAAAAGGTCGCAAACGTCATTTTGAACTCAATGGGGGTGGTCTTGAGTCCTAATTCGACTGTTTGCAAAAAGTAGCTTTTCGGACTATAATCCGACTAACGATGAAATATTTAAATAAAATATTTAAATATTCAATCGATAAATATGCGGGTTGTTACAGACTCCCCTCCTTAAAGAAATTGCATCCTCGCAATCTTAAGAAGAAAATAAATAGTAACAACCATAAAGGCATATCAACACAAAAGAAAATTTGAAATAAGAAGTTAACCATAAAGAGCACGAAAGAGTAAACCCGGATGAGTTCGCTCGATGAATTCTCTAGATTTCCCAAGAGCAATCTTTGGGATTTTGAGAATCATTGAACTTTCACAAGAAAAACATCTTTATTTCGAAGTCGCTCAACCTCCGAAGCAATTATGCAAATAGAATGTTGCTCATAAGTTAAATAGGCAAAACTTCAACTTCCACAATAATACCGGGCTCAAGAATAAAAATCGGAATCCCAAAGGCATTTCCGTAAATAAAAGACGTGAGAAAACGTCATGAATAGTAGAAGACTAAACCGGTTCAACGGCGTAGCACCAAGGCAGTACGCCCAAGAAACTGGAAACTCAAATAACTCCGAACATCGACGTAGTACAATACGGTACGTCCAATGAACGAAAACTCAAATAATTCGGAACACCGACGGAGTACAAAAACGGTACGTCCAATGAACCGAACACCAAAAAGAACATCGGACGCTAGTCCATATAAGAAATGAGACGAAGCTCAATAAAGCGGGGTATATTGAAACGTCCGATGAATTTGGTAAAAAGATCATAAGATACAAGGAACTCGAGCCAACGAGGTTGACACCAATTAAGTTCCTTATGAAAAATAAATATTCCAAAGGTTTATGATCGAGGTGGAGAACAAATTTCTCCGCCAAACACAATGTTGCCAAACTCTGAAAGTGAAATCAAAAGCCACGAGCACTAGATCATGAGTGGCATACCTAGTCTCGATAGGCTTTAATGGTTTAGAAGCACAAGTGATAGCACGTTCTCTTTTGCAAGAGAACGACATCTAAACCAATACAATTAGCATTGGTACAAAAGAAAAATCTTGGTTCCCTTCGGGAATCACAAGAATAAGAGTATCGAAAAAGAAATCTTTCAAATAATCTTCTTTCCCGAAAAGCTAAAACTTTCAAAAATTACATTTATCTTTATGTAATAATCTTTCTAGAAAAATTTACATTTTTACAAGTCAATATATCGTGTCAAATTGTCTCATCAAGCATTTAGGAGATTCCTATCGATAACGTTGATCAGGCGCATCGACCAGAATTCTTAAAGCACTCAATGGGCAATACAATCACAAAACCATCTTCCATATGATAAAAATATCTCTTAGAAGTTTTAAGAATATTCTTTGCTCATTGAAGAACAAAATCCAATTATACTTATAAATAAATCTTATGAAAAAGATTTGCAAAATTTTAAATTGCTATTTCCATCCAAAATCAATAAATACAAAAATGAAGTCATCGAGATACTCATAGAAGACTCGATTTATAAAATGGATGAAATAAGTTGGACAAACTAAATGACATAATAAGTCATTCATAAGAACCATAACGAGTGCGGAATGCGGTAAATGGAATGCTAACTCCCGCAACTCGTAGCAAATGAAAATCGGTGGCAAGGTCGAGTAAAAAGACCTTAACACCACTAAATAAATTTCTTAGGAGATAATCCTAAGACAAACTCAAAAATACCGGAAAATTCTCAAACTACACGAATGAGAGAAACATCACTTTCCTCATTAAGTGGGCTTAAAGAATAAAATGATTCCATCAAATTGGAATCAAAATCACAGAGGAAAAACAGAAATATGCTTAACAGATAGGAAATGTCGAAGATGAATAGTCCGCTTGGAAAAATAGGATATGGGCTACACAATGGTTAAGCCAATCCTTTCACAAAAATTAATTCTGAAGCCTAAATAGAAATCGGCTCGGAAGGAAAAATCACATAAAATAATTTCGACATCAATAAAAAGCAAATTGAGTGTTGCGGATCCACCAATCCGGATTCGCAATTCTCAAAGAAGTCATCAAGCCCAGAAATGTTTAAGGAAAAAGAATCACAAGTTCTTTTGATATAAAAATAATGAGATGAAACCCATATCAAAAAGAACTCGATTAAGATAATCACAAAATAAATGTCATCAAGGATAGAATAGATACCTTGACCAAGAGAAGTGCTAGTAGAGGCTTGCACAACCTTTAGCTTTCCCTCCTTCTTGCTAGAAGTATGGGACACGCAGATATATGATGACTCAAACTTTTGCAATAGCGACAATAGAGGGGTTGCAGACACTCCTTTGTATAGTGGTCCATAGAATCACAATTGTAGCATCCTCCATGACTAGTGGTAGGAGTCTTTGCTACAGAAGTTTCTTGTTTCCCTTTCTTGTCGGGATTGGGGCCTTTAAACTTAATAGGCCTCTTCATGTTATTGTTGAAGTTCTGTTTGGCACCCACAACTTCAACATTACTTTCATTGTCGGCCTCTTCAAGATGAAGAGCGATATCAATAAGCTGATCGAAAGAAACTTCCAATTTCAGAAGTAATGGCTTCTTGAGATTCTTGTTCAAGCCATAAACAAATTTCTGATTTTTCTTCAATGGGGTATTAATTCAACCCCGTATTTAGAAAGAGATTCGAAAGATGCGACGTAGTCCGTCATAGAAGATTCACCTTGAACAAGGTCGATAAAACGCCGGGCCAAAGTTACTTTTTCAGCCTCCGGCACAAATTTCAATTCGAATCTTTCCCGGAATTTCTCCCAAGTGAGATCCGCTTCAACGATTTCAGAAATAAGAAGCTCATACCAATCCAATGCTCTTTCTTGGAGCATGCTAGAAGCCACTTGGACTCGGTGTAGATCAACAAGATTCATGCGAGAAAAGATGCGGTCGCATGATCTAAGTCAAGCTTGGATTTCAATGATACTCTCGGATCCCCGGAATGGCCTTCCACCCAAATCGGTGTAATCTCTACACAAGCGTGCAAAACCGGATCTAGGATGAGTAGGCTCTGGAATGGGTCCGTTAGCTTGAGCATTCTTAACAAGATCTAGAAGCTGCTGGGCTGACATAAATACTCCCTCCTGAGGAGCAGCACTGGATTGACCGACGTTGGTACGGCCAGATCTAACCATTTCTCTTCTTTAAGAAAGAAAGAAAAGAGAAAAAGGTTAATCTCAGAATGAATATCAAACAATCATGATTGATAAAACAAGGAATCATAAAAGAAATATGATAGAACGGTACGAAGACTCGAATTAAATCCTAAAGCACGACTCCTAAAAAAGACTTAGGACAATGATCCTTGTTAGATTATTCTACATTGTTCCGAAGTTTGGCTCCGATACCAAGCTATGACGCCCCACCTCTATACCCACGCTAGCCAAGGACACTACGGGGTAATGCCGTCAACTAGCATGGAGAATAAGGCTGTTGAGGAGCGACCATCTGTATAATTGCTTTTTGCGAGTACCGATATGCCAGATAAAAATATAACTTTTCATCTCAAGAGGAAATCCGACATACCGATACAAACTCAAAGCTACTACACAGTGGCTATATGGACTTCGGAAACAAATATAGAAATAAACATAACACAAATCAGTCACAGACAATTCATATCACAAAGGCGGAAATAGATATGAATATAACACATGAAAGTGTACATCAGAGTAGTGGTCAAATAAGATCCACAATAACACAAAAGAATAGATACAAGTGCAAGGCAAAATAATATGTATACATCAAGGAGTCTAAATCTCAAATGTATACAACAAAAACTACTAAACTAGAGTAGTTAGCCAAAAGTCAGAAGATGGCTCCAGATAAGAAGTCATGAGGAAGCACCTGTAAAATCTCAGTGTGACCCGAGTATTATTTAAGAAGAAAATAATAAACGGATCAGTCTAGCTATAAATATCAGATAAAGTGATATAGAATAAGAGATATGACAAAAACGTATGATAACCATAAAGTCATAATGTGATAAGTATCTAATCGAAAATCAATCCAGAGATTAATCAATATCACAAAAATCTTCTCAAAGATTAAAAGAATGTCATATTCTTAATTTAATTCACCAAGCCACAATAAATGACATACATATCAATGCCAACTGAAAAAGGTGGTGAAACATAAATTCCAAAAATCAATAATTAGAAATCCAGAAATCACAAGAAAGAAGATGGCCTATCCCATAAAAAATGAGCCGGAGCTCCTCCTGACTGGGTATAGTCCCTCATTGCGGACTTTGAGCCGAAGCTCCTCCTGATGAGCCGAAGCTCTTCCTGACTGGGTATTGTCCCCCATTGCGAACTATGAGCCGAAGCTCCTCCTGATGAGCCGAAGCTCCTCCTGACTGGGTATTGTCCCCCATTGCGGACTATGAGCCGAAGCTCCTCCTGATGAGCCGAAGCTCCTCCTGACTGGGTATTGTCCCCCATTGCGGACTATGAGCAGAAGCTCTTCCTGATGAGCCGAAGCTCCTCCTGACTGGGTATTGTCCCCCATTGCGGACTATGAGCCGAAGCTCCTCCTGATTGGGTATTGTCCCCCATTGCGGACTATGAGCCGAAGCTCCTCCTGATGAGCTGAAGCTCAATAAAATGAAGTACAGTCCTCCATGTGGACAAAGAGACATCGCACATTGCTAGTCTTAAACCATAAAATGATCATCATCGATCATCAAGAAGTGTCAATTACACTAAGCTAGTAAATATAGGAGTTTAGCTTCATGTCCCATAACCACTAGCTTAACTAAAATATTTACGAACAAATTGTAGATTTCTACTCGAAAATTGTAACAAGAGTTTCAATTGAACAAGTCCAAAAATTAACCGACGAAGTAAACGCAAGCATTTCATACCACTTATTTTGCTAAGCCGTTTAATTATATTTTCTAATACGAATGAGGTAAAGGTTTGTATATACTAATAGATTAGAAAACGGTTTTATAAAGGAGCTTTGTATTAAAAATAGAGTTGAAATCATCTTTGTAAAAGAGTTTGAATATTTACTACTAGTATAGAAACCTTTGTATTTAGAAGTGAAAAATCACAAAATGATTGTAGAAACAATCAATCACAAAAATCCACATTCGAAGACGTGATAAAAAATCCAAAGAAATCGATACCAAATCCATCAAAATGGATATTCCAAAAATCCCAACGAAAAGGTCATCAAAGTCGATAAAATATGATAACAACAAATGGGAATCAACACGAATCGATAAACAATGGAAATTCAATCTAGAAAAGCCTAAACAGGCAGAGATGCACGTTTCCAGACGTCTGATTTGGAATCCAGACGTCTGGATTTGTTTTCTAGAATAGTTCAGAAAGTCACCCAGACGTCTGGAATAGCCAAAACAGACGTCTAAGCCATGGCCAGACGTCTGGTTTTGAATCCAGACGTTTGGTTTCATTCTCTGGAAATTTTCCAGAGAAACCCCAAACGTCTGAAACTTCAAGTCAGACGTCTGAGACTTATCCAGATGTTTGATCTTGAATTCCAGACGTCTGAAATTAGTCTCTGGCATTTTTTTTAATAAAATGCGTGCATACATTTTTCTCTCCAGGTCCAAACCAGACGTCTGGACTTGGTCACCAGACGTCTGGTCACCTGGTCTGGGCAACATTTTGCCTAGGCCAAAGTGGCCAAAAGGTATCGGAAGCGATTGGATGAGCAACGGCGACTAAGGATTTACGCCCAGTGACAACCCGGCCATAAAAGCTCCTCGATACACTCCGAATATCAATGTCCAAATGTCCATAGTAGGATTTTCATAAAATTGGGCCAAAACACCAAAATTGAAGAATTCACAAAACCAATTCAAATCACAACAAGTGAGCACGAAATAGATGATAGGAATTCATACCTAACAACAAAGATAGTTATAGGCATAGATGTGATATAAAAAATCTCACCTTTATACACGAAAACACAAGAGAGAAGCTTTGAAACAAAGGATAGACCAATTCCTCTTCAATCTCAACTCAAGAAGTTTGAATCTAAGCTAAAAAGAGAAATATTTCCTAAGGTTAGGTTTAGGAATTTCTGAAATTGAAAGGAGAATGAGTTGGAGAAGAAGAAGGAGATGCTTACCAATAGCTTCTCTTCGAATTTAGAGCTAGAACTTAAGTTTGCAAGAGGAACTAGGGTTTGGAATTTCTATTTCCCATACTCTTCCCCCATTTTCAGTTGACCTTGAGTGTTTGCAAAATGAAATGAGTGAATGGAGAGGAGAGGGGCTGAGGTAGGATATTGGGCTGAAACCCAAACCCAAACCCAAAGTGAAAAAGTGGCAAAATTCTACTAACTCCAAACATATCGAAGTTTATACTCAAAAAGGTCGCAAACGTCATTTTGAACTCAATGGGGGTGGTCTTGAGTCCTAATTCGACTGTTTGCAAAAAGTAGCTTTTCGGACTATAATCCGACTAACGATGAAATATTTAAATAAAATATTTAAATATTCAATCGATAAATATGCGGGTTGTTACAGACTCCCCTCCTTAAAGAAATTGCATCCTCGCAATCTTAAGAAGAAAATAAATAGTAACAACCATAAAGGCATATCAACACAAAAGAAAATTTGAAATAAGAAGTTAACCATAAAGAGCACGAAAGAGTAAACCCGGATGAGTTCGCTCGATGAATTCTCTAGATTTCCCAAGAGCAATCTTTGGGATTTTGAGAATCATTGAACTTTCACAAGAAAAACATCTTTATTTCGAAGTCGCTCAACCTCCGAAGCAATTATGCAAATAGAATGTTGCTCATAAGTTAAATAGGCAAAACTTCAACTTCCACAATAATACCGGGCTCAAGAATAAAAATCGGAATCCCAAAGGCATTTCCGTAAATAAAAGACGTGAGAAAACGTCATGAATAGTAGAAGACTAAACCGGTTCAACGGCGTAGCACCAAGGCAGTACGCCCAAGAAACTGGAAACTCAAATAACTCCGAACATCGACGTAGTACAATACGGTACGTCCAATGAACGAAAACTCAAATAATTCGGAACACCGACGGAGTACAAAAACGGTACGTCCAATGAACCGAACACCAAAAAGAACATCGGACGCTAGTCCATATAAGAAATGAGACGAAGCTCAATAAAGCGGGGTATATTGAAACGTCCGATGAATTTGGTAAAAAGATCATAAGATACAAGGAACTCGAGCCAACGAGGTTGACACCAATTAAGTTCCTTATGAAAAATAAATATTCCAAAGGTTTATGATCGAGGTGGAGAACAAATTTCTCCGCCAAACACAATGTTGCCAAACTCTGAAAGTGAAATCAAAAGCCACGAGCACTAGATCATGAGTGGCATACCTAGTCTCGATAGGCTTTAATGGTTTAGAAGCACAAGTGATAGCACGTTCTCTTTTGCAAGAGAACGACATCTAAACCAATACAATTAGCATTGGTACAAAAGAAAAATCTTGGTTCCCTTCGGGAATCACAAGAATAAGAGTATCGGAAAAGAAATCTTTCAAATAATCTTCTTTCCCGAAAAGCTAAAACTTTCAAAAATTACATTTATCTTTATGTAATAATCTTTCTAGAAAAATTTACATTTTTACAAGTCAATATATCGTGTCAAATTGTCTCATCAAGCATTTAGGAGATTCCTATCGATAACGTTGATCAGGCGCATCGACCAGAATTCTTAAAGCACTCAATGGGCAATACAATCACAAAACCATCTTCCATATGATAAAAATATCTCTTAGAAGTTTTAAGAATATTCTTTGCTCATTGAAGAACAAAATCCAATTATACTTATAAATAAATCTTATGAAAAAGATTTGCAAAATTTTAAATTGCTATTTCCATCCAAAATCAATAAATACAAAAATGAAGTCATCGAGATACTCATAGAAGACTCGATTTATAAAATGGATGAAATAAGTTGGATAAACTAAATGACATAATAAGTCATTCATAAGAACCATAACAAGTGCGGAATGCGGTAAATGGAATGCTAACTCCCGCAACTCGTAGCAAATGAAAATCGGTGGCAAGGTCGAGTAAAAAGACCTTAACACCACTAAATAAATTTCTTAGGAGATAATCCTAAGACAAACTCAAAAATACCGGAAAATTCTCAAACTACACGAATGAGAGAAACATCACTTTCCTCATTAAGTGGGCTTAAAGAATAAAATGATTCCATCAAATTGGAATCAAAATCACAGAGGAAAAACAGAAATATGCTTAACAGATAGGAAATGTCGAAGATGAATAGTCCGCTTGGAAAAATAGGATATGGGCTACACAATGGTTAAGCCAATCCTTTCACAAAAATTAATTCTGAAGCCTAAATAGAAATCGGCTCGGAAGGAAAAATCACATAAAATAATTTCGACATCAATAAAAAGCAAATTGAGTGTTGCAGATCCACCAATCCGGATTCGCAATTCTCAAAGAAGTCATCAAGCCCAGAAATGTTTAAGGAAAAAGAATCACAAGTTCTTTTGATATAAAAATAATGAGATGAAACCCATATCAAAAAGAACTCGATTAAGATAATCACAAAATAAATGTCATCAAGGATAGAATAGATACCTTGACCAAGAGAAGTGCTAGTAGAGGCTTGCACAACCTTTAGCTTTCCCTCCTTTTTGCTAGAAGTATGGGACACGCAGATATATGATGACTCAAACTTTTGCAATAGCGACAATAGAGGGGTTGCAGACACTCCTTTGTATAGTGGTCCATAGAATCACAATTGTAGCATCCTCCATGACTAGTGGTAGGAGTCTTTGCTACAGAAGTTTCTTGTTTCCCTTTCTTGTCGGGATTGGGGCCTTTAAACTTAATAGGCCTCTTCATGTTATTGTTGAAGTTCTGTTTGGCACCCACAACTTCAACATTACTTTCATTGTCGGCCTCTTCAAGATGAAGAGCGATATCAATAAGCTGATCGAAAGAAACTTCCAATTTCAGAAGTAATGGCTTCTTGAGATTCTTGTTCAAGCCATAAACAAATTTCTGATTTTTCTTCAATGGGGTATTAATTCAACCCCGTATTTAGAAAGAGATTCGAAAGATGCGACGTAGTCCGTCATAGAAGATTCACCTTGAACAAGGTCGATAAAACGCCGTGCCAAAGTTACTTTTTCAGCCTCCGGCACAAATTTCAATTCGAATCTTTCCCGGAATTTCTCCCAAGTGAGATCCGCTTCAACGATTTCAGAAATAAGAAGCTCATACCAATCCAATGCTCTTTCTTGGAGCATGCTAGAAGCCACTTGGACTCGGTGTAGATCAACAAGATTCATGCGAGAAAAGATGCGGTCGCATGATCTAAGTCAAGCTTGGATTTCAATGATACTCTCGGATCCCCGGAATGGCCTTCCACCCAAATCGGTGTAATCTCTACACAAGCGTGCAAAACCGGATCTAGGATGAGTAGGCTCTGGAATGGGTCCGTTAGCTTGAGCATTCTTAACAAGATCTAGAAGCTGCTGGGCAGACATAAATACTCCCTCCTGAGGAGCAGCACTGGATTGACCGACGTTGGTACGGCCAGATCTAACCATTTCTCTTCTTTAAGAAAGAAAGAAAAGAGAAAAAGGTTAATCTCAGAATGAATATCAAACAATCATGATTGATAAAACAAGGAATCATAAAAGAAATATGATAGAACGGTACGAAGACTCGAATTAAATCCTAAAGCACGACTCCTGAAAAAGACTTAGGACAATGATCCTTGTTAGATTATTCTACATTGTTCCGAAGTTTGGCTCCGATACCAAGCTATGACGCCCCACCTCTATACCCACGCTAGCCAAGGACACTACGGGGTAATGCCGTCAACTAGCATGGAGAATAAGGCTGTTGAGGAGCGACCATCTGTATAATTGCTTTTTACGAGTACCGATATGCCAGATAAAAATATAACTTTTCATCTCAAGAGGAAATCCGACATACCGATACAAACTCAAAGCTACTACACAGTGGCTATATGGACTTCGGAAACAAATATAGAAATAAACATAACACAAATCAGTCACAGACAATTCATATCACAAAGGCGGAAATAGATATGAATATAACACATGAAAGTGTACATCAGAGTAGTGGTCAAATAAGATCCACAATAACACAAAAGAATAGATACAAGTGCAAGGCAAAATAATATGTATACATCAAGGAGTCTAAATCTCAAATGTATACAACAAAAACTACTAAACTAGAGTAGTTAGCCAAAAGTCAGAAGATGGCTCCAGATAAGAAGTCATGAGGAAGCACCTGTAAAATCTCAGTCTGACCCGAGTATTATTTAAGAAGAAAATAATAAACGGATCAGTCTAGCTATAAATATCAGACAAAGTGATATAGAATAAGAGATATGACAAAAACGTATGATAACCATAAAGTCATACTGTGATAAGTATCTAATCGAAAATCAATCCAGAGATTAATCAATATCACAAAAATCTTCTCAAAGATTAAAAGAATGTCATATTCTTAATTTAATTCACCAAGCCACAATAAAGGACATACATATCAATGCCAACTGAAAAAGGTGGTGAAACATAAATTCCAGAAATCAATAATTAGAAATCCAGAAATCACAAGAAAGTGATGGCCTATCCCATAAAAAATGAGCCGGAGCTCCTCCTGACTGGGTATAGTCCCCCATTGCGGACTTTGAGCCGAAGCTCCTCCTGATGAGCCGAAGCTCTTCCTGACAGGGTATTGTCCCCATTGCGGACTATGAGCCGAAGCTCCTCCTGATGAGCCGAAGCTCCTCCTGATTGGGTATTGCCCCTCATTGCTGACTTTGAGCCGAAGCTCCTCCTGATGAGCCGAAGCTCCTCCTGACTGGGTATTGCCCCCATTGCGGACTATGAGCCGAAGCTCTTCCTGATGAGCCGAAGCTCCTCCTGACTGGGTATTGTCCCCCATTGCAGACTATGAGCCGAAGCTTCTCCTAATGAGCCGAAGCTCAATAAAATGAAGTACAGTCCTCCATGTGGACAAAGAGACATCGCACATTGCTAGTCTTAAACCATAAAATGATCATCATCGATCATCAAGAAGTGTCAATTACACTAAGCTAGTAAATATAGGAGTTTAGCTTCATGTCCCATAACCACTAGCTTAACTAAAATATTTACGAACAAATTGTAGATTTTCACTCGAAAATTGTCACAAGAGTTTCTATCGAACAAGTCCAAAAATTAACCGACGAAGTAAACGCAAGCGTTTCATACCACTTGTTTTGCTAAGCCGTTTAATTATATTTTCTCATACGAATGAGGTAAAGGTTTGTATATACTAATAGATTAGAAAACGGTTTTATAAAGGAGCTTTGTATTAAAAATAGAGTTGAAATCATCTTTGTAAAAGAGTTTTAATATTTACTACTAGTATAGAAACCTTTGTATTTAGAAGTGACAAATCACAAAATGATTGTAGAAACAATCAATCCCAAAAATCCACATTCGAAGACGTGAATAAAAATCCAAAGAAATCGATACCAAATCCATCAAAATGGATATTCCAAAAATCCCAAAGAAAAGGTCATCAAAGTCGATAAAATATGATAACAATAAATGGGAATCAACATGAATCGATAAACAATGGAAATTCAATCTAGAAAAGCCTAAACAGGCAGAGATGCACGTTTCCAGACGTCTGATTTGGAATCCAAACGTCTGGATTTGTTTTCTGGAAATAGTTCAGAAAGTCACCAAGACGTCTGGAATAGCCAAAACAGACGTCTGAGCCATAGCCAGACGTCTGGTTTTGAATCCAGAAGTTTGGTTTCATTCTCTGGAATTTCTCCAGAGAAACCCCATATGTCTGAAACTTCAAGTCAGACGTCTGAGACTTATCCAGACGTCTGATCTTGAATTCCAGACGTCTGAAATTAGTCTCTGGCATTTTTTTAATAAAATGCGTGCATATATTTTTCTCTCCAGGTCCAAACCAGACGTTTGGACTTGGTCACCAGACGTCTGGTCACCTGGTCTGGGCAACATTTTGCCTAGGCCAAAGTAGCCAAAACGTATCGGAAGCGATCGGATGAGCAACGACGACTAAGGATTTATGCACAGCGACAACCCGGCCTTAAAAGCTCCTCGATACACTCCGAATATCAATGTCCAAATGTCCATAGTAGGATTTTCATAAAATTGGGCCAAAACACCAAAATTGAAGAATTTACAAAACTAATTCAAATCACAACAAGTGAGCACGAAATAGATGATAGGAATTCATACCTAACAACAAAGATAGTTATAGGCATAGATGTGAGATAAAAAATCTCACCTTTATACACGAAAACACAAGAGAGAAGCTTTGAAACAAAGGATAGACCAATTCCTCTTCAATCTCAACTCAAGAAGCTTGAATCTAAGCTAAAAAGAGAAATATTTCCTAAGGTTAGGTTTAGGAATTTCTGAAATTTAAAGGAGAATGAGTTGGAGAAGAAGAAGGAGATGCTTACCAATAGCTTCTCTTCGAATTTGGAGCTAGAACTTAAGTTTTCAAGAGGAACTACGGTTTGGAATTTCTATTTCCCATTCTCTTCCCCCATTTTCAGTTGAGCTTGAGTGTTTGCAAAATGAAATGAGTGAATGGAGAGGAGACGGGCTGAGGTAGGATATAGGGCTAAAACCCAAACCCAAAGTGAAAAAGTAGCAAAATTCTACTAACTCCAAACATATCGAAGTTTATACTCAAAAAGGTCGCAAACGTCATTTTGAACTCAATGGGGGTGGTCTTGAGTCCTAATTCGACTGTTTGCAAAAAGTAGCTTTTCGGACTATAATCCGACTAACGATGAAATATTTAAATAAAATATATGAGGGTTGTTATAGACTCCCCTCCTTAAAGAAATTGCATCCTAGCAATCTTAAGAAGAAAATAAATAGTAACAACCATATAGGCCTATCAACACAAAAGAAAAATTGAAATAAGAAGTTCACCATAAAGAGCACGAAAGAGTAAACCCGGATGAGTTCGCTCGATGAATTCTCTAGATTTCCCAAGAGCAATCTTTGGGATTTTGAGAATCATTGAACTTTCGCAAGAAAAAAATCTTTATTTCGAAGGCGCTCAACCTCCGAAGCAATGATGCAAATAGAATGTTGCTCATAAGTTAAATAGTTACAGCAACTTCCACAATAATACCGGGCTCAAGAATAAAAATCGGAATCCCAAAGGCATTTCCGTAAATAAAAGATGTGAGAAAACGTCATGAATAGTAGAAGACTGACCCGGTGCAACGGCGTAGCACCAAGGCGGTATGCCCAAGAAACTGGAAACTCAAATAACTTCGAACATCGACGTAGTACAATACGGTACGTCCAATGAACGTAAACTCAAATAATTCGGAACACCGACGTAGTACAAAAACAGTACGTCCAATGAACCGAACACCAAAAAGAACATCGGACGCTAGTCCATATAAGAAATGAGACGAAGCTCAATAAAGCGGGGTATATTGAAACGTCCGATGAATTTGGTAAAAAGATCATAAGATACAAGGAACTCGAGCCAACGAGGTTGACACCAATTAAGTTCCTTATGAAAAATAAATATTCCAAAGGTTTATGATCGAGGTGGAGAACAAATTTCTCCGCCAAACACAATGATGCCAAACTCTGAAAGTGAAATCAAAAGCCACGAGCACTAGATCATGAGTGGCATACCTAGTCTCGATAGGCTTTAATGGTTTAGAAGTACAAGTGATGGCACGTTCTCTTTTGCAAGAGAACGGCATCTAAACCAATACAATTAGCATTGGTACAAAAGAAAAATCTTAGTTCCCTTCGGGAATCACAAGAATAAGAGTATCGGAAAAGAAATCTTTCAAATAATCTTCTTTCCCGAAAAGCTAAAACTTTCAAAAATTACATTTATCTTTATGTAATAATCTTTCTAGAAAAATTTACATTTTTACAAGTCAATATATCATGTCAAATTGTCTCATCAAGCGTTTAGGAGATTCCTATCGATAACGTTGATCAGGCGCATCAACCAGAATTCTTAAAGCAGTCAATGGGCAATACAATCACAAAACCATCTTCCATATGATAAAAATATCTCTTAGAAGTTTTAAGAATATTCTTTGCTCATTGAAGAACAAAATCCAATTATACTTATAAATAAATCTTATGAAAAAGATTTGCAAAATTTTAAATTGCTATTTCCATCCAAAATCAATAAATACAAAAATGAAGTCATCAAGATACTCATAGAAGACTCGATTTATAAAATGGATGAAATAAGTTGGACAAACTAAATGACATAATAAGTCATTCATAAGAACCATAACGAGTGCGGAATGCGGTAAATGGAATGCTAACTCCCGCAACTCGTAGCAAATGTAAATCGGTGGCAAGGTCGAGCTAAAAAGACCTTAACACCACTAAATAGATTTCTTAGGAGATAATCCTAAGACAAACTCAAAAATACCGGAAAATTATCAAACTACATGAATGAGAGAAACATCACTTTCCTCATCAAGTGGGCTTAAAGAATAAAATGATTCCATCAAATTGGAATCAAAATCACAGAGGAAAAATAGAAATCTGCTTAACAGACAGGAAATGTCAAAGATGAATAGTCCACTTGGAAAAATAGGATATGGGCTACACAATGGTTAAGCCAATCCTTTCACAAAAATTAATTCCGAAGCCTAAATAGAAATCGGCTCGGAAGGAAAAATCACATAAAATAATTTCGACATCAATAAAAAGCAAATTGAGTGTTGTGGATCCACCAATCCGGATTCGCAATCCTCAAAGAAGTCATCAAGCCCAGAAATGTTTAAGGAAAAAGAATCACAAGTTCTTTTGATATAAAAATAATGAGATGAAACCCATATCAAAAAGAACTCGAATAAGATAATCACAAAATAAATGTCATCAAGGATAGAATAGATACCTTGACCAAGAGAAGTGCTAGTAGAGGCTTGCACAACCTTTAGCTTTCCCTCCTTCTTGCTAGAAGTATGGGACACGCAGATATATGATGACTCAAACTTTTACAATAGCGACAATAGAGGGGTTGCGGACACTCCTTTGCATAGTGGTCCATAGAATCACAATTGTAGCATCCTCCATGACTAGTGGTAGGAGTCTTTGCTACAGTAGTTTCTTGTTTCCCTTTCTTGTCGGGATTGGGGCCTTTAAACTTAATAGGCCTCTTCATGTTATTGTTGAAGTTCTGTTTGGCACCCACAACTTCAACATTACTTTCATTGTCGGCCTCTTCAAGACGAAGAGCGATATCAATAAGCTGATCGAAAGAAACTTCCAATTTCAGAAGTAATGGCTTCTTGAGATTCTTGTTCAAGCCATAAACAAATCTCTGATTTTTCTTCAATGGGGTATTAATTCAACCCCGTATTTAGAAAGAGATTCGAAAGATGCGACGTAGTCCGTCAAAGAAGATTCACCTTGAACAAGGTCGATAAAACGCCGGGCCAAAGTTACCTTTTCAGCCTCCGGCACAAATTTCAATTCGAATCTTTCCCGGAATTTTTCCCAAGTGAGATCCGCTTCAACGATTTCAGAAATAAGAAGCTCATACCAATCCAATGCTCTTTCTTGGAGCATGCTAGAAGCCACTTGGACTCGGTGCAGATCAACAAGATTCATGCGAGAAAAGATGCGGTCGCATGATCTAAGCCAAGCTTGGATTTCAATGACACTCTCGGATCCTCGGAATGGCCTTCCACCCAAATCGTTGTAATCTATACACAAGCATGCAAAACCGGATCTAGGATGAGTAGGCTCTGGAATGGGTCCGTTAGCTTGAGCATTCTTAACAAGATCTAGAAGCTGCTGGGCAGACATAAATACTACCTCCTGAGGAGTAGCACTGGATTGACCGACATTGGTACGGCCAGATCTAACCATTTCTCTTCTTTAAGAAAGAAAGAAAAGAGAAAAAGGTTAATCTCAAAATGAATATCAAACAATCATGATTGATAAAACAAGGAATCATAAAAGAAATAGGATAGAATGGTACGAAGACTCGAATTAAATCCTAAAGCACGACTCCTTAGAAAGACTTAGGACAATGATCCTTGTTAGATTATTCTACATTGTTCCGAATTTTGGCTCCGATACCAAGCTGTGACGCCCCACCTCTATACCCACGCTAGCCAAGGACACTACGGGGTAATGCCGTCAACTAGCACGGAGAATAAGGCTGTTGAGGAGCGACCATCTGTATAATTGCTTTGTGCGAGTACCGATATGCCAGATAAAAATATAACTTTTCATCTCAAGAGGATATCCGACATACCGATGCAAACTTAAAGCTACTACACAGTGGCTATATGGACTTCGGAAACAAATATAGAAATAAACATAACACAAATTAGTCACAGACAATTCATATCAGAAAGGCAGAAATAAACATGAAAGTGTACATCAGAGTAGTGGTCAAATAAGATCCACAATAACACAAAAGAATATATACAAGTGCAAGGAAAAAGAATATGTATACATCAAGGAGTCTAAATCTCAAATGTATACAACAAAACCTACTAAACTAGAGTAGTTAGCCAAAAGTCAGAAGATGGCTCCAGATAAGAAGTCCTGAGGAAGCACCTGTAAAATCTCAGTCTGACCCGAGTATTATTTAAGAAGAAAATAATAAACGGATCAGTCTAGCTATAAATATTAGACAAAGTGATATAGAATAAGAGATACGACAAAAACGTATGATAACCATAAAGTCATACTGTGATAAGTATCTAATCGAAAATCAATCCAGAGATTAATCAATATCACAAAAATCTTCTCAAAGATTAAAAGAATGTCATATTCTTAATTTAATTCACCAAGCCACAATAAATGACATACATATCAATGCCAACAGAATAAGGTGGTGAAATATAAATTCCAGAAATCAATAATTAGAAATCCAGAAATCACAAGAAAGAGGATGGCCAATCCCATAAAAAATGAGCCGGAGCTCCTCCTGACTGGGTATAGTCCCCCATTGCGGACTTTGAGCCGAAGCTCATCCTGATGAGCCGAAGCTCCTCCTCACTGGGTATTGTCCCCCATTGCGGACTTTGAGCCGAAGCTCCTCCTGATGAGCCGAAGCTCCCCCTGACTGGGTATAGTCCCCCATTGTGGACTTTGAGCCGAAGCTCCTCCTGATGAGCTGAAGCTCCTCCTGACTGGGTATTGTCCCCCATTGCAGACTATGAGCCGAAGCTCTTATGAGCCAAAGCTCCTCCTGACTGGGTATTTTCCCCCATTGCGGACTATGAGCCGAAGCTCCTCCTGATGAGCTGAAGCTCCTCCTGACTAGGTATTGTCCCCCATTGTGGACTATGAGCCGAAGCTCCTCCTGATGAGCCGAAGCTCCTCCTGACAGGGTATTGTCCCCCATTGCGGACTATGAGCCGAAGCACCTCCTGATGAGCCAAAGCTCAATAAAATGAAGTACAGTCCTCTATGTGGACAAAGAGACATCGCACATTGCTAGTCTTAAACCATAAAATGATCATCATCGATCATCAAGAAGTGTCAATTACACTAAGCTAGTAAATATAGGAGTTTAGCTTCATGTCCCATAACCACTAGCTTGACTAAAATATTTACGAACAAATTGTAGATTTCCACTCGAAAATTGTCACAAGAGTTTCAATCGAACAAGTCCAAAAATTAACCGACGAAGTAAACGCAAGAGTTTCATACCACTTGTTTTGCTAAGCCGTTTAATTATATTTTCTCATACGAATGAGGTAAAGGTTTGCATATACTAATAGATTAGAAAACGGTTTTATAAAGGAGCTTTGTATTAAAAATAGAGTTGAAATCATCTTTGTAAAAGAGTTTGAATATTTACTACTAGTATAGAAACCTTTGTATTTAGAAGTGACAAATCACAAAATGATTGTAGAAACAATCAATCACAAAAATCCACATTCTAAGATGTCAATAAAAATCCAAAGAAATCGATACCAAATCCATCAAAATGGATATTCCAAAAATCCCAAAGAAAAGGTCATCAAACTCGATAAAATATGATAACAACAAATGGGAATCAACACGAATCGATAAACAATGGAAATTCAATCTAGAAAAGCCTAAACAGGCAGAGATGCACGTTTCCAGACGTCTGATTTGGAATCCAGACGTCTGGATTTGTTTTCTGGAAATAGTTCAGAAAGTCACCCAGACATCTGGAATAGCCAAAACAGACGTCTGAGCCATGGCCAGACGTCTGGTTTTGAATCCAGACGTCTGGTTTCATTCTCTAGAAATTCTCCAGAGAAACCCCAAACGTTTGAAACTTCAAGTCAGACGTCTGAGACTTATCCAGACGTCTGATCTTGAATTCCAGACGTCTGAAATTAGTCTCTGGCATTTTTTTAATAAAATGCGTGCATACATTTTTCTCTCCAGGTCCAAACCAGACGTCTGGACTTGGTCACCAGACGTCTGGTCACCTGGTGATGCAGCTCAGGCTAGAGGTGAAGGTCTAAGTCACACACGACTTAAGGGTCTAAGTCGCACACGACTTAAAGAAGTAGCTAAAGGTCGTCCACGACCTAAAGAGGCATGTGAGCAGGAGCTGCGACTTAACTCAGGCAAGCCACGACCTAAGGAAGCGGCCATAGGTCGTCCACGACTTAACTGTGACTTAAGTCGTTCGGAATTGGTTAAGTCGGAAGCGAGTTACGACCTAGAAGAGTTAACTCATAAGTCGCCAGGTTATAAGTCGCTGAAGATTCTTAACTCGTGAAGTCCTTAAGTCGTAAGTCGCATGAAGGTGGTTATCTTTTAAGTCGTCTGCGTGGTAAGTCATTACATATTTTAGGTCGTTAACGACCTAAGTTAAGTCGCTGAAGCTTGATGTCATAGATTCTTTATGCCGCCTTACTCTCTACCGTTGATTCTTTAAGTCGTTGATGGAAGCTGATGATAATCCGTTCAACTGTTAAGTCGTATGTTGTATATGTTTGTAAGTCGTTGTATGTTGTAAATAGGTCATTGCCGACCTAAGTTGAGTCGCTATGTTGATATGTCGTGATACTATGTGTTGTAATCTGATAAGTCGTGAACGACTTATGATGAGTCGTAAGTCGTGGTGTTATAAGTCGTACACGACTTAAGAGTTGTACAGATTTGTGTTGAGATTTGTAACTTCTATAAATAGGCCGGTGGTGCCATTTGTAATAGTTTAGTTGATTTGAAATAAAAACTTTGTTTTGTTAGCTTTGTGCTTTCACCAAATTGGTAGTCGAGTGTAATCTCCTATCTCCACTCTTGGATAATCGAGTGCGCTCGATTCAACGACAGCTGAAGCCGATTCACGGAATCTAGTGCGCTAGATCAACATGTGAAGAATCGCAGATCTTTGAACCCGGTATCGTGCGCGATCAACGAGTTCGGGATAGCTAGAATTCGGTATCTTCGGATCAACGAATTCGGGCATTTCAGTATTCATCAATCCATCGATCGTTACTTTCATCGATCTACATTGTTTTTGAATAATCCGCTGCGTCAGTTTGGTATCAGAGCTTGTTTTAGCCAATCATAGCTAGATCGAGTCTTGGAGCCAATTCTTTTGAAGAATTTCAAAGTTGAAGTGTTAGCCGAGCTTGAAGTGTGGAAGCCGAGCTAAGAAGAGTGTAGATCGAGCATCATTTCATTGTCTAGCCAAGAAGTTATTGTTCATCGTGTTCATCGCAAATTGCAACAAAGTGGGAATTTTGATCTATTTCATTTTGGATCTAAGTTCGAAAGGTGTTTGAAAATTGAAGTGTGAATTTGTGAAGTGTTTGAGAAAATTTTGAATCATGCCACCAAGGAGAGCTAATCGTCATCAAAATGTAGAAGCATTGTATCGAAGAGAAGAAGCTGATGAGATGGAGCAAAGGATTAATGAAAACTTTAGTGAAAAGCTTAATGAAGGGATTGGACGATTAGAGAAGATGATGTTAGAGATGAATCAAAATCGGAGAAGGATTTCACCTGAATCCAACCATGGGGGAAGTAGAGTCTCACCACATTCGAATCGAGAAAGAAGTGTTGATGATGATCGAAGACGTGACAGGAATGTGAATGATCGAGAATGGAGGAATGTAGGTAGAAGGGATGATGGTGGAAGACGTTATGGCAGTAGAGATGTTGATGGTCAGGATCGACATCGATATACATCTGATTTTGAAGAGGAGTATGATGGTGGAAGTATTCATGGACAAGGACGTGGAGAAGGAAGAAATCAGTCGGAGTATGATCACAAGTGGGAATCTGGTATGAAGACTGAAATTCCAGAATTCAAAGGTGGTATGCAAGCTGAGGAGTTTTTGGATTGGTTGTCTAATGTGGAGGAGATTTTTGACTTCAAGGAAGTTCCAGAACATCGTAGAGTGAAGTTGGTTGCTACAAGGTTGAGGGGTAGAGCTTTAGCGTGGTGGCAGCAAACCAAACTTACACGTGAACGGATGGGGAAGTCAAAGGTTGAATCATGGGGGAAAATGAGGAAAATGATGAAAGCCACATTCTTACCTTATAATTATCAATCGCTTATGTATCAGAGGTTGCAAAACTTGAGGCAAGGAACGAAGTCTGTGAATGACTATGCTGACGAATTTTATCAACTGATTGCAAGGAACGATATCATGGAGACAGAGGAACAATTAACGGCTAGATTTGTTGGGGGGTTGCGAATGCAGATACAGGATATGGTTAACATGTTTGATCCCAGATCTGTAGCGGAAGCACACCAGAAGGCGTTGGCTTGGGAGAAACAGGGAAGACGAGGAGGTGGTGTGTTTACAAATTCCAACAATCCAGTGAAAGGTGTTAGTGGAAGTTCTAATGTTTCAAAAGCTATTGCAAAACTAGTTGTGAATGAGGTTGGGAAGATGAAAGTCAGTAATGGTTTCAAGTGTTATAATTGCCAAGAAATGGGCCACAAAAGTAGCGAATGCCCAAAGCCGAAGAAGAGAGCTATGATAGTGGAGGTTGAGGATGAGGATGAAGAAGTTGAATGTTCCAATTCACCACCTGATGAGGAGGAAGAAGAAGTGTCGGGAGACGAAGGTTGTAATCTGATGATGAGGAGGTCTTGTTTGACACCAAAGCTAGAGGAGGATTGTAGTTGGTTGAGGAGCAATATATTTCAGTCGACATGTACTATTCTGGGGAAAGTTTGTAAATTTGTTATTGATGCTGGAAGCTGTGATAATATAATTTCTTCAGAGGCTATGAGGAAGTTGGCATTGAAGACTGAGAAACATCCGAAACCATACAAGTTGGCTTGGTTAAGAAAAGGCGGGGAGGTGAAGGTTGGACGAAGGGCTTGTGTGAATTTTTCAATTGGAAAGAAATACAAGGATGAAATCTGGTGCGATGTGGTAGATATAGATGTCTGTCATTTGTTGCTGGGAAGACCATGGCAGTATGATAGGGCGGTGCAACATGATGGGCATACCAACAGTTACAGTTTCATGTTTGAAGGCACGAAGATTACTCTAGTTCCAAAGAAGCGACTACAAGAAGAAAACAAACTAGAGGAGATTGAAGAGCTGAAAACTTTATTATCCTTGAAGGAGTTTGTTAAAGAAGTTGAAGAGGAGCCAGAAGTGTTTTTGTTGATTGGGCGAGAGAGCAATGAAGTGGTTGAGATACCCGAAGAAGTTAAACCAGTACTTGAAGAATTCAATGATGTGTTTCCTGAAGAGCTGCCAACGGAATTGCCACCGTTGAGGGATATACAACACCAGATAGATCTTGTTCCGGGTGCTGTATTGCCACATAAACCACACTATCGAATGATTCCGAAAGAACATGAAGAGTTGCGAAGGCAGGTAGAGGAATTGCTTAAACATGGACGAATACAGGAGAGTTTGAGTCCGTGTGCTGTACCAGCATTTATCGTACCGAAGAAGGATGGCTCATGGAGAATGTGTACGGATAGCAGGGCACTGAATAAGATAACGGTTAGATACAGATTTCCGATGCCGAGGCTTGATGATCTGTTAGATCAAATTAGTGGGTCTGTGATCTTTTCTAAGATTGACTTGAAGAGCGGTTATCATCAGATTCGCATTAGACCAGGGGACGAATGGAAGACAGCATTCAAGACGAGGGAAGGATTGTATGAATGGCCGGTAATGCCGTTTGGTCTATCGAATGCACCAAGTACATTCATGAGGGTGATGAATCAAATTTTCAGGCCGTACATTGGGAAATTTGTGGTGGTTTACTTTGATGATATTCTGATCTACAGTGCTAGTACAGAAGAGCATGTTCAGCATTTGAAGAAAGTGTTAATTATCCTTCGTGAAGAACAATTCTACGCTGCTACGAAGAAATGTGTTTTTATGGCGAGGAGTGTTTTATTTCTGGGGTACGTTGTATCGGAGGGAGGAATACAGGTTGACCAGAGTAAAGTCGAAGCAATTAGAGATTGGCCGCAACCTAAGTCGATAATGGAAGTTCGGAGTTTTCATGGGTTGGCTTCATTTTATCGGAGGTTTATTCCACACTTTAGTAGTGTGATGGAGCCTGTGACTGATTGTATAAAGGGTAAACAGTTTACATGGTCAGAGGAAGCAGGAGATGCTTTTGGGAAGATCAAGGAGTTGCTAACGTCTGCACCAATTCTAGCTTTACCAGATTTTCAGCTAGTGTTTGAACTACACACTGATGCATCCAAGGTTGGGATTGGAGGAGTGTTGAGTCAGAGGGGACGTCCGATTGCATATTTCAGTGAGAAGTTATCAGGAGCAAAGATGAGATATAGTACATATGACGTGGAATTTTATGCTGTTGTGCAAGCTATTAAACACTGGAGACACTATCTATTTCAGAAAGAGTTTGTTCTGTATACCGATCATGAGGCGTTGAAGCATTTACAAGGGCAAGACAAGATTTCAGCGAGACATGCATTGTGGATTGCATATCTGCAACAGTTTACGTTTGTTATGAAACACAAATCGGGAGTGACGAATCGTGTTGCGGATGCGTTGAGCAGAAGGAATCATTTGTTGACTACAATGAAGGTCAAAGTGACAGGGTTTGATGTGTTGCCAGAATTATTTGTCGATGATCCTTACTTTGCACAGTTTGTTGATAAAGTCAAGGAAGGAGAGACGGACGAGTTTATGATGGTAGATGGTTTTCTGTTCAAAGGAAATCGATTGTGCATACCTGATTGTAGTTTGAGAATGAAGATTGTGAAAGTGCTACATGAAGAAGGCCACGTGGGTAGAGACCGTACATTACAGTTGATTTCACACTCTTATTTTTGGCCATCGATGAGAAAATAGGTTGAGCGATTTGTGGAACGCTGTCATATCTGTCAGGTTTCGAAAGGAACTACGACTAATGCTGGATTATATATGCCGTTACCTGTACCAACTAAACCATGGGTTGATGTGAGTATGGACTTTGTGTTGGGGTTGCCGAGAACACAACGTGGAAATGATTCCATTTATGTGGTGGTTGACCGATTTTCGAAAATGGCACATTTTATTGCTTGTAAGAAGACGGCGGATGCTGTTCATGTTGCTCAGTTATTTTTCAAAGAGATATATCGACTTCATGGATTGCCAGAATCTATTGTGTCGGATAGTGATACTAGATTTCTAAGTCATTTTTGGCTAAGTTTGTGGAAGGTGGTGGGAACCAAGTTGAACTTTAGCAGCGCTTATCATCCGCAAACGGATGGACAGACCGAGGTTGTGAACAGATCATTGGGAAATTTGTTGAGATGTCTTGTGCAAGACAATCTGAAGAGTTGGGATGTGAAGTTATGTCAAGCAGAGTTTGCTCATAATCATGCTGTGAACCGTAGTACGGGTTTCAGTCCGTTTCAGATTGTATATTCTAGTTTACCAAAGGGACCGTTGGAGTTAACGGTTATACCACAACCAAAGAAGATAGTTAAAAGGGCTGCTGAATTTGTTGATGGGTTGACTGAATGTCATAAAATCGTCCAGGAACGATTGGAGAAGGCGAATGAGAAGTATAAACGCTCTGCAGATCTGAAGCGAAGAAGTGTTGAGTTTAATGAAGGAGATATGGTGTATGCTGTGTTAACAAAGGACCGTTTTCCAGTGGGCGCTTATAACAAATTGAAAGCCAGAAAAATTGGTCCTGTAGAAGTCGTGAAACGGATTAATGAAAATGCTTATAAGTTGAAGCTGCCGGAGGATATGTACACGTCTGACGTATTCAATGTTAAGCATCTCGTACCATATTATGGGAATGAGCAATCTGATGTGGAAGAATTTACAAATTCGAGGATGAATTTTTCTCAACCTGGGAAGGATGATGTAGCTCAGGCCAGAGGTGAAGGTCTAAGTCGCACACGGCTTAAGGGTCTAAGTCGCACACGACTTAAAGAAGTAGCTATAGGTCGTCCACGACCTAAGGAGGAATGTGAGCAGGAGCTGCGACTTAACTCAGGCAAACCACGACCTAAGGAAGCGGCCATAGGTCATCCACGACTTAACTGTGACTTAAGTCATTCGGAATTGGTTAAGTCGGAAGCGAGTTACGACCTAGAAGAGTTAACTCATAAGTCGCCAGGTTATAAGTCGCTGAAGATTCTTAACTCGTGAAGTCCTTAAGTCGTAAGTCGCATGAAGCTGGTTATCTTTTAAGTCGTCTGCATGGTAAGTCGTTACATATTTTAGGTCGTTACCGACCTAAGTTAAGTCGCTGAAGCTTGATGCCGTAGATTCTTTATGCCGCCTTACTCTCTGCCGTTGATTCTTTAAGTCGCTGATGGATGCTGATGATAATCCGTTCAACTGTTAAGTCGTATGTTGTATATGTTTGTAAGTCATTGTATGTTGTAAATAGGTCATTGCCGACCTAAGTTGAGTCGCTAGGTTGATATGTCGTGATACTATGTGTTGTAATCTGATAAGTCGTGAACGACTTATGATGAGTCGTAAGTCGTGGTGTTATAAGTCGTACACGACTTAAGAGTTGTACAGATTTGTGTTGAGATTTGTAACTTCTATAAATAGGCCGGTGGTGCCATTTGTAATAGTTTAGTTGATTTGAAATAAAAACATTGTTTTGTTAGCTTTGTGCTTTCACCAAATTGGTAGTCGAGTGTAATCTCCTATCTCCACTCTCGGATAATCGAGTGCGCTCGATTCAACGACAGCTGAAGTCGATTCACGGAATCTAGTGCGCTAGATCAACGTGTGAAGAATCGCAGATCTTTGAACCCGGTATCGTGCGCGATCAACGAGTTCGGGATAGCTAGAATTCGGTATCTTCGGATCAACGAATTTGGGCATTTCAGTATTCATCAATCCATCGATCGTTACTTTCATCGATCTACATTGTTTTTGAATAATCCGCTGCGTCACCTGGTCTGGGCAACATTTTTCCTAGGCCAAAGTGGCCAAAACGTATCGGAAGCGATCGGATGAGCAACGGCGACTAAGGATTTACGCCCAGCGACAACCCGGTCTTAAAAGCTCCTCGATACACTCCGAATATCAATGTCCAAATGTCCATAGAAGGATTTTCATAAAATTGGGCCAAAACACCAAAATTGAAGAATTCACAAAACCAATTCAAATCACAACAAGTGAGCACGAAATAGATGATAGGAATTCATACCTAACAACAAAGATAGTTATAGGCATAGATGTGAGATAAAAAATTTCACCTTTATACACGAAAACACAAGAGAGAAGCTTTGAAACAAAGGATAGACCAATTCCTCTTCAATCTCAACTCAAGAAGCTTGAATCTAAGCTAAAAAGAGGAATATTTCCTAAGGTTAGGTTTAGGAATTTCTGAAATTGAAAGGAGAATGAGTTGGAGAAGAAGAAGGAGATGCTTACCAATAGCTTCTCTTCGAATTTGGAGCTAGAACTTAAGTTTGCAAGAGGAACTAGGGTTTGGAATTTCTATTTCCCATTCTCTTCCCCCATTTTCAGTTGAGCTTGAGTGTTTGCAAAATGAAATGAGTGATTGGAGAGGAGAGGGGCTGAGGTAGGATATAGGGCTGAAACCCAAACCCAAAGTGAAAAAGTAGCAAAATTCTACTAACTCCAAACATATCGAAGTTTATACTCAAAAAGGTTGCAAACGTCATTTTGAACTCAATGGGGGTGGTCTCGAGTCCTAATTCGACTGTTTGCAAAAAGTAGCTTTTCGGACTATAATCCGACTAACGATGAAATATTTAAATATAATATTTAAATATTCAATCGATAAATATGCGGGTTGTTACAATTCCTGTTATCAAACTTAAATTTCAACACTTCGATCTCAAGTTCGAAAATAGTTCGATTTCCATAAATTCGATTTTCATTTCTTAAAATCAAATCATTTAAAATAATTTCAAATCAACATTTAAAATCATTTAATTTAACTAATCCGGTGTCCGTATATAATTTTCTATCTTATGGCCAAGTGAATTAGTTATTCCAATTTAATTCAGGGATGGATATATATCATTTTAATCCAAAATAAATGTCATAGGTATATTTCATTTCAACCTATTTCTTAATTTATTCGAAATAATTCAATTTACAGTTTTATATACTGTAAATAATTTACAAGGTGATAGCAAGATAAATAAAAATAAATAAACATCCAATCATCCAAATATCAACCAATTGGCATTCATCACAAACAATCGTCCAAACAACCAACAAATCTCAACAGTTATTTGTTTATTAGCAATCGGGAATTTAACTAGCAGTTAATTTCAATTTAACCGTTAACTCAAAATTCCTAAAATATGAATTTCTTTATCGGTTTCTATGTCAGTTACATTATCAAACAATAATCAATAAAATTAAATCACTTCATGATTTTTAATTTAACTAATCATAAAAATGTTTTAGTACTTGTAAGTGTTAAAACACTCACCTTTTAATTAAAACTGAAAAGATTGCAGCTTCAAATAAATGCCACTTCGATTCCACGCCAAAACCTTCGTCGATACGATTCCAGCATCGCTTGTTTCGTCTCAATCGGAACTCGTATGTGATAATTATGCATTTTATAAGATTTCATAATTTACAATATAATTAATTTACAGAATTTTTTTATTTAATTTCTCTAAACCTTAGATCTGGCCGCTGATTTCCAGAAACAAATCGTGGCCGCCCATCCTTTTCTTGTCTGTCACATTCCAAGTTCGAATGAAGAACCCAAAGTTGCGATTTTTTAATCAATCGTCGCTCCTTTGCTGATGACCAGAACTCAATCCAACGACGCCATGACGTGCGCCACCCCATGCTTGACCTACGCCTACCATGCCAAAGAGCTCGGCCACCTCAGCAACGAGAAAAACTCCACGAAGGGAAGCACGAACGCAACCAATTTCTGGATCCATTTGACGATGATAGCTTAGATCCACCATAGGATGCGTACATCTCCTCGTGCTCTATGACTTTTGCTTAGGAATTTTCGACAAAGGTCGATGGATTGATAAGAAATTTAGGGAGAAAGAGATACAGTTTTGGCCATTTAATTTGTTGTGGCGGCTAGGGCAAAAAGAAATAGATAGGGTTTGTTGGCTGTGTATATATATACGTGTAATATATTATTTTAATATTCTTTTGACTATTCACGCAAAATTTTGGACGAACTCCAATCAAGATGTGCGGCTTAGTGTTTATAATGTTTTACCCCTATACCGAACACAATGGAACATGTTTCGAGGCCTAATTCGATCGTATGTGGAAGATAGCTTTTCAAACCAATTAATTTAATCAAATTCCTTAAATAAATTTCTACGCGTTTCAAGCTCGCACGGCCAAATAACAGATTTGATTGCTACGAAACTTGAAATCCTACAATAGTTCACTATTACAGATCTGATGAAACTAATTTCATCGAAATCCGAGACAGTGGCAAAAATGGCTATTTTCTCTCGTTAATTATAATATAAAATTTCCAATTTCTAATTATTAACTTTTAAATCCAATTTTAAATGTTAACAATCTTCATTCAATATTTAAATAAAATTTAAATCAACTTTTGACATCATTTTTCATTCACACTAATTCAAGATTCAATTATTTAAATAATTGCAATATTAAATTTAAAAGATTTAATTTTCAATAAATCACCATTAATAAATAATTCACCATTTATTAACAATTATTTTATTATCATCTAAATAATTCAACGTTCATTTTTTAATTACATACATCGATTACAAACACATTCAATAAATAGAATTTTCATTTCAAAGTTGTTATTGCTTAAATCTTCGGAATTCATTGTTTCAGCTTTTTATTCAAGTTCATATTCAATAACTACACTAATAATTCACTAAATTTTATTTTTAACCATTTTTATTCAATAATCACATTAAATTTATTAATTTAAAATAGCTAAAAAATACGAGTTGTTACAGTAAATTATCAGCATTTATGAGGACAGGTTGTCATAACTGTCTAAGTTGATAATTAGTTATTCATGTACTCTGATTGATGTATGTATATTACAGTTTCTCTTTTGTAAAGATTATTCATCTATATTATATATTACTCCACTACGATGTGAGATTCTGTATTATTATTGTTCTGTTTCTCTCTTCTTCTTCTCTTCTCTTTTCTCTCTTCTTTCTTTCTTCTCACCCTCTCTCTTATGTCTCATGACTTTCCGTCATTCTATACTTTTTGGGTCGGACATGTGCGGTTTATTGTCGATTCAAAGGGTATGGATTTGCAAGTCGTCATATTTGGTATCGGAGCTTGGGTTTAGTATATTTCTAGGCTTTGATATGTACTCAGTATAGATAGGGTAAGTAGCACCCTAGATTAAGTTTGAGTGTATTATATATATGAGCGCGTATTTGTTAGTGATATAAAAATCTTTTATATTGTGTTGATGTATCTGTTGAGTGGTTTTGTGAATTTTGTTCGGTATGTAGGACACCACGTTATCAATAGGAGTTTCTAAACACTTGAACAAGGCGTATCAACATAGTATTGTTTTTAAATTGGGTAAATGTAATAATTTTACCTCGATTATTTTTATATGTAAAGGAACAATTTTTCAGAAATTACTATAGTGTATATAAATTGATTGTTTAGTTGTTTGAAAATGTAAATATATATAAGTTAATAAAAGTTTTTTGAATAATCTAAATAAAAACAACAATTGTAAAAGAATAAATTTTATAAGGAAATAAATTATAAAGTATTGAATTATAATTAATATGATTTACAATTGTAAAATAATCTTATATATAAGAAATGAAACTACATGAGTATATTTATAAATATGAGTTGTAAATAAAAAATGGATTTAAACTAAGAATTTGAGAATTTGGATCCCGTTGATTTTGACAAATTTTTTTCAAAGTTTAAAGAGGTTATATTATTATAAATCTAAATAAGATAAATAAATTTAGAATGAATCTTATATGAGTGAAGTAAAATAGTGAAATTATATGAGTAAAAATTTATAAATGTGATTTATAAATATGAAAAGGTATTTTAAAAGAATTTAAAGCACTGAATTCACTACCGTTATTGGAAAATAATAAGGATGATGACTACAACATCATCAGTATCATTTTCGAGTTTCTGGGTGATGGATTTGCTACCATTAGTAAATTGAAAATTTAAGTTTTGTTGTGATAACAAATTTGAATTTAAAATCCAAGTTTGAAATTGATAAATATAAGGGAAATGAGTTTGGACTTATAATATGAAATAAAAATTTAACTTCAGTAAAGTTAAATAAATTTAAGTTAGCATAATAAAACATATTATTTGAAATTTAACTAAAGGAAAGTTAACTAAAGTGAACTGGATTTGAACTGGATTAGATAAGTTGTTGAAATGAATATTAAACTTAAGTGGTAAGTGATATATAATATGAATTTGAAAGTTTAAATAACTAAGTTGTATATCTTATACATTTAGTAATAACAAGTTAAAAACAAGAGTTTTTGAACTTGTAATTAGAATATTTCAAAATTGGAATATGAAATTAGAATTTAACTTCGGTAAAGTTAAATAAATTGGAGTTAGTGAATTGAATTAAGTGTATTGATGAGTCAAATAAAAGTGAATATTAACCTAAGTTGTAAAGTGATTATATAACCATGATTTGAAATTATAAAATGAGAATGAATGCGAACATAAGTATATATTCATGAAAGTTGAAGTGAATAAGTGTATAACTTATGAATTTTGTAATAATAAGTTGGAAACAAAAATTTAGATTTGTTAATTATGAAATGGATTCTGAATTGGAATTATAAGTTGAAACTTAAGTTAAATAAGATGAATGTAGGAAAGGAAGTTAACTTAAGTAAATAAGTTTATAACTTATAATTTGAGAGATAGTGAGTACAAATTTCTATTTGTTGAATATGATATTAAGAAAAGTTAATTGGAGTTTGAGTTATAAGTTGAAATGGAAGTTAGGTTAAATAAAACAATGTTTGTATAGGAATTTAACTTAAGTAATGTTAACTGAAGTTGAATTTGACATCAAATGAATTAGTTAAGTGAATTCATAAATTTAAGTGTTGAAATGAGTATGGAATTAAGTTATTAAATGAAATCCAATCTTAGTGGTAAAATAAATTAGTGATTGAATAAATGAATGAATTGAATATAAATTAATTGAATATGGAATGAGATATTGCTAAACATGAATCGAATTTAAGTGAATATTAGTAAGTGGTAGTTAATGAATGCAATAAAATGATTTTTAGTTAACTTGAATGAGTTAGGTGGATGAAAACTAAATGGTAAACAAATGAATTGGTTTGTTGGATGTTAGTTGATTGAATAGAAATTCATTAAATATTAATGAAATTGAAAGCTAAAAAATTGAATTCAAATTGGAAGTAAAGTGAATCTAAATAGAATTGAATTTGATTTGAATTGAAAGTGAGCTAACTTGGATGTAATTTAGTGAATGTAAACTAATTGAATATGAATAAATAGATGTTAGTAAAATCCAATGTTAATGAATCGAATGTGAATAAATTGAAAACCAATTCAATGAATATTAATGAGAAATGAATGTATATTGATTTGGTTATATTGGATGGATGTTAGTTATTGATGGTTTCTTTGTTTGCATGTGTTTCCTTTGCATATAACTGTTGTATAGTATGTGTTGTATATGTTGTATATATTGATATTGCTTTCCATATATACATGTACTTATTATTTGTTGAGTGTTTAGTAGGTGCGGACGGCGTTGCTTCGCATTTGGAGCTCGCTTTCACGCTATATTAGCCGTATATGCTTGCTAATAATATATAAGGTACATATCTCGGATTACATATCGTACTTTTTCACTTTTTTCCCTTCGGGATGCCTCATCCTCGAAGATGAGATGTATATTTATGATATATATATATATATATATTGTGATTTTTCCGGATCGAACCGCGCAAAAGAGGCTATGGCGAATTTTTCTGAAAATTTAAGGCGTTATAAATTTTTTGTAAAGTTTGAAAATTATCGATAACTTGAAATTGGATTTCTAAATTATAATTGGGAATTACATTAATTGATTTTGAATTGATATCAGTTAATAACTAAATGAATTGAAAACTTAGAAATTTTCTATAAGAAGTTTAACTAATGGATTTTGGAAAAGTTAAAAGCTTTAGATGAATTTGGTAATCTACTTTAACTATTGTTTTTGGAAAGTTAATGGAATTTTGTCGCTTTTTCTTACTTGGTAACGAAATTCTTTTAAGTAGGGGAGAATGTAACGACCTAGAATTTCAATCATTCGAAATTGGAATATTTAATTGATTTTAAATATTCACAAGTTAATTTTGTAAGTTAAATAAATTATATTTCAAATATAATGATTGATTTGATAATTAAATTGTTAATTTAATAATTGAAATTATGGAAATAATTGAATGTTGAATTAAAAATAAGTGGGAATGATTTATTAAGTTGATATAAATTCTATTTGAATTAGAATGAAGTTAGTAAACTTTTAAAATTGATTTAAAAGTGAATTAATTGAAATTTGGAAATTTATCGATTTAATTAATGTGTAAAAATAGTCATTTTTTACACTGCCTCGGATTTCGATGAAACCAGTTTTATTAGATCCGTAATAGTGAGTTATTATAGGATTCCAAATTTCGTGTCAATCAGACTTACGGTTTGGTCGTGCGAAGCTGATATGCATAGAAATTTATTTAAGTGATTCTGTAACGACCCCGGATTTTATATATATTTAAATTGATAATTAATTTAATTTTTGAATAAAAATTTGTGAAATTCATTGATAAATTGATTCGAGTTTCCTCGAATCCAAATAAAAATATATTAAATCATTTTAAATTTAGAAATTGTATATATATGTGAATCTATATAGTTGTGCCTATATGAGTAGATTTGAAATTATAAAAAAATATATTGAATTTGAATTTAAATCTTAACAACATGTTAAAAATAGAACTTCATCTATATTACGAAATAATAAGTATAAGAAATAAAATACATTCAAATATGAAAAAAAAATATACTTAAAAAAATGAAACAAGTGAACATATAAAAATAAGTATGAACAAAAGAAAAAGAAAAATAAATAAATAGCTATTAGCTTGCAAAGGAAGACAAGCCTAATTTATGCAAATATCTCTAGTACACCATATTTTCATATCAGCCGCCCAAAGCAAGAAAATCTCTGACCAAATACAAAGTATCTTGTACTAGATTATACATTACCCTGTACAACAAATAATAATATAGCCTGTACACATTTCTTTTTATATGTATCAATCTTCATCTCAGTTTCGATCATTCTTAACTGAGAAAAACTAAAGTAAATATCACTCAAAGCTTCAACCTAAATAACATCAAACAACAAAACAAATCAATAAAAACCAGAGCTCAAAATGGTTTCAGCAAGCAAAGAACTCAAGCCAGTTCAACATAAATGGAAGCTCTATTCATTCTTTAAGCACTATGAGTAAACTCAAACTATAAATCAAGTTTAAATTGATGGATGTGAAGTGTTTGATGTGAATCTTGTGATGCATGTTTTATCTATGAATGCATGCCTGATAAAATCTGAAATCATGTCTATATGAGTGTATATTGGAATGCATGTGTGAAATTTGCTCTGTTTATTTTCTAACAGGCCAGTATTGAAGAAAAAAAATTAATTTCTCTTTGTGTAATCTCCATTAGATTGAGGTATTCAAACAAAAGTTGTTTGTTTAAACATAATTAAGTTTTTAAAATTTTAATTATATGAATTAAGTTAGAAATTTTCTGGAAAATGGATGATAACAATGAAAACTTAGAAATGGGTTGAATTCAAACCCAATGACTTGTAAATTCAAGTATATAATCTGAATCCCCTAAGAAAATTAGGATTTTCAAAACAAAAATCTCGATTTTTAGCTAGGAATTGAAGGAGAAATTCGAAAATGAACAGGAAATGGATTTCAACCATTTTCTGGTGATCGATGAACTTTTATAGGCCGGGGTTTTTGTCAAAGCTGGTTAGGTGATCGGCAATGTCAGGAAAAATGTTCGATAATATTTCTATTGCAAAAAATGATTGAACGAGGCAAAACTAGGGTTTAAGAACCCATTTTTGTTCATGATTGAAATGATGGTGTTGCGCCATCTAGGGGTGATCGGACTACGTAGCGACGAGGCCAATCGCGGCGTAGCACGTGTGTGGAGCTTCGGTCCAAATTTGGTGACCGATAACGGTCAGGGGAGGCGGCGCGAGGCAGTTTTCCGGTGATGTTCCTGATGTGTAGTTGGGTCGAAGTGTCTCGATTCTTGTTTTCAAATCTTTCTCAAATTTTGGGTGTTTGTGGTGTTTTGGGGGATGGTGGTCGACTCGTGGATGGCTGCAGCTCCGACCAACGGTGGCGAAATTGGCCGTGCACGTGCACGTGTTGGTTGTGTGCCAGGTTGATGGTTTGGGAAAGAAATGGGGGAGCTCGAGTTAAAGCACGTGCAAATAGGGGATGGACTCGAAGCTTTCCAGCTTTGGTCTCGAAGCAGGAATATGGAGGTTCGGGTATAAATGGATTTCCAGGTTTAAACAGAAAACCTGTCTCAGTTTTGAAAATTTAAAACTGAATTTAAATTTTGTAAATCCAGGTTTAAACTTGAGTTGAAATTTAAAGTTTAAATATAAGATTCAAGCTTAAGTTGAAACTTAAATTTAGAAATAAATCAAGTTTAAATTTAATTTGTTTAATAACTAAAAAAAATGTTTAAGCAACTTGAAAGTATATTTTAAACAATTTAAATTTAAAATGGAATTTGAAATCATGAAGGAATGATTTAAACAGAGATTAAATCAAAGTTTAAAATCTGAATTTAAATCTAAATTTTGAATTCAAGATTTTGAATAAAATAAAGTTTATAAATTCAAATGTTTAAAAAGTTTAAATGAAATGAATTATACTTTTAAATAGGTAAAGTAAAAAGGAAATTTGTTTTTAACTCTTTAAAATTTCTTTATAGCAAAGATATTTCTTTAACATGAGATTTAAAAAAAAGGGTTTTTAATTGTTTAAACTTTGTTAAAGTTAAATTTGAATTCATTTAAAATGTTAAATTTAAAAATGGAATTTAAAAATAAATAAATTTAAAAGTAGATTGTTTTTAAATGCTTTATGATAATGAAATCATTAATAAGAATGAGTTTATCTTAGAGTTTAATTCAGGATTAAGGTTTAACTATTTAGGAAATCAATTATGAATTAATAATTGATTAATTAAGTAATTAGAGATAATTACTTATTATGATTAATTAAGGATAATTAATCAAATGGAGATTAAGTAAAGAATAATTAATTTGTAAATTAAGGATTATTAATTTAATATTAATTAATAATTCAAGTTAATTAATCAAGCAATTAATGAATGATTAATTAAAAATAATTATTTAGTAAAAGTAATTAAGAATGGGTAATTAATGATCAAAGAAGGATTAACCAAGTAATTAAGGGTTAATTATTTTAAAAGAATAATTAATTAATGTGGTCAATTAATTAAGGAAATTAATTTGAGAATAGTTAATTTATTAAAGGTAAATTAATTAATGAAAGTGATTAAGAGATAATTATTAATTAAGGAGTAATTAATTAGTTATTGTAATTAATTAAGAATAATTAATTAAGGTGTTTGATAAATTTATTTATATCAAATGATTTGTGATTAATAAATCAGGATTGGATAATTAATTCATAAGTGATAAACTGAATTAATTAGGATTAATTAATTAATTGATAATTAATCCAAGGAGGATAAATTAATATATAATCAACCTAAATTAGTTAATCTAGTTTCAATTAATCAAATGATCAATTAACCCTATTTCTGGATGATTGTATTCTATTGAATGCTGTGAATTATTTTGCCATCTCTGCCGTGTGATGCTTTGTGATTGGAATTGTTTTAACTCAAGCTGTGATGAATGTAATTTAATCATTTATAATGCATTTATATTATCTATCTGTGATTCTATGTATATAGATAAGCGTTATAGGATTATATCGCTTATCGATATTGATATGCTTAGATCTGTGATGATGTGATGATTTGTAATGTTGCACTATTGTGTAAAACCCCTGGACCATAGTTTTACACACAAATATGGATTTCACGAGGGAATCGGTTAAGTCACAGATGATTTAATTTTAATATTTTTGAAATTGAAATTTTAATTTCAATTGATTTTGGAAATGAATTTGGGTTAAATGTTAAAGCTTTTGGAAAGGAGTTTTTAAGATAAAATTAATTTAAATAATTTAATTTGAATTGGAATTCAAAATTTGGAATTGAATTCCATGTTTGGAAATTATGGTTAAAGATGTTATAAATGTGTTTATATGAATTTAAACCATTTTAAAAGTATGGTTTTGAGAATTTGAATTTAACCCAAGGACTTTAACTCGTATAAATGAATCAGATTTTCCGAAATGAAAACTATTTGTTTTCAAATAATAGAAGCTTTCATATAAGGAATGAATTTCCAATTTGTGTTAAAAGAATTTCAAGATTTGAAATGAAAATGGTTTCCCAAGTTACGAATAATTCTTTGGAAACGTGTTTTGAAAGCTATAAGTTAAATCTTTGATTTAAAGATTTAGTGAGTTAATCCAATTGAAATGGAAATCGATTTGAAAATCTATGAATAGATCTTTGTGAAACTGGGTGAACTTTGTGAATTGAATCTGTTTATTTTGAACAGATTTAAAATGGTGATTTTTTTAAACCATTCAAAATGGAATTGAATCTTTTTGTGTAAAAGATTAAAATGGTAATGTGTTTAAACCATTTGCAGAAAAGTTTTGGGTAATAAGTTGTGACTTAATTGAAATCCCAATATACATATGTTTTTAAATATTATGCTCATTATTCGGTTTAGCCGAGAGAGGACTTTGTGTCATATAACCCATTCTGAATAATGATACGACGTTATGAATAGCATTTGAAGACCGGTGGTGAAGACCGGATATTTTCGAAAACGAAAGGACAACTCGTCGAATGTCTCTACATCGACTGGTCGCCAGTATAGAAACTCCATATGTAGTGGGAAGTCCGGACGTGATTAGGGATTATCCGGATTGCAAGGGCTTCTTTGGAAGTGCCTTCGGTTCTGTTCGAACCCGGAACAGACTTGTATGGTTGTATGTCTAACATTACACTTTGAGATATAAAGCTGATTTCTTTCAAATACATTTCTGTTTGGTGGCGGAGAATTTATTCTCTTAGCTTAACACCCTTCTTTGAGACGTACGAGCTTAGAGGTTATGTAGTTGAAGGTTATCAGTGATATACTCCCAATTTGGTAGTGTGGCATGCTGAGTGTTGTTGTGTGTTGCTGATCATTTGTTGATCAAAGCATGGCTTTGTGAAAAAGCGTAGCTTTGTTAACGAGACCTCATCGAGCCCCACAAACCGGAAATGGTCGAAACAGGAAAGATGCGGCAAGGTTTCAGGGGTAGCTCCCCTAGGGTATGTCCATTCCTTCTGGAAAAAGGTGGTATCATGGTATGGAGCCCAGATATTTACCTGTGTGGTTGCTCCTATCTCATTTACTGTGTGATTGTTGCTTTGTGATCGAGGCGCCTCGGATAAAGGTCGCAAACGACCGGGGGTGGCATATCTCAGGTTTACTACCCGGGAAAGGGGTAACCGGCCTTGTTTTGGCAGGGAGCAGTTGTCTCTCGGGGCGTCCCTCCAAAGGCGTTCCTACGTGGCATAGGAAGTTCCTTAGCCTGACATTTGTTGGAAAATCCGAAGAAACAATACGAGCCTTGTACGGTTTTAGTTGTATAACCTGCTATGGAATGTGGCGTTAACCTGCTATTGAACATAGTAGCTATAGTAGGCATACAATAATGGTTGTATGCTGGCTAAGATTAATATTGTATTTTCGAAATGCTTTCACACTATGCACTAGTGATAATATCAAAGAGTTTTCTCGTATTGAGCATATTTGACTATCATAAGGAGAAATCTCATCCAATTCTGCGTTTGCATTGTGTGTGTGGCGGGAGGCCTTATGGTAGTTTCATTTTCCAAAAAGCATTGCGGATTTCAATGTTTAAAATTCCTTTGTTGTTTGTTTAAAGATAAACTGTTTTTGTTACTCACACCAGTCCCATGACTGACCTGGAGTTTATTGTTCCCTTCCTAAACTCTGGGTGCCCATAATTTTCCACACGTGTAGTCTAGAGTTGGGTTTTCAGATAGTTAGGTTTAGTAAATTATCGGGAGCTAGTTCAGTTTTGGAGTTGATGACTGCGCTTGCTTATCTTGGTGCAACGTGATGGTGGTTCGAGCTTGATGTTGGAGTTGTTGGATTCATTCTCTTTTTCAGAACATTTGGAGTTATCAGTTCTGTTGTTTCCGCTGTAACATTATTATTTGTCTCTGATATTCCTGTATCATATAGATATCATTGTTGTATATCATTCTGGATATTGTATTCGTTGGAGTTGTATATGATATCATTCATTTCTTTCTTCTGCTGTGTTGTTATACTTACTGTGTTATAAGCTCCGGCGAGCCAGATTCGGCGTTTGAATCTGCGGCATTCGAGTACAAGTGAAGTACGGGTGCCGATTTTCGAAGGCCGAGTCAGGATCGTTATAATTGGTATCAGAGCTAAGGTTGAACTTTAGCTCAGGAGTATAACACATTAAGTAGCTCATTAGAGATAGGGTGAAGTATACCCTAGAATGAGTATCCCTAAGATATCCGTTCGTACACCTCAGTAAATTCTCTTACTATTCATTGATGGTAAGTATGAGTGCAAGAAGAGGATGAGATAGGGGACAGGGGAATACGACTATAAATGGTCAATACCCTGTAACAACAAGGAAATAATATTTTCTCTATCAATCTTTTTTGTTCGTCATCTTTTCTCAATTCTTTGATGGTTCCTGGTAGATCCAGGAAGAAGATTTGATATATTTGTATGGGACGTAAACTCCAAATAGGCCAGAATTGTTTGTTTGGATGAACTGGTTGCTTTGGTTGCTATGGTTGATAGGTATACTTTAGTTCTAAACTAAAAGTTTTGAAATTGTATCCATATATCTATCTATTTTTGGGTCCCAATATATTCTACGAATGGTTAGTTATCCCTTCGAACTAACTAATGCCACTGCATATTTCGTAGATCTGGATAAACCGAGTATCTTGTGAAAAAAATTAAAAGATTCGTTCTCGTATCTATTGTTGATATTCTGATTTGGTAAGCCAAATGCAGAATAGATATTCAGTTGATTTGATGAAATATTTTTCATCTATCTTTGTGTCTCCTTGGCAAATTTCGAGGACGAAATTTCTTAAGGGGGGAAGGTTGTAACGACCCCAGATTTTATATATATTTAAATTGATAATTAATTTAATTTTTGAATAAAAATTTGTGAAATTCATTGATAAATTGATTCGAGTTTCCTCGAATCCAAATAAAATATATTAAATCATTTTAAATTTAGAAATTGTATATATTTGTGAATCTTTATAGTTGTGCCTATATGAGTAGATTTGAAATTATAAAAAAAATATTGAATTTGAATTTAAATCTTAACAACATGTTAAAAATAGAACTTCATCTATATTACGAAATAATAAGTATAAGAAATAAAATACATTCAAATATGAAAAAAAAAATATACTTAAAAAAATGAAACAAGTGAACATATAAAAATAAGTATGAACAAAAGAAAAATAAAAATAAATAAATAGCTATTAGCTTGAAAAGGAAGACAAGCCTAATTTATGCAAATATCTCTAGTACACCATATTTTCATATCAGCCGCCCAAAGCAAGAAAATCTCTGACCAAATACAAAGTATCTTGTACTAGATTATACATTACCCTGTACAACAAATAATATAGCCTGTACACATTTCTTTTTATATGTATCAATCTTCATCTCAGTTTCGATCATTCTAAATTGAGAAAAACTAAAGTAAATACCACTCAAAGCTTCAACCTAAATAACATCAAACAACAAAACAAATCAATAAAAACCAGAGCTCAAAATGGTTTCAGCAAGCAAAGAACTCAAGCCTATTCAACATAAATGGAAGCTCTGTTCATTCTTTAAGCACCGTGAGTAAACTCAAACTATAAATCAAGTTTTAATTGATGGATGTGAAGTGTTTGATGTGAATCTTGTGATGCATGTTTTATCTATGAATGCATGCCTGATAAAATCTGAAATCATGTCTATATGAGTGTATATTGGAATGCATGTGTGAAATCTGCTCTGTTTATTTTCTAACAGGCCAGTATTGAAGAAAAAAAATTAATTTCTCTTTGTGTAATCTCCATTAGATTGAGGTATTCAAAAAAGTTGTTTGTTTAAACATAATTAAGTTTTTAAAATTTTAATTATATGAATTAAGTTAGAAATTTTCTGGAAAATGGATGATAACAGTGAAAACTTAGAAATGGGTTGAATTCAAACCCAATGATTTGTAAATTCAAGTATATAATCTGAATCCCCTAAGAAAATTAGGATTTTCAAAACAAAAATCTCGATTTTTAGCTAGGAATTGAAGGAGAAATTCGAAAATGAACAGGAAATGGATTTCGACCATTTTTGTGACGACCGCCCATGACCCCTGCACCGAATCTAAAGATAGAGCGCTGTAAAGTGTGCCTGGCGACCATGGACGATTGTCAAGGTAAGATTAAAACGACAGAATCTATCGTATTACTCACAGCGCATGGACAAAATACAATAGAACATATGTATAGTGAAGCTTTTACAGAACAAAATGACATCATATAAAACTCCATAATAGTTGAATACAAGCATCCATATAGTCAATACATCAAGCCTCACTACATATCTCTCAGAGAATACAAAACAGCGGAATATCCAGTACATATAATAAGAAGATAATATGCAACCCTCCAGCTCGTCTTCGATATCAGCATCGTGAGAAGAGAACAGCACCTATCACCTGCTACCTAGTCTGCCCGTCCCAAAATGGACGAACAGCCCAAGGCAATAAGAATTAAAACATAAAGCCTTGAGTCAGACAACAGTCTTAGTGAGCAGTAAATTAACTAACAACATACCAAAAGAGCATAAAGGAAAAGGAATAGGAATACAACCCTCCCACTCCAACCTCATTCTACAGTGATAGCCCCCAGACACACACTAAGCAGAAGCAAACATAGCAGAACATACAATTTTAAAGTAAAGCTACTATCACTCGAGTCAAGGGCGATGTTTTCCAAGTACCAAGGCCTAAATCAGATAAGCACCCAGAAAATACCGCTCTTGAGTCCGAATGACGATACAACCAAACATCCATGACTCTGGCTATCACTGTTATCATTGCTTCGATATCACCGTTAATTGAATGACCGGCACATTCTTTCAGCCGTCCGTCAAGGGCTAATGGAAACCCCGGTTCTATACATAACTCCCGCACGTCGTCGCAGCCCGTGCCTAGGACTATCGAATCTGCCCAGAGTACTCGACCATCAACAGTTGGCCGTTGGGACTATCGAATCTGGCCAAACGTACTCTTGCTTAGAGCATGCTAGAACCTTCAACAACGATGCTATCCAAGCCTCCTAGTCATCCTCCTCGACGACTATTCTCATATCCATTCATTATCCTCAACTCGAATCATATCACCGAGTTATCAACATGCTTGGAATGATCCCGTCTGGATTAGACCAAGTCTTCATCACATGATTGCCTCGCTTCATTACATCCTCGCAAAGCCTCATCTCATCATCTCATCATCAAATCTATGCATAAGAGCTTCATCATCCCGCTACATATGCCACGAGCAGCTTTCCCAATTCAAGAGCCTTTCCCTTAGCTTTTGAATCACCTTCGATCTAAATCTAGTCATCAATCATCTAGTTCATAACAATCAATCAAATCAATCATCAATCCAAACAATCAAGCATTCAAATATGATCTAAGTAGACAATTATAACAATAATGGCATTTTCGTAATTAAAGAGTTGAAAGTCCAATAAGCATGAAAACATGGATTATATCTCTACAAACTTGATGAATGAACTTGCATAGGTTAACATATGATAAAATGGATGTAACATCATCATGAACAATGGATCTATATGGATCTACACTTAGGATGAAGAAAATGCATGGAAATCACTATTTTAACACCAAATCGAGCCAACAATCCGATATACTCCTTTGGATCCGTGTGAGAGATAATCACCACTCACCAAATCACCTAAACCAACCCAAATCAACACACTTCAAATCTGGACAGCAAAGGATCAAGCTTGATCTATCACAAATCCGCTTCAAATGAAGAAATCTCTCTTGAAAAGATGAAGATCTTCAATCTAAGCTCTTGAATCTTCAATCTTGATCTTCGATTTGGATGGATGGAAGCACTAGATTAGAGTGGAGAAAAGAAGTGAAGAAGTGTAGAAGTCGAGCTCTCAAAATGGCAGCACTTCGTCGCTTCAAAATCCCAATCCCAAAAATGAAGAGAAGCTCTCCTATTTATAGCTGAAAACTGCCTAAGTCGTAACTCGGCTAACTCCATAGGTCGTCTCCGACTTACGACCTAAGATTCCCACCGACCTAAGCCTTAGCCAACAACTCCGACTTAACAGACAAGCCTACGACTTAACATGCGCGCGACCTAACTTATTCGAGCTACACGACCTAATACACGCGCGCTCCCTCCTAAGTCGCCTGGACGACTTAACAACTTAGCACCATTCGACTTAACACTTAGACGAAACCCAGCGACCTAACACAGTCTGCTTCTACGACCTACGACTTATAAAACCTTGCGACCTAACAACTTAGCAACCCACGCGACCTAACAGTGTTACGACCTAACACATAGCCTAACTCTTAAGGTCGCCAACTTGTTACTCCTTAGGTCGCTAACCCACCCAGTCGACTTAACTTGGTAACAACTTAACCCTTAGGTCGCTTACGACCTAACCACCACTAACTCGCTAACCCCCTTAAGTCGCTCAACCCTATAGGTCGCTAACTCCTATAGGTCGCCCCAACCGACCTAACCACTTAACAAAAACTTAGGTCGCTCACAACATTTCCTTAGGTCGTTGCCGACCCAACTCTACTCCAGAATACTTAGGTCGCCTACTACTCTTCCTTAGGTCGCCTAAACCTCCTAAGTCGGTCACGACTCATCACATAGGTCGGTCACTACCTTAAGTCGGCAACTCGACCCAGACTTATCCTTTAACTTACCTATCCCATTAGGTCGCAGATTTTCTCTAAGTCGCCAACAACATTTAGGTCGCGTACGACCTAGGACTTAGACAAATCTGCCTAAAAATCTGAAATGACATGAAAGTGCTAAAATTCCAGATTTTGACGAACATGTCGATCCGTAAAAATACGGGTCGTTACATTCTCTCCCCCTTAGGAATTTCGCCCCCGAAATTCCAAGCAATCATAGCAATCAAAGACTATTCTGTACGCCTATCATCCATAGCAATCAACAAACCATGCATCCAATTCTAGCTTAGCGTACAGAATTCTAAGACTTAGAACAAGTTACAATATTGCGAGATGAGACGACACCTTAGGGTCATACCTTGAAGAGTTCAGGATGAGCTGCCTTCATCCTCTCTTCCACCTCCCACGTACAGTCGTTATCATCATCACTCCATTGTATCTTGAGCAACTTAACTACCTTCCTCCTAAGCTGTTTCGTGTCAGTTTCAACAACACGAAGCGGCTTACGAGGTCTTCTATCGACTGGATCAACTTCTAAGTCTTCACAGCTATCAGTAGAAACCACCGTACTCGAGTCGTGCACATACTTCCGTAGATATGATATGTGAAAAACATTGTGCACACCCGACATCTTCTCAGGCAACTCCAACCTATAAGCGAGCTTTCCAATTCGCTCGATAATCGGGAATGGTCCAACAAATCTCGGAGTCAATTTTCCTTTCTTCCCGAATCGGATAACATTCTTCAGTGGAGAAATCTTCACAAAAACCATATCTCCTACGTAGAATTCCAAATCCTTTCGACGCTTATCGGCATAACTCTTCTGACGGTCTTGGGCTGCCTTCATTCGTTGCCGAATGATCTCTATGCAATCTGAAGTCTGTCGAATCATCTCTGGCCCAAGCATCAGCTTTTCCCCAGTTTCCAACCAACATGTCGGAGAGTTACACGGTCTTCCATACAATGCCTCATACGGTGCCATACCAATACTTGATTGGTAACTGTTGTTGTACGCAAACTCCACCAAATGAAGGTGATCTTCCCATGATCCTCCGAAATCCAAAACACAAGCTCTGAGGAGATCTTCCAAAACTCGGTTGACTCTCTCAGTCTGACCATCTGTTTGAGGGTGATAAGCTGTACTCAAACACAACTCGGTTCCCAAGACTTTCTGGAAGCTCTTCCAAAATCCACTAGTGAACAACGGATCCCGATCGCTCACTATACTCTTCGGAATACCATGGAATCGAACTATCCATTTAACATACAGCTCAGCCAACTTTGATGCAGTCCTAGTCGATCGAACAGGAATGAATCTTGCACTCTTGGTCAGACGATCCACAATGATCCAAATTCCTTCATTTCCCGTTCTGGTTCTAGGTAATCCATCAATAAAATCCATCGACACTTGTTCCCACTTCCATGTAGGAACTTCTAAGGGCTGAAGCAATCCACTTGGCTTCTTCTGTTCAGCCTTTACCAACTGGCAGTTCATACACTTGGAAATGAAATCTCCAACATCCTTCTTCATGCCTTCCCAGTAGTAGGTTCTCTTCATATCCCGATACATCTTATTTCCACCTGGATGAATTGTCAACTTCGAGTGATGACTTTCCTTCAGAACTTCACTCCTCAATTCATCTATATCGGGAACAACTAGTCGTCCTTGCTTTCGAAGCCAACCTTCTCTATCGACCTCGAATCCTTTATCCTTTTCTGGATCCAATCCAGATTCCAAATCACGGATAATATTGACAAGCTTATCATCTCGCTTTTGGCTCTCGCCAATCCTTTCCACAAGAGAAGGTCTTATCGATAAGTTTGCCAACATCTCAGGTTCCAATTCGCATCTAGGCCTGAAGTCAAATCCAGCTAAATACTCGAGACTCTTCCATTCTGAAAACATGGCTCCCAATCCTGCATGTTTTCGACTTAACGCATCTGCCACTGCGTTACCTTTTCCCGGAGTATAAGCTATACCAAAATCATATGATGCCAAAAACTCTAGCCAACGTTGCTGCCGAAGATTCAAATCCTTTTGGGAGAAAAGATACTTCAACGACTTGTGATCCGTAAACAACTCGAATCGAACTCCCAACAGATAATGTCTCCACATCTTTAGAGCAAATACAATTGCCGCTAACTCCAAATCATGAGTTGGGTAATTCCTTTCATGCGGCTTCAGTTGTCGACTGGCATACGCAACAACTTTATCCTTCTGCATCAGCACTGCTCCAAGTCCAGTACCACATGCATCGGTGTAAACCACCATCTCATCATTCCCACTTGGAATAGTCAAAACAGGAGCACTCGTCAGTCTCTCTTTCAGGATTCCGAAAGCTTGCTCACACTTAGCATCCCAACTGAACACTTGGTTCTTCTTCGTCAATCCTGTTAATGGAGCAGCTACCTTGGAGAAGTCTTTGATAAACCATCGATAATATCCTGCTAATCCAAGAAAACTTCTCACATCAGATGCATTCTTAGGTCTAACCCAATCCTGGATTGCTGCCACCTTAGCGGGATCAACCGCTATTCCATTTCCAGAAATCACGTGGCCTAAGAACCTCACTTCACTCTTCCAGAAGTGACACTTCGAAAACTTAGCCTTCAGCTGATGTTTCCGTAAGATCTCCAAAACAATACGCAAGTGCGTCTTGTGCTCTTCTTCTGTTCTGGAATAAATCAGAATATCATCCACGAACACAAGTACAAACTTGTTCAACTGATCTCTGAACACTCTATTCATAAGATCCACAAAATATGCTGGTGCGTTAGTCAATCCAAACGGCATTACCAGCCACTCAAAGAAACCATATGGTGTCCGAAAAGCAGTCTTCGGCACACTATCCTTTGCCACTCTCAACTGGTGAAATCCCGTTGCCAAATCCATCTGAGAAAACACCTTAGCCTCGTGAAGCTGATCAAACAAGTCATCTATTCTTGGCAATGGATACTTGTTCTTCTTTGTCACCTTATTCAGCTCACGATAATCCACACACAATCTCAACGATCCATCTGCCTTGGTTGCAAACACAACTGGTGCACCCCATTCGGACACACTACGCCGAATGAATCCTTTCTGCAAAAGATCATCAACTTGCACCCTCAACTCCTGCTGTTCCCGAGGCGCCATCCGCCTAAGAGGCATCACAACAGGTCTGGCTCCTTCAACTAGATCTATACGAAACTCGATCTCTCTATGCGGCGGCAACCCTTTGACTTCGTCAAAGACATCCTCGAATCCATTAGCGATCGGCACTGATGACAGTCCATCCCGTGGAACAACTAGCGAATACATGAAGCTCATGAAGACGCCTTCTTCATGCTTACATCGTATCACAATCTTTCGCCCCTCCACATTCTCGACTGTCACTTCCAACCTTTCGCAATCAACCTTAGCCACATACTTCCTAAGCCAGTCCATACCCAAAATAATTCCGAACCCCGCAAAGTTCAGAACAAAACAATCACAAACAAAAGAGCAACCATGACTCGATACAACTAGACCACGGCATAACATACACAAACAAGACGAACCCCCAACTGGATTAGTCACAACCAATGGCCTATCAACAATATCCGGTTCCAAACCTAACCGGCCTACTAGTTCATTACAAACAAACGAATGCGACGCTCCAGTATCAAACAGAACTCTAACTGGAACACCACATAGGAAAAGAGTACCTTGAACAACCACACTCTTTCCCTTCTCTTCAGCAGTAGGAGCTTTCGAAGACGACGGAACAGCTCCTAAAGCATAGGCTTGCACAATCTGCCTGTCCTTCCTTGGTTCTGGACAATTCTTCCTGAAATGTCCCGGCTTGTCACAGTTGTGACACTTCATCGGCACCTTAGGATTCTTACAATCCTTCGAGAAATGGCCCTTCTGCTGACAGTTGTAGCAAGTCACCTCGCTTTTCGGCTTCTTCTGGCCATCCTTACCCTTCTGCTGCTGCTGTTTCCTCTTCTTGTTTCCACCCTGCTGGGGTTTAGACTCTTCCCTAGTCACAGCAACAACAGATCCTTCCTTAGGAAACAGACTCTCATGCCTAAGAGCTTTCTCCACAAGCTTCTCAAATGAATCGTCCAAATGATCCACCAACTGTCTCCCAAGATAACTGTCCAAGCCTGTCACAAACTTCTCATTCTTCTGATAAGCGGATTCAATATATGACCGGGCATACTTGGACAAAGCTTCAAACTCAGAAACATACTCAAGAACAGATCTTCCACCCTGCTTGAGTTCTACAAACTTCTTGAACAGAACAGACTTCTGAGCTGTAGAAATGAACTTAGCTTCAAATCTAGCTTGGAATTGCTCCCAAGTAATCTCTTCCTCCGCAGTATTGATGGTAATAGAGTTCCACCAATCAGAGGCTCTCCCTTGAAGCTGTCTCGATGCCAACTTCCTCTTAGTTGCATCATCAATTCCCAAATCACCAAAGATCCTTTTACAAGCATCTATCCACCTCTGGACCTCAATAGTTGATTCTGTTCCCAAGAAAACCTTCCCTCCAAGAGCAGTATAATCCTTGCACAGCTTAGCAAAATCCACCGGTTTCGGAGTTTGGACTTGAACTCCAACATCAACTGCTGCCCCCGGAACTGGTATCCTTCTCATGATCGAAGTCATCATAGCTTCGAACATGGCTGCATAATCAGCAGTCTCTTCAGTAGCACGGCCTTCCCTAGCAGCTGGTCTCCCTCTTCGACTCATTCTCAATATCTACAAAAAGGAATGATTAGAACATCTAGAGAAACAACTGCATAAAGGACTAACTTACTGCTAAACTACTATATTATATATAGTAATCATCCATCAAAATACAATTACGTCTCTCATACGTAGTTACGACAGCGAGCGTTGGGTAAAATCGATTAACCAATGCTCTGATACCAAATGTGACGACCGCCCATGACCCCTGCACCGAATCTAAAGATAGAGCACTGTAAAGTGTGCCTGGCGACCATGGACGATTGTCAAGGTAAGATTAAAACGACAGAATCTATCGTATTACTCACAGCGCATGGACAAAATACAATAGAACATATGTATAGTGAAGCTTTTACAGAACAAAATGACATCATATAAAACTCCATAATAGTTGAATACAAGCATCCATATAGTCAATACATCAAGCCTCACTACATATCTCTCAGAGAACACAAAACAGCGGAATATCCAGTACATATAATAATAAGATAATATGCAACCCTCCAGCTCGTCTTCGATATCAGCATCGTGAGAAGAGAACAGCACCTGTCACCTGCTACCTAGTCTGCCCGTCCCAAAATGGACGAACAGCCCAAGGCAATAAGAATTAAAACATAAAGCCTTGAGTCAGACAACAGTCTTAGTGAGCAGTAAATTAATTAACAACATACCAAAAGAGCATAAAGGAAAAGGAATAGGAATACAACCCTCCCACTCCAACCTCATTCTACAGTGATAGCCCTCAGACACACACTAAGCAGAAGCAAAGATAGCAGAACATACAATTTTAAAGTAAAGCTACTATCACTCGAGTCAAGGGCGATGTTTTCCAAGTACCAAGGCCTAAATCAGATAAGCACCCAGAAAATACCGCTCTTGAGTCCGAATGACGATACAACCAAACATCCATGACTCTGGCTATCACTGTTATCATTGCTTCGATATCACCGTTAATTGAATGACCGGCACATTCTTTCAGCCGTCCGTCAAGGGCTAATGGAAACCCCGGTTCTAGACATAACTCCCGCACGTCGTCGCAGCCCGTGCCTAGGACTATCGAATCTGCCCAGAGTACTCGACCATCAACAGTTGGCCGTTGGGACTATCGAATCTGCCCAAACGTACTCTTGCTTAGAGCATGCTAGAACCTTCAACAACGATGCTATCCAAGCCTCCTAGTCATCCTCCTCGACGACTATTCTCATATCCATTCATTATCCTCAACTCGAATCATATCACCGAGTTATCAACATGCTTGGAATGATCCCGTCTGGATTAGACCAAGTCTTCATCACATGATTGCCTCGCTTCATTACATCCTCGCAAAGCCTCATCTCATCATCAAATCTATGCATAAGAGCTTCATCATCCCGCTACATATGCCACGAGCAGCTTTCCCAATTCAAGAGCCTTTCCCTTAGCTTTTGAATCACCTTCGATCTAAATCTAGTCATCAATCATCTAGTTCATAACAATCAATCAAATCAATCATCAATCCAAACAATCAAGCATTCAAATATGATCTAAGTAGACAATTATAACAATAATGGCATTTTCGTAATTAAAGAGTTGAAAGTCCAATAAGCATGAAAACATGGATTATATCTCTACAAACTTGATGAATGAACTTGCATAGGTTAACATATGATAAAATGGATGTAACATCATCATGAACAATGGATCTATATGGATCTACACTTAGGATGAAGAAAATGCATGGAAATCACTATTTTAACACCAAATCGAGCCAACAATCCGATATACTCCTTTGGATCCGTGTGAGAGATAATCACCACTCACCAAATCACCTAAACCAACCCAAATCAACACACTTCAAATCTGGACAGCAAAGGATCAAGCTTGATCTATCACAAATCCGCTTCAAATGAAGAAATCTCTCTTGAAAAGATGAAGATCTTCAATCTAAGCTCTTGAATCTTCAATCTTGATCTTCGATTTGGATGGATGGAAGCACTAGATTAGAGTGGAGAAAAGAAGTGAAGAAGTGTAGAAGTCGAGCTCTCAAAATGGCAGCACTTCGTCGCTTCAAAATCCCAATCCCAAAAATGAAGAGAAGCTCTCCTATTTATAGCTGAAAACTGCCTAAGTCGTAACTCGGCTAACTCCATAGGTCGTCTCCGACTTACGACCTAAGATTCCCACCGACCTAAGCCTTAGCCAACAACTCCGACTTAACAGACAAGCCTACGACTTAACATGCGCGCGACCTAACTTATTCGAGCTACACGACCTAATACACGCGCGCTCCCTCCTAAGTCGCCTGGACGACTTAACAACTTAGCACCATTCGACTTAACACTTAGACGAAACCCAGCGACCTAACACAGTCTGCTTCTACGACCTACGACTTATAAAACCTTGCGACCTAACAACTTAGCAACCCACGCGACCTAACAGTGTTACGACCTAACACATAGCCTAACTCTTAAGGTCGCCAACTTGTTACTCCTTAGGTCGCTAACCCACCCAGTCGACTTAACTTGGTAACAACTTAACCCTTAGGTCGCTTACGACCTAACCACCACTAACTTGCTAACCCCCTTAAGTCGCTCAACCTTATAGGTCGCTAACTCCTATAGGTCGCCCCAACCGACCTAACCACTTAACAAAAACTTAGGTCGCTCACAACATTTCCTTAGGTCGTTGCCGACCCAACTCTACTCCAGAATACTTAGGTCGCCTACTACTCTTCCTTAGGTCGCCTAAACCTCCTAAGTCGGTCACGACTCATCACATAGGTCGGTCACTACCTTAAGTCGGCAACTCGACCCAGACTTATCCTTTAACTTACCTATCCCCTTAGGTCGCAGATTTTCTCTAAGTCGCCAACAACATTTAGGTCGCGTACGACCTAGGACTTAGACAAATCTGCCTAAAAATCTGAAATGACATGAAAGTGCTAAAATTCCAGATTTTGACGAACATGTCGATCCGTAAAAATACGGGTCGTTACAATTTTCTGGTGATCGATGAACTTTTATGGGTCGAGGTTTTTGTCGAAGCTGGTTAGGTGATCGCAATGTCAGGAAAAATGTTCGATTATATTTCTATTGCAAAAAATGATTGAACGAGGCAAAACTAGGGTTTAAGAACCCATTTTTGTTCACGATTGAAATGATGGTGCTGCGCCATCTAGGGGTGATCGGACTACGTAGCGACGGGGCCAATCGCGGCGTAGCACATGTGTGGAGCTTCGGTCCAAATTTGGTTACCGATAACGGTCAGGGGAGGCGGTGCGAGGCAGTTTTCCGGTGATGTTCCTGATGTGTAGTTGGGTCGAAGTGTCTCGATTCTTGTTTTCAAATCTTTCTCAAATTCTGGGTGTTTGTGGTGTTTTGGGGGATGGTGGTCGACTCGTGGATGGCTGCAGCTCCGACCAACGGCGGCGAAATTGGCCGTGCACGTGCACGTGTTGGTTGTGACCCAGGTTGATGGTTTGGGAAAGAAACGGGGGAGGTCGAGTTAAAGCGCGTGCGAATAGGGGATGGACTCGAAGCTTTCCAGCTTTGGTCTCGAAGCAGGAATAGGGAGGTTCGGGTATAAATGGATTTCCAGGTTTAAACAGAAAACCTGTCTCTGTTTTGAAAATTTAAAACTGAATTTAAATTTTGTAAATCTAGGTTTAAACTTGAGTTGAAATTTAAAGTTTAAATATAAGATTCAAGCTTAAGTTAAAACTTAAATTTAGAAATAAATCAAGTTTAAATTTAATTTGTTTAATAACCAAAAAAGTGGTTAAGCAACTTGAAAGTATATTTTAAACAATTTAAATTTAAAATGGAATTTGAAATCTTGAAGGAATGATTTAAACAGAGATTAAATCAAAGTTTAAAATCTGAATTTAAATCTAAATTTGAATTCAAGATTTTGAATAAAATAAAGTTTATAAATTCAAATGTTTAAAAAGTTTAAATGAAAGGAATTATACTTTTAAATAGGTAAAGTAAAATTTCTTTATAGCAAAGATATTTCTTTAACATGAGATTTAAAAAAAAGGTTTTAAATTGTTTAAACTTTGTTAAAGTTAAATTTGAATTCATTTAAAATCTTAAATTTAAAAATGGAATTTAAAAATAAAATAAAAGTAGATTGTTTTTAAATGCTTTATGATAATGAAATCATTTATAAGAATAAGTTTATCTTAGAGTTTAATTCATGATTAAGGTTTAACTATTTAAGAAATCAATTACGAATTAATAATTGATTAATTAAGTAATTAGAGATAATTACTTATTATGATTAATTAAGGATAATTAATTAAATGGAGATTAAGTAAAGAATAATTAATTTTTAAATTAAGGATTATTAATTTAATATTAATTAATAATTCAAGTTAATTAATCAAGCAATTAATGAATGATTAATTAAAAATAATTACTTAGTAAAAGTAATTAAGAATGGGTAATTAATGATCAAAGATGGATTAACCAAGTAATTAAGAGTTAATTATTCTAAAAGAATAATTAATTAATGTGGTCAATTAATTAAGGAAATTAATTTGAGAATAGTTAATTTATTAAAGGTAAATTAATTAATGAAAGTGATTAAGAGATAATTATTAATTAAGGAGTAATTAATTAGTTATTGTAATTAATTAAGAATAATTAATTAAGGTGTTTGATAAATTTATTTATATCAAATGATTTGTGATTAATAAATCAGGATTGGATAATTAATTCATAAGTGATAAATTGAATTAATTAGGATTAATTAATTGATAATTAATCCAAGGAGGATAAATTAATATATAATCAACCAAAATTAGTGATTAATCTAGTTTCAATTAATCAAATAATCCATTAACCCTAATTATGGATGATTGTATTCTATTGAATGCTGTGAATTGTTTTGTCATCTCTGTTGTGTGATGCTTTGTGATTGGAATTGTTTTAATTCAAGCTGTGATGAATGTAATTTAATCATTTATAATGCATTTATATTATCTATCTATGATTCTGTGTATATAGATAAGCATTATAGGATTATATCGCTTATCGATATTGATATGCTTAGATCTGTGATGATGTGATGATCTGTAATGTTGCACTATTGTGTAAAATCCCTGGACCACACTTTTACACACACAAATATGGATTTCATGAGGGAATTGGTTAAGTCACAGATGATTTAAATTTAATATTTTTGAAATTGAAATTTTAATTTCAATTGATTTTGGAAATGAATTTGGGTTAAATGTTATAGCTTTTGGAAAGGAGTTTTTAAGATAAAATTAATTTAAATAATTTAATTTGAATTTGAATTCAAAATTTGGAATTGAATTCAATGTTTGGAAATTATGGTTAAAGATGCTATAAATGTGTTTATATGAATTCAAACCATTTTAAAAGTATGGCTTTGAGAATTTGAATTTAACCCAAGGACTTTAACTCGTATAAATGAATCAGATTTTCCGAAATGAAAACTATTTGTTTTCAAATAATAGAAGCTTTCATATAAGGAATGAATTTCCAATTTGTGTCAAAAGAATTTCAAGATTTGAAATGAAAATGGTTTCCCAAGTTACAAATAAATCTTTGGAAACGTGTTTTGAAAGCTATAAGTTAAATCTTTGATTTAAAGATTGAGTGAGTTAATCCAATTGAAATGGAAATCGATTTGAAAATCTATGAATAGATCTTTGTGAAACTGGGTGAACTTTGTGAATTGAATCTGTTTATTTTGAACAGATTTAAAATGGTGATTTGTTTAAACCATTCGAAATGGAATTGAAACTTTTTGTGTAAAAGATTAAAATGGTAATGTGTTTAAACCATTTGCAGAAAAGTTTTGGGTAATAAGTTGTGACTTAATTGAAATCCCAATATCCATATGTTTTTAAATATTACGCTCATTATTCGGTTTAGCCGGGAGAGGACTTTGTGTCATATAACCCATTTCAAATAATGATACGACGTTATGGATAGCATTTGAAGACCGGTGGTGAAGACCGGATATTTTCGAAAACGAAAGGACAACTCGTCGAATGTCTCTGCAATGACTGGTCCCCGGTATAGAGACTCCATATGTGGTGGGAAGTCCAGACGTGATTAGGGATTATCCTGATTGCAAGGGCTTCTTTGGAAGTGCCTTCGGTTCTGTTCGAACCCGGAACAGACTTGTATGGTTGTATGTCTGACATTACACTTTGAGATATAAAGCTGATTTCTTTCAAATACATTTTTGTTTGGTGGCGGAGAATTTATTCTCTTAGCTTAATACCCTTCTCTGAGACGTACGAGCTCAGAGGTTATGTAGTTGAAGGTTATCAGTGATATACTCCCAATTTGGTAGTGTGGCATGCTGAGTGCTGCTGTGTGTTGCTGATCATTTGTTGATCAAAGCATGGCTTTGTGAAAAAGCGTAGCTTTGTGGACGAGACCTCATCGAGCCTCACAAACCGGAAATGGTCGAAACAAGAAAGATGTGGCAAGGTTTCAGGGGTAGCTCCCCTAGGGTATGTCCATTCCTTCTGGAAAAAGGTGGTATCATGGTATGGAGCCCAGATATTTACCTGTGTGGTTGCTCCAATCTCATTTACTGTGTGATTGTTGCTTTCTGATCGAGGCGCCTCGGATAAAGGTCGCAAACGACCGGGGGTGGCATATCTCAGGTTTACTACCCGGGAAAGGGGTAACCGGCCTTGTTTTGGCAGAGAGCAGTTGTCTCTCGGGGCGTCCCTCCAGAGGCGTTCCTACGTGGCATAGGAAGTTCCTTAGCCTGACCATTTGTTGGAAAATCCAAAGAAACAACACGAGCCTTGTACGGTTTTAGTTGTATAACCTGCTATGGAATGTGGCGGTAACCTGCTATTGATCATAGTAGCTATAGTAGACATACAATAATGGTTGTATGCTGGCTAAGATTAATATTGTATTTTCGAAATGCTTTCACAGTATGCACGAGTGATAATATCAAAGAGTTTTCTCGTATTGAGCATATTTGACTATCATAAGGAGAAATCTCCTCCAATTCTGCGTTTGCATTGTGTGTGTGGCGGGAGGTCTTATGGTAGTTTCATTTTCCAAAAAGCATTGCGGATATCAATGTTTAAAATTCCTTTGTTGTTTGTTTAAAGATAAACTGTTTTTGTTACTCACACCAGTCCCATGACTGACCTGGAGTTTATTGTTCCCTTCCTAAACTCTGGGTGCCCATAATTTTCCACACGGGCAGTCTAGAGTTTGGTTTTTCAGATAGTCAGGTTTAGTAAATTATCGGGAGCTAGTTCAGTTTTGGAGTTGATGACTGCGCTTGCTTATCTTGGTGCAACGTTCGAGCTTGATGTTGGAGTTGTTGGATTCATTCTCTTTTTCAGATCATTTGGAGTTATCAGTTCTGTTGTTTCCGCTGTAACATTATTATTTATCTCTGATATTCTTGTATCATATAGATATCATTGTTGTATATCATTCTGGACATTGTATTCGTTGGAGTTGTATATGATATCATTCATTTCTTTCTTCCGCTGTGTTGTTATACTTACTGTGTTACAAGCTCCGGCGAGTCAGATTCGGGGTTTGAATCTGTGGCATTTGAGTACAAGTGAAGTACGGGTGCCGATTATCGAAGGCCGAGTCAGGATCGTTATAGATTCTAATTAAAATAATTTGATTCAAAAACCTATCTTCCAAATACGATGGAATTAGCCTACGGTATATATTCCATTGTGTTCGGAATATGGGTAAAACGATATGAACGCCAGGCGGCACGCCTCAATTGGAGTTCGAAAAATTTGACGATGAATAGTGTTTTGTAGTTGTCCATATAAGGACATTCATTTGTCCCAAACCCTAGAAACTAAACCCTAGCCGCCACCCAAATTTCAATGGCTAGAATTTCGCAAGCTTCCACCCTCGATTCCTCCCAATCCAAACACCTTTAGTCTTTGACATCAACTAAGAAAACGTAGAGAGAAACAAGATCTTCACATCCAACGGCTATTATTGAGAATGGAGCGATGGATCGACGACAAATTGGCCATGGAGTCGACGCATTCGAGATGTGTTTGCGCGTGCTGGAGTTGATCGAACGGGGGTGGTTTTCAGGCATGGGTGGAGTTCGTGATGGGCTTTCAAATGGTGGTCTCTGATCGTCGTCTCGACGAACGTAGGAGGGTGCGGCATAGAGTGAAGGAGGCGAAGTTTGGGTTCGAACGCGTGAACCTGGGGAAGTAACGTGCATGAGGGAAGATGATTATAAAAGTTAATTAAGGTAACTAAAATTTTAATGATGTAAATTAATTATTTAAATTCATGTAAACTTATAAAATCCATATCATATTCATACGAGATTCAAATCGAACGAAACGAGTTGCGTTGCACTCGTTACTGAAATATGCGATGGAGCTGATTCGGATGGATTTGGAGCACGCAATAATTTTGGGTAAAATTCAAAGCTATTCCAAATAAAACGCTGCAACGGCGACTGGAAGCAGAGTGAGTAAAACTCACTCTCTCTGTCTCGCTTATATTTTTATATAACTGAGAATAAATTTATTTTATGTTGTTTGATGATTGTTTGGATGTTATACTATATTATTAGTAGTTGGATATATTCTTGCCTATTGGAGCAGAAGAGACCCTATACGTTCCCTTGTATGAGCGGATGACCCTTTGTACGCACGTCTGCCACGAAGCAGACATTGTACATATTTTTCTCATATGTATATTTGTTGCAGGTGCCAGGTTGGAGGGATTCAACAGGATTCCTCACTATGGTTGATGTTTATTGACACATATTGTTATATATGTTGTATTATGTGATATTTGATTTGATGGATGCCATGATTGCTATTATTGATGTGAATCCCCTTATTGAGTACTTTTGCAACATTGGGCCATATTTTGGAATTTTAAAATATTAAAATGATGATTTCAAGGTGATTTTGAAAATATATACGTTTTATTAATTTTCGAATTATTAAAGAAATAGATTTATTTTAAATAACTAAAAAGTTATAATTTTTATGTTATAAAAATTATGATTTTGTGAAATATACTTAAATATGATTTTTGAAATATGAAGTTTACTATTTTGTAAAATAAGTGGGATTGTGAATTTTGAACTTATTATAAATGGATTATATATAAGATTTATAAAATTGATATTTTATGTAATGTAATTATAAACGAGTTTTGTAAGTGTTAAAATGAAGTTATATATGAATCTTATAAGTAAATAAGATTTATGAATTGAGGAAGTTAGAAAAAGAATGAATTTGTTTATAAGAGATTTATAAGTAAATAAACTTATAATGGGATTTTGACATATAAATGAGATAAACAGGAAATTGGTTAATAAAGGAATTTTAAAAATGGAAGTTTTTATTAAATAGAAATGTGAATTTTAAACACTGTTTTATGTGAAATCAATTTAATTTGATAAGCTAAATATGGAATTTTATAAAAGGAAATATATTCACGTTTTTAAAGTGAAAATCCTTAAAATGAATGTTTTGGAAAGTGATATTTTAAGATGGTGTTTAAATGGTTTGAAAATAAAATAAATTGTGAATTCATTTATTTTTAAAATAGGTATATGGAAATGTTTTCCGAGTATTGAAATATTGGAATGGTTTTGGAATTATATCTTTTTAAAGATAATTTGAAGTGAATATTTGGAAAGTGATTTAATTAATAAAAGATTAATTTAAAGGGCCTAGTGATTGCGTATGGTGCTAGATATTTGTTGTTTGCTTTAATAGTTAAATAACCGACTATCAAATAAATATTGGCCTATTTATCATTGTTGGTGCGAAGAGACCGGGATCAGATTTATCTTAAAACCACTTTGGACCAACTTATTTACGATGATTATGCAGGCTATTGATGGCATTGATATTTTGGATTTTCATAGTGAAGGACTGCTTGTTGATTGTTTGGGGTTAAAATCCCAATATACATATAGTAGCAGTAGTCTCTTCGCTATGAAATATCCAATGCAAGGAATATTCGCTACTAATCCTAGGGTAACTCCCGACAGGATGTGTGACGCCCCACCTCTATGCTCACAATAACAAAGAGTATTAAAAGAAATACTATCTGTTATTATGAAGAATAAGGCTGGATAGGAGCGGCCATCCGTAGTTGGCCTTACACTAGTATTGTTTACCTCGATAGGAGTGGTATATATTTTTCATCGCTTATTTATTTACTCCCATCGACATACCCAATTCCAGTATAAAACGAACTACGATGGTTCATAATAGTTTAGGACATTATATATAATAATAACACAGATAATAAAATGCGGAACACAGATAACAAAAGTCTCATATATATATATATATAACTGATGTCAGTTACAATACATTTGACACAATACATATAATACAACTACAACTGTCGACTCTGGAAGTTATATATACAAGTACATTATCGACTAGTATACATGAATACATATCAACCTATACTATGACACGACTACTCCAAAAGATATGAAAAGTCTTCATAGCTCAAACAGCAATCCAAAGCAAGATATCTACAACCTGAAATAACTCGGGTCTGACCCGAGTATTAAATTCAAAAGAAAATAATACACGGGTTAGTCTAATTCAAACTCAGTTATTAATGCACGGAAGCAATAATAATCAAATATCAAATAGACGACAGTCAAAGAAACCTCGTATATCCAAATCCTCGATAAAAGAATCGGATAACGGCAGATATAACACTAAACAGTGTTAAACAACCAATCAGCGAATCCAAATCATCAATAAGATAAATACAAAGATTATCACTAAAGGTAATTTAGAAAATAACAGAATTGTCTAACCGACAATTAACAACAAAATCTATTTATTAAATAAATAATTAGAAACTCATAATCTAATTGTCAAATAGATAATTAGACAATAACAAAATAATCCAGTCAAGATAATTTAGAAAACAACAGAATTGTCTAAACGACAATTAACAACAACAGAATTGTCCAAACGACAATTAACAACAAAGTCTAATTATTAAATAAATAATTAGAAACTCATAATCTAATTATCAAATAGATAATTAGACAATAACAAAATAATCCAGTCAAACCAAATCAAAATGCAATTTCAAATACAGAATTGAATACACAAAACAATTCAAACAATTGTAATATTGATTAAAACGTCAGATTCTGAATTGGCTGCAGTACACGCTCAAGTGCACTGCCTCGCCAAATTCAAATGTACACCTGAAGTAAAGACTAGACAGTCTAAACCAACTCAAATCAAAATGAACCAGATGGAACCACAACGGAAAGCACAGCATCACCCAGTGACCATCAAATGAATAAAGTGCACATGTATGCACAATGAAGGTTCAAAACCGGCACAAGGTCAAACCCGAAACACCGGATTCAACTCAAGCGCAATTAGAAAAGAAACAAATCCAATTGCATCAATGTAATGCAAACCAACAAGGGCAAGACTGCATACAAAACAAAATTGCAGTCACCACATGAATGCAACATTAAATAAAACAGTAATGAGATAGATACAACAACCTGAAGGAACCAGACCACAAGGACAATCAAAGTGGTCAGGCAATTTAAATCCAAAACAATGCTCAGAGCACAGCAAGTATGCAACTACCAAACTGGGTCAAGCAAGTGCAACACAGTGACAAGCTACCCAGATTCAAAGATGAATGATGCATCAGTACTCGTGAGGATTAACTCAGTGCAATACAAAACAACAAGGGCACAATTGCAACAAAAAAAGAAGCTGCAACCACCACAAGTATTCAAGGGCAAAACTGCAACCAAAAACTGATGCAACATGGCAAATCCAACATGCAAACTGCACTAATCCATACAACATGATACACGGCAGAGACACAATAGTGCAGCAGTTTAAAGAGGCAAGCAACAGAGGCAAGAAAGTGCACCAAAACCGAAAGCAAGAACATATACATACAAGAATGCATGTACGCATATATACGAATACACATACATATCTATATCAAAATGGAACAACACCTGCATAAGCAAGCGGCATAGGTAGTTCGAACAAAGCCACCAAGACAGTGTCGAACCCCATGCAAACCGACACAAAATCAATTCAAACGCAGTAAACACATCAAACATCATGAGCCAACTATGTACACATAAAGGAGTTGTACCAAAACAAATGCCACAGTGAGAAAGAGATAAACTAAGCAATGGCACATCACACAACAGTGAACATGCAACCTGACTCGAATCAGTGCACAGTTAAACTCAAATCGAAGTAGTTTCGAGTCAAGTATAGCAGCAATGTCCAAATATGCAACAAGACTTGCAGCTATGCCACAATGCAGACAAGCTACAATGGATAATCAAACTCAGCAAAATCAGACTACAAAGTTCAAGTGAAGTGAAATAGTGCAACACATACATGGCCACCTGTAGTGACTCGCAAGTTCACAGGTGAAAGCACAACCGGTTACAAACATCAAAGAAAGAAAGACATATTCCCAGGTTGAAATATCATCTAGAATCAGATATATTCGAAATATGTGGAATCAAAATTTTCCAAATATCAAAAAATCGAACAAAACATGTAAGTGCAGACAACTACAAAATCAACATCATTCAAACGAAATCAAATGACCGAAGTGAAGTGAAACCGAGGTGACCACGAAAACCAACAGTGCCAGAAAACCCCAACAATCAAGGAGTCGAACCATGTCGCAGTTCAAAATCGCATAAAAAAATTCAGAGAAACCAACAACATTCAAATGATTGAATTGAATTAGATGTGAGTGATGAACACTCACCTTGACACCGAAGAGCACAATGATCCAATCGCAGCCGAAATCATCTCGAGAGACGATGATTCGAAAAATCACGAAGCCCTAATTTCGTAGCTGCCATTTATTTTCTTTTCGAGTGTTTGCTTAGGGTTTTCGTTTCAAAAGAGAAAATGGGGAACGGGTCTAATTATCACGGCATCAAACCAATGCAAACTTGGGCCAGATTCAAATGTAAAGCCCACTTCAACAATTAACCTATTGTTTAAAAGAATACCAACTGCTCTAAAATTTCAAACAGCGATTAACAAACTTTGTCAATAAATTTCAACCTGATTAAAAACTTCCAACAGCAATTAACCAACAGATTAATCGTTTATTGACCAAAATTAATTAATGCGAAATCTCGGGTTGTTACAAACTCCCCTCCTTATAAAAATTGCGTCCCCGCAATTTTCATAATTAACGTTGTCAATAACAATTATTTTTCTAACATAAACTGGTTAAGCTAGAAAATAAAGATCGAGAATACAAACACCAAAGAAATCTTTTAATTTCATAAAGGAAATTCACAAATTCTCAACAAAGTCTAATTATCAAATATATAATCAGAAATACAGAAATCACAAAACAGCAATATCTAATTATCGATACGATAATTAGAGAACAACAAAATCTAATTATCAACAAAGATAATTAGAAAACACAAATCGCAAATCGCAAAACTGCAAATATCTAGTTATCCAACAAATAACTAGAAAACACGAACTTCATACTCAGCAAACTCTAACTATCAACAGAGATAGATAGGAAACAACAATTTGATATGATCAACATAATCCAAAATCAATTAGAGACTAGAAAATCTCAAAATCATCAAAACAAGCAAATATCCAATCATCTAAACGATAATCAGAAAACACAATTATCTAATTAACAAAACGAAAATCAGAAATCTCAATCAACAAATATCTAATTATCAAAAACGATAATTAGAAATCACAAATCAACAAATATCTAATTATCAAAAACGATAATCAGAAATCATAAATCAACAAATATCTAATTATCAAAAACGATAATCAGAAATCTGAAATCAACAAATATTTAATTATCAAAAACGATAATCAGAAATCTCAATCAACAAATATCTAATTATCAAAAACGATAATCAGAAATCACAAATCAACAAATATCTAATTATCAAAAACGATAATCAGAAATCACAAATCAACAAATATCTAATCATCAAAAACGATAATCAGAAATCTCAAATCAACAAATATCTAATTATCAAAAACGATAATCAGAAATCACAAATCAACAAATATCTAATTATCAAAAACGATAATCAGAAATCACAAATCAACAAATATCTAATTATCAAAAACGATAATCAGAAATCTCAAATCAACAGATATCTAATCATCAAAAACGATAATCAGAAATCTCAATCAACAAATATCTAATTATCAAAAACGATAATCAGAAATCACAAATCAACAAATATTTAATTATCAAAAACGATAATCAGAAATCACCAATCAACAAATATCTAATTATCAAAAACGATAATCAGAAATCACAAATCAACAAATATTTAATTATTGATACGACAATTAAATCTCATAACAGCAAATATTTAATTATCGAAACGACAATTAAATCTCATAACAGCAAATATTTAATTATCGATACGATAATTAAATCTCATAACATCAGATATCTAATTACCTGCAGATAATTAGAAACAACAAATATCTAGAAATCATGTAGGAAGACTAGAAATCAACATAAAAGGTTGGATCGATCCCATCAGATGGCGAGTTTTTAGTTCGCCGCACGTGCATCAACAAATGGCCGAAGCCTACCAAGTACTCAACATAATTTTGGCGCCCATCAGATGACCTGAAGGTCCGTAGAGTGACGCGAAGGTCTAGTACCGGTATTTGACCCGAAGGTCCATCAGAGTGGCCCGAAAGCCCAACAAATGACCCGAAGGTCCAACAAATGACCCGAAGGTCCAGCATAATGGCTCGAAAGCACACAAAATCATCAGAATCATCAAAACAGGAGAAGTTTCAATTAACGAGTCCGGAATTAACCGAAATAGCAAACGCACATGTCCCATACCACGTGTTTTACTAAATCGTTTGATTCTCTTCATCGTTTCCTTGAAAGTGCAAAATTGGGTATTTCAAAAAAAAAACATTTTACATTCTCAAACGGACAAGTCCGGAATTAAGCGAAACAGTAAAAGAAAGGGTTCATAGTCCTCGATTTTGCTGAATCGTTTAAATCGCTTCCTCATTCTTTTGAAAGCGCAAACTGTAAAATTTTGTATTTTAAATGATTAACATTTTACTTTCTCAAACGGACAAGTCCGGAATTAAGCGAATCAGTAAAAGAAAGGGTTCATAGTCCTCGATTTTGCTGAATCGTTTAAATCGCTTCCTCATTCTTTGAAAAGCGCAAACTGTAAAATTTTGTATTTTAAATGATTAACATTTTACGTTCTCAAACGGACAAGTCTGGAATTAAGCGAATCAGTAAAAGAAAGGGTTCATAGTCCTCGATTTTGCTGAATCGTTTAAATCGCTTCCTCATTCTTTTGAAAGCACAAACTGTAAAGAATTTTAAAACAATTTTTCAAACCACGTGATTAAAGTAGCAACATCAGTAACATCAGTAGCAATTTCGAAAAGAAAATTATACTTCTCAAAACACCGTAAAAACAGATCTCAAAATCAGCATTGCGGAATAACCGCTTGAAAATCCACTTTTAAAATTTGACGGTTACTAAAGTCAAAGCGACAGTAATTTTTGAACGTCAAAATCTCATCAAAATAATTCACATCAAAATGTAATACCAGTGAATTTTCATTCATCAAAATGCCAACAAAACATCGTGCTTCAAAAATTTAGCACCGATGTAAAAATCCCGTTATAAAAATAATGGTAACAAAATACATTAAAACCAAACACCGGTTCAACGTAAAATTAATGCAGTAACGTGCAACTCAAATTTGCACGTACTACAAAATAAACAAAGAAATCATTCGAATGTATCTTCAATGAAGATAATTCAAAACAACAATATCTAATCAACATGTGATTAGCATAAAAGAAAACCAGCAAAAATCTCAACAAAATCACATAACTGTAATCACTTCGAATCCTCAAATCGAATTCGAAATTTTCAAAGCAACAAAATAAACACAGCTATGTAAACAACAAATGAAATTTATTTCAATTTCATATTTTGATTTGTAAATCAAAAAGATTATCATATGTACTCAGCGAAGACAGTGTCACTGTTTCCGCTGCGCACTCTGATAAACAGTCACAAATTAATCAATCAACAAAACACAGTCTCACTTTTATTTTTAAATAAAGATATTTAAAAATTTCATCATAATTCCAAAACTTTAGTTTTGACTCAAAGCACAAATAAAACATCGACCAATAGTTGTAACACATGTTCCATCTAAGTTATGTTCTATATTATGTCCATAAACCCCAAGCTCTGATACCAACTGTGACGCCCCACCTCTATGCTCACAATAACAAAGAGTATTAAAAGAAATACTATCTGTTATTATGAAGAATAAGGCTGGATAGGAGCGGCCATCCGTAGTTGGCCTTACACTAGTATTGTTTACCTCGATTGGAGTGGTATATATTTTTCATCGCTTATTTATTTACTCCCATCGACATACCCAATTCCAGTATAAAACGAACTACGATGGTTCATAATAGTTTAGGACATTATATATAATAATAACACAGATAATAAAATGCGGAACACAGATAACAAAAGTCTCATATATATATATATATAACTGATGTTAGTTACAATACATTTGACACAATACATATGATACAACTACAACTGTCGACCTTGGAAGTTATATATACAAGTACATTATCAACTAATATACATGAATACATATCAACCTATACTATGACACGACTACTCCAAAAGATATGAAAAGTCTTCATAGCTCAAACAGCAATCCAAAGTAAGATATCTACAACCTGAAATAACTCGGGTCTGACCCGAGTATTAAATTCAAAAGAAAATAATACACAAGTTAGTCTAATTCAAACTCAGTTATTAATGCACGGAAGCAATAATAATCAAATATCAAATAGATGACAGTCACAGAAACCTCGTATATCCAACTCCTCGATAAAAGAATCAGATAACGGAAGATATAACACTAAACAGTGTTAAACAACCAATCAGTGAATCCAAATCATCAACAAGATAAATACAAAGATTATCACTAAAGGTAATTTAGAAAACAACAGAATTGTCTAACCGACAATTAACAAGAAAATCTAATTATTAAATAAATAATTAGAAACTCATAATCTAATTGTCAAATAGATAATTAGACAATAATAAAATAATCCAGTCAAGATAATTTAGAAAACAACAGAATTGTCTAAACGACAATTAACAACAAAATCTAATTATTAAATAAATAATTAGAAACTCATAATCTAATTATCAAATAGATAATTAGACAATAACATAATAATCTAGTCAAACCAAATCAAAATGCAATTTCAAATATAGAATTGAATACACAAAACAATTCAAACAATTGAAATATTGATTAAAACGTCAGATTCTGAATTGGCTGCAGTACACGCTCACGTGCACTGCCTCGCCAAATTCAAATGTACACCTGAAGTAAAGACTAGACAGTCTAAACCAACTCAAATCAAAATGAACCAGATGGAACCACAATGGAAAGCACAGCATCACCCAATGACCATCAAATGAACAAAGTGCACATATATGCACAATGAAGGTTCACAACCGGCACAAGGTCAAACCCGAAACACCGGATTCAACTCAAGCGCAATTAGAAAAGAAACAAATCCAATTGCATCAATGTAATGCAAACTAACATGGGCAAGACTGCATAAAAAACAAAATTGCAGTCACCACATGAATGCAACATTAAATAAAACAGTAATGAGCCAGATACAACAACCAGAAGGAACCAGACCACAAGGACAATCAAAGTGGTCAGGCAATTTAAATCCAAAACAATGCTCAGAGCACAGCAAGTATGCAAATACCAAACTGGGTCAAGCAAGTGCAACACAGTGACAAGCTACCCAGATTCAAAGATGAATGATGCATCAGTACTCGTGAGGATTAACTCAGTGCAATACAAAACAACAAGGGCACAATTGCAACAAAAAAAGAAGCTGCAACCACCACAAGTATTCAAGGGCAAAACTGCAACCAAAAACTAATGCAACATGGCAAATCCAACATGCAAACTGTACTAATCCATACAACATGATACACGGCAGAGACACAATAGTGCAGCAGTTTAAAGAGGCAAGCAATAGAGGCAAGAAAGTGCACCAAAACCGACAGCAAGCACATATACATACAAGAATGCATGTATGCATATATATGAATATGTATACATATCTATATCAAAATGGAACAGCACCTGCATAAGCATGCGGCATAGGTAGTTCGAACAAAGCCACCAAGACAGTGTCGAACCCCATGCAAACCGACACAAAATCAATTCAAACGCAGTAAACACATCAAACATCATGAGCCAACTATGTACACATAAAGGAGTTGTACCAAAACAAATGCCACAGTGAGAAAGAGATAAACTAAGAAATGGCACATCACACAACAGTGAACATGCAACCTGACTCGAATCAGTGCACAGTTAAACTCAAATCGAAGTAGTTTCGAGTCAAGTATAGCAGCAATGTCCAAATATGCAACCAGACTTGCAGCTATGCCACAATGCAGACAAGCTACAATGGATAATCAAACTCAGCAAAATCAGACTACAAAGTTCAAGTGAAGTGAAATAGTGCAACACATACATGGCCACCTGTAGTGACTCGCAAGTGCACAAGTGAAAGCACAACCGGTTACAAACATCAAAGAAAGAAAGACATATTCCCAGGTTGAAATGTCATCTAGAATCAGATATATTTGAAATATGTGGAATCAAAAATTTCCAAATATCAGAAAATCGAAAAAAACATGTAAGTGCAGACAACTACAAAATCAACATCGTCCAAACGAAATCAAATGACCGAAGTCAAGTGAAACCGAGGTGACCATGAAAACCAACAGTGCCAGAAAACCCAAACAATCAAGGAGTCGAACCATGTCGCAGTTCAAAATCGCATAAAAAATCAGAGAAACCAACAACATTCAAATGATTGAATTGAATTAGATGTGAGTGATGAACACTCACCTTGACACCGAAGAGCACAATGATCAAATCGCAGCCGAAATCATCTCGAGAGACGATGATTCGAAAAATCACGAAGCCCTAATTTCATGGTCGCCATTTATTTTCTTTTCGAGTGTTTGCTTAGGGTTTTCGTTTTAAAAGAGAAAATGGAGAACCGGTCTAATTATCACGGCATCAAAGCAATGCAAACGTGGGCCAGATTCAAATGTAAAGCCCACTTCAACAATTAACCTATTGTTTAAAAGAATACCAACCGCTCTAAAATTTCAAACAGCGATTAACAAACTTTATCAATAAATTTCAACCTGATTAAAAACTTCCAACAGCAATTAACCAACAGATTAATCGTTTACTGACGATAATTAATTAATGTGAAATCTCGGGTTGTTACAGGATGTGGTAGGAAAGTACCTTCGGTTTGTCCTATTCCTGGACAACTTGTATGGATGGATGTCTGACAATGCATTTTCTAAGGTTACGTACATTGGTTTTTACAAACATACATCAGTGGTGGCGGAGAAGGCTACTTCTTTTAGCTTAACACCCTCCTTGAGACATAAGAGCTCAAGGGTTGTAATTTTGTGAAAGCCAATTAGTAGTCAGCAGAAATGGCAATGTGGAATTCAAAGATGATGTGATAAGTGATGTGCGTAAAGGTAATCATTACCTCAAGCCTCATCAACCGAAAATGACAAAAACAGTGTTAGATGCAGATGGGCTAAATGGGTCATTCCCATTAAGATATGATCATCCCCTTCTAGATATATTTCTTCCCGCTATGACATTTGGGATGTAAATTATTGTAGATGTATGCTATGAGGGCCCTCAGATAGGTCGGTAAGGACCGAAGGATGACATATTCAGTACTATCTAGTTATAGAGGTAGGTCGGTCTTGTGTTGGTAGAGGATCTTTGCGATGGATCCTCGGTACATTCCTCTAGAGATGTACTGCCGGAAGGTAGTCCCTTCACCTAGTCATTTGTATGGAAATCCAAACTTCGTTACGTGCCTGCCATTTTGTTTATATTACCCACTTTGTGGCTACATGCTAGAATTTAATCAATGTAACTATTTCAGCTATTTTAATATTATTTGTGCAATAGATACTATTATAAAATAAAAGGTTTTGATATGGAAGGTTTTGGTTATCGTAAGGTAAAAACCCATTTGTGTTTATGTGTGGGCGTGTCTTACAAGATACCTTTCTTTTGATGAAAGAACGTCTTTATAACTTTAAAATAAATTCAGTTGAGATGTGTTTTCTCAGGCCGATTTACCAGACTGATCCGGGCGTTCTTCCCTTTCGATGCTTGGGTCAAACCGAGTATATTTATAGATGTAGATTCAGATGTCTTGGAGCTTCAGTAGGAGAGCTGGAAGTCCTCATATCGTGTTCCCGTATATGTTTATTTTCCACTGCATTGTTGTTGTAAATTATCAGCATTTGTGAGGACAAGTTGTCATAACTGTCCAAGCTGATAATTATTTATTCATGTACTCGATTGATGTATGTATATTACAGGTTCTCTTTTGTAAAGATTATTCATCTATATTATATGTTGTTCCACTACTATGTGAGATTCTGTATTGTTATTGTTCTGTTTCTCTCTTCTTCTTCTCTTCTCTTCTTCTTTCTTCTTTCTTTCTTCTCACCCTCTCTCTTCTTTCTCATGATTTTTGGTAATTCTGTGCTTTTTGGGTCGGAAATGTGTGATTTATTGTTGGTTCAAAGGGTACTGATTTGCGGGTCGTCACATGATCACTCCGCTATTAGGTACCTTTTCGCTAAAAAAGATTTTAAGTCTTTTTTGATCCATTGGATTCGATTTCTCTAAGAATTTGACCTTCTGATTAAAGACAAAAAAGGATCCAACAACGTCATAGCTGACCATCTGTCACATCTTCCAAATGCACCATCTTCTTTACCGATCCACGAGAAGTTTCCCGATGAACAACTCATTTTCGTTTCTATCGATCCATGGTATGCCGACATAGTGAACTATTTAGTCATTAAGGAAACTCCTTCATTTTGTCAAAACAAGATAGATATAAATTTCTTTCCCAAGTCAAGTACTTCTATTGGAATGATCCATACTTGTTTAAGTATTGTTCTGACAAAATCATTCAATGTTGCATCTCGAATTGCGAAATCAAGAGTGTCCTTTCATTTTCGCCATGACCAAGCTTGTGGTGCTCACTTCTGTCCGAAGAAAACAGCCGAAAAAGTGCTTCAATGTGGTTTTTACTGGCCTACGCTTTTCAAAGATGCATTTGAGTTTTGTAAAACTTGCGATCACTGCCAAATGCTAGAAAGCTAGGACTTATGAGCCACACTATGTCTAGTAAGAAATTTTAACCCTCCCCTATAAATATGTACATATTTTTTCCGTTTCACTCATTATATCATGTATTGACTCTGGGGACACAGTCAGAACCAAGTGTGGGGGGGGAGTCTCATGTTCATTTTTTGATTTTTCATGGTTAATTTTTGGCATTTTCTTTCCAAAACCAAAAAAAATTCCAAAACAAAAATTCTTTTTAGCATATTGATTTACTTATGAAGAAACACTATAGGATAAGTATATGTTTTTGGTTATTAAATTGAAATTTTTAAAAATTTATTTATGTCAACAAAAATAAAAACAAAGTTTGATTACAAGTAACTATGGTTTAACTAGTATATAAGAAGGTTCATGGGTGATAATTATGAAGTATGTCCTAATTGTAATCTTTGTTTAAAAGAGTGGTTGATTTAAAGTAAAGGCGATAACATTTTTGATCTTCTAAGTTAAGGGGTGCTAAGATGATTTTGCAAAAGTCTCTCTCTACAAAAAAATGAAAAAAAAGGTTTTTATAAATATAAGAAACACCTAGAGTCATGTGTCCATATGCAAGTGTGTACACTCACCACACTATGTACTCTTCTAACATAAGTCCGAAAGGCGGTGCATGATCGGTATATCCGACCTCAGTTTATCTGAGTTAGGTGTATGTTAATAAATTTAAAATAAAATAATTCCTAGAGTCATGTGTTTATACGCAAGCGTGTACACTCACAACGCTCTGTACTCTTTTCGCGTAAGCCCGAAAGGCAGTGAATGATCAGTATATCTGGCCTTAGTTTATTTGAGTTAAGTGTGTAAATAATAATAATGTTAATATTTTTCAAAATAGAGGGAGCAAGCAATTGAAATCCAAGCACTATCTTCACTTAGTTGATTCAACTTGTTATTCAAAAGAAATAAAAATACCACTTTGCAAAACATTGATAATCAACTAAAGGATCCATTTCATAGTTGCACTATGTTATCAATCGAAACAACTAGCCAAACTAGAGTCTAATTGTGATGTTAACTTAATTTTTGTTGGAAGTTTTGATGAATAAAAGGACTAAAATTTCTTGTTGATGACTAAAACTTATATTTAACTTGTTTCAATTTAAAAGTGAATTCTTCGTTTGTAAATATTTTTGAAAACTTGCATCATGTTATCGCATTAGAATTTGCTTATCACATTTGGATTTTGTGGGTAGCATCCGTTGAAAACCCTCACGAGACAACACTCATCCTACTAGGGACACCTAGAGGTTTAACGACTTGTTGCATGTGCTCAATGCAATCGTGTTTCCAACGAAAATGGATTTATCTTAGCTGTAGTTTATTCAAGAACAAATAAAAAGATAAGTGTGGGGGTATTTGAAGTGCAAGTAAAAGAGCATATTTTTACTTTCATATTTAATCTACGTTTATTTATATAAATGAGCATATTAGTGTATTTTACATGTTTAAATCACAATTTAAATTGTTCTCAAATCATCATTTATTCATCTTTATTTGGGGGGTAAATGGTAAATTTGTGTATGATTTAATTTGAGAAAATTTATTTGCGCATTTTTACTTTTATTTTGAGGAAATGAAGTGCAAATATGAAGAGATTCCATGGATGTATGCATGCACATATGTTGAAGGAAAATGGAGAATGGAAATAAATGAATTCATCCAACATGGAGGAGCCCATATACACACTACGATTTGGTCCATAATTAAAAGCACATGCACATGTTAATGAAGGCCTAAAGGCATGCTAGTGGTGATTAAATAATTCCATATTGATTACTTGGAGGTTACACTTTAACGACCTGTAATTTTGCTACTTCGAAAATGAGGTATTTTAAATTATTTTAAATTTAAAAAGGTTTAGAATCAATTAAATATGTTATAAACAATGAATAAGTAAGGAGAAATTATTTATCTTATGATTAATAATGGAAAATAAAGAATTTGGTTTTTTATCACAAATCAACAAAAGTTATGTTTTGTTAAAAACGAATAAATGTTTAAATAAATAGTTTTAAAAATTTATTTGAAAAGTCAAACTATATTGAAATCACTTAATAAAGATAATAAAAGTATAATATAGGTTTGAAAAATACATTTATAATCATTTTACAAAAATATTCTAATTTTGTCACATTTTGTCAATGCAATGCCAAAATTCAATAAATTGATATTAACCCCAATGATATGGATTTTTAACCTAAATAGACTTTTTTTAATTTTTTAGATGTAGTAGGAAGTTCAATTTCTAAGTTGGTTTACATTAATGAGTAGTTAAACAAAAACGCAAAATTTTGACTGTAAATATATCAACAAAAACACTATTTTTGACAAAAACAAGTTGTTGTTAAGTTGTTACAACATGATATGTTTCCTAACTCATATATACACTTAACAAACTATGTAACATGTTCATTTACCATAATAAAGACAAAATAATTCGAATTGGTTTAAATGAATTTTACAAAACATGACAAGCACTATTGTCCTAGTGGTTAAGTGATTCGGCTTTGGTGTGAGAGGTCACAAGTTTGAAACTTGCATAGCGTGATTCGAACATTTATTGGCATGTGGTTTGTGTTATGTTGTCCCAGTGACATGTTGTATTTAAGTATCATTTCAAAAAAAAAGTTATAAAACATGATTTGACAAATTTAAATTTAACTTTATAAAACAACATCATTTCTTACATCTTTTATCTCATTAATGAGATGGTATGTATATACATGGAAAACATGCAAAGTTATATGTATTAATATTAGTAAACATGGAAATGGTGACACCTCTCTTTACTACCCTCCTCTACATGCCCTCTAGAAAAGAAAGGAAAGAAGGAAAGAGAGGAACACGTGTTAGTTCGTTAGACGTAAGCATGCTAGTTCGCATAAAGATTGATGGAGTGGAAATAAAGGTAAGAAATTCCCACCGCTTTCCAAATCATGTTTTGCTATGTTATAATAATCATGATTATCCCGCTTATATATTATGTTAATTATCACCATTTGATAATATGGACGTTTGCTTGAAATAAATGTTTGAACACGTTGGTTGAATAGTTAAGTTATGATAATATACTTACTTATTGATAATCACTATGCTATGTGAATGGATGTTATGTTGAAAGTGATTATGCTCATTTGTAATTAAGTAATCCCCTTTGTTAAATATGACCAATTTTATTAATATGGTATGTGTTGGAATTATTAAGCCTCATTTTGAATAGTGGAATTCAATTTGAAATTTAAAATGAAATTGAAATTGAAGTATAATTGAATTTGAAATCGAAATCGAATTTGAAATTGTAAGTGAAATTGATTTTGAAATCAAAAATTGAGATGAATAGTGAAATTGAAATTGAAATCGATTTGAAAAAATTGAAATTGAGATTAAAGTTGAAATTTAAATTAGAATCAAAATTAGATTAGAAATCTATGTTTTAATTAAGTTTAATTTGAAGTTATAATTGAAATTGAATAGAAATTAGTTTTAAAAAATTAATATTAAAATATTGGGAATATAATAATATTAAAGTATGAGAATATTGAAATTATACTTTAAATACTTTAATAAGTGAAAATATTGATTTAAAATGATTTTTAATGTTTTTAAGTAATTAAGTTCAATTTAGATAATTTATTTCAATTTAGATAATTTATTTCAATTTTTGAAAATCATGTTAAACCTAGGCCCGTCGCGCAAAGGTAGTTCACGATTTCACGTCGGAAAGTTTAAATAAATGTATAAAATGAAATATAGGTCAGATTTCTTCGAAACAACATATGTCCGGACTATAATATCCACAGTTTTTAAGTGAAAAAGAAAATCAAGATATCATCTTGTATATTTTGAAATATGTCCAAAACAAATTTTTAGAAAAATCGCGCTATTGCAGTAAATTGACCAAAGTTAGAAATTGATATTTTTAAAATGTGGAAAAATCTTTTAAAATGTTTTAAAAGTGATTTAAGATGAAAAAAATGGACTTTAAATGATAGAAAAATCAATTTGGTCAATATAACTTTAAAACACCAATTGCAACGCTTTTGCAGCAGTTTCTATAACTTTGAAAATATGATTCTATACTTGGCGATTTTTTCCCGAATCATTTAGAAATGTTTTTAAATGAAGAATAAAGGAATTTTAAGATGATTTATTCAATAATTGAGTATGCACAAACGACTAGTACATTTGTCCCGCTTGTGAGAGCTAAACGGTAAAACAAGGTGTGTAACCAAGTTTAGGGATGAAGCAACCAGTGCCCTGAACTTACCTGGCATTCACTTTATCTTTTAGATGAGGGGTGGAACAGATCACAGGGAAAGCCCAGATGCTCTAAAAAGATCATATTATGTTTTCTCATAATAAAAGAGGATTTATATTTTCTAGAAATTAAACAAGTTAAGTATAGAAGATTTGGATTTATAAATTACAACTTGGATCGCAAAGAAATGATCTTGTAATACTTGGTATTAAAGTCCGAAGAGGGAACTCGTCCTATTCATGGAATTTAAAAGGTGATTTCAGCGTTATTCCGCCCATAGTACTTGTTGAATACGGAGATTGATATTGAGCTAAAGTAGATTAATTTCCATGATCCTATGACTCAATAATGTTTTCTAAGATTGATTTTTGGGTTTACAGTAAACGATGTCCTAAATAACATTGTTTTTGACCCGCTTAAAAGTTGAAGAAATTTGGAGCAAATGTTAAGTAAGAAAATTGGAAATATTTTCCTAAGAGAAAGTGAATTAACTTAGAATTACTCTAAGATAAAAAATGGATTTTTGTAGCTAACCAAGAGGATTAAATAGAAAAAAAAGGCTTAATAAATCCTGTGTACTCATATTCAATGTTTATCGATAATTGGATATTAAAGGAACCGGGGTCGGATTTGGGTGATTCCTATCCGAAGACCACTTCGTACCAATCTACGTATTCGAAGTAAAAGATCAAAAGCTAAAGATATTGAGATGAATAGTATCAAAGGGCTGCTTGTTGATTTGATTAAGGATACTCCCGAAATACTTATAGTAGTGATGGTCTCTTTGTTATGAAAAATCTTAGAAACACAAGGACTATTCACTACCAATCTTATGATGTGGTAGGAGAGTGCCTTCGGTTTGTCCAGTTCTTGGACAACTTGTATGGACAAGTGTCTGACCTTGCATTCTAAATCACAATGAGTGGTCTCTATATAATGTATATTAGTCGGTGGCGAAGAAGACACCTTCTCTTGGTTTAACATATTTCCGAGACATTCGAGCTTAGAAAGTTATACGTTTGTAGAAATCAGTCATATGACTATGGAATGGCTATGTGGCATTCAAAGTGGAAAGAGATGTGCTATGTGTAAAGGTAATCGTTACCTTAAGCCTGATCAACCGGGAAATGACCAAGCGGCAAGGCTGTGTGGTTCACAACCATTAGGGTATGATCATCTCCTTCTAGATATATTTCTACCCGCTATGACGTTCGGGTTTAAATTAATGTGGATGTATGCTAGAGCGCGCTCGGATAAAGGTCGGCAACGACCGGGGGATGGCATATTCGGTACTTTCTAAGTGTAGAGGTAGGCCGGTCTTATGTTGGTAGGGTAGTAGATGTTCTGTGGTCCTCGGGACGTCCATCTAGAGGTGTACCCATTGGAAGGTAGACCCTTTAGCTGGTCATTTGTATGGAAATCCATTCTCCAAGAAGAACTTACGGTTTTGTTTGTAGAGCCTAGTATGCTGGAATTTAATAATGGTAACAATTTCGGCTACGATTAATAAGTTTATTTGCAAATGTTTTCAAAGCAATGTCATTAGAAAAAATATCAAATGTTTTGATATATAAAAGTGTTTTAGTTATCATAAGGTAAAAACCCGTCCGTGTTCATGTGTGGGCGTGGTCTTATGAGATACTCTTTCTTTTCAAAAGAATTTAATTCCAAAGGCTGATATATGACATTGTCATTTATTATTTGAGTTTTTCTCACGCTGGTTTATCAAGCCTAATCCGGGTATTTTCAATACTCGGGTCAGATCCGAGTTGTTTCAGGTTTAGTTGACGACGATTGGAGTTTCCAGAGGAGAGCTGGAGATATTCACCTACGTATGGATGTATTCTATTTTCTACTGCTATTCTGCATTTGATTGATGATTGTCAGCAATTGTAAGGACAGAGGTTTATAGCTGTCCAAGATGAATTTAGGTTAGACTCTGATATATGTATTTTAGAAGTTTTTCGCTATAAAGATATTTGTTCAAAATTATATGTTATTCCATTCGAGTGAGATTTTGTTCTGTTCTTCTATTTTCTTTATTTTACTCTTGATGATCCGACTTTCTATTCACTTTGGGTTAGACATGTGTGGTTTATTGTCGACTCAAAGGTTATGAATTTTGGGCCTTCACATTTGGTGTCAGAGCTTTTGGTTGAGCGAACACCAAAGCCTGATAGGGGTAAGTCTCATCGGAGATAGGATTAGTATAATCCTAGGATGAGTAACTCATTAGAAATAGGGTTAGTAACACCCTAGAATGAGTTGATAATATTATATATGAGCGCGTATTTGTTAATTTTATAAAAATGGTTTTATTTTAAAAAGATGGTAAATGAAATAATTTTACCTAGGTTTATATTTTATATAAAAAGAAATATTTTATATAGTTGGAAATAAATGATTGTTTGAAATATAGATTAGTAAAACTAAAATATGAACATCTTGTGATTAGAATTGCATGAGTTAACTATAAGATGTTCCATAAAAAGAGTAAAGGAATTATTGGGATCAAGATTAGTAAATATAAATGTAATCATTTTGTGATTAGAATTTCACAAACTTACAGAATATTATTTTAATGAAAAGATTAAAAGTTGATAAGTTAGGAAAAAGTCTTTAAAAAGGGATAGGTAAATAAAATTCTAAATTAAGTAGATAATCATGGAATTGGTAAGGAAGAATGTACACTTAGTAAAGTTGTCTTATCGGTATATGGATAAGATAAATATTGTCAACTAAATTAAGACCTTTGGTAAATAAAACTAAGAATTAAGTTTTATAACTTATTAATTTGAGATAATAATAAAATTCCACATTTGTTAAAAACCCTAATTGAAGTAAAACAGTTTGAAGTTTGGGAATTTATACTCTTAGGATGAAAAGGTATATTATCCAAATATAGATTTAAAATTATGAACTATTTCTATACTTAAGCAATGACGCAAAGAGATAATTAAAAAATGGATTTATTAGCAAGTAAATGGTTGTGGAATAAACTTGGATTAATAAAAATAAAAATAAAACTTAAAGTAGTAATGATATTTTGGGAGGACTAGGTGGTTAGTTGTTGTATATGCTTGTATGATATTTAGGGATTTTGGGATGTGTTATCTATCCAATAGTTATGATTATTATCTTAAGTGCATTGTAACAACCCGCATATTTATCGATTTTATATTTAAATATTTTATTTAAATATTTTATCGTTAGTAGGATGTTAGTCCCAAAAGCTACCTTTTGCATACAGTCAAATTAGGACTCGAGACCACCCCCATTGAGTTCAAAATGACGTTTGCGATCTTTTTGAGTGTAAACTTCGATATGTTTGGAGATAGTGAAATTTTCGTCACTTTTTGCTTTGAGCTTTGGTTTGGGATGAACCACTTACTAACTCAGCCCAACCCATCTCCTCTTCATCATTTTCATTCTTCATTTCCTAACATAAAAGCTTCATCAAAAATGGAGGAGGGAATGAGAAATTAAAACTCCAAAGCACTTGTTCATTTGAAAATCCACCAACCAACTCCAAATTCAAGAAGAAGACATTGATTCAAGCTTGGGACTGTTCTCACTTTGCTTTCAAGCTCGGTTTCCATCAATTTCCGTGAAAAGGTGAGATTTTTATCTCACATTCTTGCCTATAACTGTCATTGGGTTGTTGGGAATGATTCCCTATCACTTGTGTACATGCATTTGCATTTGGTTTGGATTGAATTGGTGAAAAACACAATTTTTAGTGTTTTGGCAAAATTCCGGGCTTAGGTCGTTCGGCTTTGGAGAAGACAGGCCTGCAAATTGCTTGTTCTGGGCTTAGGTCGCTCGCCTGCAGTTAGGTCGTTCGTGTATGTTAGGTCGCTCCACGTGCTATTTCGACATATTAGGTCGCTCGCCTCGATAGGTCGCTTGGTCTTTATTTCGTTAGGTCGTTTATGCCTTAGGTCGCACGGCCTAGATAAGTCGCACCAACCTACTGCTCTTAGCTCGCATCATCTTTAGGTCGTTGGACCTTATTACCTTTAGGTCGTTGGACCTTATTACCTTTAGGTCGTTGGACCTTATTTCTTTTAGGTCGCTCGACCTCACCACCTTAGGTCGCTTGAACCCTAGGTTGCATTACCTATAGGTCGCTCGCCCTATTGCCTTTATAAGTCGCTCGACCTGTTTTCCCTTTAGGTCGCTCGCCTTTTAATACTTAGGTCGTTCGACCAGTTTCGTTAGGTTGCTCGGCATGTGCAACCATGTTAGATCGCTCACCACTTTAGGTCACAACGTTTCGGCCTGCTTTAACTCCTTAGGTCGTTCCAATACTTTACTCGACCATGTTTTAGGTCGCTCACCCCTTAAACCGCTATCATGTTAGGTCGCCTGACCTAGCTCGCAAGAAATTAGGTCTCTCAGCCTCACTTTCTTAAGTCGCTCGGCCTGCTTGTATTCCTTAGCTCGGCCACGTTAGGTCGCAGGAGTGTTTCTACTTTGATGACTTTGGAATTGATTTCTTTGGACTTTACTCACGACTTCGAATGTGAATTTTTGTGATTCGATTTGCTTTAGCAAACGTTTTGTGGTTTGTCACTTCAAAAATATGAAGGTTTCCATACTAGTAGTAAATATCAAAACTCTTTTATCAAAGCAATTTCAACACTATCTTATTACAAAACTTCTTCTCTTAAACCGTTTTTCAATCTACTAGTATATACAAGCCTTTATTTCACTCGGATGAGAAATCTAATTTAACGGCTTAGGAAAACAGGTGGTATGAAATGCTTGCGTTTACTTCGTCGGTTATTTCTTGGACTTGTTCGACTGAACCTTTTGTGACAATTTCCTAGTGAAGATCTACAGTTCATTCGTAAATATTTAAGTTAAGCTAGTGGTTATGGGACATGAAGCTAAACTCATATATTTACTGGCTTAGTGTAATTGACACTTCTTGATGATCATGACGATCATTTTTGTGATTTAGACTAGCGATTGATCGATGTCTCTTTGTCTGCGAGGGAGACTAGACCCCGTTTATGTAACGATCCAGAATTTTTGATAATTAAAATTCGAATATTTAATTGATTTTAAATATTAATAAGTAGAATTAATAAGTCGGATAATTTAAAATTCGAATATTGAGTTTAATTGGATAATTAAATCAATAATTTAATAGTGAAATTCCAGAATTAATTGAAATCTGGATTGAATATGATTTTAAATGATTTGTAAAATTTTGTTTAATCATACTGAAGTTATAGAAAAGTTATAGAACTTTCAGAATCGAATTTGGAGTTAATCTATGAAAATTGAATATTTTAATATTTAATTATCGACTGTAAAAATAGCCAACTTTCGAACAGTCTCAGAATTGAACGAGACCAGTTCCATTGGATCCGTAATAGTTAGTTATTATCGGATTTCAATTTTCGTATCCATCAGAGTTGTCGTTTGACCGTGGCAGCTCGAAACGCATCGATATCGTTTTAATTTTAAATCGTCGAGTTAAAATAGTCATTTTCCAAAAAGTCTCGGATTTCGACGAAACCAGTTTCATCGGATCCGTAATGTGATATTATTGTAAGATTTCAAATTTCATAATTTTTGGATTTACCGTTTGTCCGGTACAAATTAAAACGCCTCGAAATCGATTTAAATCGGTTTAATTTAAATTGATCGTTTATTGTCATATCTCGCACAGATATCCGAATTAGCTCTCGAAACATGTTCCATTGCGTTCGGAACGCAGGGTAAACCTTAGAAACGTCAGCCGGCACGCTCGATTTCGAGTTCGAAATTTTTCGGATGAATAGTGTTGAGATAATTTTCAATTTTCAAAAGACCCCCTTATTCACAATTTTCAAAAGAAAGAAAACCCTAACCCTAAAGCTTCAGGCCGCCACTAATGGTTTACACGGCCAGAAACGCTCGATCTTTCTTCCTCAAAATCTTCCAATCCGTGCGTTATTTCAACAAACCCTCAACTAGAAAAGCGTAGACAACGACGAGATCTTTGAAGCCAACGGTCAAGATCGCAAATGGGTTAGTGGATTGGCGGCAATAGTCGTTTGAACGCATGCGTTTCGTGCACGATTTTCCGTGCTAGATGGCGACCGGAATTCACAATATTTGGGGCGTTCGTGCTTGGCAATGGTGGCTTCGTAATGGTGGTAGTATGATGTGATTTCAAGCAGTGTAGGAGGAGCAGCGTGAAACCCTAAGTGGCGGCTCGTTGGGTTCTCGCGTGAACGACCTGGAGAGGTATTGCGTGAGTAAGGGGAAGAAGAAAGGCACGGCCTGATGTTGATCAAAAGGAATCGAACGGCTCTGATTAGTTTGGTATAAAATTAAAAATAGAAATTGTAATTTAATTATATTTAAATTTGTACGAACTTTAAAATTGCATATCTCTTTCATACGAGATCGGAATTCGACGAAACTTCTTGCGTTGCGTTCGTTTTGTCGAGCTCTTCACTATGGAACTGAATTGGAGCCATTTGGAGCTAGTGTGAATTTCGGGTGTAATTAAACGGCTGTTTAATTTATTCAAAATAAATGCGGGAACAGAATTTAAAATCAAGGTGAGATCTTCTCACTCAAGAATTGAAAAGTGGAATTTTCAGTTATTTATTCGATTGCTATTGGATGTGCTATTAGATATGATAGGATATATCTATATATATAGCAGTATATACATATTGGCATATGTATATATTGGATTGATGATTTCCCGCCTCGTATAGCGGATGAGACCCTATTGCGCCGTTAGTAAGCGGATTTTTATAAAACCTATATACCGCGATAATTCCGTACTGGAGCGGAATTGGTATTGTGCTAACATCTTTGGATGCAGGGAAACAGGTTGGAGGGATCCAACTGGATTCCTCAACTGTATTTACTTATTTACAGATATTGATATATATTCTGTTATCATATTGATATATGATATTGACTGTTGTGATGGACTGATTGGTGTTGTTGCATCATCGGATTCAGTTTTGGAAATGTAAAAATAACGACTTTTACTTTAAAAAGGTTTTTAAAGTGATGTTTGAAAATATACGTTTTATGGAATTTTTGAATCAATTTATAAACGTGAAATTTTAAAGTTATAAAAGTTATAATTTTTAGTGAAATATAACCGAAGTGTCGTTTTTGAAATAAAAGTCGATTTATTTATGAAATGGTTTAAGTTGGGATTTTTGAACAACTATAAACGATTTATATAAAAAGATTTGTAAAATTGATATTTTATAAATCGAAATATTGGACTTATAAAACGAATTTTTATAAGTGTTAGAAAGAAGTATAAATGGATTTCATAAGGGAATGAAATTAATAGATTTATAACGTGAAGTTATAAAGTAAATAGATGTTGTAGAATAAACGATTTATAAGTAATTTACTTATAAATTAGATTTTTGCACTTAATTGGGATATAAATAGAAATTGCTAAATGAAATGATTTCATAAGTTGAAATTGTTATGAAGTATAAATGTGATTTATAAACGTTGTTTATAAATCTGAAATCACTTATTTTGATAAGTAATTTTAGAAGTTAATAAAAGGAGAATTTTGTAAATCGAAGTTGTTAGAAAATATAAAGGTGAATTTATAAACTTTGTTTTATGAATTTGAAATCAATCAAATTTGATGAATGTAATATAGAAGTTATTAAGGGAATTTTATCCACGATTTTGGATAGTGGATAATTCTTGGAATAAAACGTGTAGAAAAGATTGAAATGTAATTATTGAAGTATATTCACGATTTTGGATAGTGAATATATTTTTAAGTAAAATGGATAGGGTTTTGGGAAAGCGATATTATGAAACGAAGTTGATTGTTTTAAAAGATGTTTTTAAAACGTGTGAACTATCGAAATCATAGATTTCAACATTTATTGTTGAAATAGACGTTTTCGAAAAATAAGGAAATGATGGACTATAACACTGTTGTTATAGTAAATGATTTCCGAAAGGAAATGTTTTTATATAGTATTGGGATTTATATATCTATCTAATTTCGAATCCCTATACTAGTGATTTTGAGTCGTCGTAACGATGTTTTACGTAACATTCGTTTTGAATCAAATAAATGTGGTTATAGTAAATGGTTTCCTTAAAGAATGAGATATATACTTAATATTGATTTAAGTATATCGAATATTTTCAAGTGTTGAAAATAAATGATTTGTGAATTACTTTTTTTTAAATAAGTATGGAAATGCTTTTCCAACATGAAATGAACTGTTTAGGGATTTTATCTTTTAAAGATAAATTGAAAAGTGAATATTTGAAAATTTGTTTTCAAACGGTTAAGTGTGGAAATTTTATATCTAGTAAAGATATTTTTTGAAGATGAAAAAAATTGGAAAATTATTTGGAATCTGATGATGTTGCGCATCTTTATTGATAGTTAAATAACCGACTATCAATAATTACCTTGAGTAGGTATTTGTTGTGAATTGGATGAATTTGAATGCCACACTTATTTTTGAATAATCGCTCACTATTCGGGTTAACCGGGAAAGGACCATGGGGTCGTATAACCCATTCTGAATATGTGATACGTCGTTATGAATTGCATTCGAAGACCGGTGTTGAAGACCGGATATTTTTGAAAACGGAAGGATTACCGTCGAGTTACTCTACATCGGCTGATCTCCGATTTAGAGGTTTTATCACCCTTAGTGACGGGAAGTCCTGACGTGATTGAAAATTATCCGGAAATGCAAGGGCTTCGTGAGAAGTGCCTTCGGTTCTGTTCGATCCCGGAATAGACTTGTATGGATGTGTGTCTGACGTTACACTTTGAGATGTAAAGCTGATTTCTTTCAAATACATTTCTGTTGGTGGCGGAGAATTTATTCTCTTAGCTTAACACCCTTCTCTGAGACGTACGAGCTCAGAGGTTATGTAGTTGAAATTTATCAGCGATATACTCCCAATTTGGTAACGTGGCATACTGAGTGTTGCTGTGAAATGATCAGTGTTTGATCATTTGTGATATGATCATTTGTTTGATCTTATATCTTTGTGATCATAGGTTGATCATTTTGTTTGACCCGAAGCAGGGCTTTTTGAGAAAGCGTAGCTTTGTGGACGAGACTTCGACGAGCCTCACACCCCGGAAATGGTCGAAACAGGAAGGATGCGGCAAGGTTCTAGGGAGTAGCGCCCCTTAGTGTATGTCATTTCTTCTGGATAGAGGTGGTATCATGGTATGGAGCCCAGATACTTAACCTATGTGGTTGCTGCATTATTATCTATGTGGTTTGTTGGAAATCGGGGATCCTCGGGAAGATCGGTTACGATCGGGGGATGGCATACGCGTGTCAGTAGTTACCTATTTTTGCAGAGGTAACCCGGCCTTGTGTTGGCAGAGATCTAACCGTAATGTTAGGTTATTTCTCGGGTCGTCTATTCCAGGGACGTACCCATCGTGGAAAAGGAAGTTCCTTAGCCTGACCATTTGTTGGAAATCCAAATTCCAATACGAACTTTGTACGGTATTAGTTGTAGAACCTGCCATTTACGTACGGTGGTCACCACTGTTTAGATGGTAGCTATAGTAGGCATACGATACTGGTCGTATGTTGGCTAAGATTAATATTATACTTTCGAAATGTTTTCTACACTATGCACTAATAATAATATCAAAAAGAATTTGATTTTTTTGCGTAGTAAGCATCTTTGACTATCATAAGAAGAAATCTCCTCCAATTCTGCGTTTGCATTGTGTGTGTGGTGGGAGGTCTTATGGTAGTTTCATTTTCCAAAAGCATTGCGAATTTGTTTTATTTTCTTTGTGAAAAATAACTGTTTTACGATCTCACACCAGTCACCATGACTGACTCGGAGTTTATTGTTTCCCTTCTAAACTCTGGGTGCCCACCAATTCCCACACGGGCAGTCTAGAGTTATGTTATCAGGATATTCTGGATATTCTGGAGCTTTGGAGATAAGCTGGATGGCGAGACGTAGTATTTGTATCTGATATATTTATTCCGCTGTGTATTCTGTATGAGGACAAGTTATATAACTGTCCATTGTTGTATATTGACTCTGATGATTGATGTATGTACAAAATGATATAGTTCTTTGTTTTAAAGATTATTCATTTATCTATTATATATTGTTCCGCTGCGAATGTGAGATTCTGATATTGTTTTTGTTTCTGCTCTTGTTCTGTTGTTGTTCTTCTTTCTTTTTCTCCTATCTTCTTCTTCTTCTACTTTTTCTTTTTCTTAAAACCATAACTTTTCGGGTTTCCGGCATTCGATGGCTCAGCAGTCGATAAAGTGAGTATCGATGTTGAATTTTCGAAAGTCGAAAATTTGCGGGATGTTACATTTGGTATCAGAGCATATGGTTAAGCGACAATCCTGCTCTGTTAGGTGTTACTCATTAGAGATAGAGTCAGTAGTACTCTAGAATGAGTTGAGTGTAATAATAGATACGAGTGCGTATTTGTTAGTGAATATAAAATTGTTTTATATTGTGATGATTGGTTTGTTGAGTGGTATATGGATTCTGGTCGGTATTGTCCGTACAACTCTATCGATAGGGATCTCTAAACACTTAAATAGAACAATTCAGCATGATATTGTTTTAAATTGGGTAAATGAAATAATTTTACCTTGATTATATTTTGTATATAAAGAAATAATTTTTCAGAATTATTAAAGTGTATATGAATTGATTGTTAAGTTGTTTGAATAAGTTGAATTAAAACAACAATTGTGAAAGAGTAAATTGTATAAACCAATGAATTATAAAAGATGAAGTTATAATTAATATGATTTACAATTGTGGAATAATCTTATATATATAAAGTGAAGTTATATAAGTAAAAGATTTGTAATTGTGATTTATAATCTGAAATAAAATTCCAGAGAAGTATTTGGAAATGTTTTGAAAGAATTTGGAAATTTTGGAAAGTTTAAATCCTTTTTGGTTTGAAAATGTATTTCAAAGGTTTTGAAAAGTGTTTTGAAGAGATGAAAGGCTCTAAACTCTTTTCGGTGCTGGAAAATAACTTCGATGATGATCGCGACATCACCGGTGTTCATTTTCGGGTTTCCAAAAGAGGAATTGCTGCCAGAATATTTTAAATAAAAGTTGATTGGGAAATTTTGGATTTTGTTTTGGGAATTCAAAAGATAAATTTGAACAGATTTCAAAATAGTTTTAAAAAAAGATTGAAAAGACTCTGGAATTGAATGGATTGATAACTTATATAATTTAAATTCTGATAGAATAAAATTAACTTAAAGGATGAAGTTAAATTAAAGTAAGTATAAGTGAATCAATTAAATCTAAGTTGAGATTGTGGAATATGAAATCTGGATTTAATATGAATTTTGAATAAGTAAAGAAATTTGACCTTGGTAAAAGTTAAATAGGATCAAAATTTGAATTTGGATTTATAAGTGGAAACTTAAGTTAAGTTAAACAAATGATGTTTAATTGGAATATAACTTAAGTAATGTTGAACGAAGTTGATTTTGATATCAAAGTAAATTAATAAAGGGAATTTATTAAATGAATGTGAACTTGAGTTATATAAATGAAATTCAACTTTATTTGTTAAATGAATTAGCAATTGAATTGAATAAATGGATTGGATGTTAATCAATCTAATGTAAAGTATTGATATGAAATAATGAATATAAGTGTTAATTCATTAAAAGCTGATGAAGTTGAGAAATTAAATAAATTGAATGGAAGTCAATTTAATTTAAAAGTGTTGAACCAAATCAAATGTAAAATTTATAATTTGGTTGTGTTGAATATACATTGGTTGTTATTTGATTGTTAGTTGATTGTGTATGAAAATTCATTAAGTATTAATGAAATTGAATTAGCAAATTGGAAAGCTATGTGATTAAATTCAAATTGGAAGTGAACGAATGTGAATTAGTAAATGTAAACTAATTGAATTGAAAGAGAATGTTGATTAAATCCAATGTAAATGAATCGAATATGATTTAAAATTGAAAACCAATGCAATGAATGTTAATGAGAAGTGAATCTATATTGATTTGGTTATGAAGTTGTTGGATGATAGTTGGATGATTGTTTGATGGTTGCATTGTTGCTTTTGAATGCATTGTTATGTTAGCATATGTAGTTAGGTTGCTAAATGTTGTATATCGATATTATTTTCATATCTACATGTTCTCATATGGTTTGTTGAGTGTTTAGTAGGTGCGGATGGCGTTGCTTCGCGTTTGGAGCTCGCTTTCGCGCTATATTAGCCGTATACGCTCGCTAAATAAATAATAAGGTACATATCTCGGATTAAATATCGTACTTTTACACTTTTTTTCCCTACGGGATGCCTCATCACTTGATGGGATGTATATTTGTGATATATATACACTGTCATTTTTTTTTCGGATCGAGCCGCGCAAAGGAGACGCTGGCGAAATTTTCTGAAAATTTAAGGCGTTAGAATATTTTTGAGAAATTTGAAAATTTTGAAAACTAAGTTATGATTTGAAAACTTAGTAAAGATTTTGTGAGAAGTTAACTATGAATTTTGGAAAAGTTAAACACTTAACAGATTTGAAAATCTAATTTGAACGGTTTATTTTGGAAAGTTAACGGATTTTGTATCTTCTTCCTAACTTGTAATTTCGAGGACGAAATTCTTTTAAGGGGGGAAGTCTATAACGATCCAGAATTTTTGATAATTAAAATTCGAATATTTAATTGATTTTAAATATTAATAAGTAGAATTAATAAGTCGGATAATTTAAAATTCGAATATTGAGTTTAATTGGATAATTAAATCAATAATTTAATAGTGAAATTCCAGAATTAATTGAAATCTGGATTGAATATGATTTTAAATGATTTGTAAAATTTTGTTTAATCATACTGAAGTTATAGAAAAGTTATAGAACTTTCAGAATCGAATTTGGAGTTAATCTATGAAAATTGAATATTTTAATATTTAATTATCGACTGTAAAAATAGCCAACTTTCGAACAGTCTCAGAATTGAACGAGACCAGTTCCATTGGATCCGTAATAGTTAGTTATTATCGAATTTCAATTTTCGTATCCATCGGAGTTGTCGTTTGACCGTGGCAGCTCGAAACGCATCGATATCGTTTTAATTTTAAATCGTCGAGTTAAAATAGTCATTTTCCAAAAAGTCTCGGATTTCGACGAAACCAGTTTCATCGGATCCGTAATGTGATATTATTGTAAGATTTCAAATTTCATAATTTTTGGATTTACCGTTTGTCCGGTACAAATTAAAACGCCTCGAAATCGATTTAAATCGGTTTAATTTAAATTGATCGTTTATTGTCATATCTCGCACAGATGTCCGAATTAGCTCTCGAAACATGTTCCATTGCGTTCGGAACGCGGGGTAAACCTTAGAAACGTCAGCCGGCACGCTCGATTTCGAGTTCGAAATTTTTCGGATGAATAGTGTTGAGATAATTTTCAATTTTCAAAAGACCCCCTTATTCACAATTTTCAAAAGAAAGCAAACCCTAACCCTAAAGCTTCAGGCCGCCACTAATGGTTTACACGGCCAGAAACGCTCGATCTTTCTTCCTCAAAATCTTCCAATCCGTGCGTTATTTCAACAAACCCTCAACTAGAAAAGCGTAGACAACGACGAGATCTTTGAAGCCAACGGTCAAGATCGCAAATGGGTTAGTGGATTGGCGGCAATAGTCGTTTGAACGCGTGCGTTTCGTGCACGATTTTCCGTGCTAGATGGCGACCGGAATTCACAATATTTGGGGCGTTCGTGCTTGGCAATGGTGGCTTCGTAATGGTGGTAGTATGATGTGATTTCAAGCAGTGTAGGAGGAGCAGCGTGAAACCCTAAGTGGCGGCTCGTTGGGTTCTCGCGTGAACGACCTGGAGAGGTATTGCGTGAGTAAGGGGAAGAAGAAAGGCACGGCCTGATGTTGATCAAAAGGAATCGAACGGCTCTGATTAGTTTGGTATAAAATTAAAAATAGAAATTGTAATTTAATTATATTTAAATTTGTACGAACTTTAAAATTGCATATCTCTTTCATACGAGATCGGAATTCGACGAAATTTCTTGCGTTGCGTTCGTTTTGTCGAGCTCTTCACTATGGAACTGAATTGGAGCCATTTGGAGCTAGTGTGAATTTCGGGTGTAATTAAATGGCTGTTTAATTTATTCAAAATAAATGCGGGAACAGAATTTAAAATCAAGGTGAGATCTTCTCACTCAAGAATTGAAAAGTGGAATTTTCAGTTATTTATTTGATTGCTATTGGATGTGCTATTAGATATGATAGGATATATCTATATATATAGCAGTATATACATATTGGCATATGTATATATTGGATTGATGATTTCCCGCCTCGTATAGCGGATGAGACCCTATTGCGCCGTTAGTAAGCGGATTTTTATAAAACCTATATACCGCGATAATTCCGTACTGGAGCAGAATTGGTATTGTGCTAACATCTTTGGATGCAGGGAAACAGGTTGGAGGGATCCAACTGGATTCCTCAACTGTATTTACTTATTTACAGATATTGATATATATTCTGTTATCATATTGATATATGATATTGACTGTTGTGATGGACTGATTGGTGTTGTTGCATCATCGGATTCAGTTTTGGAAATGTAAAAATAACGACTTTTACTTTAAAAAGGTTTTTAAAGTGATGTTTGAAAATATACGTTTTATGGAATTTTTGAATCAATTTATAAACGTGAAATTTTAAAGTTATAAAAGTTATAATTTTTAGTAAAATATAACCGAATTGTCGTTTTTGAAATAAAAGTCGATTTATTTATAAAATGGTTTAAGTTGGGATTTTTGAACAACTATAAACGATTTATATAAAAAGATTTGTAAAATTGATATTTTATAAATCGAAATATTGGACTTATAAAACGAATTTTTATAAGTGTTAGAAAGAAGTATAAATGGATTTCATAAGGGAATGAAATTAATAGATTTATAACGTGAAGTTATAAAGTAAATAGATGTTGTAGAATAAACGATTTATAAGTAATTTACTTATAAATTAGATTTTTGCACTTAATTGGGATATAAATAGAAATTGCTAAATGAAATGATTTCATAAGTTGAAATTGTTATGAAGTATAAATGTGATTTATAAACGTTGTTTATAAATCTGAAATCACTTATTTTGATAAGTAATTTTAGAAGTTAATAAAAGGAGAATTTTGTAAATCGAAGTTGTTAGAAAATATAAAGGTGAATTTATAAACGTTGTTTTATGAATTTGAAATCAATCAAATTTGATGAATGTAATATAGAAGTTATTAAGGGAATTTTATCCACGATTTTGGATAGTGGATAATTCTTGGAATAAAACGTGTAGAAAAGATTGAAATGTAATTATTGAAGTATATTCACGATTTTGGACAGTGAATATATTTTTAAGTAAAATGGATATGGTTTTGGGAAAGCGATATTATGAAACGAAGTTGATTGTTTTAAAAGATGTTTTTAAAACGTGTGAACTATCGAAATCATAGATTTCAACATTTATTGTTGAAATAGACGTTTTCGAAAAATAAGGAAATGATGGACTATAACACTGTTGTTATAGTAAATGATTTCCGAAAGGAAATGTTTTTATGTAGTATTGGGATTTATATATCTATCTAATTTCGAATCCCTATACTAGTGATTTTGAGTCGTCGTAACGATGTTTTACGTAACATTCGTTTTGACTCAAATAAATGTGGTTATAGTAAATGGTTTCCTTAAAGAATGAGATATATACTTAATATTGATTTAAGTATATCGAATATTTTCAAGTGTTGAAAATAAATGATTTGTGAATTACTTATTTTTAAATAAGTATGGAAATGCTTTTCCAATATGAAATGAACTGTTTAGGGATTTTATCTTTTAAAGATAAATTGAAAAGTGAATATTTGAAAATTTGTTTTCAAACGGTTAAGTGTGGAAATTTTATATCTAGTAAAGATATTTTTTAAAGATGAAAAAAATTGGAAAATTATTTGGAATCTGATGATGTTGCGCATCTTTATTGATAGTTAAATAACCGACTATCAATAATTACCTTGAGTAGGTATTTGTTGTGAATTGGATGAATTTGAATGCCACACTTATTTTTGAATAATCGCTCACTATTCGGGTTAACCGGGAAAGGACCATGGGGTCGTATAACCCATTCTGAATATGTGATACGTCGTTATGAATTGCATTCGAAGACCGGTGTTGAAGACCGGATATTTTTGAAAACGGAAGGATTACCGTCGAGTTACTCTACATCGGCTGATCTCCGATTTAGAGGTTTTATCACCCTTAGTGACGGGAAGTCCTGACGTGATTGAAAATTATCCGGAAATGCAAGGGCTTCGTGAGAAGTGCCTTCGGTTCTGTTCGATCCCGGAATAGACTTGTATGGATGTGTGTCTGACGTTACACTTTGAGATGTAAAGCTGATTTCTTTCAAATACATTTCTGTTGGTGGCGGAGAATTTATTCTCTTAGCTTAACACCCTTCTCTGAGACGTACGAGCTCAGAGGTTATGTAGTTGAAATTTATCAGCGATATACTCCCAATTTGGTAACGTGGCATACTGAGTGTTGCTGTGAAATGATCAGTGTTTGATCATTTGTGATATGATCATTTGTTTGATCTTATATCTTTGTGATCATAGGTTGATCATTTTGTTTGACCCGAAGCAGGGCTTTTTGAGAAAGCGTAGCTTTGTGGACGAGACTTCGACGAGCCTCACACCCCGGAAATGGTCGAAACAGGAAGGATGCGGCAAGGTTCTAGGGAGTAGCGCCCCTTAGTGTATGTCATTTCTTCTGGATAGAGGTGGTATCATGGTATGGAGCCCAGATACTTAACCTATGTGGTTGCTGCATTATTATCTATGTGGTTTGTTGGAAATCGGGGATCCTCGGGAAGATCGGTTACGATCGGGGGATGGCATACGCGTGTCAGTAGTTACCTATTTTTGCAGAGGTAACCCGGCCTTGTGTTGGCAGAGATCTAACCGTAATGTTAGGTTATTTCTCGGGTCGTCTATTCCAGGGACGTACCCATCGTGGAAAAGGAAGTTCCTTAGCCTGACCATTTGTTGGAAATCCAAATTCCAATACGAACTTTGTACGGTATTAGTTGTAGAACCTGCCATTTACGTACGGTGGTCACCACTGTTTAGATGGTAGCTATAGTAGGCATACGATACTGGTCGTATGTTGGCTAAGATTAATATTATACTTTCGAAATGTTTTCTACACTATGCACTAATAATAATATCAAAAAGAATTTGATTTTTTTGCGTAGTAAGCATCTTTGACTATCATAAGAAGAAATCTCCTCCAATTCTGCGTTTGCATTGTGTGTGTGGTGGGAGGTCTTATGGTAGTTTCATTTTCCAAAAGCATTGCGAATTTGTTTTATTTTCTTTGTGAAAAATAACTGTTTTACGATCTCACACCAGTCACCATGACTGACTCGGAGTTTATTGTTTCCCTTCTAAACTCTGGGTGCCCACCAATTTCCACACGGGCAGTCTAGAGTTATGTTATCAGGATATTCTGGATATTCTGGAGCTTTGGAGATAAGCTGGATGGCGAGACGTAGTATTTGTATCTGATATATTCATTCCGCTGTGTATTCTGTATGAGGACAAGTTATATAACTGTCCATTGTTGTATATTGACTCTGATGATTGATGTATGTACAAAATGATATAGTTCTTTGTTTTAAAGATTATTCATTTATCTATTATATATTGTTCCGCTGCGAATGTGAGATTCTGATATTGTTTCTGTTTCTGCTCTTGTTCTGTTGTTGTTCTTCTTTCTTTTTCTCCTATCTTCTTCTTCTTCTACTTTTTCTTTTTCTTAAAACCATAACTTTTCGGGTTTCCGGCATTCGATGGCTCAGCAGTCGATAAAGTGAGTATCGATGTTGAATTTTCGAAAGTCGAAAATTTGCGGGATGTTACAGTTTATGTGATGTTTCTACTCACATATATGGGGTAGCGCCCCATGGTCTTCGGGCCGTTCGTGTGTCATGGTCTTCGGGCCGTTCGTGTGTCAAAATTTAATGGATAGCTTCCATAAGATAGCTTCTCGTTCTTGTGCTACACGTGTTGGTGAGTTTTAATGCTCCCGTTCTTGTGATAGGCCTCCCCCTTTTTTATGTGATTTCTGGATTTCGTGTGTTGATTTCTGGAATTTGTGCTTCACCAATTTTCATGATTTTCATTGATATGTTATCAATTTTTATGCATTGGTGAATTCGTGTGTCATTGACTTGTTATGAATACAAGTTTAGGGTATGATACCCCATTTTATCTTTGAGAAGATTCTTGTGATATTGATTAATCTCTTGTTGATTTTCATTTACATACTTATAGTAGTATGCCTTTATGGTTATTATATGTTTATGCCATATCTCTTATTCTATATCATGTCATCTGATATTTATAGCTAGACTGATTCGTTTATTATTTTCTTATGAAATAATACTCGGGTCAGACTGAGATGTTAAAGGTGCTTCTGCTTGACTTATCTCCAGGGATCTATTACTCTGACTTTTGGCTAACTACTTAGATTAGTAGTTTTTGTTGTACACATTTGAGATATCGACTCATTGATGTATTCTTTTGTATAGCACATGTTGCTATTCTTTTGTATTATCGTGGATCTTTCTGACCACTACTCTGATGTACACTTTCATGTGTTATATATATATTCATATCTTTTTCCGCCTTTGTGATATGGGTGTCTGTGACTGATTTATGTTATGTTTACTTCTATGTTTGTTTCCGAAGATTATTTATAGCCACTGTGTGATAGCTTTGAGTTTGTATCGGTATGTCGGATTTCCTCCTTAAATGATATGCATTCTATACTATCTGACATATCGGTGCTCGCACAAAGAAGTTACATGGATGGTCGCTCCTCAACAGCCTTATTCTCCGCGCTAATTGACAACACTACACCGTAGTGTTCTTGGTTAGCGTGGGTATAGAGGTGGGGCGTCACAGTTTTGTATCAGAGCCAAACTTTGGAACAATGTAGAATAATTTAACAAGGATTGTAACATCCCGCCTTTTCGCACGCTTTAGACCGACACACATGCCGATTCAAACCATACGAAAGGACGGATTGTTATGGGGTAAATAAGAAAAGACCAGAAAGAAATAAAACAAAATAGAATCTTGCAGCGGAACGATGAAATATAATAATCAAATAACAGTTCATGAAGCTGTTTTACAAAACATTTGATTATTCTTATACAATACATATCAGAGTTACACATACCAGAGAATGATAATTATGCAGCGGAATACAATGGTGTAGTAGAATATATAACAAGTAGTAATAATAAAATCTTCGTCTTCGTCCTTCAAAAATGGGCCTTCAAATCCTGAAATACTCAGGCTGACCCGAGCGAATTGAAAAGACAAAACACTCGAGTCAGAACTAAAAGATCTTATGTAAGTTAAATCAATGAAATAAATATGAGTGTAAACGGCGTCGGAGATGTTTACGGGGTTTGACATCTCCTATCCAGTGTCTAACGTGAGTGCAGTAACTTAAGAAATGTTCGGGATTCACATCTCTTAAGGATCCGTTAAACTATCTACTATGTAGTAATATTCGCTATATACAGTAGTGTCTAAGCAGTAAAGTATAATCATATAGAAAATAGCGTTAAGGGGATGGAGAACCTTAACGCGGTCGGATCTTAAAATCATAATCGTAGTAAAGCTCGATATGGTAGGTGACACGGCACAACTAGGCAATGCTAGGGTAGATATACCAATTACGCACACGGACTGATGGATACGCATAGCAGCCACTACCGTTCCACCTCGAACAACACTCCCAAATCGGAGGATGGCCATCTAGTCAAATCACAAGTAAGAGTATAATATCGAAGAAATGTGTCCGAGAAGAGGTGCTACCTCACTGGTCCGAGATCGCTCCTGTTTTAGCCACCTTATGCCAACTCACGGGAGTTGGGTCCACGTAACATACCTTAAGAACGTCGCCACCATCCTACTTCATTCTGGAAACTCCACCGCATACACAGTTGTCAAAGTGGTTTTCGGTATCGACAGAGAGTATGTCCATATCCGATCCCGGTCTCTTTAACAACCAATCGTTATTATAACATCGTAGTCATTTTAAAAAATATATATACTCTTAAAACACAATCATTGCCCTTTCAAAACATATCCTTTACTTCAAAATAGTATATACTTTAAACCAAAATATTTTTGTCATTTCAAAACATATCCTTTACTTCAAAATAGTATATACTTTAAACCAAAATATTATTACTATTTCAAACCCCAAATTATCAATGTATTATTTCCATTTCAAAACCCAATTCAATAATATATCATTTGCATTTCCAAAACAATTCAATTATCTCATTTAAATAAAACCAAATTTCCAATCGCTAATCTTACTTTTATTTATAAAACTCAAAATATTCTTTAAAACCATATTAAACCCAAATCACATAAGGCAGTCATATTCTAAATCTCAAAATTTAAATCGGTTTCAAATCAATATATTCAAAGATAATTCTTAAATAATTTCTATTTCAAATGAATTCATTTTCAAACCATATTACTTCCAAGTTATAACAATTTCGAAAACCAATACTTTGAAAACAATAATACCTTAATTTAAATAAAACATTTCAATTTTGATATATTTCAAGTCTTAAAATATTCTAAAATTCTCAACCAAATCTGAAAATCTTATATATACCTTAATTCAATTTTACTATTATTTAGTTTAGAAATATTTATTTAATAAGTTCAATATCACTTAAATAAAACTCAACTTGAAATATTCGTAAATCAACTTAAAACATCATTAAGTTACACATAGCTTAAATTTTAGAATTTAACTATATATAAAATAATATTTATAAAATATAAAAATTTAATGTTTATTAAACCATATATTTCTTTTCCAAACCATAGAAAAAATCACTTTAAAATATTTTATATATAGACCACGGTGCCTGTATATAATTTTCTATCCTAAGGTCAAGTGATACGGATATTTATCATTTCAATCCGTAATTTTAAAAATAAAAGTTTACGGTTATATATCATTTCAAACCGCAATCCCGAATAAAATAAAATGCATAATAACTTGCAGTTTATACTATATAAAATATAGCATCGATTCATCCAAATATCAATAATCAACCATTCATTACAATCGTCATCCAATTTAAACAAAAACATCAATATACAGCATATAAAATAACAGGCATCACCAAATAGTTTATATTCAATAAAAATTAATAACTTTCAACTGGCAGTTTATATGTAACGAATAAATTGATTAACAATTAATTGGCAGTTTAAATGCAATGGATAAATTAATTAAAAATTAACTGGCAATTTAAATGCAATAAATAAATAAATTAACAATTGATTACGATGAATGCAATTAACTGAGATAATGATGAAATATATGTCAAACAGCTATAAATAAATTTCTAACCACATCATACATGAATTTAACAAACATAGGAAATCTTAGAAGTTGTGAGTGGGTTAAAACACTCACCTTTTGGATTTAAATCGAATTTAAAATTCAATTTAAACCACAAAATTTGACGGTCTCAGAATCCGTCCAAACCAGCGTCATCAGATCCAAAATTAAATTACGATCCTAACAAAAAAAGTTTCGCGTGAATCGGAGGTCGTAAGAAAACGTTATGGAAAAATTTGCGGTTGAAAACAAAATTTAAAATAAAAGAAATGGTCCACAATTACCTCAAAACTTTGCCACGTCAGAGAATCACGTTCTTCCCAGATACGCGCGTTACCGTGCTCCTAGAGAAAAAAAATCACGAAACCGAAACCAAACATCGTGCCCTTGACCGGACTTTGACCGCCTCCCACACACGTCTCCGACCACCCAATCACTGCCGACCACCACCAACGCGTAGCCCATGTCGAGCCGCCTTCATCCCCCCTGGTGCGCGCCCCCGTTGTGGCCACCGCCGCCGGCCCCATCCTAACCCTAAAACGCGAAATTCGACCACCTCCAACCGTTATAGCTCACGAGACCACCGCCGTTGAACTCCTGAAGCCGAGCCTAACAAAACCCAGAAAGCAAATGGCCTAAAATTGATCCAATCAAAAACTCCCAAATTGGACCATATGGATTTCGAAAATTGGAGGTTTGACCGCGATTTCTGGTTGATCTGAGCATCAATTGCAAAAACCGAGACCACTCGTAGATTCGTATCGATGAGAACTACCACATATATTTTTTTGGGATTTTTCTGAGGACTTAAATTTTTATTTGATTTTTGAATTGTTATTTGGATCTGAAAGCATCCATTGAGGTAGAGAAAGGATTGAAGAAAAATGAATATACAGACAAATGATAGAAGATGGAGGCTAGGGTTTATAACCGTGCTTATATAGTGGTAGAGTAGACAGATCGGATAAATGAACGTGCGGAACAAACTATGGCCCAAAAAGCCCGTTCTGACCCCGAAACGAAATTGGGTAAACCCATATATCAAAACAGGTAATTTAAAACATTCTAAACGCGATGGAAAAAGTTTCACATCCAAATTCCATCGTATGAAGAAGTTATGCTGAAAACAAAATTTTCAAATTGATTTTAAAATTGATTTCAATTAAATCGATTTCAAGGCGTTTCACGTTTGTACGATCAAACGACAAGTCCGATCGCAACGAAACTTAAAACCCTACAATAATTCACTGATACAGATCCGATGGAATTGGTTTCGTCGAAATCCGAATCAGTGGCAAAAATGGTTATTTTTATGTTAATTAAATAAATTTTAAAATAAATTAATTAAATCGAATTTTATATTTCAATTATAGAATTGACCATTTATCATCTTTATACTTCTCAAAAATTTGCAATTATTTAAACATATTTTAAATGTCAAATTAGAGCAAATAAATTTTATCAACTTCAATGCCCAATCTTTAAATTCCATTATATTCAAAATTATAAATTCTAGTTCCCAACATTTCTATTAAATTAACTAATCAATGTTTATTCCATCTATAAATTTAAAGTAGATGGATTCCAAAAATTTAGAACTTCACACTTTGTTTACATAAATTTTGATTGTAGTACACTTATTATATTTTTGCCAAATAGATACATTGATTTCAATTAACTATCCTCTATAATTTATTTCTTGGTTTCATTCTTCTTATTTCCCAAATTACAATCTGTGTTACAAATTTTGAATTAGTCACTATTCATTATTATTGACTTTAATTTAGCATCACTTACCTTGCATTAACGTTGTTACTTAACAATCCCTACCCAATTGCAATTTTATATTCAAATGAATACATTTACTCTTTCCGTTATGGAATAAATTATCAAAAAGGCACATCTAATTATCATTGTTGATTTTATACAAATTCCATTAACTGTACATTCAATTACTATTCAATGTATATGTATTCATTAATCAATTCGATATATACGTTTGTTTCCCTCTATTTGATTTATAACCTAGTATACATTTACCTAAATTCTATTTCAATTACATTCATTAATGGGTGTGGCATTGAAATCAAATCCATTAACTTATCTCACATTATTATCATTAATTACAGTTGGCTTACCAATTTTTATTCAATACCATGAATAAATAACATATTATTCAATACTTACTCTTGTTTCTCATATTCTATTTAAAAAAATCAAATCATAACATTTACATTATTTTATTGAATTGGAATTTCAATAAATAACATTTATTTATTTATTATTATTTTCAGTTAACTTTTAATTACAATTGCTACATCTAATTCCTCACATTCATTTTACTATAAATTATGGAAATTATGACAAACTTAGTTAACGAAATTCACGGGTCGTTACACTCTCCCCCACTCAAAACTTTTCGTCACCGAAAAGGAAAAAGAAGGGAGAAGGAAGAATTTAGATAAACAATACATCTTATTCAAAATATTAACTTATAAACACTAATCTACAAAATTTATTACTTTATATAAAATATACCCATTTTAGTCATTATATCTTTTTATACTTAAATAAATAAAGTTTGGAGAAGCATTCAAAAATAATTTTCTAAGTCCAAAAATTTCGAAAAATTTCGGCGGAGTCTCCTTTGTACGGAGAGGCTCGAGAGAAAATATAATATTAAATATAACAAAATATCACTTATAATACCCAAAATATTATATCCCAACACTGGAAAATATATATAAATAGCGTTATAAATCGTAATCCGAAACGTACCTATTTGTCGGGCATTTTACGCTTAATTTATGAAACCAAAAGCAGTAGCAATTGCTTCATAACCTGCATTTCACTTATAAATCCAAAGGGTTAACAATTTATATAAGTGAAATATTTAAGTGGTTTCAATCATCAATAACAAATCAATACAACAACCATCAATTTCAAAGAACAGCATACACACCCAAAACAAAGCAACCATCCAATCAAACAGACAAATAGTTGTTTGGGTTCAAAACTTGAAATTGTACGGAATGGAAATAACTATCAAGTGCATCATTTACTCAACAGTCTTAGATGGAACAAAAATAGATTATTTATTCATCCAACAATTTCAAACTTTCTTACCCAACCCACCATAAATCAAATAACAACAATTCAAACCAAAAATCAAATTAACTTATTATATATTTATTTCATACTTCAGTTGTTTGTTTCATTTATTATAATTTACATTTATTTCTAGTAAACCTTTAATTTCATTTACATATTAATGTTTGTTTCATTTTTTTTCTCATTACTTACAATTATTCCTTTTCATTAATTTAGGTCATGTAAGTTTCTATTATTGCATTACACCTATGCATTTCTCAATTTCATTTATTTATTTAATACTTACAACCCTATTATATTTACTGCATTCATCTTTTATACTTATTTTGTTCACAAATAGTTTAAATCTTTTACTTAAGTTTTATTATCTTCCATATATATACTACTTACTATTATTTACTCATTTATTATTTTATGATCTTATTTATTCACACATTAAACACTTAAGTTTATAATCATCTATTTGTCATACTTACTTTTTAATTATATTTACTTGATAAAATTTCAATTATAACCTAAGTTAATAACATTAAATTCTCATTTAATATAGCAAATTCATTGAATACTTCATTACCTACTTTTACTTGTACAAATTTCTATTACATTTCTTATTAAACATTTCAACTTTTTATATTTGGTAAGTTATATAAGTTAAAGAAAATGCAAATGAACTTATACAAGTTTTATCTCATCTTTTAATTAAATTTAATGTTCAACAATATTACTCTTTGTCTCATATGTTACAAAGTTCAAATTTCCTTTAATCTCCATTTATACTTAGCATTTAGATCTCTTATTTAAATCAGAGGTTTCAATTTATTAATTACTTACCTTTTATTTCACTACAATAATTTAAACAATTAATTAATGGAAATTTAAGAATTTAAATTCCGGGTTAAATTTCAAATTATTTTTTGAAATAATAGATAAATATTTTCTTATAACTTATACCTCTAGTTAAATTTAAAACAATTCAAAATTTATACATTTTTTTTTCAAAAATGAATCTGCAGTAAACTACTACAGTGGCCTTCCCACTTCGAAACTCGAAAATGAAAGTCGATGATGCGTGCACTCATCACCGAAATTATTTTCCAGCGACAGAGAGGGTAGTACAAAACTTGTTCTTTCCAAAATTTCTATTTATATTGAAATACTAATATCAGAAAATACCTTTAAAATATTATTATTTTTTCTCCAAAATCGTCTTTAAACAAAACTTCCGAATTATATTAAAATATTTATATCAGAAAATACTTATAAACAATACTATCATATTCCAAAATTTATTCGAAAGAAATTTCAAAACCCCGGAACTTAAGTTCTAAATTTCCCATTTTATCTATTTTGTTCTTTAATCTTGTTTCTATTATTATTTACACTTATTACCTACCAACCAATCTATAGCAACCAATATATATGTCATTTGGAAATTTTATTTTATATATAGAAAATATAATAGGCAAAATTATTTCATTCACCTATATTAAAAACAAATATTATGTCGGTCTGTCCTATTAAGTGTTTAGAAACCCCTATTGATGTCACAGCGTCCCATGCATCAACCAGAATTTATAAATACAAAACGGAACAGATTAACACAATATCAAAACCTTTTTATAGCACTAACAAATACGCTCTCTCATATATGCGCTCAGCGACTCCCATAGGGTATTTTTACCCTATTAGTAAAGAGTCAAACCCCACAAAGCTAAGGTTTATCGCTAAACCAAAGCTCTGATACCAGATGTAACATCCCGCCTTTTCGCACGCTTTAGACCGACACACATGCCGATTCAAACCATACGAAAGGACGGATTGTTATGGGGTAAATAAGAAAAGACCAGAAAGAAATAAAACAAAATAGAATCTTGCAGCGGAACGATGAAATATAATAATCAAATAACAGTTCATGAAGCTGTTTTACAAAACATTTGATTATTCTTATACAATACATATCAGAGTTACACATACCAGAGAATGATAATTATGCAGCGGAATACAATGGTGTAGTAGAATATATAACAAGTAGTAATAATAAAATCTTCGTCTTCGTCCTTCAAAAATGGGCCTTCAAATCCTGAAATACTCAGGCTGACCCGAGCGAATTGAAAAGACAAAACACTCGAGTCAGAACTAAAAGATCTTATGTAAGTTAAATCAATGAAATAAATATGAGTGTAAACGGCGTCGGAGATGTTTACGGGGTTTGACATCTCCTATCCAGTGTCTAACGTGAGTGCAGTAACTTAAGAAATGTTCGGGATTCACATCTCTTAAGGATCCGTTAAACTATCTACTATGTAGTAATATTCGCTATATACAGTAGTGTCTAAGCAGTAAAGTATAATCATAAAGAAAATAGCGTTAAGGGGATGGAGAACCTTAACGCGGTCGGATCTTAAAATCATAATCGTAGTAAAGCTCGATATGGTAGGTGACACGGCACAACTAGGCAATGCCAGGGTAGATATACCAATTACGCACACGGACTGATGGATACGCATAGCAGCCACTACCGTTCCACCTCGAACAACACTCCCAAATCGGAGGATGGCCATCTAGTCAAATCACAAGTAAGAGTATAATATCGAAGAAATGTGTCCGAGAAGAGGTGCTACCTCACTGGTCCGAGATCGCTCCTGTTTTAGCCACCTTATGCCAACTCACGGGAGTTAGGTCCACGTAACATACCTTAAGAATGTCGCCACCATCCTACTTCATTCTGGAAACTCCACCGCGTACACAGTTGTCAAAGTGGTTTTCGGTATCGACAGAGAGTATGTCCATATCCGATCCCGGTCTCTTTAACAACCAATCGTTATTATAACACCGTATTCATTTTAAAAAATATATATACTCTTAAAACACAATCATTGCCCTTTCAAAACATATCCTTTACTTCAAAATAGTATATACTTTAAACCAAAATATTTTTGTCATTTCAAAACATATCCTTTACTTCAAAATAGTATATACTTTAAACCAAAATATTATTACTATTCCAAACCCCAAATTATCAATGTATTATTTCCATTTCAAAACCCAATTCAATAATATATCATTTGCATTTCCAAAACAATTCAATTATCTCATTTAAATAAAACCAAATTTCCAATCGCTAATCTTACTTTTATTTATAAAACTCAAAATATTCTTTAAAACCATATTAAACCCAAATCACATAAGGCAGTCATATTCTAAATCTCAAAATTTAAATCGGTTTCAAATCAATATATTCAAAGATAATTCTTAAATAATTTCTATTTCAAATGAATTCATTTTCAAACCATATTACTTCCAAGTTATAACAATTTCGAAAACCAATACTTTGAAAACAATAATACCTTAATTTAAATAAAACATTTCAATTTTGATATATTTCAAGTCTTAAAATATTCTAAAATTCTCAACCAAATCTGAAAATCTTATATATACCTTAATTCAATTTTACTATTATTTAGTTTAGAAATATTTATTTAATAAGTTCAATATCACTTAAATAAAACTCAACTTGAAATATTCGTAAATCAACTTAAAACATCATTAAGTTACACATAGCTTAAATTTTAGAATTTAACTATATATAAAATAATATTTATAAAATATAAAAATTTAATGTTTATTAAACCATATATTTCTTTTCCAAACCATAGAAAAAATCACTTTAAAATATTTTATATATAGACCACGGTGCCTGTATATAATTTTCTATCCTAAGGTCAAGTGATACGGATATTTATCATTTCAATCCGTAATTTTAAAAATAAAAGTTTACGGTTATATATCATTTCAAACCGCAATCCCGAATAAAATAAAATGCATAATAACTTGCAGTTTATACTATATAAAATATAGCATCGATTCATCCAAATATCAATAATCAACCATTCATTACAATCGTCATCCAATTTAAACAAAAACATCAATATACAGCATATAAAATAACAGGCATCACCAAATAGTTTATATTCAATAAAAATTAATAACTTTCAACTGGCAGTTTATATGTAACGAATAAATTGATTAACAATTAATTGGCAGTTTAAATGCAATGGATAAATTAATTAACAATTAACTGGCAATTTAAATGCAATAAATAAATTAATTAACAATTGATTACGATGAATGCAATTAACTGAGATAATGATGAAATATATGTCAAACAGCTATAAATAAATTTCTAACCACATCATACATGAATTTAACAAACATAGGAAATCTTAGAAGTTGTGAGTGGGTTAAAACACTCACCTTTTGGATTTAAATCGAATTTAAAATTCAATTTAAACCCCAAAATTTGACGGTCTCAGAATCCGTCCAAACCAGCGTCATCAGATCCGAAATTAAATTACGATCCTAACAAAAAAAGTTTCGCGTGAATCGGAGGTCGTAAGAAAACGTTATGGCAAAATTTGCGGTTGAAAACAAAATTTAAAATAAAAGAAATGGTCCACAATTACCTCAAAACTTTGCCACGTCAGAGAATCACGTTCTTCCCAGATACGCGCGTTACCGTGCTCCCAGAGAAAAAAAATCACGAAACCGAAACCAAACATCGTGCCCTTGACTGGACTTTGACCGCCTCCCACACACGTCTCCGACCACCCAATCACTACCGACCACCACCAACGCGTAGCCCATGTCGAGCCGCCTTCATCCCCCCTGGTGCGCGCCCCCGTTGTGGCCGCCGCCGCCGGCCCCATCCTAACCCTAAAACGCGAAATTCGACCACCTCCGACCGTTATAGCTCACGAGACCACCGCCGTTGAACTCCTGAAGCCGAGCCTAACAAAATCCAGAAAGCAAATGGCCTAAAATTGATCCAATCAAAAACTCCCAAATTGGACCATATGGATTTCGAAAATTGGAGGTTTGACCGCGATTTCCGGTTGATCTGAGCATCAATTGCAAAAACCGAGACCACTCGTAGATTCGTATCGATGAGAACTACCACATATATTTTTTGGGATTTTTCTGAGGACTTAAATTTTTATTTGATTTTTGAATTGTTATTTGGATCTGAAAGCATCCATTGAGGTAGAGAAAGGATTGAAGAAAAATGAATATACAGACAAATGATAGAAGATGGAGGCTAGGGTTTATAACCGTGCTTATATAGTGGTAGAGTAGACGGATCGGATAAATGAACGTGCGGAACAAACTATGGCCCAAAAAGCCCGTTCTGACCCCGAAACGAAATTGGGTAAACCCATATATCAAAACAGGTAATTTAAAACATTCTAAACGCGATGGAAAAAGTTTCACATCCAAATTCCATCGTATGAAGAAGTTATGCTGAAAACAAAATTTTCAAATTGATTTTAAAATTGATTTCAATTAAATCGATTTCAAGGCGTTTCACGTTCGTACGATCAAACGACAAGTCCGATCGCAACGAAACTTAAAACCCTACAATAATTCACTGATACGGATCCAATGGAATTGGTTTCGTCGAAATCCGAATCAGTGGCAAAAATGGTTATTTTTATGTTAATTAAATAAATTTTAAAATAAATTAATTAAATCGAATTTTATATTTCAATTATAGAATTGACCATTTATCACCTTTATACTTCTCAAAAATTTGCAATTATTTAAACATATTTTAAATGTCAAATTAGAGCAAATAAATTTTATCAACTTCAATGCCCAATCTTTAAATTCCATTATATTCAAAATTATAAATTCTAGTTCCCAACATTTCTATTAAATTAACTAATCAATGTTTATTCCATCTATAAATTTAAAGTAGATGGATTCCAAAAATTTAGAACTTCACACTTTGCTTACATAAATTTTGATTGTAGTACACTTATTATATTTTTGCCAAATAGATACATTGATTTCAATTAACTATCCTCTATAATTTATTTCTTGGTTTCATTCTTCTTATTTCCCAAATTACAATCTGTGTTACAAATTTTGAATTAGTCACTATTCATTATTATTGACTTTAATTTAGCATCACTTACCTTGCATTAACGTTGTTACTTAACAATCCCTACCCAATTGCAATTTTATATTCAAATGAATACATTTACTCTTTCCGTTATGGAATAAATTATCAAAAAGGCACATCTAATTATCATTGTTGATTTTATACAAATTCCATTAACTGTACATTCAATTACTATTCAATGTATATGTATTCATTAATCAATTCGATATATACGTTTGTTTCCCTCTATTTGATTTATAACCTAGTATACATTTACCTAAATTCTATTTCAATTACATTCATTAATGGGTGTGGCATTGAAATCAAATCCATTAACTTATCTCACATTATTATCATTAATTACAGTTGGCTTACCAATTTTTATTCAATACCATGAATAAATAACATATTATTCAATACTTACTCTTGTTTCTCATATTCTATTTAAAAAAAATCAAATCATAACATTTACATTATTTTATTGAATTGGAATTTCAATATATAACATTTATTTATTTATTATTATTTTCAGTTAAATTTTAATTACAATTGCTACATCTAATTCCTAACATTCATTTTACTATAAATTATGGAAATTATGACAAACTTAGTTAACGAAATTCACGGGTCGTTACAAGGATCATCGTCCTAAGTCCGCCTTAGGAGTTGTGCTTCAGGATTTAGTTCGAGTCTTCGAACCGATTCATCCTCTTTTCTTTATGATTCCTTGTTTTATCTATCAAGATTACTTGATAGTCATTCTGAGAATAACCTTTTTCTTCTTCCTCCTTTCTTAAAGAAGAAGAGATGGTTAGTTCTGGCAGTCCTAGCGCTGGTCAATCCAGTAGTCCTTCTCTGGATGGCGTATTCATGTCAGCCCAACAATTTTTGGATCTTGCTAAGAATCAAAGGTTTATTTGTGCTTTGGGGAAGAACCCCGAAATGGTTTTACCTCTGAAACTTGAAGTTCCTTTCAATCAACTTGTGGATATCACTCTTCGACATGAAGAGGCTGGTAAAGGAATTGATAGTGATATTGAGATTTCCAAGAAGAGGCATATTAAGTTCAAAAGCCCTTATCCCGATAAGAAGGTGAAACAACCTACTATGGTAGCAAAGACTCTAAACTCTATTTGTAGAGGATGCTACAATTGTAAATCTGAGGACCACTACGCAAAGGAGTGTTCGGAACCACTCTTTTGTCGTTATTGCAAGAATTCAAGTCATCATATTTCTGTCTGCCCCATACTTCTAAGCAAGAAGAAGATGGAACCAGAAACTCGAGTAGTTGAGACTCCTACCGCTAGTCGTAAACAATGTTACAATTGTGGTTCCACGGACCATTATGTAATTAAGTGCCTGAAACCCCTTTATTGCCTTAATTGCAAAGGCTCGGGTAATTACTTATCTACCTGTCTCAAACTTCAAAGTAGGAGAGAAGGAAAGGTGCAAGCTCCTAGCAACTCTTCTCTTGGTCAAGGTATTTCTTATTCAATCCTTGATTACACTTGTTTGGTGATTATCCTATTCGAGTTCTTTTTGATATGGGTTCATCTTATCCTTTTTATATCAAAAGAACTTGTTGATTCTTTTTATTTAAAACATTTTAGGATTGATGACTTCTTTGAGAATTGCGTATCCGGTTGGTGGATCCGCAACACTCAATTTGCTTTTTTTTATTAATGTCGGAATTATTTCATGTGATTTTTCTTTCCGAACTGATTTGCATATTATGCGTTGTTTAGGTTTCGGAATTGATTTGCATGAAAGGATTGGCTTAATCATTATGAGGCCCATATCCTATTTTTCAGTATGGACTATTCATTTTCGACATTTTTAATCTATTATGCAGATTCATATTTTTCCTTTGTGATTTCGATTCCAAATTAATGGCATCATCTTATTCTTTAAGCTCACCTGTTGAGTAAAGAATTATTTCTCTCAATTGAGAAGTTGTGAATTTTCCGGAAACTTTGAGCTTGTCTTAGGATCATCACCTAAGCAATCTTTTGATAGGTGTTAAGGTCTTTCCAGTTTGATCTTGCCACCGGTTTTCTTTAGCTACGAGTTGCGGGAGTTAGCATTCCGCTTACCACTTTCCGCACTCGTTATGATTCTTATGAATGACTTGTTATGTCATTCGGATTATCTAGCTTATTTCATCCAATTTATAAATCGAGTATTCTATGAATATCTCAATAATTCCATTCTTGTATTTATTAATTTTGGATGAAAATAGAAATTTAAAATTTTGCAAATCTTTTTCATAAGATTTATTTATAAGTACAAATTGATTTTTTATTAAAACAAGCAAAGTATATTCTCAAAAACTTTTAAGAGATATTTTCATCATATAGAAGATGATTTTGTGTTGTATTGCATATTTAGTGTTTTAAGAATTCTGGTCGATGCGCTTGATCAACGTTATCGATAGGAATTTCCTAAACGCTTTGATGAGACAGTCAGACACAATAAATTGACTTGTAAAATGTAAATTTTTCTATAAAAATAATTGCGATTTTGAAAGTTTTAGCTTTTCGGGAAAGAAGATTAAATTCTTCCTTTTCGATACTCTTATCCTTGTGACTCCCGAAGGGAACCAAAACTTTATCTTTGGTACCAATGCTAATCGTATTGGTTTGGATGCCATTCTCTTGCAAAAGAGAGTGCGCGATCACTTGTGCTTCTAAATCCTAAAAGCCGATCGAGGCTAGGTATTTCACTTATGATCTGGTACTCGCGGCTATTGATTTTGCTTTCCAAGTTTGGCATCATCATCTTGGGGAAGAAATTTGTTCTCCACCTCGATTATAAATTATTGGGATATCTATTTTCTCATAAGGAATTTAATTTGTGTCAACCACATTGGCTCGAATCCCTTGTATCTTATGATCATGATATCCTTTATACCCCGGAAAGGGAAATCGTGTTGCCAATACCCTTAGTCTTAAACAACAGGCAGTTATATCTTTGATGATATCCGAATGGAATGATCTCAAGATTTCCTCCACTTGTGAGATTCGGGATCGTGAATTCTAATTCATGTTCATCTCTTGTTTTATGTAGCCTTTAGGCTCATCCTTCTCTTTTTGACTGCATTCTTGAAGCTCAAAGGCTAGATCCCGAATTGGCTCTTCTTTGCCAAAGTTGTAGGGATAAAATTAATATTGAAAGTTGAAAGACTTCGATATTGATTTTCGTGGCGGCATTCAAAAATTTGGTAGACTTATCGTACCAAATATTAGTGATCTTCGTAAAGATACTTTAGAAGATTCTCATCATTCTGAATTTACCATTCATCCCGGTAGTAGTAAAATGTACGCCTAGGTGAGGCGACTTTATTATTGAGAGTGAATGAAATCTGTTATTGCTAACTTTGTTAAGTGTTGCATGACTTGCCAACTTCACAAAGGCATGGTGGGTTATTGCAACCTTTCTAATTCCAATTTGGAAGTGGGATCAAATTTCCATGGATTTTAGTTATGGCCTTTCCCGTTCTTGTTGGGGTCATGATAGCTTTTGGGTGATAGTTGATAGACTTACTATATCCGCCCATTTTATTTCCGTTCAGTCTAACCGAACCGTTTCTCTTTTGGCCAAACTCTTTATCAAGGAAATTGTTAAATTGCATGGTGTCCCTACTTCTATTGTTAGCAATCGCGATCCATTGTTTAATAGTGGATTTTGGCAAAGTCTTCGAGATTTTTTAACATTGCTTGTCACCCTTAGTCCGATGGACAAATCGAGCGTGTGAATCAAACAAACGCTTGAAGATTTTCTTCGTTCTTGTGTTCTTGATTTTGATGGAAGATTTGAAGATCATATCTTTCTATTTGAATTTTCCTATAATAATAGCTTCTAATATAGTATTGGTATGGCACCTTTCGAGGCACCCTATGGAAGGCCATGCCGATCCCTTTCTTGTTGGCTTGGGGCCGGTGAGAAACTGGTTTTAGGTCCCGATTTTATTCGTATTTCACCTATTAAGGGTGTTTTACGTTTCATTCGATCGGGAAAGTTAGCGCCTCAATATATTGGGCCATTTCCTATCACTGAACGTAGTGATTCCATGGCATATCTCCTTTTATTACTGGCTCAATTTTCTGCTATTCATGACGTGTTTCACGTTTCTCAATTACGGAAATGCTTCCGAGGTTCCGATTTTTATTCTTGAGTCTGGTGTTGTGGAAGAAACTAAAGTTTCACCTAATTTAACTTTTGAGCAGCATCCTATTCGTATTATTGCTTCGGAAGTCAAACGTCTTCGAAAATAAAGATATTCTCTTTGTATGAGTTCAATGGTTCTCAAATCCTAAGGATTTCTCTTGGGGGAATCTAGAGAATTCATCGAGTGAACACATTCGGACATACTTTCTCATGCTCTTTATGGAGAACTTCTTATTTCAAATTTCTTTTTGTGTTAATATGCTTTTATGGTTGTTACTTTTTATTTCCATCTTGTATATTGCGTGGAGGCAATTTCTTTAAGGAGGGGAGTCTGTAACAACCCGCATATTTATCGATTTTATATTTAAATATATTATTTAAATATTTTATCTTAAGTCGGATGTTAGTCCGAAAAGCTACTTTTTGCATACGGTCAAATTAGGACTCGAGACCACCCCCATTGAGTTCAAAATGACGTTTGCGATCTTTTTGAGTGTAAACTTCGATATGTTTGGAGATAGTGAAATTTTCATCACTTTTTGCTTTGAGCTTTGGTTTGGGCTGAACCACTTACTAACTCATCCCAACCCATCTCCTCTTCATCATTTTCATTCTTCATTTCCTAACATACAAGCTTCATCAAAAATGGAGGAGGGAATGGGAAATTAAAACTCCAAAGCTCTTGTTCATTTGCAAATCCACCAACCAACTCCAAATTCAAGAAGAAGACATTGATTCAAGCTTGTGACTGTTCTCACTTTGCTTTAAAGCTCGGTTTCCATCAATTTCCGTGAAAAGGTGAGATTTTTATCTCACATTCTTGCCTATAACTGTCATTGGGTTGTTGGGAATGATTCCCTATCACTTGTGTACATGCATTTGCATTTGGTTTGGATTGAATTGGTGAAAAACCCAATTTTTAGTGTTTTGGCAAAATTCTGGGCTTAGGTCGTTCGGCTTTGGAGAAGACGGGCCTGCAAATTGCTTGTTTTGGGCTTAGGTCGCTCGCCTGCAGTTAGGTCGTTCGAGTATCTTATGTCGCTCCACATGCTATTTCGACATATTAGGTCGCTCGCCTCGATAGGTCGCTTGGTCTTTATTTCGTTAGGTCGTTTATGCCTTAGGTCGCACGGCCTAGATAAGTCGCACCAACCTACTGCTCTTAGCTTGCATCATCTTTAGGTCGTTGGACCTTATTACCTTTAGGTCGTTGGACCTTATTACCTTTAGGTCGTTGGACCTTATTACCTTTAGGTCGTTGGACCTTATTTCTTTTAGGTCGCTCGACCTCACCACCTTAGGTCGCTTGAACCCTAGGTTGCATTACCTATAGGTCGCTCGCCCTATTGCCTTTATAAGTCGCTCGACCTGTTTTCCCTTTAGGTCGCTCGCCTTTTAATACTTAGGTCGTTCGACCAGTTTCGTTAGGTCGCTCGGCATGTGCAACCATGTTAGGTCGCTCACCACTTTAGGTCGCAACGTTTCGGCCTGCTTTAACTCCTTAGGTCGTTCCAATACTTTACTCGACCATGTTTTAGGTCGCTCACCCCTTAAACCGCTATCATGTTAGGTCGCCTGACCTAGCTTGCAAGAAATTAGGTCGCTCAGCCTCACTTTCTTAAGTCGCTCGGGCTGCTTGTATTCCTTAGCTCGGCCATGTTAGGTCGCAGGAGTGTTTCTACTTTGATGACATTGGAATTGATTTCTTTGGACTTTACTCACGACTTCGAATTTGAATTTTTGTGATTCGATTTGCTTTAGCAAACGTTTTGTGGTTTGTCACTTCAAAAATATGAAGGTTTCCATACTAGTAGTAAATATCAAAACTCTTTTATCAAAGCAATTTCAACACTATCTTATTACAAAACTTCTTCTCTTAAACCGTTTTTCAATCTACTAGTATATACAAGCCTTTATTTCACTCGGATGAGAAATCTAATTAAACGGCTTAGCAAAACAGGTGGTATGAAACGCTTGCGTTTACTTCGTCGGTTAATTCTTGGACTTGTTCGACTGAACCTTTTGTGACAATTTCCTAGTGAAGATCTACAGTTTGTTCGTAAATATTTAAGTTAAGCTAGTGGTTATGGGACATGAAGCTAAACTCATATATTTACTGGCTTAGTATAATTGACACTTTTTGATGATCATGACGATCATTTTTGTGATTTAGACTAGCGATTGAGCGATGTCTCTTTGTCTGCGAGGGAGACTAGACCCCGTTTATGTGATGTTTCTACTCACATATATGGGGTAGCGCCCCATGGTCTTCCGGCCGTTCGTGTGTCATGGTCTTCGGGCCGTTCGTGTGTCAAAATTTAATGGATAGCTTCCATGAGATAGCTTCTCGTTCTTGTGCTACACGTGTTGGTGAGTTTTCATGCTCCCGTTCTTGTGATAGGCCTCCCCCCTTTTTTATGTGATTTCTGGATTTCGTGTGTTATAACGACCCGCTATTTTGGACCATTCAAATCGACAATAAATCCACACATGTCGGACTTGAAAACTTCAAAACAGTGGATTGTTAATTTAAATTTGGCAAACTCAGAATATACAGTAAATAAATAAATCACAGAATCACAGACACAAAATAATACAATAGTACGCAGCGGAATAGATAAAATAGTAGTTCATGAAGCTACTATATAAACATCAGAGTTAGAAATAAAATACAACAGAATATCTCAAAGGCAGTGAAGTCTCCAGTATAACAGATGACTTCTCTGAACAAATCAACTAGAAGAGCTGAAAGCTGAGGCGATAGTTGGATCTCCAAAGGAAGCTCCAAACTCCAAGGGTGAGTCTCAAATGCTGTATCATTCGGTCTGACCTGAGCGTAAAGCAAAACACAAAACACTCGAGTCAGGATTAACATTCTTATATAAATAAATCCAACTCAAGTGAAATATCAACTGAAATACTAGTAACTTAAAGGATGTTTGGGATAACCATCCTCTAAGGATCTTCAGAACTATCTACAAGGTGGAGATATACATTGTAACACCGTGGTCATTTCAATTTAATTTATACTTCAAAACCCAAATATCATTTCATTTCAAATATAGCTATTTTCCCAAAATAGTGTATATACATTAAATAATTTATAAAGTATAGTATTTATAATTTCCTCAAGTCTCACAAATCGATTCAAATCAACTTCAAATTCCAAATTCAAATTTATTCAAAGCTCAATTCATCAATTCAATTCAGTTCTAAATATACCATTTATACTTTCAATATATTTCAAAGCTTTAATATTCAACATTACAAAGTTAAATTTAACAGTTTCTTATAGCTCTTGATTTAACTTCATTATTATTTAATCAGGGAATATTTTCTTAATAGATTCAATATCATTTAACTAGCCCTAAATTTCAATTTTACTAAATACTTCCTTAAATTTATTTAAACAATACATATTCATCAAATTATTTAAATCAAACCCAAGTTATAAATCATATCATAAATCACAATTTCGATAAATTTCAAATCGGTTTAATTTAATAAAATTCTTTAATGAATACAATTTCAACTAAATTCAAGTTATCTTCCCAACCTTAATTTGTTCAAATTATTACCCAAAATCTATTTTTAAATATAGATATAAGTACTTAACCATATTTTATATTAAATCAATCTTAATTAAATTTAATATTATAATTTAATATATATATATATATATCCTTACCATTTATATAATGATTTAAGAATCAACATTTATTTAACCCATATTTTCTTCCCAAATCCATAGAGTTTATTTTCAAAATATTTATATATATGGACCAACGGTGTTTATATATATATATATATATCTATTATATGGTTAAGTGATACGGATATTTATCATTTCAACCCGTAATTTAAATATATACGGGTAGATATCATTTCGACCCGAAATCCCAATTTCAATACAAATGAAAATCGCTTGGGTATATCATTTCAACCCATAACGATTTCCTCCTATTCTAAAGTCCGTTCGGGTATGTATCATTTCAACCCATAGTGAATTCTATACTAACAGGGAACTTGCAGAGTGATAACATATAATATAAAATATAACAACAGGCATATATCATCAATAACAATATAACATAAACAATAGGATATGGTGTCATATCCCATAGGTGAACAGTTACAGATAATAGCATATATAACAATTTAAATAACTACAGCAGCATATTTCAATTGTCGTTTCAATTGAAATCAAATTTAATAAATATAAGAACGTTAATCGTGAGTGATTGCTCACCTTTCGAGGCTAGATAGATTTGACGAAGAAATGAGCTACGAATCCAAGCACGAATTGCAAAGCAAAGCACAATGGACACGGATTTGTCGGACAAGCTGATAGATAAGAAATCGAGGAGAATGGATCAAATCAATTTTGCTTGATAGAAACAGAAACGAAATATGGTTTATATACATATATATATATATATATATTTCAAAAATTAGTTTTAAACATATATACATATATATATGTATATGTGTGTTAAAACCAAACTCAAATCTACCTATCTACAAAAACCAATATATCAACATAGGTATAAATAACAAATATATAATCTTCCAAAATTTATATAATTTATGCAGACAGGTATATCTATATACCTACTTTATATGTAAACACACACATATATATACGCAGACCCCATATGAAATATACACTGAATATATGCATGCGACTATACCACAAATAAAATATATGCAACCATATACATAAGGCTACTCAACCACATGTGAAGACTGTACACACCTTTAAACAATTTTTTGTAAACTAGATACGTCATTTGTATAACATAGAGTGCCATGACATAAAAAAAATAGAGCAGGTCAGGTAAGAGTTGATGTTAACAAATATTTATATATATACCTATAATATACAAAAAGAAGCAAAGATACCCATATGCTTAAACTATAAACAGATTAGTATATAACATGTGCACTAATATATATCTAACCCATATTTAATATATATAAACTCATGCTGTAACTTATATATGCACACAGAGATAACATATCTAACATACATCCCTACCGTACATACATATAAAGTACCACTTTATAAAAATAGCCAACATAAGTATATAAACTGATAAGAACGTTTAACATAAAAATCTTAGTTTAGCTATATATAAATATATATATATATATACTACCGCAACTATATGTTTAAAATTTACGTAAATATATATAAAGTGATATATTTATACCTTTAGAACACATTATTTAATAAACTTGCTTTATAACAATATATTTACTTAACATATCAAGTACAAACTACTACATAGGTATAAAGGTAACCGTATGTATGTCTACTATAAACGTGACTCACTATATGGTTATATAGATACAAAAGCAGATATTAACACTACCTATATACTGCATCTATGTCAACTTACTTTAATATAAATTTATATACAATATGACCCAATTTATATAAAACATATGGTGTATAACTGAGACCACAGTACTTTGATTGTATAACTTATATATTTTATATAACATACAACTTATATATACAAACTAAACTGAAGCTTGAAATAATATATTACCTATATATTATAACTCATATATAGAAGAGAAACATGCAAAGGAGGGCAGGCCGAAGATCACGGCCAGAGGAGGTGACTGGGGATGGTGGCACTGGGTGGCTCGAGCTCAGGTGGCGTTAGCAGGCGAGCTGAGGGGAGGAAGCTTCGACCGAAGTAGCAAAGGGAAGAAGGAGCAGGTCTCGGCTTGGGTGGGTTCGAAGCTTTGGGTGCGTGATGCTGGTCACGTGGAAGGGGAAGAGGGGAATGGTGGGAGGGCTGCTTGGTTGAAGCGGTCGATGGTTGTGGGCTCGGTGATGTGCGATGTGAAAAGGAAGGGAACGGCTTTCACGCATAGGGAAGTGCTTCGGGTTGCTTGGAAGGAGGGTGGAATAAAGTGATGGCGGTCGATTATCATAAGGAGAGGGAGAAACATTATGAGAAAATGGGAAGAAGAATAATTATTTACAGTGAAAACTATGCGAGAGTAAGGACAATGAATAGCCAAAAGGTAGAAGTGCTAACGTACAACATATATAAAAATTTTATATCTTTATTTCAAACGGTGGAACGAAAAATCAGGGAGAATTTGAAAGGGACAAACGTGAAAATACGCGAAAGTTAATGCAAAGGCAAACGTTACTCAAGCAAGGATCGGGTAAATAATTTAAAGCAATTTATTAGTGTGCAAAACGTTTCAATATTTGAAACCGAATGAGAATTAACGGTCATAATTAAAGGTACCATTACACTGAACAGTTCATTCTTTTCAGCGCATACCGAACCTTCAAATACAGAAATGAATATACCATGGAGATCAGCACGACGAGACGATCAAAACGGTATACAGATATTGGTGGTACGATCATCCGATCAAAAGTCGATAATCGGTATCGGAAATGCTGCTATTTTGCCAGAATTAAGATAAACGGAGCAGTAGAAGTCCAAATTTGGAAAAACGAATTTCGCAGAATGATTCAGAATGATCTGAATAAATTTTATCCTGTTGACATATTTTGGTTTCGGAAACTTTTAAATTCACTGTTATTAACCGGTTTGATTTGAAATGAAATTTCACAGGAAAATAAACTTCAATATTATCAGATGAAAATTTACCAGTTGCTATATTAAAATAGACGTATTCCAAATAATAAATTTTTAATTTCAAGTTTTATTGTTTAAAATTTCACAAATTTCCAGTTAAATATACTTTTAAAACCATTAAATTTTGCGGGTCGTTACACTCTCCCCCACTCAAAACTTTTCGTCCCCGAAAAGGAAGGAGGTAGAAGAATAGAAACAACCAGACATAAAAGATAGATTGAAAGTCAAGATTAAACAATTAATTTAAACTATATAAATTTTACTTAAAATTTAAAAACTTCATTTGCAATTCAATTATCTTATATAATTTAATACTTTCCATTTGTAAAATTTCTTTCTTCCTTTATAAATACCATTTATATGTTTAAATAACAACTTTATAATTATGTGAAAACTATTTGAAAACAATTATTTACGTTATTACTTATATTTACAAAGAAGCTATTTGAAGACATTAAATCCATAATTTATAAATTTATTAATTTATCTCAAAATACTTTTCAACATTATTAATAAATCAATAATCATTTCTTTAAATATGTTGTATTTAATTAATAACCTCTAAAATATTTAACACTAAAATTTTCTATTACCATATAGTATATAAATAAACAATCTTTAAAAAGGATATAGTCAACAAGGAAAAGAAGAAGGATTTGGAAAAGCATATTATAGGTGAATAAATAAAGCTGAGCAGATAAGGTAGATTCAAAAGAATAGTATCGGGCATGGATGATTAATTCAAACCATTAGAATTTCAATTTCAAATATTGATACAAAATTTCTTTGTTGGAAATACTTTTATAATAAATTTCCTTTATAACGAAACAAATTTCCTTTCGAAAATATTTTTATAACTCAATGTCTCAACAAGTTTATCCTTGTTCCTATAGACTCTGGTAGTGCGTTGATCAGGCGCAAAACTAGAATTCTCCAAGTACTTAGTAGACTTGTTTCAACACCCAGTGAAAATACTGGAAAATGTTTTAAAAACGGATAAGGAAATTACAATCCAAACAAAACGAACAAAACCTTTGTCTAACCATGGTTCGCAGATACACAATGGTTACGCCTGGTTCCCCCAGGAAACAATCCATATCCGTAAGCTTTCCCAGCCCTGCGAGTTACGCCATGATGACTAGTAGAATGCAGGATACACAATGGTTACGCCTGGATCCCCCAGGAAACAATCCGTATCCCCAGGCAAGACTAAGCCAAGCATTTGCGCTACTATTCGCGACCTACACAGATTGCAGCATACACAATGGTTATGCCTGGATCCCCCAGGAAACAATCCGTACCCCTAGGCAAGACTCAGCCAGGCAGTTGCGCTATGCAGTCACGAGAGAAAAAAAATAAGACCATGGGTAACGCCATGGAATTCGAAGGACACTCGAGTATCATATCCGGAAAACCAACAATCAGAGAGAATAATATCGATAGAATGAATCCAAGATGTGGCCACAAATCGGATATCAAGCAGAAGGCACTTTCCATATCTTTACTTCGAAAATATGTATCATATAGTACCTTTTCAAATCACTTTCAAATATCGTACTTATATAAAATCCATTATATATAAGATTTAATTTTCAAATCAAATACTTTCCAAAATCAATAGTGTATCAAATCATACTTATATAGACTTCAATTATATAAGATTTCACTTTCAAATCGAGTACCTTTTCAAATCTATAGTTTTCGAATCAGTTTCATACTCATACAAATCAATTTTATATAAGTTCGACAACTCCCAAATCAAGTATTTAGTAACACAAGGTTCTCAAATTTCAATTTGTTTCAATATCAGTTCAATTTCAAAATCATATACAATTTCACCAAATTATTTCTTCTCAAATTAAATATCTTTAGTTTCAAAGTTTCCAAAATAATAGATTTAGAAAATAAAACCAAATTTCCAAATCAATATAATTTTAGTCAACCAATTCGTTTCCAAAATCAAATGTTTCCAAAATCATCTTATACTTACATAAGGTCCATCTTATATAAGGATCAAAATTTTCAAAATAAATATCGCTGTATGAAGAGCCATATGGGATTGAATATCTTTGCTTTTATGGGTTATATATCTTTGTAATTTAAATTGGAAATTTTACTTTAGTAAATAAAGATATTCTAACCCGACAGCTTTCAATTTCAGCGTCAAAATGTATCAATGTTATTAGAATATAAGATGTACATACGTCGTCATTTCGCAGTATCACATTTGATCGCTCGCTCGATCACACAAGTTCGTTTTCGAACTAGTATTGTCCATTCGACTTCCCTAATGCGGATTTCGATATGGTTTCTCGACTAGAAGCTATCAGTCTCCTTGCATAGCCATATACTATGATAGAGAATTCTAGAATCAAGTCCAAAATCCATATCAAATATTCGCCATCAAGAATCGAATGAAAAATCCTAACACGAAATGGTGTAATCCACCTCGAACTTGTGTACTCAAACTGGGATCAAATTAATTATGCAAATAAAACAGCATACGTACAACTTATATATTTATTCCAACTTGTTAAATATATAGTTTCATAAAGATGTTACTAAGTTAAAACATGTAAACTAAATTTTATTCAAAATATTTGAAGACCAAATTCTTTTCAAAGCATTTCAAATCTAAACTTCATATAAACAAATTTCAAAATAGCCTTATTCATTTACTTAACAAAACAGTTTCAACTTATTTAAACCATATTACTTCATACTTAAACATTCAAAACAACTTATATACTTTATCAAAATACTTTTCAAAATTTCTTAGCTTTGAAAAGTTAACCTTGATTTGGAAGTGCTCGAACCTTCAAAATAGTTGAAGAAATCATTTTCAAATTCAAGAGTTGGAAATCAATAACAAATCAGTGAATCAATTTTAATAGATAGGCTTATATCAAATTCAAAACTCAAGGACTGAACACCGGCTTACTTCAAATCATTCCAAATATATATATACATATATCTTTCAAATATCAAATCTTACTTCGGAATTCGACATCAAAATGGTTTCACAAAATCACTCGCATAGCAAAGCTACTGAAGTGGCCTATCCCTCACTCTGAAACTCGAAAATCAATGTCGATGATGCGTGCACTCATCACCGAAATTATTTTCCAGCGACATAAGTGAGTTCTGGACTTCTATTTTCTCAAACTTCTTTTGAAATTTCTTCGAAATTATTAGAATTCATTAGAAACATTTCTTATTCGGAAAATACTTTTAAATCGTATTATTTTCATATATTTTTCCAAAATCTTTAAAACCAATTTCAAAGTACCGGAATTCAATTCTCGAATTTCAAATTTAACCCTTCAGTTATAAATCATTTTTATATAAATCAATTTCTTATAAATTTCCAAAATTATAAATCCTTTCAAAACTTTTATATATAGAATAACGTTTCTTATTTGTTTTGAAAACATTTTCTTCTATATATAGAATAAAATCATAGTTATCAAAATAATAATTTCGATATATAAATCAACTTCAAAATTTCAAACATACCCGATTTTTCAAAAGATGTTTTAAGAATGGATTTCGGACAAAGATAGAGATTCAAATTAGAGGAACTCTTAATCAAATAGAATTTTGATTCGAAGATAAGCTCGAACGAAGATGAGATAATTAAATTTCAAAATAAAAGATGAATATACTTATATAAATCGCGGGCAACCTTAACCGGATCAACCGTGACTTCAGGAACAAGATCGATGCAAAATTCCAAGAAAAATCAACATTCGATTGCAAGAGATAGCGGCATCTAAACCAAAGATATAGAAATCTCCGGTGAATCAATGCCAATTGTAAAGGAGTTTCACCCCTTTACAAAACATTCAAAGATCGACGGGATCGCCCATTCTTATAGAGGTTATTCGAAGTGGAGTTATGGGATACTCCAGAATCAAAAGAATACCAATAGAGAGAGACAAGAATGAATTTTGGAACCGTAGGGAACGTTCCAAAGTTCAAAGGAATCGAGTCAAAAGGAAGAGATTCAAACTCGAACGAAAGCGATTCTGTAAATAAATTTACTATATATGCTAAGTTTGTCTAGAGCCAAAGCTCTGATACCAACTATAACGACCCGCTATTTTGGACCATTCAAATCGACAATAAATCCACACATGTCGGACTTGAATACTTCAAAACAGTGGATTGTTAATTTAAATTTGGCAAACTCAGAATATACAGTAAATAAATCAATCACAGAATCACAGACACAAAATAATACAATATTACGCAGCGGAATAGATAAAATAGTAGTTCATGAAGCTACTATATAAACATCAGAGTTAGAAATAAAATACAACAGAATATCTCAAAGGCAGTGAAGTCTCCAGTATAACAGATGACTTCTCTGAACAAATCAACTAGAAGAGATGAAAGCTGAGGCGATAGTTGGATCTCCAAAGGAAGCTCCAAACTCCAAGGGTGAGTCTCAAATGCTGTATCACTCGGTCTGACCCGAGCGTAAAGCAAAACACAAAACACTCGAGTCAGGATTAACATTCTTATATAAATAAATCCAACTCAAGTGAAATATCAACTGAAATACAAGTAACTTAAAGGATGTTTGGGATAACCATCCTCTAAGGATCTTCAGAACTATCTACAAGGTGGAGATATACATTATAACACCGTGGTCATTTCAATTTAATTTATACTTCAAAACCCAAATATCATTTCATTTCAAATATAGCTATTTTCCCAAAATAGTGTATATACATTCAATAATTTATAAAGTATAGTATTTATAATTTCCTCAAGTCTCACAAATCGATTCAAATCAACTTCAAATTCCAAATTCAAATTTATTCAAAGCTCAATTCATCAATTCAATTCAGTTCTAAATATACCATTTATACTTTCAATATATTTCAAAGCTTTAATATTCAACATTTCAAAGTTAAATTTAACAGTTTCTTATAGCTCTTGATTTAACTTCATTATTATTTAATCAGGGAATATTTTCTTAATAGATTCAATATCATTTAACTAGCCCTAAATTTCAATTTTACTAAATACTTCCTTAAATTTATTTAAACAAGACATATTCATCAAATTATTTAAATCAAACCCAAGTTATAAATCATATCATAAATCTCAATTTCGATAAATTTCAAATCGGTTTAATTTAATAAAATTCTTTAATGAATACAATTTCAACTAAATTCAAATTATCTTCCCAACCTTAATTTGTTCAAATTATTACCCAAAATCTATTTTTAAATATAGATATAAGTACTTAACCATATTTTATATTAAATTAATCTTAATTAAATTTAATATTATAATTATATATATATATATATATATCCTTACCATTTATATATAATGATTTAAGAATCAACATTTATTTAACCCATATTTTATTCCCAAATCCATAGAGTTTATTTTCAAAATATTTATATATATGGACCAACGGTGTTTGTATATATATCTATTATATGGTTAAGTGATACGGATATTTATCATTCAACCCGTAATTTAAATATATACGGGTAGATATCATTTCGACCCGAAATCCCAATTTCAATACAAATGAAAATCGCTTGGGTATATCATTTCAACCCATAACGATTTCCTCCTATTCTAAAGTCCGTTCGGGTATGTATCATTTCAACCCATAGTGAATTCTATACTAACAGGGAACTTACAGAGTGATAACATATAATATAAAATATAATGTAATATCCCGGAAATTTTAACAATATCAATTTAATAATCTGTTGAATAATTAAATTGATATGGATTATCTTTGATAATAAGATTTGAATTTAATTTAATAATCTGATTAAATTAGTATTAATTGATGATTTTATCTTTTAAAAGTTAATAAGATATTTTCTATTTGAATATATATATTTATTTGTATATGTTGTAAATAGAAGCTTTGGTAAATTGGAAATTTATATTTAATTTAATCTGGACTTTTCAAAGATATTTAAATAAGTAATTTTATAGTTTTAAAATACTTTAAGAAAATATTTAATTGGTTTAAGATATTTTAACTTAAATTTAAATAAATAAGATTTACAAAATGGTTTGTTTTATTTCTTTTTAAATATTTCTTGATAATATAATCTCTTGTTTAAATTATAAAATATGTTATTTTCAAATAACAAGTATAATGTATTATTTTTAATATGTATGAATTTTAATGCTAAAAGGAATTGTTATTTTAAATGGAATAAATAGTGTATGTAAATATATATAACTTGACTTTTAAATGGAATCTTAGGATTTAATTTTATTTAAATTTGAATTTAAGTTTTGAAATTCAAAAGAATATATATTTAAATTGTTTTGGATTTTAAAATATTTGTATAAACTTTTATTTATAAATATAATTAGCTTTTTTTTATCTTTAATAAGTAATATATATAGATAAGTGTTTAAATAAATAAGAAAAGGACTTTTTATTTACTTTTAAAATAAATAGAAATATGAGTAATTACTTAAATGACAAGTGTCATTATCTAAAGCTTCATTATAACATGTGTAATTAAATAAACAAATGTATAGGACAAGTGTCCTTATTTATTTTCATTTTCTTTTATTTTTTTAAAATCAAAAATATGCATGTATATTAACAATTGCATTTCTTCAATTCATTCTTTCTAATCTTCATTTTTTTTTAAAACCAAGAGAAATCAGATTTTCTCTCTAATTCAAATCTGAACAATTCTAATACCTCAATCCAATAACAAAAGCCTGAAAATCAATACCACTTCTCAAATTTTCCTCTAAATCTAAATCAGTAATTATTTCTCAAGCAAAATGAATTCATATTCAAATCTGGAAATCTTCCTCAAAGAACTTCAAAATCTGTAAACAATCTTCCTCAAAACATAAGATCTGTAACCAAGTTACAGATCTGAAATCAAAAAGCTTGCATTCATTTTAAATCTGGAATCAACTCAGAGAACTGCCTGCATTTTTCATCTCTGGAAGCCAACATGCATGTAGATTTAAAGCAATCTAAAGCTCCAGCAACTCCAGTTTTTAAATCAATAAGGCATTCCAGTCTTAAGCAAAACAGTTTTCAAAAGATAGGCTCTGTCTCCATTTTAATGGTGAGTAACAATTTTATTTAAAAATAACCTAAATAAGTTGCTTGATCTCTTCATCTGATAATCCTGTTTACAGTAAATAAATGATGCAATTCTCTGTATTCTGCTTGGTTTTGAATGCATGTTGATTTTGGTATGTTCTTGCCTGTTATCAAATGCCAGTTTAAGATATTGATCAAAATTAATGATTTCATGTTAAGTCCTAGTCTATAAACTGATTTCATATGAATGTTTGTAGATAGTTCTGTATATATATATGTGTATTGTGAAATGCTTCTTGTTTGTATATGTGAATGTATTGTGTGCATGAATATCAGTGTGACCCTGTTATCTTGAATTCCAGGCTACTGTTTTTGATATAAATCATATCTCATGATCTAGTTTTAAATGTGGATCTAAGGTTTAAATAAAATTAGTTGTTCCATAGTAAACTAAAGATTTAAAAGGTTAATTAAGTCAAAATTTAGTCTGAGTGCCTCTGTAAACAAAAACAACAGAGACATGTTTTATAAAGTGAAAATTTGAACTCTGTAATTTATAAATTCAAATGTATAAATTGAAAACATAGATGATAATATGATTTTTAGCATGAATATCATAGTTTTTAGTTTAATTTAATAAGAGCAGTTCTGGTTTATGTTAGAAATGAAGTTCTGGTGATTTTGATCATCTCAATGAAATTGGAAGTTCGAAATCTTTAGTAATGGTAGTGGAATGATCATGGATGATAGGAAAATTGTCAGGAGGATTTTTAAGGTAGTAAGGCAAAAATGATTTGGGTTTGAAATTTTTAAACCTAGTTTTAAGTAAGGCATGAATTTGTTTCGTCTGTCTTCGTTGATGGATCGAGCTTTGAGATATTTTGCGAAATTGAAGCTTTGAGGTAGTTGAAGCGATGACCGGAGTTGGAGGAGTTCTGGTGGACGGCTTTGCGAAGACGAGGCGATGACAGGTGGTTGGTTGGTCGCGAGTCAGTGTTGCCAGGTTTTGATTTAGTCGATTTCGAATTCGAGCAGTGATCGAAGAAATCGCGATCGTGATATGGTGTAGGGATGAACGTCGAGATGGTGGAGTCGTCGTCGATGACCGGAGTTGCCGCTGGTGGATGTGCACGTGCACACGATTTGGATATCTGGTGAATCTGGGTTTTAACAGAGAGGCCACTCGAGTTTTCTCGGGTTTTGTTCGTGAGAGTCTCGGAGGAATTAGGGATGCGACTCGAAGTATAATAGGCTGGGCTCGAGTACTTTTGTTGTTGACAGACTATTAAACTGTCTGTTTATAAAATTTAAACTGGATTTAAAATTGTAAAGAAAATTTTTAAACAAGAATTTAAATCAAAGTTTGACTATATAAATTCAAGTTGGTTTTGAATCTTAATGGTTTGAAATAAATAAGTTTTATAAATTTAAATGTTTTAAATAAGTTTTAAATGGTAGTTAGATTTAAATGTTTGAAATTAAAAAGGAATTTGGTTTAAACTCTTTTTAAAATTCTTTTATAAGAGATAAGGAATTTTTAACAAGTAAAAGTTTTTAAATTGGTTTTAAAAACTTAGTTAAAAAAAATTGGTATTCATTTTAAATACAGAATTTAAAATGAAGGCTAAAAGTTAATTTGAAATGGATGTTTTCAAATATATTTAAGGATGATAATGTAACCTTTGATAAGAAATGTTTTATCTTAAAGTTTAAATCATTAAATCTTTAAGGTAATTAAAATGGTTAAATTAATTTGATTAATTAATGATTTGAATTAATTAATTTATAATTAAGGATTTAAAATACTTTGTAAATGATAACTTGATTATTAATAAGAATAAAGTTTTATCTTAAAGTAATTAAAGATTTGTGTTCATTAAATTAATTAGGAAATTTAATGGATAATTAAATTGTTTGATTAATTAATCATTTGGATTAATTAAATAGGTAATTAAAGGTTTATACTAATTAATTAATGATTAAGATTTATTAATTAGAATAATTAAATTGTAATTAAGGATTATAAATTAGAGTATTAATTAATTGTTAGGAATTAATTAATAAATAATTAAATATTAATTAAGTTATGGTTAACACTTAATTAATTTAGTAATTAGAGATTAATAAATTGGTTATTAAGATTTATTAATTTAGAATTAATAATATTAATATAAGTTAATTACTTAAGGAAAGTAATTAAATAATTGTTAATGAAAGTCATTAAATATGGATTATTAAATAATTAATTAATGTGATTAATATTAATAATTAATTATATTAATTAATTTAAAGATAATCAATTATAGAATTTGTTTTAAATGGAATTACTTAATGGAAGTGATTAAGAATTAATTACTTATTGTAATTAATTGAAGTTAATTTGATTTAGTTTAAGTTAATTAATTAAGTTTAATTAATTTAGAATAATCAAGAGATGATTTGATAATAATTACTTTATGCAATTATTAAGGTGTGATTATTTAGGGAAGTAAATAATAAGATAATTACTGGAAGTAATTAGTTGAATAAATGATTTTATTAATAGAAGTAATTTGAGTTAATTACTTTAAATAATTAATCAAGGGATTAATTAAGAAATTAATTAAGGAGTAATTAATTTAGTTAATGAAAGTAATTAAGGGTAATTAATTACTGATTGAAGATTAATCAGGGTGATTAATAAATGTTGTTTAATTAAAGATTAATTACTTAATGTAATTAATTTAATTGAGTAATTAATAATTAAGTTGTAATTAAGGATCATTAATTAATATAATTAATGATGTAATTAAGATTGATTTATTAAGTAATAATTAATAAATGAAGTGATTAATTAATGTAATTAATTACAGTTGATTAAGTTAATTAATTTTAGTAAATTAATTAATGAAGTAATTAAAGGTTAATTACAATAAGTGGTTAAGGATAATTAATTTAAGTAATTAATTGAGAATAAATTACTTGAATGTAATCAAAAGATAATTAATCAAGATGATTAATTGAAATGAATTATTAGAGGATAATTAATTAATTGATTGTAATTAATTAATGGTTAAGTAAGAAGGATTTATAAAATAAAGTAATTAATTTAATTCACTTTAAATTAATTAGAGATGATATAAATCATTACTTATGAATGGGTGTTAGTATTGGATACTTGACATTGATTGATATCTCTGATGAGATATATGCTGTATGATATAGATGTTAGTTGAATTGTATGGATTATCTGATAATGTTGATTATCTGTTATCTTCCTTTGTGAATAAAGATAATGAATTAAATTGTTTTAACCTTTAAAACAACTTGGCCTTAAAAGATACGCTTTGGATTTCGATGAGACCGGGATCGGGTTTCCGTATACCGGATTTCCAGGTCTGGAGACCCGAATACCACATCGATCCAAATTAACGATAGGTCGTGAATCAAGTGAAGATGAAGATTCAGAGTGCAAGGGTTATTGTCGTTAACTCTGAGGGTGATTCCAAAACGAGTGTAACGAGATAATGCCTTCGGTTTCGTTCGAACCCGGAACGAACTTGTATGGATTGAATGCTTTCAAAACATCGTCAGGTGGACGATGAGCATTCTAAGATAGATGTGTTCTTTTTAAAGATAATCGTGACCTCAAGCCTCACAAACCGGGAATGGCTAAAACAGGGGAGGTGCAGCAAGGTTAGTGGGTAGCACCCAAGTAGGACAAGGTTACCTCTGTCTAGATGTCCCTTTCTATTTTCGACTTAGTGGTGCGGTTGCTGATCCCAACCGTGAGGTATCTTGTGCAGGAATTATCCAGTAAGGGATGTTCCGGCCTTGTGTTGCAGGGGATTGGGAGTGATCCTCGGTACGGTGATCTAGGCCACGTACTGTGACGGGCGGTACCCCGGTAGCCCTGCCATTGTATGGAATCCAAACTCCAATAAGTGCCGTACGTATTAGTTGTGCCCAACTATGTTGGAATGTGAGATGTAAGCATTTCAGCTATTTCTGTATTTTACTTGAAAACCCTAGACCCTATTATAATACAATCGAATTTCCTATCAAATGTTTTGGTTAGCGTAAGGTAAAAACTTACCCATGTTTATTTGTGGGAAGTCTTACGTGATACCTTTTCTTTCAAAAGGTTCTGAAGTTAAACAAGTTTAACCTGTTACTCACACCAGACCCATGTCTGACCCAAGTTGTTTATTTCTGTTTTATAAACTCTTGGGTACTCAAATTTTTACGAGTAGCCAAGGGATTCAGGTTAGCCTTGACGAATTGTGGAGGAGCAATGGAGCAGGAGGCTTCAACGTTGTAGATATAGATAGTAGTTTCCGCTGTGTTGATCTTGTTTAGATCTTTGTTTTGTATTGAGATGTAATAACTAGACAGATGTTTATAACTGTCTAGTATGTGATGTGTAATCTGTGTAACTCTGATGGATGATGTATATGATACTATGTAATAGTTATGTGATATATTATATTTTATTCCGTTTCCGCTGTGAGTATTTGTGTTTGTTTTCTTTCTCTTCTTCTCTTTTCTACTTCTCACCCCTTTCTTTCTTACTGTCGATGCGATTTTCCGGGAGTGGAAAGTCGGGTCGTCACACGTGGTATCAGAGCATTAGGTTGAGTGAATACCTGAGCTCTGGAGTGGTGTCTATCGTGAGAGAGCGTATTTGTAATTTTTATATAACTATATATATATATATTCTACCTATCTGTTGGGTTACCCGTACAGGTTTTCCAATATAGGATATAAAGGTAGATAGGGTGGTGGTGTGTGAAACACGACTACAATGGTTGGAGTCTGAGTATTGAGGTTGGAAGTGTATCTGTCGAGACTGTAGACCTAATACTGTCTCGAGTAAGCTTTGCTGTGGTGAAGGATTTCATCGATCTCCGAAGGAAACTGTAATGGTTCGGAGTTTATCTTTGAAGTTTGGATGAGTAAAGTTGGATCTGTCGGTTGAACAGAAGCGAGTGATGGTACCTTGATACCTCAGGTAATAGTAGCTGTATGATGAGATACAGTGACGATGGATGTTCCCGAAGATGTTTTCTTTGGAACAAGATTAAGGAAGTGTGAATGCTTCGGTGTTGTGGCTGAGTTCAGCATGAAGTTTCTGCTTTGGTTTGGAGTCCGAGTTTCTCGAAGAGCTTTGGATAAGAGCATCAGTGTCAGCAGTGCAGCTCGGAGTATTCTGTGATGGCAGGAAGTTTTCTGGATGAGCAGTTTTTCTGGAAGTGAAGTTCAGAAGCAGCAGAGTGGATCCATTTCTTAGATGGATTGGATAAATAAGTGTAAGCTGTTCTGATTAGTAAAAAGAGGAACAGTTTTCTTTGGAATTAGGATGGGTTGATCGCAAAAGTGACTTGCGATTGTCTGAGTGTTCTCTTGGGTTGTCAGAGTTTTTCTGGATGTCTTCAGAGAAGTCAGAAGTTTGTCCACATCTGAAGGTTGAGTTTTCTTATCGACTGGATTCCAGGAGTAGTACCGGTAGTACAGTCTAGTGGAAGGATGTTTCCTAGAGATGGAGTTGGTGAAACAGCTCAAGTTTTGCTGGAATATCTGAGTTTTCTGTATGGATCCGTGAACCTTATTTCTAGAAGTGAGTTGTCCAGTCTGTGCTTGTGTTCTACCTCAGATCAGAGTTGAGCAGCGAAAGCAGTTTGGAGTGTATCTCTGGATGGGAGGAGTAAGTTTGGAATCTACGGATAATTGTGAAGTAGAGTTATGTTTGGATCTCGTCTGTGTTCTGATTTGGATAAGTAATTGGTCTACTTGGTTGAATTGTCAATTTGGATAACTGAAATTCATTGAGTTTTACGTATCTCTGAGGGAATACGTATTTGATCTATCTCTGGTTTTAGAATCAGCAGTTTTGGAAGTTGGGTAGTTGAGTCAGACTCGTCTGTAGTCTGATATTCTGTTTAGTTCTGTAGATCTAGATGAGTAGGAGATCTATAGCTTAGTAGTTTAGATTGTTTGTAGAGCGAGTATCCCGGTATATATATATATACTTGGGAAACTCGAGGAATTTTATCTAGAATTTTGTCTGGATAGTTAAATTTGATTGATTGGATGAATTGGTTGCTATGGTTGTTAGCATATGGATGATAGCATATGCTTATGTTTTAAATTTAAAATCTTTAATAAGATTATTAAATTACCTTTGTTTAAATTTCGGGGACGAAATTATTTTAAGGGGGGAGGAATGTAATATCCCGGAAATTTTAACAATATCAATTTAATAATCTGTTGAATAATTAAATTGATATGGATTATCTTTGATAATAAGATTTGAATTTAATTTAATAATTTGATTAAATTAGTATTAATTGATGATTTTATCTTTTAAAAGTTAATAAGATATTTTCTATTTGAATATATATATTTATTTGTATATGTTGTAAATAGAAGCTTTGGTAAATTGGAAATTTATATTTAATTTAATCTGGACTTTTCAAAGATATTTAAATAAGTAATTTTATAGTTTTAAAATACTTTAAGAAAATATTTAATTGGTTTAAGATATTTTAACTTAAATTTAAATAAATAAGATTTACAAAATGGTTTGTTTTATTTCTTTTTAAATATTTCTTGATAATATAATCTCTTGTTTAAACTATAAAATATGTTATTTTCAAATAACAAGTATAATGTATTATTTTTAATATGTATGAATTTTAATGCTAAAAGGAATTGTTATTTTAAATGGAATAAATAGTGTATGTAAATATATATAACTTGACTTTTAAATGGAATCTTAGGATTTAATTTTATTTAAATTTGAATTTAAGTTTTGAAATTCAAAAGAATATATATTTAAATTGTTTTGGATTTTAAAATATTTGTATAAACTTTTATTTATAAATATAATTAGCTTTTGTTTATCTTTAATAAGTAATATATATAGATAAGTGTTTAAATAAATAAGAAAAGGACTTTTTATTTACTTTTAAAATAAATAGAAATATGAGTAATTACTTAAATGACAAGTGTCATTATCTAAAGCTTCATTATAACATGTGTAATTAAATAAACAAATGTATAGGACAAGTGTCCTTATTTATTTTCATTTTCTTTTATTTTTTTAAAATCAAAAATATGCATGTATATTAACAATTGCATTTCTTCAATTCATTCTTTCTAATCTTCATTTTTTTTAAAACCAAGAGAAATCAGATTTTCTCTCTAATTCAAATCTGAACAAATCTAATACCTCAATCCAATAACAAAAGCCTGAAAATCAATACCACTTCTCAACTTTTCCTCTAAATCTAAATCAGTAATTATTCCTCAAGCAAAATGAATTCATATTCAAATCTGGAAATCTTCCTCAAAGAACTTCAAAATCTGTAAACAATCTTCCTCAAAACATAAGATCTGTAACCAAGTTACAGATCTGAAATCAAAAAGCTTGCATTCATTTTAAATCTGGAATCAACTCAGAGAACTGCCTGCATTTTTCATCTCTGGAAGCCAACATGCATGTAGATTTAAAGCAATCTAAAGCTCCAGCAACTCCAGTTTTTAAATCAATAAGGCATTCCAGTCTTAAGCAAAACAGTTTTCAAAAGATAGGCTCTGTCTCCATTTTAATGGTGAGTAACAATTTTATTTAAAAATAACCTAAATAAGTTGCTTGATCTCTTCATCTGATAATCCTGTTTACAATAAATAAATGATGCAATTCTCTGTATTCTGCTTGGTTTTGAATGCATGTTGATTTTGGTATGTTCTTGCCTGTTATCAAATGCCAGTTTAAGATATTGATCAAAATTAATGATTTCATGTTAAGTCCTAGTCTATAAACTGATTTCATATGAATGTTTGTAGATAGTTCTGTATATATATATGTGTATTGTGAAATGCTTCTTGTTTGTATATGTGAATGTATTGTGTGCATGAATATCAGTGTGACCCTGTTATCTTGAATTCCAGGCTACTGTTTTTGATATAAATCATATCTCATGATCTAGTTTTAAATGTGGATCTAAGGTTTAAATAAAATTAGTTGTTCCATAGTAAACTAAAGATTTAAAAGGTTAATTAAGTCAAAATTTAGTCTGAGTGCCTCTGTAAACAAAAACAACAGAGACATGTTTTATAAAGTGAAAATTTGAACTCTGTAATTTATAAATTCAAATGTATAAATTGAAAACATAGATGATAATATGATTTTTAGCATGAATATCATAGTTTTTATTTTAATTTAATAAGAGCAGTTCTGGTTTATGTTAGAAATGAAGTTCTGGTGATTTTGATCATCTCAATGAAATTGGAAGTTCGAAATCTTTAGTAATGGTAGTGGAATGATCATGGATGATAGGAAAATTGTCAGGAGGATTTTTAAGGTAGTAAGGCAAAAATGATTTGGGTTTGAAATTTTTAAACCTAGTTTTAAGTAAGGCATGAATTTGTTTCGTCTGTCTTCGTTGATGGATCGAGCTTTGAGATATTTTGCGAAATTGAAGCTTTGAGGTAGTTGAAGCGATGACCGGAGTTGGAGGAGTTCTGGTGGACGGCTTTGCGAAGACGAGGCGATGACAGGTGGTTGGTTGGTCGCGAGTCAGTGTTGCCAGGTTTTGATTTAGTCGATTTCGAATTCGAGCAGTGATCGAAGAAATCGCGATCGTGATATGGTGTAGGGATGAACGTCGAGATGGTGGAGTCGTCGTCGATGACCGGAGTTGCCGCTGGTGGATGTGCACGTGCACACGATTTGGATATCTGGTGAATCTGGGTTTTAACAGAGAGGCCACTCGAGTTTTCTCGGGTTTTGTTCGTGAGAGTCTCGGAGGAATTAGGGATGCGACTCGAAGTATAATAGGCTGGGCTCGAGTACTTTTGTTGTTGACAGACTATTAAACTGTCTGTTTATAAAATTTAAACTGGATTTAAAATTGTAAAGAAAATTTTTAAACAAGAATTTAAATCAAAGTTTGACTATATAAATTCAAGTTGGTTTTGAATCTTAATGGTTTGAAATAAATAAGTTTTATAAATTTAAATGTTTTAAATAAGTTTTAAATGGTAGTTAGATTTAAATGTTTGAAATTAAAAAGGAATTTGGTTTAAACTCTTTTTAAAATTCTTTTATAAGAGATAAGGAATTTTTAACAAGTAAAAGTTTTTAAATTGGTTTTAAAAACTTAGTTAAAAAAAAATTGGTATTCATTTTAAATACAGAATTTAAAATGAAGGCTAAAAGTTAATTTGAAATGGATGTTTTCAAATATATTTAAGGATGATAATGTAACCTTTGATAAGAAATGTTTTATCTTAAAGTTTAAATCATTAAATCTTTAAGGTAATTAAAATGGTTAAATTAATTTGATTAATTAATGATTTGAATTAATTAATTTATAATTAAGGATTTAAAATACTTTGTAAATGATAACTAGATTATTAATAAGAATAAAGTTTTATCTTAAAGTAATTAAAGATTTGTGTTCATTAAATTAATTAGGAAATTTAATGGATAATTAAATTGTTTGATTAATTAATCATTTGGATTAATTAAATAGGTAATTAAAGGTTTATACTAATTAATTAATGATTAAGATTTATTAATTAGAATAATTAAATTGTAATTAAGGATTATAAATTAGAGTATTAATTAATGGTTAGGAATTAATTAATAAATAATTAAATATTAATTAAGTTATGGTTAACACTTAATTAATTTAGTAATTAGAGATTAATAAATTGGTTATTAAGATTTATTAATTTAGAATTAATAATATTAATATAAGTTAATTACTTAAGGAAAGTAATTAAATAATTGTTAATGAAAGTCATTAACTATGGATTATTAAATAATTAATTAATGTGATTAATATTAATAATTAATTAGATTAATTAATTTAAAGATAATCAATTATAGAATTTGTTTTAAATGGAATTACTTAATGGAAGTGATTAAGAATTAATTACTTATTGTAATTAATTGAAGTTAATTTGATTTAGTTTAAGTTAATTAATTAAGTTTAATTAATTTAGAATAATCAAGAGATGATTTGATAATAATTACTTTATGTAATTATTAAGGTTTGATTATTTAGGGAAGTAAATAATAAGATAATTACTGGAAGTAATTAGTTGAATAAATGATTTTATTAATAGAAGTAATTTGAGTTAATTACTTTAAATAATTAATCAAGGGATTAATTAATAAATTAATTAAGGAGTAATTAATTTAGTTAATGAAAGTAATTAAGGGTAATTAATTACTGATTGAAGATTAATCAGGGTGATTAATGAATGTTGTTTAATTAAAGATTAATTACTTAATGTAATTAATTTAATTGAGTAATTAATAATTAAGTTGTAATTAAGGATCATTAATTAATATAATTAATGATGTAATTAAGATTGATTTATTAAGTAATAATTAATAAATGAAGTGATTAATTAATGTAATTAATTACAGTTGATTAAGTTAATTAATTTTAGTAAATTAATTAATGAAGTAATTAAAGGTTAATTACAATAAGTGGTTAAGGATAATTAATTTAAGTAATTAATTGAGAATAAATTACTTGAATGTAATCAAAAGATAATTAATCAAGATGATTAATTGAAATGAATTATTAGAGGATAATTAATTAATTGATTGTAATTAATTAATGGTTAAGTAAGAAGGATTTATAAAATAAAGTAATTAATTTAATTCACTTTAAATTAATTAGAGATGATATAAATCATTACTTATGAATGGGTGTTAGTATTGGATACTTGACATTGATTGATATCTCTGATGAGATATATGCTGTATGATATAGATGTTAGTTGAATTGTATGGATTATCTGATAATGTTGATTATCTGTTATCTTCCTTTGTGAATAAAGATAATGAATTAAATTGTTTTAACCTTTAAAACAACTTGGCCTTAAAAGATACGCTTTGGATTTCGATGAGACCGGGATCGGGTTTCCGTATACCGGATTTCCAGGTCTGGAGACCCGAATACCACATCGATCCAAATTAACGATAGGTCGTGAATCAAGTGAAGATGAAGATTCAGAGTGCAAGGGTTATTGTCGTTAACTCTGAGGGTGATTCCAAAACGAGTGTAACGAGATAATGCCTTCGGTTTCGTTCGAACCCGGAACGAACTTGTATGGATTGAATGCTTTCAAAACATCGTCAGGTGGACGATGAGCATTCTAAGATAGATGTGTTCTTTTTAAAGATAATCGTGACCTCAAGCCTCACAAACCGGGAATGGCTAAAACAGGGGAGGTGCAGCAAGGTTAGTGGGTAGCACCCAAGTAGGACAAGGTTACCTCTGTCTAGATGTCCCTTTCTATTTTCGACTTAGTGGTGCGGTTGCTGATCCCAACCGTGAGGTATCTTGTGCAGGAATTATCCAGTAAGGGATGTTCCGGCCTTGTGTTGCAGGGGATTGGGAGTGATCCTCGGTACGGTGATCTAGGCCACGTACTGTGACGGGCGGTACCCCGGTAGCCCTGCCATTGTATGGAATCCAAACTCCAATAAGTGCCGTACGTATTAGTTGTGCCCAACTATGTTGGAATGTGAGATGTAAGCATTTCAGCTATTTCTGTATTTTACTTGAAAACCCTAGACCCTATTATAATACAATCGAATTTCCTATCAAATGTTTTGGTTAGCGTAAGGTAAAAACTTACCCATGTTTATTTGTGGGAAGTCTTACGTGATACCTTTTCTTTCAAAAGGTTTTGAAGTTAAACAAGTTTAACCTGTTACTCACACCAGACCCATGTCTGACCCAAGTTGTTTATTTCTGTTTTATAAACTCTTGGGTACTCAAATTTTTACGAGTAGCCAAGGGATTCAGGTTAGCCTTGACGAATTGTGGAGGAGCAATGGAGCAGGAGGCTTCAGCGTTGTAAATATAGATAGTAGTTTCCGCTGTGTTGATCTTGTTTAGATCTTTGTTTTGTATTGAGATGTAATAACTAGACAGATGTTTATAACTGTCTAGTATGTGATGTGTAATCTGTGTAACTCTGATAGATGATGTATATGATACTATGTAATATTTATGTGATATATTATATTTTATTCCGTTTCCGCTGTGAGTATTTGTGTTTGTTTTCTTTCTCTTCTTCTCTTTTCTACTTCTCACCCCTTTCTTTCTTACTGTCGATGCGATTTTCCGGGAGTGGAAAGTCGGGTCGTCACATATAACAACAGGCATATATCATCAATAACAATATAACATAAACAATAGGATATGGTGTCATATCCCACAGGTGAACAGTTACAGATAATAGCATATATAACAATTTAAATAACTACAGCAGCATATTTCAATTGTCGTTTCAATTGAAATCAAATTTAATAAATATAAGAACGTTAATCGTGAGTGATTGCTCACCTTTCGAGGCTAGATAGATTTGACGAAGAAATGAGCTACGAATCCAAGCACGAATTGCAAAGCAAAGCACAATGGACACGGATTTGTCGGACAAGCTGATAGTTAAGAAATCGAGGAGAATGGATCAAATCAATTTTGCTTGATAGAAACAGAAACGAAATATGGTTTATATACATATATATATATTTCAAAAATTAGTTTTAAACATATATACATATATATATGTATATGTGTGTTGAAACCAAACTCAAATCTACCTATCTACAAAAACCAATATATCAACATAGGTATAAATAACAAATATATGAACTTCCAAAATTTATATAATTTATGCAGACCGGTATATCTATATACCTACTTTATATGTAAACACACACATATATATACGCAGACCCCATATGAAATATACACTGAATATATGCATGCGACTATACCACAAATAAAATATATGCAACCATATACATAAGGCTACTCAACCACATGTGAAAACTGTACAGACCTTTAAACAATTTTTTGTAAACTAGATACGTCATTTGTATAACATAGAGTGCCATGACATTAAAAAAACAGAGCAGGTCAGGTAAGAGTTGATGTTAACAAATATTTATATATATACCTATAATATACAAAAAGAAGCAAAGTTACCCATATGCTTAAACTATAAACAGATTAGTATATAACATGTGCACTAATATATATCTAACCCATATTTAATATATATAAACTCATGCTGTAACTTATATATGCACACAGAGATAACATATCTAACATACATCCCTACCGTACATACATATAAAGTACCGCTTTATAAAAATAGCCAACATAAGTATATAAACTGATAAGAACGTTTAACATAAAAATCTTAGTTTAGCTATATAAATATATATATATATACTACCGCAACTATATGTTTAAAATTTACGTAAATATATATAAAGTGATATATTTATACCTTTAGAACACATTATTTAATAAACTTGCTTTATAACAATATATTTACTTAACATATCAAGTACAAACTACTACATAGGTATAAAGGTAACCGTATGTACGTCTACTATAAACGTGACTCACTATATGGTTATATAGATACAAAAGCAGATATTAACACTACCTATATACTGCATCTATGTCAACTTACTTTAATATAAATTTATATACAACATGACCCAATTTATATAAAACATATGGTATATAACTGAGACCACAGTACTTTGATTGTATAACTTATATATTTTATATAACATACAACTTATATATACAAACTAAACTAAAGCTTGAAACAATATATTACCTATATATTATAACTCATATATAGAAGAGAAACATGCAAAGGAGGGCAGGCCGAAGATCACGGCCAGAGGAGGTGACTGGGGATGGTGGCACTGGGTGGCTCGAGCTCAGGTGGCGTTAGCAGGCGAGCTAAGGGGAGGAAGCTTCGACCGAAGTAGCAAAGGGAAGAAGGAGCAGGTCTCGGCTTGGGTGGGTTCGAAGCTTTGGGTGCGTGATGCTGGTCACGTGGAAGGGGAAGAGGGGAATGGTGGGAGGGCTGCTTGGTTGAAGCAGTCGATGGTTGTGGGCTCGGTGATGTGCGATATGAAAAGGAAGGGAACGGCTTTCACGCGTGGGGAATTGCTTCGGGTTGCTTGGAAGGAGGGTGGAATAAAGTGATGGCGGCCGGTTATCATAAGGAGAGGGAGAAACATTATGAGAAAATGGGAAGAAGAATAATTATTTACAGTGAAAACTATGCGAGAGTAAGGACAATGAATAGCCAAAAGGTAGAAGTGCTAACGTACAACATATATAAAAATTTTATATCTTTATTTCAAACGGTGGAACGAAAAATCAGGGAGAATTTGAAAGGGACAAACGTGAAAATACGCGAAAGTTAATGCAAAGGCAAGCGTTACTCAAGCAAGGATCGGGTAAATAATTTAAAGCAATTTATTAGTGTGCAAAACGTTTCAATATTTGAAACCGAATGAGAATTAACGGTCATAATTAAAGGTACCATTACACTGAACAGTTCATTCTTTTCAGCGCATACCGAACTTTCAAATACAGAAATGAATATACCATGGAGATCAGCACGACGAGACGATCAAAACGGTATACAGATATTGGTGGTACGATTATCCGATCAAAAGTCGATAATCGGTATCGGAAATGCTGCTATTTTGCCAGAATTAAGATAAATGGAGCAGTAGAAGTCCAAATTTGGAAAAACGAATTTCGCAGTCTGATTCAGAATGATCTGAATAAATTTTATCCTGTTGACATATTTTGGTTTCGGAAACTTTTAAATTCACTGTTATTAACCGGTTTGATTTGAAATGAAATTTCACAGGAAAATAAACTTCAATATTATCAGATGAAAATTTACCAGTTGCTATATTAAAATAGACGTATACCAAATAATAAATTTTTAATTTCAAGTTTTATTGTTTAAAATTTCACAAATTTCCAGTTAAATATACTTTTAAAACCATTAAATTTTGCGGGTCGTTACACTCTCCCCCACTCAAAACTTTTCGTCCCCGAAAAGGAAGGAGGTAGAAGAATAGAAACAACCAGACATAAAAGATAGATTGAAAGTCAAGATTAAACAATTAATTTAAACTATATAAATTTTACTTAAAATTTGAAAACTTCATTTGCAATTCAATTATCTTATATAATTTAATACTTTCCATTTGTAAAATTTCTTTCTTCCTTTATAAATACCATTTATATGTTTAAATAACAACTTTATAATTATGTGAAAACATTTGAAAACAATTATTTACGTTATTACTTATATTTACAAAGAAGCTATTTGAAAACATTAAATCCATAATTTATAAATTTATTAATTTATCTCAAAATACTTTTCAACATTATTAATAAATCAATAATCATTTCTTTAAATATGTTGTATTTAATTAATAACCTCTAAAATATTTAACACTAAAATTTTCTATTACCATATAGTATATAAATAAACAATCTTTAAAAAGGATATAGTCAGCAAGGAAAAGAAGAAGGATTTGGAAAAGCATATTATAGGTGAATAAATAAAGCTGAGCAGATAAGGTAGATTCAAAAGAATAGTATCGGGCATGGATGATTAATTCAAACCATTAGAATTTCAATTTCAAATATTGATACAAAATTTCTTTGTTGGAAATACTTTTATAATAAATTTCCTTTATAACGAAACAAATTTCCTTTCAAAAATATTTTTATAACTCAATGTCTCAACAAGTTTATCCTTGTTCCTGTAGACTCTGGTAGTGCGTTGATCAGGCGCAAAACTAGAATTCTCCAAGTACTTAGTAGACTTGTTTCAACACCCAGTGAAAATACTGGAAAATGTTTTAAAAAAAGATATGGAAAGTACAATCCAAACAAAACGAACAAAACCTTTGTCTAACCATGGTTCGCAGATACACAATGGTTACGCCTGGTTCCCCCAGGAAACAATCCATATCCGTAAGCTTTCTCAGCCCTGCGAGTTACGCCATGATGACTAATAGAATGCAGGATACACAATGGTTACGCCTGGATCCCCCAGGAAACAATCCGTACCCCCAGGCAAGACTCAGCCAAGCATTTGCGCTACTATTCGCGACCTACACAGATTGCAGGATACACAATGGTTACGCCTGGATCCCCCAGGAAACAATCCGTACCCCTAGGCAAGACTCAGCCAGGCAGTTGCGCTATGCAGTCACGAGAGAAAAAAAATAAGACCATGGGTAACGCCATGGAATTCGAAGGACACTCGAGTATCATATCCGGAAAACCAACAATCAGAGAGAATAATATCGATAGAATGAATCCAAGATGTGGCCACAAATCGGATATCAAGTAGAAGGCACTTTCCATATCTTTACTTCGAAAATATGTATCATATAGTACCTTTTCAAATCACTTTCAAATATCGTACTTATATAAAATCCATTATATATAAGATTTAATTTTCAAATCAAATACTTTCCAAAATCAATAGTATATCAAATCATACTTATATAGACTTCAATTATATAAGATTTCACTTTCAAATTGAGTACCTTTTCAAATCTATAGTTTTCGAATCAGTTTCATACTCATACAAATCAATTTTATATAAGTTCGACAACTCCCAAATCAAGTATTTAGTAACACAAGGTTCTCAAATTTCAATTTGTTTCAATATCAGTTCAATTTCAAAATCATATACAATTTCACCAAATTATTTCTTCTTAAATTAAATATCTTTAGTTTCAAAGTTTCCAAAATAATAGATATAGAAAATAAATCCAAATTTCCAAATCAATATAATTTTAGTCAACCAATTCGTTTCCAAAATCAAATGTTTCCAAAATCATCTTATACTTACGTAAGGTCCATCTTATATAAGGATCAAAATTTTCAAAATAAATATCATTGTATGAAGAGCCATATGGGATTGAATATCTTTGCTTTTATGGGTTATATATCTTTGTAATTTAAATTGGAAATTTAACTTTAGTAAATAAAGATATTCTAACCCGACAGCTTTCAATTTCAGCGTCAAAATGTGTGACGACCACGACTTTCTCTCCAAAGAAAGTCGTATCGCTAATAAGAAAGAAAGGGATAGAAAGAGAAAAGAAGAGAAAGAAAGAACTAAACAATATCAGAATCTCACAGCGAAACGAAACAAAATATATTATATCACATAAATATTACATAGTATCATATACAACACTTATCAGAGTTACATAGATTCACATCATATACTAGACAGTTATAAACATCTGTCTAGTTATTACATCTCAATACAAACAAAGATCTAAACAAGATCAACACAGCGGAAACTACTATCTATATCTACAAAGCTGAAGCCTCCTGCTCCATTGCTCCTCCACAATTCGTCAAGGCTAACCTGAATCCCTTGGCTACTCGTAAAAATTTGAGTACCCAAGAGTTTATAAAACAGAAATAAACAACTTGGGTCAGACATGGGTCTGGTGTGAGTAACAGGTTAAACTTGTTTAACTTCAAAACCTTTTGAAAGAAAAGGTATCACGGAAGACTTCCCACAAATAAACATGGGTAAGTTTTTACCTTACGCTAACCAAAACATTTGATAGGAAATTCGATTGTATTATAATAGGGTCTAGGGTTTTCAAGTAAAATACAGAAATAGCTGAAATGCTTACATCTCACATTTCAACATAGTTGGGCACAACTAATACGTACGGCACTTATTGGAGTTTGGATTCCATACAATGGCAGGGCTACTGGGGTACCGCCCGTCACAGTACGTGGCCTAGATCACCGTACCGAGGATCACTCCCAATCCCCTGCAACACAAGGCCGGAACATCCCTTACTGGATAATTCCCGCACAAGATACCTCACGGTTGGGATCAGCAACCGCACCACTAAGTCGAAAATAGAAAGGGACATCTAGACAGAGGTAACCTTGTCCTACTTGGGTGCTACCCACTAACCTTGCTGCACCTCCCCTGTTTTAGCCATTCCCGGTTTGTGAGGCTTGAGGTCACGATTACCTTAGAAAAGAACACATCACTTAGAATGCTCATCGTCCACCTGACGATGTTCTGAAAGCATTCAATCCATACAAGTTCGTTCCGGGTTCGAACGAAACCGAAGGCATTATCTCGTTACACTCGTTTTGGAATCACCCTCAGAGTTAACGACAATAACCCTTGCACTCTGAATCTTCATCTTCACTTGATTCACGACCTATCGTTAATTTGGATCGATGTGGTATTCGGGTCTCCAGACCTGGAAATCCGGTATACGCAAACCCGATCCCGGTCTCATCGAAATCCAAAGCGTATCTTTTAAGGCCAAGTTGTTTTAAAGGTTAAAACAATTCAATTCAATTATCTTTATACACATAGAAAGATAATTCACAACATTACAATAGATAATCAACATTATCAATATAACAGATAATCCATATTATCATCACAATTCAACTAAGATCCATATCACACAGCATATATCTCATCAGAGATATCAATCAATGCAAAGTATTCAATACTATTTATCTATCCATAAGTAATGATTTATATCATCTCTAATTAATTTAAAGTTAATTAAATTAATTACTTCATTCTATAAATCCTGCTTACTTAATCATTAATTAATTACAAATTAATTAATTAATTATCCTCTAATAATTCATTTCAATTAATCATCTTTGATTAATTACCTTTTAATTATATCCAAGTAAATTATCCTTTAATTAATTACTTAAATTAATTATCCTTAACCATTTATAGTAATTAACCTTTAATTACTTCATTAATTAATTAACTATAATTAATTAAATTAATCAACTATAATTAATTACATTAATCCTTAATTAATTACATTAATTAATTACTTCATTTATTAATTATTACTTAATTAATCAACTCTTAATTACATCATTAATTATATTAATTAATGATCCCTAATTACATTTTATTATTAATTACTGTATTTAAATTAATTACATTAAGTAATTAATCTTCAATTAAATCATAATTATTAATCACTCTTGATTAATCACATTCAGTAATTAACTACCCTTAATTACTTCTTTAAATAAATTAATTACTCCTTAATTAATTATCTTTAATTAATCCCTTGATTAATTCCATTAAGTAATTAACTACCCTTAATTACTCCATTAACTACATCAGTAATTATCTATTAATTACTTTCCTAAGTAATTATACTTTATTAAATTACATTAAGTAATTATACTTCACAAATCATTAAGTGATTATCTTAAATTAATTAAACTTAATTAATTACTTAAACAAATTACATTTAAACTTAATTAATTACATTAAGTAATTAATTCCTTAATTACTTCCATTTTGTAATTATTCTTAACCAATTTCACAAATGATTATCATTAATTAATCTAATTAATTATTAAAATTAATCACATTAATTGATTATTAAATAATCTTAAGTTAATGACCTTCATTAATAATTATTTAATTACTTTTCTTAAGTAATTAACTTAGATTAACCATTATTAAATTTAAATTAATAAATCTTAATAACCAATTAATTAACCCTTAACTAATTTAATTAAACCTTAATTAATCAACTTAAACCCTTAATTACTAAATTTATTAATCCAAATCATAAATTAATTAAATTGATTAATTAGCTTTTAATTACCTTAATAATTTAATTTATCCCAAATCATTAAATCTTAATTTACTTTAAGATAAAACATTCTTCTTATTAAGTACTTAATTATTATTTACAAATGCATTTGAAAACATTTTACTTTGAATTTACTTTTAAATTCCATTTCAAATTAAGATTTAAAATGATTTAACTTATCAAAATTTAAAACAATTTAAAAACCTTTTTAAGTCACATGTTAAGAAACACTTATCTTATAAAGGGAATTTACAAGAGTTTTAAAACCATATTCAATTTAAATATAATCACTTTTTAAAATATACTTTAACATTTAAAGTTGTTTAAACACTTTAATTTGATAAAACTTTATTTTATTTTAAACTAGAATACCAATTTAGATTTGAATCTATACTTAAACTATTTTTTTAAAACTTGTTTAAATCCTGCTTTTCATTTAAAATTTCATTTTAAAAATTTTGAACAGACAGGTTTCTAAAACCTGTAATCCAACAATGACCCGAGCCAGATCTAAAATGACTTCGAGTCCATTCTTCCATTACTTCGAGCAACTCACGCAAGAAACTCGAGACCGACCCGAGCACAATGCTTCTTCTCCACTCAAACAAAACCAGACACACGCTCGATCACCGTGCACATGCACGGTGGCTCCGACCACCTATGGTCAACGTCGCGATCTTCCCAAAGTCGGCGACCGCATCCTCTAATGATCCAAACCTAAACTTCTTCGATCCTTACTCAAAATCGAATTCGAGGTACTCAATCAACCTGGAACTAAAAACCCCACACCTGAAAACCCCTCGAATCCACGATGCTGATCACCAGAGCACCTGAGCCTCCAGCCACAACTTCGCCAACCTCCATGCTACCGATTCCCAGAGTTTGGTTGAATTCGAACCACTAGGGTTGCCGAGATGAACAAATTTCCGACCACCATATAAACTAGGGTTAAAAACAATATCGACCTCCTACCATCGCCACAGTGCTTTGATCTACTGCCTGGCATTTTTCCCAAACTCCTCTATTACTCCACTACCATCAGACTCAAGCGTAACCCTCCTCCATCGCCGATCGCCAAGAAAACGAGCGAAGTTTGAATTCTGATCAACTTAGAAATTCCCAATAATCCCAATCTTAAAAATCATGAAATCATTATCTAAAATCATCATTCTTCTATAAGAATTTGTTTCTAAAATCAAAACTAGAAATTAAGATGATTGAATTTTCTGATTTGAAAAGATTATACTGTAATTTCCCATTTTCGAAATATTAACTCAATAAATTTCACTTGAAATTATTTTTAAAAATGATGTTACAGTTTTACCATCATTTCCTCTTTAGAGATCATAGCCTAAAAATGTTTAGAGAGAAAGGAATTGATCTTTAAACTTGTGATTCCCCTTATGATCTAAAAACAGAGATATGTATCTGGGTAATCACAGACATGCACATGTAAACATTTACATATATATATATGTATACAGGCCTATTTACATCTATACAAACATTATTCACAGCATACTTCAAATATTTTTCACAAACACCAAGTTATATACTAAAGCTTTTGATAGTTTACTTACTGGAAACTAGAACAGAGAATAATGAACATTCATATGCATAACAACACTTATGTAAACATCCATTCATACCCAACATTCAAGTAAACATTGCATATCATTTTACTTTGACATTTATCAGGTATATCAAGACATAATAGCAGATTTTAAAACTGTTTTTAAAATTAGATTTACTCACCTGATTTAAAAAGACAGAGGCTTGAGATTTGAAACAGGAAACTTTGAAAATTTGAAAACTGCATCTTGATATTTGATTTCTTTAAAAACTGAAATGCTTTGTCAAATGGACTGAAATGCTCGGTTGAACTGGAAAGAATTTTGCTTTTGATCTCTGAAATGCTTTGAAACTGGAAACTTTAAATTGCTGTGATCTTCTTAAAAATGCTTTGTTGATGAGATGATTTCTTTAAAAACTTGAAGTTTCGATGATACAAGTTGAAGATGATTACAGGCTTTTAAAACTGCTTACAGGTTTTGCTCTGAGTTTTGAAAATTGATTACAGATTTTGATTTTGAGCTAGAGCTTTTGTAAAATGCTTTCAGGTTGTTTGAGGAAAAGATTATAGGTTTGTGAAGAATGTTTTACTGAGTTTGGCTTTGAGTTTGAGAATTGTCACTGGTTTTAGTTTATGAAACTTTTCTGATTTTGATAAAATATTTCAGGTGGAGTTTTCTTGCTTTAGGAATGAGAATAGAAAAGAGAATTGGAAGAGGGAAGATGTATGTTTATATAGAGTTAAATTATGATTTATTAAAAATTAAAGACAAAGAAAATAAAAGTACACTTGTTCAATTTGATTACATTTGTCAAATTCACACTTTAATCTACTTACACATGTATTTACAAGCTTTATTATCCTAACACTTGTAAACATATCATTTTTATTTATTTCTAAAAGATTTTAAAAGCTTTTATTATTAATTTCCTAATTGATTAATACATTTCTTAATTTATAAATACTTTTCTAAACCTTAAGTAAATAAAATCTTTATAAGGAAATAGAATATAAACCAATTATATTCTAATAAAATCATATATATAAAATTAAATACACATTATTAGATTTGTAACTAATTATTTTATTTAAAAACAATTTTAATATATACATATATATATATATACATTCAATCAATACTTATTAAATTTGAAATATACCTATTTAAAATCTGTTTATAACTATATTTAAAAACAACTCATTATTAAATTGTTTGAAAACAACAATTTTACCAAATTTAATAATAAATTTAAAGGATTATCATATTTTAAATCCCTTGGAATCCCGGGATATCACATTCCTCCCCCCTTAAAATAATTTCGTCCTCGAAATTTAAAACAAAAGATAATCCAAAGTTTTTATTTTATTTCAACCAATCTAAGCATACCTATCAGCCAACACAAATAAACAACCAATTTTATCCAAACAACAATTCAAATCAAACAATCAATATTAGTTATCCGGACACAGATCCGGATAAGCTTCCTAAATTTCCACGAGTTTCCCCAAGTATATATATATATATATCGGGATACTCGTTCTTCAGACAATCTAAACTACGAAGCTATAGAGCTCCTACTCATCTAGATCTATAAAACTAAACAAGATATCAGACTACAGACGAGTCTGACTCAACAACCAAATCTTCCCGAACTACTAGTTCCAAAACCAAAGATAGATCAAACACGTACTTCCTCAAAGATACGCGATATACTCCGAATCCCAGTTATCCAAACTGGTAGATCAAACACTTATCCAAATCAGAATACAGAAGAGATTCAAAACAACTCGGAGCTGACTTCCCAGACTTACCCAATCTTATAGCTCCCTTTTACCAGAGAAAACTTCTATAATAATGAAGTCTCCAACTTCGAATTCCAAATTCCTCCGTCTCTAATCTTCAGGACTCTTCTGACGATCCTGGCTGCCTACATCCTTACCGATCAGCTCAACCTTTACTGATGCTTCCAGAGACAAATTGGATCAAAAATAACTCAACATAGTGATCCTCTCAAGATTTACTGAAAATCTACTCCACCATTAGTAGGTTACCACTTCTTCTCCTATCCGGAAAAGACAAAACAGATACACTCACCAATCTGGACTCAAATCTAAAAATATTTCCTGTAGAAATTCTCTAATCCCAAATCATTCCAACTTCCGGTTGCTTCCACTCTAGAACAGCTGCCATCTTGCTTCCGCTGCACCACTCTGATCTGGAGAAAATAAAAATGCCGTCGATGAACTCGAGCACAGACTGGACAACTCACTTCTAGAAATAAGGTTCACTGATCCATAAAGAAACTCGGATACTTCAGCAAAACTTGAGCTGCTTCACCAACTCCATCTCTAGGAAACATCCTTCCACTAGACTAAACCACCGGTATCACTCATGGAATCCAGTCGATAAGAAAACTCAACCTTCAGATGCGGACAAACTTCTGACTTCTCTGAAGACATCCAGAAAAATTCTGACAACCCAAGAAAACACTCAGACAATCGCAAGTCACTTTTGCGATCAACCCATCCTAATTCCAAACAGACTGTTCTCTCTTTACCAATCAGAACAGCTTACACTTATTTATCCAATTTATCGAAGAAATGGATCCACTCTGCTGCTTCTGAACTTCACTTCCAGAAAAACTACTCATCCAGAAAACTTCCTGCCATCACAGAATACTCCGAGCTGCACTGCTGCCACAAATGCTCCTATCCAAAGCTCTTCGAGAAACTCGGACTCCAAACCAAAGCAGAAACACCGTGCTGAACTCAGCCACAATACCAAAGCATACACACTTCCTTAATCTTGTTCCAAAGAAAACATCTTCAGGAACATCCATCGTCACTGTATCTCATCATACAGCTACTATTACCTGAGGTATCAAGTTACCATCACTCACTTCTGCCTCATCGACAGATCCAACTTTATTCATCCAAACTTCAAAGATAAACTCCGAACCATTACAGTTTCCTTCGGAGATCGATGAAATCCTTTACCATAGCAAAGCTTACTCGAGACGGTATTGGGTCTACAGTCTCGACAGATACACTTCCAACCTCAACACTCAAATTCCAACCATTGATAGTCGTGTTACACACACCACCACTTTATCTACCTTTATAACTTATATTGGAAAACCCGAACAGGTAACCCAACAAATAGGTAGAACTACATAAATATATATATTTAAAATGATATATTTTTTTTTATATAGAAATTATTTCTGGGTAAAATTATTTCATTTACCTCTTTAAAACAATATTGTGTCCGTTGGCCTGGTTCAAGTGTTTAGAGATCCCTATCAATAACGTTAGCTACTCGTATTGACCAGAATCCATATACCACTCAACCGATCAATTACACAATATAAAACCATTTTATATAACTAACAAATACGCGCTCTCATATATATATATACACTCGGACTCAAACAGGTTGCTACAGATCCTGTCTCTAATGAACAATCCTTCCGAACCTAGGTATTCACTCAACCTAGTGTTCTGATATTCACTTAACCAATAGCTTAGGTATTCGCTCAACCTATGCTCTGATACCACGTGTGATGACCACGACTTTCTCTCCAAAGAAAGTCGTATCGCTAATAAGAAAGAAAGGGATAGAAAGAGAAAAGAAGAGAAAGAAAGAACTAAACAATATCAGAATCTCACAGCGAAACGAAACAAAATATATTATATCACATAAATATTACATAGTATCATATACAACACTTATCAGAGTTACACAGATTCACATCATATACTAGACAGTTATAAACATCTGTCTAGTTATTACATCTCAATACAAACAAAGATCTAAACAAGATCAACACAGCGGAAACTACTATCTATATCTACAACGCTGAAGCCTCCTGCTCCATTGCTCCTCCACAATTCGTCAAGGCTAACCTGAATCCCTTGGCTACTCGTAAAAATTTGAGTACCCAAGAGTTTATAAAACAGAAATAAACAACTTGGGTCAGACATGGGTCTGGTGTGAGTAACAGGTTAAACTTGTTTAACTTCAAAACCTTTTGAAAGAAAAGGTATCACGTAAGACTTCCCACAAATAAACATGGGTAAGTTTTTACCTTACGCTAACCAAAACATTTGATAGGAAATTCGATTGTATTATAATAGGGTCTAGGGTTTTCAAGTAAAATACAGAAATAGCTGAAATGCTTACATCTCACATTTCAACATAGTTGGGCACAACTAATACGTACGGCACTTATTGGAGTTTGGATTCCATACAATGGCAGGGCTACTGAGGTACCGCCCGTCACAGTACGTGGCCTAGATCACCGTACCGAGGATCACTCCCAATCCCCTGCAACACAAGGCCGGAACATCCCTTACTGGATAATTCCCGCACAAGATACCTCACGGTTGGGATTAGCAACCGCACCACTAAGTCGAAAATAGAAAGGGACATCTAGACAGAGGTAACCTTGTCCTACTTGGGTGCTACCCACTAACCTTGCTGCACCTCCCCTGTTTTAGCCATTCCCGGTTTGTGAGGCTTGAGGTCACGATTACCTTAGAAAAGAACACATCACTTAGAATGCTCATCGTCCACCTGACGATGTTCTGAAAGCATTCAATCCATACAAGTTCGTTCCGGGTTCGAACGAAACCGAAGGCATTATCTCGTTACACTCGTTTTGGAATCACCCTTAGAGTTAACGACAATAACCCTTGCACTCTGAATCTTCATCTTCACTTGATTCACGACCTATCGTTAATTTGGATCGATGTGGTATTCGGGTCTCCAGACCTGGAAATCCGGTATACGCAAACCCGATCCCGGTCTCATCGAAATCCAAAGCGTATCTTTTAAGGCCAAGTTGTTTTAAAGGTTAAAACAATTCAATTCAATTATCTTTATACACATAGAAAGATAATTCACAACATTACAATAGATAATCAACATTATCAATATAACAGATAATCCATATTATCATCACAATTCAACTAACATCCATATCACACAGCATATATCTCATCAGAGATATCAATCAATGCAAAGTATTCAATACTATTTATCTATCCATAGGTAATGATTTATATCATCTCTAATTAATTTAAAGTTAATTAAATTAATTACTTCATTCTATAAATCCTGCTTACTTAATCATTAATTAATTACAAATTAATTAATTAATTATCCTCTAATAATTCATTTCAATTAATCATCTTTGATTAATTACCTTTTAATTATATCCAAGTAAATTATCCTTTAATTAATTACTTAAATTAATTATCCTTAACCATTTATAGTAATTAACCTTTAATTACTTCATTAATTAATTAACTATAATTAATTAAATTAATCAACTATAATTAATTACATTAATCCTTAATTAATTACATTAATTAATTACTTCATTTATTAATTATTACTTAATTAATCAACTCTTAATTACATCATTAATTATATTAATTAATGATCCCTAATTACATTTTATTATTAATTACTGTATTTAAATTAATTACATTAAGTAATTAATCTTCAATTAAATCATAATTATTAATCACTCTTGATTAATCACATTCAGTAATTAACTACCCTTAATTACTTCTTTAAATAAATTAATTACTCCTTAATTAATTATCTTTAATTAATCCCTTGATTAATTCCATTAAGTAATTAACTACCCTTAATTACTCCATTAACTACATCAGTAATTATCTATTAATTACTTTCCTAAGTAATTATACTTTATTAAATTACATTAAGTAATTATACTTCACAAATCATTAAGTGATTATCTTAAATTAATTAAACTTAATTAATTACTTAAACAAATTACATTTAAACTTAATTAATTACATTAAGTAATTAATTCCTTAATTACTTCCATTTTGTAATTATTCTTAACCAATTTCACAAATGATTATCATTAATTAATCTAATTAATTATTAAAATTAATCACATTAATTGATTATTAAATAATCTTAAGTTAATGACCTTCATTAATAATTATTTAATTACTTTTCTTAAGTAATTAACTTAGATTAACCATTATTAAATTTAAATTAATAAATCTTAATAACCAATTAATTAACCCTTAACTAATTTAATTAAACCTTAATTAATCAACTTAAACCCTTAATTACTAAATTTATTAATCCAAATCATAAATTAATTAAATTGATTAATTAGCTTTTAATTACCTTAATAATTTAATTTATCCCAAATCATTAAATCTTAATTTACTTTAAGATAAAACATTCTTCTTATTAAGTACTTAATTATTATTTACAAATGCATTTGAAAACATTTTACTTTGAATTTACTTTTAAATTCCATTTCAAATTAAGATTTAAAATGATTTAACTTATCAAAATTTAAAACAATTTAAAAACCTTTTTAAGTCACATGTTAAGAAACACTTATCTTATAAAGGGAATTTACAAGAGTTTTAAAACCATATTCAATTTAAATATAATCACTTTTTAAAATATACTTTAACATTTAAAGTTGTTTAAACACTTTAATTTGATAAAACTTTATTTTATTTTAAACTAGAATACCAATTTAGATTTGAATCTATACTTAAACTATTTTTTTAAAACTTGTTTAAATCCTGCTTTTCATTTAAAATTTCATTTTAAAAATTTTGAACAGACAGGTTTCTAAAACCTGTAATCCAACAATGACCCGAGCCAGATCTAAAATGACTTCGAGTCCATTCTTCCATTACTTCGAGCAACTCACGCAAGAAACTCGAGACCGACCCGAGCACAGTGCTTCTTCTCCACTCAAACAAAACCAGACACACGCTCGATCACCGTGCACATGCACGGTGGCTCCGACCACCTATGGTCAACGTCGCGATCTTCCCAAAGTCGGCGACCGCATCCTCTAATGATCCAAACCTAAACTTCTTCGATCCTTACTCAAAATCGAATTCGAGGTACTCAATCAACCTGGAACTAAAAACCCCACACTTGAAAACCCCTCGAATCCACGATGCTGATCACCAGAGCACCTGAGCCTCCAGCCACAACTTCGCCAACCTCCATGCTACCGATTCCCAGAGTTTGGTTGAACTCGAACCACTAGGGTTGCCGAGATGAACAAATTTCCGACCACCATATAAACTAGGGTTAAAAACAATATCGACCTCCTACCATCGCCACAGTGCTTTGATCTACTGCCTGGCATTTTTCCCAAACTCCTCTATTACTCCACTACCATCAGACTCAAGCGTAACCCTCCTCCATCGCCGATCGCCAAGAAAACGAGCGAAGTTTGAATTCTGATCAACTTAGAAATTCCCAATAATCCCAATCTTAAAAATCATGAAATCATTATCTAAAATCATCATTCTTCTATAAGAATTTGTTTCTAAAATCAAAACTAGAAATTAAGATGATTGAATTTTCTGATTTGAAAAGATTATACTGTAATTTCCCATTTTCGAAATATTAACTCAATAAATTTCACTTGAAATTATTTTTAAAAATGATGTTACAGTTTTACCATCATTTCCTCTTTAGAGATCATAGCCTAAAAATGTTTAGAGAGAAAGGAATTGATCTTTAAACTTGTGATTCCCCTTATGATCTAAAAACAGAGATATGTATCTGGGTAATCACAGACATGCACATGTAAACATTTACATATATATATATATATATATATGTATACAGGCCTATTTACATCTATACAAACATTATTCACAGCATACTTCAAATATTTTTCACAAACACCAAGTTATATACTAAAGCTTTTGATAGTTTACTTACTGGAAACTAGAACAGAGAATAATGAACATTCATATGCATAACAACACTTATGTAAACATCCATTCATACCCAACATTCAAGTAAACATTGCATATCATTTTACTTTGACATTTATCAGGTATATCAAGACATAATAGCAGATTTTAAAACTGTTTTTAAAATTAGATTTACTCACCTGATTTAAAAAGACAGAGGCTTGAGATTTGAAACAGGAAACTTTGAAAATTTGAAAACTGCATCTTGATATTTGATTTCTTTAAAAACTGAAATGCTTTGTCAAATGGACTGAAATGCTCGGTTGAACTGGAAAGAATTTTGCTTTTGATCTCTGAAATGCTTTGAAACTGGAAACTTTAAATTGCTGTGATCTTCTTAAAAATGCTTTGTTGATGAGATGATTTCTTTAAAAACTTGAAGTTTCGATGATACAAGTTGAAGATGATTACAGGCTTTTAAAACTGCTTACAGGTTTTGCTCTGAGTTTTGAAAATTGATTACAGATTTTGATTTTGAGCTAGAGCTTTTGTAAAATGCTTTCAGGTTGTTTGAGGAAAAGATTATAGGTTTGTGAAGAATGTTTTACTGAGTTTGGCTTTGAGTTTGAGAATTGTCACTGGTTTTAGTTTATGAAACTTTTCTGATTTTGATAAAATATTTCAGGTGGAGTTTTCTTGCTTTAGGAATGAGAATAGAAAAGAGAATTGGAAGAGGGAAGATGTATGTTTATATAGAGTTAAATTATGATTTATTAAAAATTAAAGACAAAGAAAATAAAAGTACACTTGTTCAATTTGATTACATTTGTCAAATTCACACTTTAATCTACTTACACATGTATTTACAAGCTTTATTATCCTAACACTTGTAAACATATCATTTTTATTTATTTCTAAAAGATTTTAAAAGCTTTTATTATTAATTTCCTAATTGATTAATACATTTCTTAATTTATAAATACTTTTCTAAACCTTAAGTAAATAAAATCTTTAAAAGGAAATAGAATATAAACCAATTATATTCTAATAAAATCATATATATAAAATTAAATACACATTATTAGATTTGTAACTAATTATTTTATTTAAAAACAATTTTAATATATACATATATATATATACATTCAATCAATACTTATTAAATTTGAAATATACCTATTTAAAATCTGTTTATAACTATATTTAAAAACAACTCATTATTAAATTGTTTGAAAACAACAATTTTACCAAATTTAATAATAAATTTAAAGGATTATCATATTTTAAATCCCTTGGAATCCCGGGATATCACAAAATGTATCAATGTTATTAGAACATAAGATGTACATACGTCGTCATTTCGCAGAATCACATTTGATCGCTCGCTCGATCACACAAGTTCGTTTTCGAACTAGTATTGTCCATTCGACTTCCCTAATGCGGATTTCGATATGGTTTCTCGACTAGAAGCTATCAGTCTCCTTGCATAGCCATATACTATGATAGAGAATTCTAGAATCAAGTCCAAAATCCATATCAAATATTCGCCATCAAGAATCGAATGAAAAATCCTAACACGAAATGGTGTAATCCACCTCGAACTTGTGTACTCAAACTGGGATCAAATTAATTATGCGAATAAAACAGCATACGTACAACTTATATATTTATTCCAACTTGTTAAATATATAGTTTCATAAAGATGTTACTAAGTTAAAACATGTAAACTAAATTTTATTCAAAATATTTGAAGACCGAATTCTTTTCAAAGCATTTCAAATCTAAATTTCATATAAATTTTTTTTCAAAATAGCCTTATTCATTTACTTAACAAAACAGTTTCAACTTATTTAAACCATATTACTTCATACTTAAACATTCAAAACAACTTATATACTTTATCAAAATACTTTTCAAAATTTCTTAGCTTTGAAAAGTTAACCTTGAATTGGAAGTGCTCGAACCTTCAAAATAGTTGAAGAAATCATTTTCAAATTCAAGAGTTGGAAATCAATAACAAATCAGTGAATCAATTTTAATAGATAGGGTTATATCAAATTCAAAACTCAAGGACTGAACACCGGCTTACTTCAAATCATTCCAAATATATATATATATACATATATCTTTCAAATATCAAATCTTACTTCGGAATTCGACATCAAAATGGTTTCACAAAATCACTCGCATAGCAAAGCTACTGAAGTGCCTATCCCTCACTCTGAAACTCGAAAATCAATGTCGATGATGCGTGCACTCATCACCGAAATTATTTTCCAGCGACATAAGTGAGTTCTGGACTTCTATTTTCTCAAACTTCTTTTGAAATTTCTTCGAAATTATTAGAATTCATTAGAAACATTTCTTATTCGGAAAATACTTTTAAATCGTATTATTTTCATATATTTTTCCAAAATCTTTAAAACCAATTTCAAAGTACCGGAATTCAATTCTCGAATTTCAAATTTAACCCTTCAGTTATAAATCATTTTTATATAAATCAATTTCTTATAAATTTCCAAAATTATAAATCCTTTCAAAACTTTTATATATAGAATAACGTTTCTTATTTGTTTTGAAAACATTTTCTTCTATATATAGAGTAAAATCATAGTTATCAAAATAATAATTTCGATATATAAATCAACTTCAAAATTTTAAACATACCCGATTTTTCAAAAGATGTTTTAAGAATGGATTTCAGACAAAGATAGAGATTCAAATTAGAGGAACTCTTAATCAAATAGAATTTTGATTCGAAGATAAGCTCGAACGAAGATGAGATAATTAAATTTCAAAATAAAAGATGAATATACTTATATAAATCGCGGGCGACCTTAACCGGATCAACCGTGACTTCAGGAACAAGATTGATGCAAAATTCCAAGAAAAATCAACATTCGATCGCAAGAGATAGCGGCATCTAAACCAAAGATATAGAAATCTCCGGTGAATCAATGCCAATTGTAAAGGAGTTTCACCCCTTTACAAAACATTCAAAGATCGGCGGGATCGCCCATTCTTATAGAGGTTATTCGAAGTGGAGTTATGGGATACTCCAGAATCAAAAGAATACCAATAGAGAGAGACAAGAATGAATTTTGGAACCGTAGGGAACGTTCCAAAGTTCAAAGGAATCGAGTCAAAAGGAAGAGATTCAAACTCGAACGAAAGCGATTCTATAAATAAATTTACTATATATGCTAAGTTTGCCTAGAGCCAAAGCTCTGATACCAACTATAACGACCCGCTATTTTGGACCATTCAAATCGACAATAAATCCACACATGTCGGACTTGAATACTTCAAAACAGTGGATTGTTAATTTAAATTTGGCAAACTCAGAATATACAGTAAATAAATCAATCACATAATCACAGACACAAAATAATACAATAGTACGCAGCGGAATAGATAAAATAGTAGTTCATGAAGCTACAATATAAACATCAGAGTTAGAAATAAAATACAACAGAATATCTCAAAGGCAGTGAAGTCTCCAGTATAACAGATGACTTCTCTGAACAAATCAACTAGAAGAGCTGAAAGTTGAGGCGATAGTTGGATCTCCAAAGGAAGCTCCAAACTCCAAGGGTGAGTCTCAAATGCTGTATCACTCGGTCTGACCCGAGCGTAAAGCAAAACACAAAACACTCGAGTCAGAATTAACATTCTTATATAAATAAATCCAACTCAAGTGAAATATCAACTGAAATACAAGTAACTTAAAGGATGTTTGGGATAACCATCCTCTAAGGATCTTCAGAACTATCTACAAGGTGGAGATATACATTATAACACCGTGGTCATTTCAATTTAATTTATACTTCAAAACCCAAATATCATTTCATTTCAAATATAGCTATTTTCCCAAAATAGTGTATATACATTAAATAATTTATAAAGTATAGTATTTATAATTTCCTCAAGTCTCACAAATCGATTCAAATCAACTTCAAATTCCAAATTCAAATTTATTCAAAGCTCAATTCATCAATTCAATTCAGTTCTAAATATACCATTTATACTTTCAATATATTTCAAAGCTTTAATATTCAACATTTCAAAGTTAAATTTAACAGTTTCTTATAGCTCTTGATTTAACTTCATTATTATTTAATCAGGGAATATTTTCTTAATAGATTCAATATCATTTAACTAGCCCTAAATTTCAATTTTACTAAATACTTCCTTAAATTTATTTAAACAAGACATATTCATCAAATTATTTAAATCAAACCCAAGTTATAAATCATATCATAAATCTCAATTTCGATAAATTTCAAATCGGTTTAATTTAATAAAATTCTTTAATGAATACAATTTCAACTAAATTCAAATTATCTTCCCAACCTTAATTTGTTCAAATTATTACCCAAAATCTATTTTTAAATATAGATATAAGTACTTAACCATATTTTATATTAAATCAATCTTAATTAAATTTAATATTATAATTTTATATATATATATATATATATCCTTACCATTTATATATAATGATTTAAGAATCAACATTTATTTAACCCATATTTTCTTCCTAAATCCATATTGTTTATTTTCAAAATATTTATATATATGGACCAACGGTGTTTGTATATATATTTATTATATGGTTAAGTGATACGGATATTTATCATTTCAACCCGTAATTTAAATATATACGGGTATATATCATTTCGACCCGAAATCCCAATTTCAATACAAATGAAAATCGCTTGGGTATATCATTTCAACCCATAACGATTTCCTCCTATTCTAAAGTCCGTTTGGGTATGTATCATTTCAACCCATAGTGAATTCTATACTAACAGGGAACTTACAGAGTGATAACATATAATATAAAATATAACAATAGGCATATATCATCAATAACAATATAACATAAACAATAGGATATGGTGTCATATCCCACAGGTGAACAGTTACAGATAATAGCATATATAACAATTTAAATAACTACAGCAGCATATTTCAATTGTCGTTTCAATTGAAATCAAATTTAATAAATATAAGAACGTTAATCGTGAGTGATTGCTCACCTTTCGAGGCTAGATAGATTTGACGAAGAAATGAGCTACGAATCCAAGCACGAATTGCAAAGCAAAGCACAATGGACACGGATTTGTCGGACAAGCTGATAGATAAGAAATCGAGGAGAATGGATCAAATCAATTTTGCTTGATAGAAACAGAAACGAAATATGGTTTATATACATATATATATATATATATTTCAAAAATTAGTTTTAAACATATATACATATATATGTATATGTGTGTTGAAACCAAACTCAAATCTACCTATCTACAAAAACCAATATATCAACATAGGTATAAATAACAAATATATAATCTTCCAAAATTTATATAATTTATGCAGACCGGTATATCTATATACCTACTTTATATGTAAACACACACATATATATATGCAGACCCCATATGAAATATACACTGAATATATGCATGCGACTATACCACAAATAAAATATATGCAACCATATACATAAGGCTACTCAACCACATGTGAAGACTGTACACACCTTTAAACAATTTTTTGTAAACTAGATACGTCATTTGTATAACATAGAGTGCCATGACATAAAAAAAACAGAGCAGGTCAGGTAAGAGTTGATGTTAACAAATATTTATATATATACCTATAATATACAAAAAGAAGCAAAGATACCCATATGCTTAAACTATAAACAGATTAGTATATAACATGTGCACTAATATATATCTTACCCATATTTAATATATATAAACTCATGCTGTAACTTATATATGCACACAGAGATAACATATCTAACATACATCCCTACCGTACATACATATAAAGTACCACTTTATAAAAATAGCCAACATAAGTATATAAACTGATAAGAACGTTTAACATAAAATTCTTAGTTTAGCTATATACAAATATATATATATATATATACTACCGCAACTATATGTTTAAAATTTACGTAAATATATATAAAGTGACATATTTATACCTTTAGAACACATTATTTAATAAACTTGCTTTATAACAATATATTTACTTAACATATCAAGTACAAACTACTACATAGGTATAAAGGTAACCGTATGTACGTCTACTATAAACGTGACTCACTATATGGTTATATAGATACAAAAGCAGATATTAACACTACCTATATACTGCATCTATGTCAACTTACTTTAATATAAATTTATATACAATATGACCCAATTTATATAAAACATATGGTATATAACTGAGACCACAGTACTTTGATTGTATAACTTATATATTTTATATAACATACAACTTATATATACAAACTAAACTGAAGCTTGAAACAATATATTACCTATATATTATAACTCATATATAGAAGAGAAACATGCAAAGGAGGGCAGGCCGAAGATCACGGCCAGAGGAGGTGACTGGGGATGGTGGCACTGGGTGGCTCGAGCTCAGGTGGCATTAGCAGGCGAGCTGAGGGGAGGAAGCTTCGATCGAAGTAGCAAAGGGAAGAAGGAGCAGGTCTCGGCTTGGGTGGATTCGAAGCTTTGGGTGCGTGATGCTGGTCACGTGGAAGGGGAAGAGGGGAATGGTGGGAGGGCTGCTTGGTTGAAGCGGTCGATGGTTGTGGGCTCGGTGATGTGCGATGTGAAAAGGAAGGGAACGGCTTTCACGCGTGGGGAAGTGCTTCGGGTTGCTTGGAAGGAGGGTGGAATAAAGTGATGGCAGCCGGTTATCATAAGGAGAGGGAGAAACATTATGAGAAAATGGGAAGAAGAATAATTATTTACAGTGAAAACTATGCGAGAGTTAGGACAATGAATAGCCAAAAGGTAGAAGTGCTAACGTACAACATATATAAAATTTTTATATCTTTATTTCAAACGGTGGAACGAAAAATCAGGGAGAATTTGAAAGGGACAAACGTGAAAATACGCGAAAGTTAATGCAAAGGCAAACGTTACTCAAGCAAGGATCGGGTAAATCATTTAAAGCAATTTATTAGTGTGCAAAACGTTTCAATATTTGAAACCGAATGAGAATTAACGGTCATAATTAAAGGTACCATTACACTGAACAGTTCATTCTTTTCAGCACATACCGAACCTTCAAATACAGAAATGAATATACCATGGAGATCAGCACGACGAGACGATCAAAACGGTATACAGATATTGGTGGTACGATCATCCGATCAAAAGTCGATAATCGGTATCGGAAATGCTGCTATTTTGCCAGAATTAAGATAAACGGAGCAGTAGAAGTCCAAATTTGGAAAAACGAATTTCGCAGTCTGATTCAGAATGATCTGAATAAATTTTCTCCTGTTGACATATTTTGGTTTCGGAAACTTTTAAATTCACTGTTATTAACCGGTTTGATTTGAAATGAAATTTCACAGGAAAATAAACTTCAATATTATCAGATGAAAATTTACCAGTTGCTATATTAAAATAGACGTATTCCAAATAATAAATTTTTAATTTCAAATTTTATTGTTTAAAATTTCACAAATTTCCAGTTAAATATACTTTTAAAACCATTAAATTTTGCGGGTCATTACATGTGTTGATTTCTGGAATTTGTGCTTCACCAATTTTTATGATTTTCATTGATATGTTATCAATTTTTGTGCATTGGTGAATTCGTGTGTCATTGACTTGTTATGAATACAAGTTTAGGGTATGATACCCCATTTTATCTTTGAGAAGATTCTTGTGATATTGATTAATCTCTTGTTGATTTTCATTTACATACTTATAGTAGTATGCCTTTATGGTTATTATATGTTTATGCCATATCTCTTATTCTATATCATGTCATCTGATATTTATAGCTAGACTGATCCGTTTATTATTTTCTTATGAAATAATACTCGGGTCAGACCGAGATGTTACAAATGCTTCTGCTTGACTTCTCTCCAGGGATCTATTACTCTGACTTTTGGCTAACTACTTAGATTAGTAGTTTTTGTTGTACACATTTGAGATATCGACTCATTGATGTATTCTTTTGTATAGCACATGTTGCTATTCTTTTGTATTATCGTGGATCTTTCTGACCACTACTCTGATGTACACTTTCATGTGTTATATATATATTCATATCTTTTTCCGCCTTTGTGATATGGATGTCTGTGACTGATTTATGTTATGTTTACTTCTATGTTTGTTTCCGAAGATTATTTATAGCCACTGTGTGATAGCTTTGAGTTTGTATCGGTATGTCAGATTTCCTCCTTAAATGATATGCATTCTATACTATCTGACATATCGGTGCTCGCACAAAGAAGTTACATGGATGGTCGCTCCTCAACAGCCTTATTCTCCGCGCTAATTGACAACACTACACCGTAGTGTTCTTGGTTAGTGTTAACGCTAAAAAGTGAACGCTAACACCCGGTGTGTGTAGTAGAATTGTGAAAGCACCACCCGTGTGACGGGAACAAGAAGTAAGAAGCAAAATAGTGAAAAAGCAGTAAAAGACAGCAGTTTATAGTGGTTCGGCTTGAGATCGAGCCTACGTCCACTTTGAATCTCTTTATTACTGAATCCGGTTACAAGACGATACAATACACTTATCAAAACAATACAATTTGATCACAAAGACAATCTCGACTACTAGCTCAAACTTCGATGATGAAACCCGAAGAATCCGTGTTGGATGTAGGAAATTCCTCCCGAAGCTTGTTGTAGTGTCTCGAATGTTTGAAGATCTTCAATTGTCGAATGAGTTGAGAGTTCGGCAGAGTAACGATGCTTTGAGAAATGATCGGCCAAAAGTCCTTCACTTGTTGGAGTTTGGGGGGTATTTATAGAGAGGATTTCTGAGCAGAATTTTATCAAGTGATAAGTCGGCCACGGCCTAGGGTAGGTCGTAGATCGTAAGTCGGTGACAGTATAGGGGATCACTTCGGCTGCGCTTAATTCTTCTGAACGAGTTGATAAGTCGCGCGCGACTTAGTATAAGTCGTAAGTCGACAGCGACCTAAAAGATGTGGCATGGAACATGTCTTCACTTTGCTTTAGCTCGTTAAGTCGTTCATCCACTTAGGTCGGTAGGTCGTAAGTCCCTTTAAGTCGTTAGCTCCTTAAGTCGGTCCACATCTTAAGTCGGTATGCTCCTTTCAGTAGTTAGGTCGGTTAATTGTTAAGTCGGAGATCTTTTAGGTCGTAGACTTCCTTAAGTCATAACCGATTAAATCGGACTTTCTTAAGTCGGTCAACTACTGAGTCGGTCCGCACCTTATGTCGCAGACTTCCTTAAGTCGTAACCCATTGAGTCGGTCCTATAGCTTAAGTAGTATACTTCCTTAGGTCGTAACCCATTGAGTCGTAGGCCTCTTTAAGTCGTATACTGCCTTAAGTCGTAACCCATTGAGTCGTAGTCCTCTTTAAGTCATATACTGCCTTAGGTCGGAACCTTCCTTAACTTGTAAACCGTTAGTCGGACCATTCCTTAGGTCGGAGCCTGTTGAGTCGTAGGCCTCTTTAAGTCGGTCCTTGTCTTAATTCGCTTATTTTTCAACTCGTTAGGTCACGAATCGAAAGAGGGTTAACAGTTAGCGTGGGTATAGAGGTGGGGCGTCACATGCATGGTACGCGCTAAGATATGGGGGATGAGAGACAGACTTATGTTGTTCTATATATGACCTCAAGTACGTATTATGTGCTCGGGTTAGTAGATGAGATCTTTTTACTTGCATCGGATGATGTTTTATATATATTAGTATGTGGTTGAATTCTTTCACTTATATGCATTTTTCTCTGAGCTTGTATCTTATGGTATGAAAACCTAGTATAAAGTCAAACTTTTATTTCGAGGATGAAATACTTTTAAGTAGTGGAGAATGTAACGACCCGTAATTTTGCTACTTCGAAAATGAGGTATTTTAAATTTAAAAAGGTTTAGAACGCAAGTAAATATGTTATAAATAATGAATAAGTAAGGAGAAATTATTTATCTTATGATTAATAATGGAAAATAAAGAATTTGGATTTTTATCACAAATCAACAAAAGTTAAGTTTTGTTAAAAATGAATAAATGCTTAAATAAATAGTTTTAAATATTTTTTTGAAAAGTCGAACTATATCAAAATCACTTAATAAAGAAAATAAAAGTATAATATAGGTTTGAAAAATATATTTATAATCGTTTTACAAAAATACTCTAATTTTGTCACCTTTTGTCAATGCAACGTCAAAATTTAATAAATTAATATTAACCCTAATGATATGGATTTTTAACCTAAATAGACTTGTTTTAATTTATTAGACGTAGTAGGAAATTCAGTTTCTAAGTTGGTTTACATTAATGAGTAGTTAAACAAAAACGTCAAATTTTGACTGTAAAATATATTAACAAAAACACTGTTTTTGACAAAAACAAGTTGTTGTTAAGTTGTTGCAACATGATGTGTTTCCTAACTCATATATACACTGAACAAACTATGTAACATGTTCATTTACCATCATAAAGAAAAAAGAATTCAAATTGGTTTAAATAAAGTTTACAAAACATGATTTGACTAATTTAAATTTAACTTTATAAAACAACATCATTTCTTACATCTCTTATCTCATTAATGAGATGGTATGTATATACATGGAAAACATACAAAGTTATATGTTTTAATATTAGTAAACATGGAAATGGTGACAATTCTCTTTACTACTTACACATTTTTCCTTAACATCATTTCTGACATTAATGCATATGCTAATTTGTTAACATGTGTCATGTAGAATCAAATCAAAGCAAAGTCTTCTCTTTAAAATACAAAGTTTAAGAAAAAAATGCTAAAGTAGAGAAGGTTAGTATGGTCATTTGCCAAGAAAGCTTCATGTATAAATAGCCATGCCATTCTCACCAAATCCTAAAACTCATTCTCTCCATTTCCTTAAGTTCTTTCTCCATTTTTTCACTTCTCTTCCTCCTCCATTACTTTCTATTCCATAGTTCTTCCCTCCACCACCTTCCTCCACCCACACCCGAGCTAAACTCCACCATCCCAAGGCCATATCCACCCTCCACACTAACTAACTACGGCCATAAGCCCGAACCCGAGTTACTACCCTCCTCTACACGCCCTCTAGACCAAAACTCGAGGCCTACACCCACCTACCCAAGCTCTACCCCCTCCGACACTCACGTACCCCCACTTAAACACCCATACCCTTCATCTCCAAGTTCGCACCCTCCCACACACCCAAGGCCGAACTCCCACACTCCTCCATTATATATACAAAAAAAGAAAATGAAAGAAAAGAAAGGAAAGAAGGAAAGAGAGAAACACGCTTTAGTTCGTTAGACGTAAGCACGCTAGTTCGCATAAAGATTGACGTAGTGGAAATGAAGGTGAGAAATTCCCACCGCTTTTTAAATCATGATTTGTTATGTTATAATAATCATGATTATCCCGTTTATATGTTACATTAATTATCACCATTTGATAATATGGAAGTTTGGCTGAAATAAATGTTTAAATACGTTGGTTAAATAGTTAAGTTATGATAATATACTTACTTATTGATAATCACTATGCTATGTGAATGGATGTTATGTTGAAAGTGATTATGCTCATTTGTGATTAAGTAATCCCATTTGTTAAATATAACCAATTTTATTAATATTGTAACGACCCGTATTTTTAACTATTTTAAATTATGAAATTTGATATAATTATTGAATAAAATGGTAAAATAAAAATTTAATGATTTTGAGTGTAAGTTATTGGATATGAACTTGAATAAATTTTGAAATCACTAATTTCGAAGTTTTGGTGATAACGAGTATTGAAATGAAATTTATATATTAATTGTGTTTATAATTAATAACTGGAGTTGAATTATAAATTGTGAATTATTTAAATAAAAATAAGATAATGTTGATAACTAAAATATATTTCGAATTTAATGATTTATTCATATTGATTTATCGGGTAATTAAATTGTTTAAATTTATGTTGCAATTATTTAAATAATGGAGATCTGGATTTAATGTGAATGAAAATGGCATCAAAAATTGATTCAAATTTTATATAAATATGAATGAAGATCATTTACTTTCAAAATTTGATATAAATGTGAATAATTAGAATTTGGAAATTTTATATATTAATTGACGAGTAAAAAATAGCCATTTTGGCAATTGTCTCGGATTTTGACAAAACCAGTTTCATAGGATCCGTATTAGTGAGTTATTATAGAATTCCAAGTTTCGTAGCGATCGGACTTGTCGTTCGGCCATGCGAGCTTGAAACGTGCAGAAATCAATTTAAAGAATTCGATAAAATAAATTGACTTTGAAAAGCTATCTTCCAAAAACGATCGAATTAGGCCTCGAAACTTTCCATTGCCTTCGAAATGGGGGTAAAACATTATAAACGCTAGGCGGAACGCCTCGATTGGAGTTCGGACGATTTTGGACCTAACGATATAAATACGCATGCAAATCGAGACAGTTTTATTATTATTTTAATTTCTCAAAACCCTAGCCGCCGGTATTGTAATGGCTGAAATTGCTCAAACTTCTTTCCTTTTTATCTCTCAATCCATTCAACGAAATCAAAAAATTCCAAAAGCAAAGTTGTAGATCTCGGTGAGCACTTCAAATCCATACGGTTGATCTATGCTTTTGTGTCACAAAATCGCCAGAATCAGAGGTGGAAGCTCGCGCTTTCTTATGGGTTTTTGGGACAAATGACGGTGGCTAGGGAAGAGGCATTCGAGGCGGAGGAGGAGCAGGCCAAGGCGCTTTGAACGGTGATCGTCGATCGTCGTCAGGACGTCGGAGATGACGTGCGGCTGGAAGCTTGGACGTGCGTGACTGGGTTGGTTATGTACGTAAATTTGAGGAAGAAGGTTACGTTTTCTTTTTTTTATTAATTAATTATTTAAATTCTTAAATGTTCGATCATTCTAACGTATATAACTTTTGCATACGAGCTCGGATTCACACGCGGTTTTCTCCATTATGATCGTATTGAAATTCCGAACAACATGGAACTAGTTTGGTAGAGTTCTAAGACTATTCAAATTTGGGCCTTTATTTGGATTTTAAATCGTCAATAAATCAAAGGTGAGTGTTTATACGCTCACAATTGACTGAAATATTTTTATGTTAGTTAAATTTATATCGTAAAGTGATTTAAAATTTATTGGTTATTGTTTGATAAGTATAATTGACATCTAAATTAATTTATAGAAATTGAATTGACAGTTAAATTGAATTAGAATTTAATTACCCTCAAAATACCCAATATTGATAATTATGAAATTGTTGTGAATTTTATTGACTGTTTGGATGATTGGTCGTGATGGATGCTATTGGTTGATATTTAGATATTTATTTATTTTTATATATCATGTTATCATCCTGTATATTATTTATAGTATATAAAATTGTAAATTGAATTATTTCAAATAAATTAAGAAATAGGTTGAAATGATATATACCTATGATATTTATTTTGGGTTGAAATGATATATATCCATCCGTAGAATTAAATTAAAATAGTTGATTCACTTGACCATAGGATAAAGAATTATATACAGACACCGGACTGGTTAAATTAAATGACGTTAAAATTTTGATTTGGAATTATTTATATGTTTTGGTTTCAAGAAATAAAAATTAAATTAATGGAAATTAAATTATTTCTGAATTAGAACTCGGAATGTTGAAATTTAAATTTGAAACGAAATTGTTTAATTAGTCGAAGTTGAGATTTTAAGTTATAATCGGAATATGATTTGAATATTTGGAAATTGATTTGTTCTAAAAGATTGGACTTTTATTCGTGTTTTGAATATTGCTAAGTAAAAGTGATATAAAACGATATTTCGAAATTGAGTTCGGAATTTAATTACTTTTGAAAATTTGGATTTTAAATTGGATATTGAAAGAAAATTTGATTTAAGTGTTTTGAATCGATATTTTGAAAATCAAACTCGGAATTGATATAAATCAAAATGGTTTAAATTTGAGAATTGAGTTGAATTAAATTAATTTGAAATTGGAATTTAAATTAATTTGGAATCGAAGTAATATTCGGCTTGAGATCGGAATTGAATCGATTAATTTGAAATGGAAATTGGAATTGATTTGAATTGGAAAATTTGGAAAGTGAACAGCTTGACATTGAAACTATGTTAAATAAATTATTTTAGTATAAACTATTTCAAATCTATTTTCTTTAAATATTCAAACTATTTTAATTTTCCCAACTAATTTATTATATAAACCATTTTTAATACTCAAATTATTTTCTATTAAACTATTTTAACTATTTTAAAACTATTTAAACTATTTTCTAAAATTCAAACTGGTCAAAGGGTGGAATGTTTATATTTAAATCTTGGATTTAAATTCAAATTGGGTTAAAGTGAATTTTAACCAAGACTCTAATTCGAATCAAGTTTTGAAGTGAAATTGATATATCGAGTTGAATTAACATTTGAAGTAAAAATATGGTTTTTTTGAAGTGAATATGATGATTTCGAAATGGATTTGATTTTGAAGCGAATATGATATTATGATATCAAGTACAATTTTTTTTCGAAATATAAAAGAACCAACCGGTGTGTAAAATGACGTTTGGTTGTTAAAGAGACCGGGGCCCCTTATTAGCATACTCTCTATCAATATTGGAACCACTTTAACAACGGTGTATGCGGTGGATGATATTCAGAATGTAGTGGTTGAATTGGCAAACGTTTACTAGAATGAATTAAGAGAATGATAATGGATAGCTTTGACACTCGTGTCATAATTAAAATGACTAAAACAGGAACCTATGTCTGGCCAATGAGGTTAGCTACCTCTAGCGATGTTGATCCCTCGTATTACTATTGTGATTTCGTATTCGATGGGTGCACCTTTTTCTGTTTGGATTGATTGTCGCGGTCGGCCATGGATGGGTTGTGACCAACCAGAAAGGGTAAACTGGTAGAATCCTACCTTGGACATTGCCTCACGTGCCTTATCATATTTATCCCTATACGAGCCCATTATGACTTTAGTTTAGAACTGTAAAAATGTGTTAAGGTGGATCAATGTAAAGCCTTAACGCTATTTTGATATTTATTTTACTGATAAACATTACCTATTATAGCGTATACTATTATATATTAATAGTTTAACGGATCCTTAGGAGATGGAAAAACCCGTAACATCTCTTAAGTTATTGCACTCATATGTTGTGATATTGAATTGACTTACATAAGAGTATTTTAGTCCTGACTCGAGTGGTTTGCTTTCCATTACGCTCGGGTCAGTCCTGAGTTCTTTTTCAGAGCATTAAAGATTATTCTCTGGAGGACGAAGATGGAGATTTGGTATATTACTATTATTATTATCCCTACATCATGCTATTCTACTGTATCTTTTATTTATCCCTAATGTACAGATATAACTCTGATAAATGTGTATAGATTATAATCAAATGTATGATATAAACAGCTTCATGAACTATTATTTGATTATTATATTTTATCATTTCCGCTGTGAGATTCTGTGTTTGTTTCTTCTTCTTTCCTTATTCTTCTTGTTTAACCTCATTGACTATCTACGTTTCAGATTGTTTAAGTTGGACATGTGTGGATTATTGTCGATTTAAACCTTCTGAAATGTGGGTCGTCACAAATATGGTATGTGTTGGAATTATTAAGCCTCTTTTTGAATAGTGCAATTTAATTTGAAATTCAAAATGAATTCAAATTAAAATTGAAGTATAATTGAATTTGAAATCGAAATCGGATTTGAAAGCGAATTTGAAATTATAAGTGAAATTGATTTTGAAATCAAAAATTAAGATGAATAGTAAAATTGAAATTGAAATCAATTTAAAAAAATTGAAATTAAGATTAAGGTTGAAATTTAAATTAGAATCGAAATTAGATTTTAAATCTAAGTTTTAATTAAGTTTATATTGAAGTTAGAAATGAAACTGAATAGAAATTGGTTTTAAAAGTTTAATATTAAAATATTAGAAATATAATAATATTATAATATGAGAATAGTGAAATTATACTTTAAATACTTTAATAAGTGAAAATATTGATTTTAAATGATTTATGATGTTTTTATAAGTAATTAAGTTCAAATTAGAGAATTTATTTCAAGTTTTGAAAATCAAGTTAAAACTAGGCGCGTCGTGCAACGGTAGTTCGCGATTTCGCGTCGGAATGTTTAAATGAATGTATAGAATGAAATATAGCTCGGATATCTTTGAAACAAGAAATGTCCGGACTATTATATTCATAGTTTTTAAGTGAAGAAAGATAATCAAGATTTCATCTTGTATATTTTGAAATATGTCCAAAACAAATTTTCAGAAAAATCGCGCTATTGCAGTAAAGTGACCAAAGTTAGAAATTGATATTTTTAAAATATGGAAAAAACTCTAAAAATCTTTTAAAATGTTTTAAAAGTGATTTATGTTGAAAAAATGGAATTTTAAATGATATAAAAGTCAATTTGGGAAATATAGCTTTAAAACACTAATTGCAACGCTTTTGCAACAATTTTCTATAACTTTGAAAATATGATTCTAAACTTGGCGATTCTTTCCCGAACCATTTATAAATGTTTTTAAATGAATAATAAAGGAATTTTAAGATGATTTAATCGATAATTGAGTATGCGGAAATGACTAGTACATTTGTCTCACCTGTGAGAGCTAAACGGTAAAACAAGGTGTGTAACCAAGGTTAGGGAAGGAGCAACCAGTGCCTTGAACTTACCTAGCTATCACTTTGTCTTTTATACAAGGGGTGGAACAGATCGAAGGGAAAGCCTGGATGATCTAAAAAGATCATATAAAGTTTTCTCATAATAAAAGAGAATTTATATTTTCCAAAAATTAAACAAGTAAAGTATAAAAGATTTTGATTTATAAATTACAACTTGGATTGCATAGAAATGATCTTCCTATACTTGGTATTAAAGTCCAAAGAGGGAACTCATCTTATTCGTAGAATTTAAAAGGTGATTTCATCGTTATTCCACCCATAGCACTTGTTGAATACAAAAATTGATATTGAGTAAAAGGAGAATAATTTCCATGATCCTATTACTCAATAATGTTTTCTAAGATTGATTTTTGGGATTACAGTAAACGATGTCTTAAATAACATTGTTTTTGACCCATTTAAAAGTTGAAGAAATTTGGAGCAAATGTTAAGTAAGAAAATTGGAAATATTTTCCTAAGAGAAAGTGAATTAACTTAGAATTTCTCTAAGATAAAAAATGATTTGTAACTAACCAAGAGGATTAAATAGAAAAAAGGCTTTATAAATCCTGTGTACTCATATTCAATGTTTATTGATAATTGGATTTTGAAGGAACCGGGGTTGGATTTTGGTGATTCCTATCCAAAGATCACTTCGAACCAATCTACGTATTCGAAGTAAAAGATGAGAAGCTGAAGTTAATGAGACAAATAGTAACAAAGGATTGCTTTTTGATTTGATTAGGGATAACTCCCGAAATACTTATAGTAGCGTTGGTCTCTTTTTTACGAAAAATCTCAGAAACACAAAGACTATTCGCTACTAATCTTATGATGTAGTAGGAGAGTGCCTTCGGTTTGTCATGTTCCTAGACAACTTGTATGGACGAGTGTCTGACCTTGCATTCTAAATCAGAATAAGTGTTCTTTATATAATGTATATCAGTCGGTGGCGGAGAAGACACCTTCTCCTAGCTTAACACCCTTTCCCGAGACATTCGAGCTCAGAAAGTTATACGTTTGTAGAAATCAGTCATGTGACTATGGAATGGCAATCTGGCATTCAAAGTGGAAAGAGATGTGCTATGTGTAAAGGTAAACGTTACCTGAAGCCTCATCAACCGGAAAATGACCAAAACAGGGTTAGATGCGGCAAGGCTATGTGGTTCGCAACCATTAGGGTATGATCATCCCCTTTTAGTTATATTTCTACCCGCTATGACGTTTGGGTTTAAGTTAATGTGGATGTATGCTAGAGCGCGCTCGGATAAAGGTCGGTAATGACCAAGGGATGACATATTCGGTACTATCTATGTCTAGAGGTAGGTCGGTTTTGTGTTGGCATGGGAGCAGATGTTCTGTGGTCCTCGAGACATCCATCTAAAGGTGTACCCATCGGAAGGTAGACCCTTCACCTGGTCATTTGTATGGAAATCCATTCTCCAATAAGAACTTACGGTTTTATTTGTAGAGCTTAGTATGCTGGAATTTAATAATGGTAACAATTTCGGCTAAGATTAATAAGTTTATTTGCAAATGTTTTCAAAGCAATGTCATTAGAAAAAATATCAAATGTTTTGATATATAAAAGTGTTTTAGTTATCATAAGGTAAAAACCCATCTGTGTTTATGCGTAGGCATGGTCTTATGAGATACTCTTTCTTTTCAAAAGAATTTATTTCTCAAGGCTGATATATGACACTGTCATTTATTATTTAAGTTTTTATCATGCTGTTTTATCAAGCCTGATCCGGGTATTTTCAATACTCGGGTCAGATCCGAGTTGTTTTAGGTTTAGTTGATGACGGTTGGAGTTACCAGAGGAGATTCACCTACGTATGGACGTATTTTATTTTCCGCTGCTATTCTGCAATTGATTGATGATTGTTAGCAAGCTGTCCAAGCTGAATTTAGGTTAGACTCTGATATATGTATTTTAAAAGTTTTCCGCTGTAAAGATATTTGTTCAATATTATATGTTATTCTATTTGAGTAAGATTCTGTTCTATTCTTCTATTTTCTTTATTTTACCCTTGATGATCCGACGTTCTGTTCACTTTGGGTTAGACATGTGTGGTTTATTGTCGACTCAAAGGGTTTTAATTTTCGGGCCTTAACATACACTTTCTCAAGGGTATTTTAGGTAATCCCCTAAAATATAAATTAGGGTTTTAAGCATGTATAAATACCCTTATGTCTCATGTAATTATCTTCTTCCTTTCACGCAAGTTGTAGCCACAAAAATCAATAATAATAAAATGTCTTTTTAATGGCTTCTTAGCCTTCTTCTTATTAGCTTTTGTTTACTTGCTCATTTCTTTTATGCAACTTTCTCTTATGCTCTTTCATTATCTTATACTCTCTTTTAATTCATGCAATTAGTTTAGATTTATTTTATGCAAGTTCTCTTTTCTTGTAATTAGCTCTCAGTTTCCTTTTATTTTATATTGAAATCATTGTATGTTAACATGTTTTCAAATATGAGTAACTAAACCCCTTCAATTTAGAGGTAATGAAGCTCTCATGAAACATATTAAATTAACATAATGATTTCATTTGTGATCTCTTATGTGTGCTTAATGGAAAATATGATGATGGTGGTTTATGTTTCTTTTTTATTGAATTTTGATAGCCTATGTTGACATCTCAAATAGGCTATGCTTAACTCCATTTAAAACATAAACTATTTGATCATTTGCCTAAGTGATTTTGATAATAATAGTCAAACTAGAATCAAAATTTGATGGTCTATGTAACTAGTTAATAGTAAATAGATCATACTTTAAATAGATTTTATTTTTAATTTTCATGTCATTTTCATCAGTATTGATAAGTGGTTTGAATGTGTGTTAGAGTTTGATGATTTAAGTTGTGCTAATTAATAGCACAAATAAATCATACTTATAATATGCACATCTATCAATAGAAACTTCCGTCATTATCTAACACTCGGCAAACCCTAGTTCCTACCGGACCAGAGATTTGGTCTGGCATCTTGTTGCTTCCTCCACAGATCCAACTACCTTGAATCCTTCTCATCTCCTCCGATTTTTATTTTTCCGACGTCGCTTCTTCTCCCTGAAATGGAAATAAGGTATCGCCACTAACAATCTCCACCTTGATAAAACATTTCCATATAAGCCATCCAACATTATCTACAACTTCATAGTCCCAGCGATCTCGGATAAGCATGGATACTTTTCTAATGAGCTTCGGTAATGCCATCACCAATTACACTTTGTCAACGAAATTCGGCAAGGCCTACCGCTCGCCAACAAAGTGCTTAAAGTACCTAAGCCGTGTTGAAGCCATCAATCTCCTCAATGAAAACCAATGTCTCTATCTACCAACTCACTCTCCCTTATTCCACCCCGTGGCACCTAGCACTTCGGTAAGATCAAGTTCGAGCAATGCTTGGACTTAGCAACAAGTGAGGACTTGGTAAACATATTTGTTGTATTCTCCTATGTGTGAACCTTCTGAAGATGAATTAGCTTCTTTTCATCCATCAAGACAAGAAAACACCATCTCACCTCTATATTCTTTGTCCTTGAGCTGAAAGCCAAATTTTCAGCTAAGTAAATTTCACTTCGACTATCACAATTGATATCCACCACTCAAATACCAAGACCAAATCACACATCAGTCGCTTCAAATAAAGCGCCTCCTTAGTTGCTTCAAGAGAAGCTATTAGTTATGCCTCTATAATAAACAAAGCAACAGTCATCTGAATCCTCGCTCTCTAACTAATAGTTGTTCCACCAAGTGTGAAAATATACTTCACTGCCTCCCAATGTGTCTTTCTTGGATTCACCATATACCGACTAACTAATCCAACTACCTATACACTGTCAGGCCTGGTATAGACCATAGCATACATCAAACTACCAAATGCACTCGCATGTGGGACCTTCTCCATGTTAGCCTTGTACTTTTCTGAGATCAGAGAACCTCTACTAGGAAGCTGTACGAGCAAAAGCATGGATATGCTAATCATCTTTGCTCCTTCAATGCTAAACCGATCAAGTACCTTTCCAATATATTCCTTTTGAGTGAGGATCATAAGTCCTAAATTTCTATTCTTTTGGATTTCCATACCCAAATCATCCTTGCTTCCCCAAGGTCTTTTATCTCGCATTCCGCCTTTAGCTTCAACTTTAATCCATCAGTTTAAGCTTTATCCTTAGAAGCAATCAGCATATCATCCACATACAAGAGTAAATACATCCAATAACCATTCTTCAAATGCTTGAAGTACACATAAGCATCTTTGATGCTACGATCAAAACCAAGTGAAAGCATAAAAGAATCAAACCTCTTGTACCACTGTCTAGGGGACTGCTTAAGTCCATATTAAGGCTTCTTCAATTGGCAAACCCATTTCTCTTTCCCATTTACAACAAATCCCTCTGGACGCTTCATGTAAAGGGTCTCATCTAAGACTCTATGCAAGAAAGTGGTCTTCACATCAAGTTGTTCCAACTCCATGTCATGAGCGGCAACAATAGTAAGTAAAATACGGATGGAGGTATGCCTCACTACCGGAGAAAATATCTTATCAACTCCAATTCCTTCCTTTTTGAAAACCTTTTAGCAACTAATCTAGCCATGTATCTCCCATCATCATTTACCTTGAATATTCATGTAACGACCCGCAAAATTTAATGGTTTTAAAAGCATATTTAACTGGAAATTTGTGAAATTTTAAACAATAAAATTTGAAATTAAAAATTTATTATTTGGAATACGTATATTTTAATATAGCGAATGGAAAATTTTCATCTGATAATATTGAAGCTTATTTTCCTGTAAAATTTCATTTCAAATCAAACCGGTTAATAACAGTAAATTTAAAAGTTTTCCGAAACCAAAATATGTCAACAGGAGAAAATTTATTCTGATCATTCTGAATCAGACTGCGGAATTCATTTTTCCAAATTTGGACTTCTACTGCTCCGTTTATCTTAATTCTGGCAAAATAGCAGCATTTTCGGTACCGATTATCGACTTTTGATCGGATGATCATACCACCAATATCTGTATACCGTTTTGATCGTCATGTCACGCTGATCACCACGGTATATTTATTTTTGTATTTTGAGGTCCGGTACGCGCCGGAAAACTATTAACTGTTCGTTGTAACGGTACCCTAAAATTGTGGCTTTACTATTTCTTTGGTTTCAAAATCTGATGACGTGCTGTCCAAGCATCACAATTAATTGCTTTAAAACTTTTGCGGAATCAATGGATAGCTGCACATTCCTTTGGCTTTTGAATTTATATCTAAAATTTAGGTGGAACGTTTCTTTTGCTCCTTTCTCTCCTTTATTTCTATTTACATCTTTTGAGAGCATAAATAATAAATTGGGAAGCTGACACGTTACCAACATTCATTTGCAAATTTATAGCCTTCCACTACCTCTCTCTCTTCTCATTTTATTTTGCCTTACTCATTTTTTTTCATTTTGTTTGCCTGAAGCCATCATTCCCCTTCCTCCAGACAGAACGCACGTCCAAGCTCTCCCTCCTCCATTTCGGCCTTCATCCATCACAGCCGCGACTTCGCGTGCCCGTCCTCCTCGCCCCACATCTCTGCCATCCCGAGCTTCCTGCTCCGCCCATGGCCACAGCCAACCACCCACGTCCCCGAGTCATACCTCCTCTACACCTCCCTCCGAGCTCCGCCTGCTACCCACCCCGCATGCAACCCAAGGCCGGAGCCTTCCCCTCCAAGCAACCATCCCGATCACCATCTCTGCCTCGCGCCGGATCCAACCACAGCCGCACCTGAACTCCCTGACGCGACTCCGCCTAGACAACCCTTCGCTCTTGTGAATTTCCCCTCCTGTCAACAACCCCGTGCTCCTCTCTCGCCTTCCCGATCTCCCATGGCAGCCGTAGCATATTCCCTCTTTTTTTATATAAAAGGTATATTCTATATATGCATATATATTATATATTATAACAGATTTTGGTATATATATGTGTGTTGTAGTATTTTCGGTATATATATCTATTTATATATAATAGCCGAGAGTTGATTGGTTACAAAGTTATATGAGATGTCAATTTGTATACATATGTTGCCGTATGTAGGTTATATGGATGTCGTTATATACATGTATATATAGAGTACTTTATAATATGTTCTAGTCCTGTTAGTGATACATTTACTGTATATTAGCTTTGACATATCATTATTAACTTGGTGTTTTCATATATAGGTTAGCATAGTAGATATATCTTGAGAGTAACATATATTTAAGATATATAATTAAGTATATGTATATAAAGGTCCTGTTAATATCCTGAAATATGTTTTGTTTTAACAGATTTGAAGTATAGTTTTATTATGTTAAAGTAATATATATTATATTAAGTTATATATATATATACACGTTTGTTTTGCATAGCTTTTATATATCAGCATATATGTTTACAGTATAAAGGTTGCGTGATTCTCCTTTTTTTATGTCAAAACGTTTTAGATTCTTTTTATTATAAACTGCAAATTTTAGTTTATATACAATATATTAGTTATATTATAAGTTTGTTTTGTTTTGTTGCTCTTGTTATATTCAGCTTTCATGTTTTATATATATGTTTTAAAATTTAAGGTTGCTTTTATATTAAACATTGAGTTTAAAAATATAATCTGTTTGCAAAGTATATATATATTGGATCTATATATATATTCCTATAAACTCTACAAGTCTATACAAGTTATTCATATCTATTCATATTCATTTTAAGTAATGTATATATCTGCTGTTATAGCATATATATTCTCGAGCATTTGGTCTGCATATGTGATTTTGATCTGGAATATTTATGTGGGTCTGCATATTCAATATATGTATTTTCAGTATAGATATAAGTTGACTATTTATATATATTTAATTTAATTTGTGTTTGAAATATGATTTTATGAAATAGTTAGATGTAGTTATGCACATAAGTTATATATACCATCTATCCTTATTAATCCGGTTCTGATTCGTTTCCATCAACCCCTAACTTTCAGCTTTGTCCGTCAAATCCAATTCCAGCTTACTTCGCTTTGAGATTGTTGTTGGATTTATTCGACTGTCTTGATCGTGATCCAGTTCGTAGCTTAATTCTTTGTCAAATCTATCTAGCCTCGAAAGGTGAGTAATCACTCACGATTTAACGTTCTTATATTTATTAAATTTGATTTCAATTGAAACGACAATTGAAATATGCTGCTGTAGTTATTTAAACTGTTATTACTATTATCTGTATATGTTCACCTATGACATCTGATACCAGTATCTGTTATTACTATTATCTGTATATGTTCACCTATGAGCTATGACATCTGATACCAGTATCTGTTATTTATATTGATGATATATGCCTGTTGTTATATTTTATATTATCTGTTATCACTCTGCAAGTTCCCTGTTAGTATAGAATTCACTATGGGTTGAAATGATACATACCCGAATGGACTTTAGAATAGGAGAAATCGTTATGGGTTGAAATGATAAACCCGAGCGATTTTCATTTGAATTGAAATTGGGATTTCGGGTTGAAATGACATCTACCCGTATATATTTAAATTTCGGATTGAAATGATAAATATCCGTATCACTTAACCATATGATAGATATATATACAGACACTGTTGGTCCATATATATAAATATTTTAAAAATAAATTCTACGGATTTGGGAAGAAATATATGGTTTTAAATAAAAGTTAATTTATAAATTATTGCATATAAATAGTAATGATATATAGATTAAATAATGATATTTAATTTAATTGAGATGGATTTAATACATATAATATGTTTAAGTATTATATTTATGTTTCAAAAATAGATTTCAGTAACAATTTGAATAAGTTAAAGTTAGGAAGATAATTTGAAGTTAGTTGGAATTGATTCAATAAAGAATTTTATTTAATTAAACCGATTAGAAACTTATTGAAATTGAGATGTAAGATATGATTTATAACTTGGGTTTGATTTATAAGTAATTTAATGAATATTTCTTGTTTAAATAAAGTTTAAGAAAATATTTAGTAAAATGTGATTTAAGGCTAGTAAATGATATTGAATCTATTAAGTGAATATTCACTGATTAAATAATAATGAAGTTAAATCAAGAGGTATATGAAACTGTTAAATCTAACTTTGAAAATGTTGAATATTAAAGCTTTGAAATATATTTAAAATTTAAATGGTATATTTAGAACTGAATTGAATTGATGAATTGAGCTTTGAATAAATTTGAATTTGAGTTAATTTGAATCGATTTGTGAGACTTGAGGAAATTTTAAATACTTTACTTTATAAATTAATATATATACTATCTTGGAAAATAGTTATATTTGAAATGAAATGATATTTGGGTTTTGAAGTATAAATTAAATTGAAATGACCACGGTGTTATAATGTATATTTCCGCCTTGTAGATAGTTCTGAAGATCCTTAGAGGATGGTTATCCCAAACATCCTTTAAGTTACTTGTATTTCAGTTGATATTTCACTTGAGTTGGATTTATTTATATAAGAATGTTAATCTTGACTCGAGTGTTTTGTGTTTTGCTTTACGCTCGGGTCAGACTGAGTGATACAGCATTCGAGACTCACCTTTGGAGTTTGGAGCTTCCTTTAGAGATCCAACTATCGCCTCAGCTTTCAGCTCTTCTAGTTGATTTGTTCAGAGAAGTCATCTGTTATACTGGAGACTTCTGCATTTGAGATATTCTGTTGTATTTTTATTTCTAACTCTGATGTTTATATAGTAGCTTCATGAACTACTATTTTATCTATTCCGCTGCGTATTATTGTATTACTCTGTGTCTGTGATTATGTGATTGATTTATTTACTGCATATGCTGAGTTTTGCCAAATTTAAATTAACAATCTGATATTTTGAATTATTCAAGTCAGACATGTGTGGATTTATTGTCGATTTGAATGGTCCAAAATAGCGGGTCGTTAAAGTTGTCATCAGAGCTTTGGCTCTAGGCAAAACTTAGCATATATAGTAAATTTATTTACAGAATCACTTTCGTTCAAGTTTGAATCTCTTTCGTTTGGCTCGATTTCCTTTGAACTTTGGAACGTTCCCTACGGTTCCAAAATTCATTCTTGTCTCTCCCTATTTGTATTCTTTTGATTCTGGAGTATCCCATAACTCCACTTCAAATGGTCTCTATCAGAACGGGCGATCCCGCCAATCTTTGAATGATTGTAAAGGGGTGGAACTCCTTTACAATAGGCATTGATTCACCGGAGATTTATATATCCCTTGGTTTTGATGTTGCCATCTCTTGTTATGCCGAATTCTATCTCTGGCTATCGAATGTCGATTTGCCTTAGATTTCCGCATCGATTATGTTCTTGAAGGCACGGTTGACCCGGTTAAGGTCGCCCGCGATTTTTATAAGTGTATCCAACTACTGTTTTGTAATTAATTATCTCATTTTCGTTCGAACTTATTTTCGAATCAGAATCCTATTTGATTAGAGTTCCTCTAATTTGAATCTATGTCTTTGTTGAAATCCATTTCCTAAATCATCCTTTGAAAATCGGGTTTATTCGTATTTTGGAAATTGTTTTATATATCGAAATTATTATATCCTATATATAAAAGTGAAATGTTTTCGATAAAGATTATAAATAAGAATTTGAGGTTTCGAAAGGATTTGAAATTTTGAATAATTATATAAGAAATTTGATTTATCTAAAAATGATTTATAACTGAAGGATTTAAATTTTAAATTTCGAGAATTAAACCCCGTTGTTTTGAAATTGGTTTTAAGATTTTGAAATATATAATAATAATATGATTTAAAAGTATTTTCCGAATAAGAATGTTTCAAATGATTTTAATAAGTTTCGAATGATTTCAAAGAAATTTCAAAAGAAGTTTGAGAAAATAGAAGTCCAGAACTCACTTATGTCGCTGGAAAATAATTTCGGTGATGAGTGCACGCATCATCGATATTGATTTTCGAGTTTCAGAGTGAGGGATAGGCCACTTCAGTAGCTTTGCTATGCGATTGATTTTGTGAAACCATTTTGATTTCAAATTCCGAAGTAAGATTTGATATTCAAAAGATATATGTATATATATATATATATTTGAAATGATTTGAAGTAAGCCGGTGTTCAATCCTCGAGTTTCGGATTTGATATAACCCTATCTATTAAAATTGATTTACTGATTTGTTGCTGATTTCCAACTCTTGAATTTGAAAATGATTTCTTCAACTATTTTGAAGGTTCGAGCACTTCCAAATCAAGGTTAACTTTTCAAAGCTAAGAAATTTTGAAATGTATGAATTATTTGATAAAGTATATAAGTTTGTTTTGAATGTTTAAGTATGTAGTAATATGATTTAAATAAGTTGAAACTGTTTTGTTAAGTAAATGAATAAGGCAATTTTAAATTTTTCTAATATGAAATTTAGATTTGAAATGTTTTGAAAAGAACTTGGTCTTCAAAATATTTTGAATAAAATTTAGTTTAAATGTTTTAACTTAGTAACATCTTTATGAAACTATATATTTAACAAGTTGGAATAAATATATAAGTTGTATGTATATTGTTTTATTCGCATAATTAATTTGATCCAAGTTTGAGTACACAAGTTCGAGGTGAATTACACCATTTCATGTTAGGATTTTTCATTCGATTCTTAATGACGAATATTTGATATGGATTTTTGGGCTTGATTCTAGAATTCTCTATCATAGTATATGGCTATGCAAGGAGACTGATGGCTTCTAGTCGAGAAACCATATCGAAGTCCGCATTAGGGAAGTCGAATGGACAATACTAGTTCGAAAGCGAACTTGTGTGATCGAGCGAGCGATCAAATGTGATTCTGCGAAATGATGACGTATGTACATCTTATATTCTAATATCATTGATATATTTTGACGCTGAAATTGAAAGTTGTCATGTTAGAATATCTTTGCTTACTAAAAGAAAATTTCTAATTTAAATTACAAAGATATATAACCCATAAAAGCAAAGATATTCAAATCCCATATGGCTCTTCATACAGCGAAATTTATTTTGAAAAATTTGATCCTTATATAAGATGGACCTTACATTAGTATAAGATGACTTTGAAAACATTTGATTTTGGTAATGAATTGGTTGACTTAAATTATATTGATTTGGAAATTTGGATTTATTTTCTAAATCTATTATTTTGGAAACTTTGAAACTAAAGATATTTAATTTGAGAAGAAATAATTTGGTGAAATTGTATATGATTTTGAAATTGAACTGATATTGAAACAAATTGAAATTTGAGAACCTTATGTTACTAAATACTTGATTTGGGAGTTGTCGAACTTATATAAAATTGATTTGTATGGGTATGAAATTGATTCAAAAACTATAGATTTGAAGAGGTACTCAATTTGAAAGTGAAATCTTATATAATTGAAGTCTATATAAGTATGATTTGATATACTATTGATTTTGGAAAGTATTTGATTTGAAAATTAAATCTTATATATAATGGATTTTATATAAGTACGATATTTGAAAGTGATTTGAAAAGGGTACTATATGATACATATTTTCGAAGTAAAGATATGGAAAGTGCCTTCTGCTTGATATCCGATTTGTGGCCACATCTTGGATTCATTCTATCGATATTATTCTCTCTGATTTTGGTTTTCCGGATATGATACTCGAGTGTCCTTCGAATTCCATGGCGTTACCCATGGTCTTATGTTTCTCTCGTGACTGCATAGCGCAACTGCCTGGCTGAGTCTTGCCTAGGGGTACGGATTGTTTCCTGGGGGATCCAGGCGTAATCATTGTGTATCCTGCAATATGTGTAGGTCGCGAATAGTAGCGCAAATGCTTGGCTGAGTCTTGCCTGGGGGTACGGATTGTTTCCTGGGGGATCCAGGCGTAACCATTGTGTATCCTGCATTCTACTAGTCATCATGGCGTAATTCGCAGGGCTGAGAAAGCTTACGGATATGGATTGTTTCCTGGGGGACCCAGGCGTAACCATTGTGTATCTGCGAACCATGGTTAGACAAAGGTTTTGTTTGTGTTTTGATTGGATTGTACTTTCCATATCTGTTTTTAAAAGTTTTTCCAGTATTTTCACTGGGTGTTGAAACAGGTCTACTAAGTACCTGGAGAATTCTAGTTTTGCGCCTGATCAACGCACTACCAGAGTCTACAAGAACAAGGATAAACTTGTCGAAACATCGAGTTATAAAAGTATTTTTGAAATGAAATTTGTTTCGTTATAAAAAAAATATTTTATTATAAAAGTATTTCTAACAAAGAAATTCTATATTGATATTTGAAACTCTAATGGTTTGAATTAATTATTCATGCCCGATTCTGTTCTTTTGAATCTACCTTATCTGCTTAGCTTTATTTATTCACCTATATTCGGTTTTTTCCAAGTCCTCCTTCTTTTCCTTGTTGACTATATCCTTTTAAACATGGTTTAATAGAAATTTTAGTGTTATAAATATTTTAGAAGTTATTAATTAAATAAAACAGATTTAAAGAAATGATTATTGATTTATTAATAATATTTGAAAAGTATTTTAGATAGAATTAATAAATTTATGAATTGTGGATTTAATAGCTTCTTTGTAAATATAAGTAATAATGTAAATAATTGTTTTCAAATGGTTTTCATACATTTATAAAGGTGTCATTTAAACATAAATGGTAGTATAAAGGAAGCAAGAAATTTTACAAATGGATTTTTGAAAGGTTTTAAAGTATATAAGATAATTGAATTGCAAATGAAGTTTTAAATTTTTTTTAGTAAAATTTATATAGTTCAAATTTATTGTTTAATCTTGACTTTCAATCTATCTTTTCTGTCTGGTTGTTTCTATTCTTCTACCTCCTTCCTTTTCGGGGATGAAAAGTTTTGAGTGGGGGAGAGTGTAACGACCCGCAAAATTTAATGGTTTTAAAAGCATATTTAACTGGAAATTTGTGAAATTTTAAACAATAAAATTTGAAATTAAAAATTTATTATTTGGAATACGTATATTTTAATATAGCAACTGGAAAATTTTCATCTGATAATATTGAAGCTTATTTTCCTGTAAAATTTCATTTCAAATCAAACCGGTTAATAACAGTAAATTTAAAAGTTTTCCGAAACCAAAATATGTCAACAGGAGAAAATTTATTCTGATCATTCTGAATCAGATTGCGGAATTAGTTTTTCCAAATTTGGACTTCTACTGCTCTGTTTATCTTAATTATGGCAAAATAGCAGCATTTTCGGTACCGATTATCGACTTTTGATCGGATGATCATACCACCAATATCTGTATACCGTTTTGATCGTCATGTCGCGCTGATCACCACGGTATATTTATTTTTGTATTTTGAGGTCCGGTACGCGCCGGAAAACTATTAACTGTTCGTTGTAACGGTACCCTAAAATTGTGGCTTTACTATTTCTTTGGTTTCAAAATCTGATGACGTGCTATCCAAGCATCACAATTAATTGCTTTAAAACTTTTGCGGAATCAATGGATAGCTGCACGTTCCTTTGGCTTTTGAATTTATATCTAAAATTTAGGTGGAACGTTTCTTTTGCTCCTTTCTGTGACGCCCCACCTCAATACCCACGCTAGCCAAGGACACTACGATGTAGTGCTGTCAACTAGCACGGAGAATAAGGCTGTTGAGGAGCGACCATCCATGTAATTGATTATCACACGGTGGCTATAAAATAATCTTCGGAAACAAACATAGAAATAAACATAACACAAAGCAGTCACAGACATCCATATCACAAAGGCGGAAGAAGATATGAATATATAACTAACACATGAAAGTGTACATCAGAGTAGTGGTCAAAAAGCTCCACAATAATACAAAAGAATAGCAACCTGTGCTATACAAAAAGAATACAACTATGAGTCCATATCTCAAGTGTATACAACAAAAACTGCTAAACTAAATAGTCAGCCAAAAGTCAGAGTAGCAAATCCCGGAAGGAAGTCAAGCAGAAGCACCTGTAACATCCCGGTCTGACCCGAGTATTATTTAAGAAAATAATAAACGGATCAGTCTAACTATAAATATCAGATGACATGATATAGAATAAAAGATATGGCATAAACATAGAATATCCATAGTGACATACTACTATAAGTATGAAAATGATGATCAACAGGAGATCAACCGATGAGAAATGATCAATATCACGAGAATCTTCTCAAAGATCCAAAGAGGGCATCATACCCTAAACTTGTACTCATAACAAGTCAATGACATAAAAATCCAGAAATCAAACAAGAAATCCAGAAATCATAAAAAGAGAAAGAGGCCTATCACATGATGGTCCGAAGACCATGGGGAGCTACCCCATATGTGTGAGTCGGAATCACACTGATTGAGGCCTAGGCTAACCAAAAAGCAAAAAGGTATGTGTGAATGGAATCACACAAGTGGTGTCTAGCCTAACCTCGCAAACAAAAAGATATGTGTGAGTCGGAATCACACTACTGCGGCCTAGACTAACCTTGCGGACAAAGAGATGTGTGAGAGTCGGAATCACACTACTGCGGTCTAGTCTTACCTTGCAAACAAAGAGACATCGCACAATTGCTAGTCTAAATCATAAAATGATCATCATGATCAGCGAGAAGTGTCAATCACACCAAGCTAGTAAATATATGAGTTTAGCTTCATGTCCCATAACCACTTGCTTAACTTAAATATTTACGAACAAGCTGTAAATCTTCACTAGGAAATTGTCACGAAAAGGGTTCAATCGAACAAGTCCAAGAGCTAACCGACGAAGTGAACGCAAGCGTTTCATACCACTCGTTTTACTAAGTCGTTTTAGTCGATTTCTCATTCGAGTGATGTAAAGGCTTGTATATACTAGTAGATTGAAAATCGGTTTGAGAAAACGAACTTTAGATATTTAAAATAGTGTTGAAATTGCTTTGATGAAAGAGTTTTGATATTTACTATTAGTATTGAAACCTTCATATATCTTTAAAGTGACAATTCATAAAACGATTGTAGAACAAATCAATTCACGTTCGAAGACGTGAGTAAAGTCCAAAGAAGTCAATCCCAAAACCATCAAAGTAGAAATTCTGATAAATGTTTTTCAGAAGAGATTGCCTACGCAGAGTAATACGGGGTTCGACCTACGAGATATACTGGCCGACCTAACTCGAGCGACTTAAAGACTTAGCAGGGTCGAGCGACTTACGAGCTACGACCTAAGGTGATGAGGGGCGTTAGGTCGGAGACGACCTAACACTTGACTCGCGAACGACTTATGGAAAAGAAGCTTAGGTCGGAGACGACCTACGAGATAAGCCAGTGCGAGCGATCTAAAGTTTGCCTGGGGGATTATAGGTCGGCAACGACCTAACGTTTTGCCTGGAGTTTATAGGTCGGCAACGACCTAAGGCTTAAGGGCGAACGACTTTTGCCTGGGGGTTATAGGTCGGCAACGACCTAAGACTTAAGGGCGAACGACTTTTGCCTGGAGTTTATAGGTCGGCAACGACCTACGACTTAAGAGCGAGCGACCTAACAATTTGCCTGGGAATTATAGGTCGGCGACGACCTACAACTTAAGATAGTGGTGACTTTTCAACGCGCGACCTAGCAGCCTGGACGACCTAACCTAGGCAGAATGACTTAAGGCTGGAAATTCACCAAAAACGCTAAAAAGTGGAGTTTTTCGCCAATCCAATCCAAACCAAATGGAAATGTGTATGTTAAAGTGATGGGGAACCATTCCCAACAGTCCAATGACGATTATATACAAGATGTGAGATCAAAAATCTCACCTTTTCCACGAAATTGATGTTGGAGAGCTTAAGAACGAAGCAAGAATCAACCCCTAGCTTGAATCTATGTTCTTCACCTTGAATTCGGAGTTTGATGTTGAATTTACTAAAGATCTCGAGCTTGGAATTTTAATTTCTCTTTCCCCCCACCATTTTTGAAGAAGCTTGAAGTGTTTGATGAAGTGATGAAGAGAAGAGGGGGGTTGGGCTGAGTTAAGAAGGTGCAGTCCCAACCAAAGTCACAAGTGGGAAAAGTGACGAAAATTTCACTATCTCCAAACATATCGAAGTTTACACTCAAAAAGATCGCAAACGTCATTTTGAACTCAATGGGGGTGGTCTCGAGTCCTAATTTGACCGTATGCAAAAAGTAGCTTTTCGGACCAACATCCGACTAACGATAAAATATTTAAATATAAAATCGATAGATATGCGGGTTGTTACACTTTCTCTCCTTTATTTCTATTTACATCTTTTGAGAGCATAAATAATAAATTGGGAAGCTGACACGTTACCAACATTCATTTGCAAATTTATAGCCTTCCACTACCTCTCTCTCTTCTCATTTTATTTTGCCTTACTCATTTTTTTTCATTTTGTTTGCCTGAAGCCATCATTCCCCTTCCTCCTTCCTCCAGACAGAACGCACGTCCAAGCTCTCCCTCCTCCATTTCGGCCTTCATCCATCACAGCCGCGACTTCGCGTGCCCGTCCTCCTCACCCCACATCTCTGCCATCCCGAGCTTCCTGCTCCGCCCATGGCCACAGCCAACCACCCACGTCCCCGAGTCATACCTCCTCTACACCTCCCTTCGAGCTCCGCCTGCTACCCACCCCGCATGCAACCCAAGGCCGGAGCCTTCCCCTCCAAGCAACCATCCCGATCGCCATCTCTGCCTCGCGCCGGATCCAACCACAGCCGCACCTGAACTCCCTGACGCGACTCCGCCTAGACAACCCTTCGCTCTTGTGAATTTCCCCTCCTGTCAATGACCCCGTGCTCCTCTCTCGCCTTCCCGATCTCCCATGGCAGCCGTAGCATATTCCCTCTTTTTTTATATAAAAGGTATATTCTATATATGCATATATATTATATATTATAACTGATTTTGGTATATATATATGTGTTGTAGTATTTTCGGTATATATATCTATTTATATATAATAGCCGAGAGTTGATTGGTTACAAATTTATATGAGATGTCAATTTGTATACATATGTTGCCGTATGTAGGTTATATGGATGTCGTTATATACATGTATATATAGAGTACTTTATAATATGTTCTGGTCCTGTTAGTGATACATTTACTGTATATTAGCTTTGACATATCATTATTAACTTGGTGTTTTCATATATAGGTTAGCATAGTAGATATATCTTGAGAGTAACATATATTTAAGATATATAATTAAGTATATGTATATAAAGGTCCTGTTAATATCCTGAAATATGTTTTGTTTTAACAGATTTGAAGTATAGTTTTATTTTATTTTTTTTTGGCAATGCCAGCGGGGTTAACTGGGCCCCTACCAGTTTTATTGCAACAAACAATAAAAAAGAGATACAGAGAAAAAAACAAAGAGGAAGAAAACTGAAAAATAAAAAAGTGGAAGAAAACACAAGGAAGAGAAACTACAAAATCATACCCAAGCATGTAACATAGACAGCGGGATGCTACTAGCACAGTGCTTCAGTTGCTTGTGAATACTGCATTTCATATCTGTCCATAAGACCATGTCATTCCTTCTAACATTTTCAAAAACTCTTAAGTTTCTTTCCCTCCAAATCACAGCCACGAAGACCTTTAAACACACAGTTAACACTCTACTTTCAACCGTTCTCCATTTGGTTGCTTTGAGTATTATGTTCCACTGTATGATGCTAGTGTGACCAGTAAGATAAGTACCAGTTTTTCCACCTAAGTGGAATAGCAAGTTGTGCAAGGCAGGGCACTCAAAGAAAATATGATCGGTTGTTTCCTCTTCAATTTCACAGAAAAGGCATTGCATGGGACAGATCATACCAACCTTTTGTAACATAGATCTAGTAAGCAAAGCATTGTTGATCACTTTCCACATCATAAGATTGTATTGAGGGACAGTATCAGTCGACCATATAACTTCATGCCAGAGAGCTGCAGGCAATGGATCACTTTCTGTCAGGGAATTATAAACTCCCATAACAGAATGTGGTTTCCCATTCCACTTAATAGAGTTGGATTGTATGGCAGTGAAATTAGTTTGTTGTATTATATCCCAAGTATGCTGGATTTCTTGATTACTGGTGGTAGGCAACTGTATGTTTCCATTAAGCAAGTAGGAATTAGCATCAGCAGATAAGGAAATACCTGTTTGCACTATTTGTGAGAAGGAAAATAATTTAGATAAAATTAGGCCTTGTCTACCCCATGGTTCGTTCCAAAACTTCACCTTTGAACTGGCATTAACTGAGTATTGAATAAATGGCAGAAAGACCTCTCTATACTTAAGGATGCTTCTCCAAGTCCAACTACTAAGTTGAGGGATCTCCATAACCCAGAAATCCTTGTTCTTGATATTGTGATGCCATGTCCATTCCACCCATAAACTATCCCTTTTATTTATGATGGCATCAAACTGTTTGCTAATAGCCGCTATATTCCACTTCCTTATGTCTAAGATTCCAAGCCCACCAGACTTAAAGGGAACTTCAAATTTTGAAAAAGCACATGGGACAATTTTCCTGTTGTGAATGCTTCCTGTCCAAAAGAACCTACTCATAGCAGATCTGAGTAAATGTAATAACTTGATAGGAAGAATGATAGTGCGAGCCCAGTAAACAATAGAAGAGAAGACAACAGATTTTATGAGAACAAGCCTACCAGATTGAGTTAATTTCCTATTATCCCATGCTGTCATAATCGAAGTTATCTTGTGATATAAAGGATAACAGTCATTTTTAGTAATTCTTTTAGTTATAAGAGGCAGTCCAAGGTACTTCATGTCATTCTCCATACTTGCAAAACCAGACTGCAGATGAAGTAAAGCAGCTTGTTCATTACTGATACCAGAGACTAGCATAGAAGATTTATTTTGGTTTATGGATAGGCCTGTCATTTTGTTAAATTTATGCAGAGCTTCTTTAATTCCATTCAGAGAAGGCAACTCAGGCTTTGTAAACATCATGACATCATCAGCAAACATGATGGATGTAATTTGTTGATGAGAACACTTGGGGTGGTACTTAATTATTTTCCTGTTGTAACCAGCTCTTAGGGTAACTGTTAGCACTTCCATAACTATCAGAAACAGGTAAGAAGATAACGGGTCTCCTTGCCTGATACCTTTTCTTCCTCTAAAATTTCCTACTGGTCTGCCATTAATCACAATAGAGTAGGATGGTGTGGAAATACATACATATATCCAAGACACGAATATTTTGGGGAATCCCATAACAGCCATGATCCTAACTATGGATTCCCAATGGATTGAGTCGTAAGCTTTAGTTATGTCAATTTTCAGAGCTGCAGCAGGGGTGCTATTGCTTTTACCATAACTTTTGAGAAGTTCTTGAGCCAAGAGAACATTATCAATGATGTCTCTGTTTGGAAGAAAAGCTGATTGATTATTAGAGACAACAGAAGGAAGAACTGAGACTAATCTGGCTGCTAGAATTTTAGATATGCACTTGTACACTACATTACAACAAGATATGGGCCTAAAAGAGCTAACAGAGGAAGCGGGAGAGCATTTGGGAATTAATGCTATATTGGTACAGTTGATTTCTCCAAGAATCTTGCAAGTATTAAAGAAGTTGTGTATTGCCTTGCAAAAGTCACTTCCAAGAATACTCCAAGAGCTTATAAAAAAAACTACATTTAGACCATCAGGGCCACCAGATGAGAGTTTGTTCATAGAGAAAAGGGTTGCCTTGATTTCTTCATCAGTAACAGGACTGACAAGAAATGAAGCTTCCAAATTATTGATGTTTGGGAGGACAGTTTCAGAAATTAGGTCAAGATCTGGTGTAAAGCCATCTATATTACCATACTGCTTGGTGAAGTATTGTATAAGTGCATTGTCAACAGTTTCAGGAGTAGAGTGCAATATGCCTTGGTCATCAGTTATACTATGAATGTTTTCTCTTGCCTGCTTAAGTTTGATAGAATCATGGTAAAACTTCGTGTTTTTGTCACCTTCATCATGCCATTTTTTGTGTAGTTGTTGTCTCTTCATGTTGGCTTCAAGTTCCAAAGCAGAGTTAACTTCTAAAAGTAGTTTTCTTTCTTCATCAGCTGCTTGTACGTCAAGAGGATGTTCCATCATAAAATCTTGCTTTATTTTAAGTTGCCGAGTAAGAGTAGCAGACAGCAGACCACCTCTACCAAAGGTTGTAGAGACCCACTGTTTGATAGCTTGCTTAATGTACTTGAGTTTCCTGCAAAATTTAAACATGGGGTTACCATAACAAAAAAAATCTGCATTTGCTTTTGATATCAGAACTAGAAAGTGTTCATGCTTAGCCCAAGCATTAAAAAATTTGAAACTTCTTTTTTCTCTTCGCAAATGGTTACCAAGGGACAGGATTTGGGCTGAGTGATCAGATAGGATAGGTTGTGGGAGGAAAACTGTAAGGTAAGGCCAAAGAGAAAGAGCTTGGAAATTGCAAAAGGAATGATCAATAGTTGTAAAGGTACGCACTCCACTTCTGCTTCTATTATTCCAAGAGTACTTGGCACCAGATTTATTCACCAACAGTAACTCAGAATCAATAACAGCTTGGTTGATTGGATCAAGATCCCTAGGAGTAAGTGGGTTGCCACCGAACTTGTCATTAAAACTAAAACAAGAGTTGAAGTCACCCATCACCAGCCATGGATGAGAAGCTTGTCTTAAAGGAGGAATAGTTTTAAGGAAAGCATTCCTTGATATGGTAGAATTGTCAGCGTACACAATTGTTAAGTAGAAAGAGGTTTGGGTTTGAGTAAGAAGCAAGTGATAATGTATAGATTGTCTACTCGAAAGAATGGGAGAAAGAGTTATTTCAGAGGGGTTATACAAAACAAGAATTCTACCATAAGAAGCTGAATCTAGGTTATGATGGAAGGACCAGGTTGGATTGATGTAGTTGACAGCCTTTTGAGATAGTGGAAGATTTAGCTTAGTTTCAAGAAGGCCAATGAGGCAGAGGTTATATTCAGAGATATAATTCTTAACTTGATCAAGTTTCAATTTGTTATGAGCCCCTCTGAGATTCCAAGTTGCTATTTTTGTATGCATTATAAAAACTATTGAGAAGAGAGGGGGTTGTTTCTTCTCTGAGCTGACAGAGATCTGGATCTTGTTTGTATCTTCCTTTTTTGTTTTGTTGGGGGTGTCATATAACTTTGTAACCAATCAACTCTCGGCTATTATATATAAATAGATATATATACCGAAAATACTACAACACACATATATATACCAAAATCTGTTATAATATATAATATATATGCATATATAGAATAAATATATATATATACACGTTTGTTTTGCATAGCTTTTATATATCAGCATATATGTTTACAGTATAAAGGTTGCGTGATTCTCCTTTTTTTATGTCAAAACGTTTTAGATTCTTTTTATTATAAACTGCAAATTTTAGTTTATATACAATATATTAGTTATATTATAAGTTTGTTTTGTTTTGTTGCTCTTGTTATATTCAGCTTTCATGTTTTATATATATGTTTTAAAATTTAAGGTTGCTTTTGTATTAAACATTGAGTTTAAAAATATAATCTGTTTGCAAAGTATATATATATTGGATCTATATATATATTCCTATAAACTCTACAAGTCTATACAAGTTATTCATATCTATTCATATTCATTTTAAGTAATGTATATATCTGCTGTTATAGCATATATATTCTCGAGCATTTGGTCTGCATATGTGATTTTGATCTGGAATATTTATGTAGGTCTGCATATTCAATATATGTATTTTCAGTATAGATATAAGTTGACTATTTATATATATTTAATTTAATTTGTGTTTGAAATATGATTTTATGAAATAGTTAGATGTAGTTATGCACATAAGTTATATATACCATCTATCCTTATTAATCCGGTTCTGATTCATTTCCATCAACCCCTAACTTTCAGCTTTGTCCGTCAAATCCAATTCCAGCTTACTTCGCTTTGAGATTGTTGTTGGATTTATTCGACTGTCTTGATCGTGATCCAGTTCGTAGCTTAATTCTTTGTCAAATCTATCTAGCCTCGAAAGGTGAGTAATCACTCACGATTTAACGTTCTTATATTTATTAAATTTGATTTCAATTGAAACGACAATTGAAATATGCTGCTGTAGTTATTTAATCTGTTATTACTATTATCTGTATATGTTCACCTATGACATCTGATACCAGTATCTGTTATTTATATTGATGATATATGCCTGTTATTACTATTATCTGTATATGTTCACCTATGAGCTATGACATCTGATACCAGTATCTGTTATTTATATTGATGATATATGCCTGTTGTTATATTTTATATTATCTGTTATCACTCTGCAAGTTCCCTGTTAGTATAGAATTCACTATGGGTTGAAATGATACATACCCAAACGGACTTTAGAATAGGAGAAATCGTTATGGGTTGAAATGATAAACCCAAGCGATTTTCATTTGAATTGAAATTGGGATTTCGGGTTGAAATGACATCTACCCGTATATATTTAAATTTCGGATTGAAATGATAAATATCCGTATCACTTAACCATATGATAGATATATATACAGACACCGTTGGTCCATATATATAAATATTTTAAAAATAAATTCTACGGATTTGGGAAGAAATATATGGTTTTAAATAAAAGTTGATTTTTAAATTATTACATATAAATAGTAATGATATATAGATTAAATAATGATATTTAATTTAATTGAGATGGATTTAATACATATAATATGTTTAAGTATTAAATTTATGTTTCAAAAATAGATTTCAGTAACAATTTGAATAAGTTAAAGTTAGGAAGATAATTTGAAGTTAGTTGGAATTGATTCAATAATGAATTTAATTTAATTAAACCGATTAGAAACTTATTGAAATTGAGATGTAAGATATGATTTATAACTTGGGTTTGATTTATAAGTAATTTAATGAATATTTCTTGTTTAAATAAAGTTTAAGAAAATATTTAGTAAAATGTGATTTAAGGCTAGTAAATGATATTGAATCTATTAAGTGAATATTCACTGATTAAATAATAATGAAGTTAAATCAAGAGGTATATGAAACTGTTAAATCTAACTTTGAAAATGTTGAATATTAAAGCTTTGAAATATATTGAAAATTTAAATGGTATATTTAGAACTGAATTGAATTGATGAATTGAGCTTTGAATAATTTGAATTTGAGTTAATTTGAATCGATTTGTGAGACTTGAGGAAATTTTAAATACTTTACTTTATAAATTAATATATATACTATCTTGGAAAATAGTTATATTTGAAATGAAATGATATTTGGGTTTTGAAGTATAAATTAAATTGAAATGACCACGGTGTTATAATGTATATTTCCGCCTTGTAGATAGTTCTGAAGATCCTTAGAGGATGGTTATCCCAAACATCCTTTAAGTTACTTGTATTTCAGTTGATATTTCACTTGAGTTGGATTTATTTATATAAGAATGTTAATCCTGACTCGAGTGTTTTGTGTTTTGCTTTACGCTCGGGTCAGACTGAGTGATACAGCATTCGAGACTCACCTTTGGAGTTTGGAGCTTCCTTTGGAGATCCAACTATCGCCTCAGCTTTCAGCTCTTCTAGTTGATTTGTTCAGAGAAGTCATCTGTTATAATGGAGACTTCTGCATTTGAGATATTCTGTTGTATTTTTATTTCTAACTCTGATGTTTATATAGTAGCTTCATGAACTACTATTTTATCTATTCCGCTGCGTATTATTGAATTACTCTGTGTCTGTGATTATGTGATTGATTTATTTACTGCATATGCTGAGTTTTGCCAAATTTAAATTAACAATCTGATATTTTGAATTATTCAAGTCAGACATGTGTGGATTTATTGTCGATTTGAATGGTCCAAAATAGCGGGTCGTTACAATTCACTTGCAACCTATGAGTCTGCTTCCATGAGGAGATGACACCAAATCCCAAGTCTCGTTCTCCTTTAATTACTCTAACTCCTCTTCCATAGCGCACATTCACTTTGAACTACCACTGGACTTCAAAACTTCATTAGGGTCAAGCGGCTCTTCATGAACTGCATATAATGCATAGTCAAATTGATCATCAAGACTAAGGTTCGCAAAGTGCCAATTACCATATCTCTCGGTCGGTCTAATAGTCCTACGACTGGCTCAAATATGTACATCTTCGCTTAAACTCCTTTCAGCTCCACTTTGAACTGAACTTCCTCTAGTTTCATCTACATCACCAACACTATTAGAAGGCATCCATGGGCTACTTTGTGATGTCTCATCAACTGCGTCTCTCTTAACAACATCAACATCTCTACCATTATGCTGAAATGTAGGAATCTCTTTCATTCCCTAAGGCCTATCATATTCATCTGATGTGGTAGGTAGCTCTAAGTTAGGATTGAACATTGCCGACTCATCAAAAGTAACATGTCTGGAATAAACAATCTTCATATCAACAGGGTTTCTATAACAACTCTATTTTCTACATCGTTTATTTAATAATTTTGATTAAAATAAGATAATTGAAATTAAATTTTGTGCTAATTATAATTTTGAAATAATGGATTTTTTGAATAAATTGAATTAATTAATGAACTCTTTTAGAAAAAATATTAATCTCAAATAATTTTTTTACAACGAATATAAAATATTTTATTATGTAAATAAATTTTATAGAATTTGGAGTAGACAAAAGTAAATTATTGTTTGATATTAATAAAATGACTAAATCTATGAAGATGAGCGATTATTGAATTTAAATAATTTGGGATGTTTGTTAAAATACATTCTGAAAAATATAGTAAATAAATTTAAATTGGAAATATATTTGCAAATAAATAAGACAATTATAATACATAAAATAAAAGGGATAAATGATAATTTTCATTACATAAGGATCTAATTGCAAATAGTGGGTCTTGTATATTTTATCCTTCTCTCCATAATATTCTCAAGCCCAATAAACCAGTCCAACCAAAACCCATCTCCCCTTCTTTTTATCTCCTCCTAGCCCTAATTCCAAAGGAGAATGCATAGCAAAATCAAATTAAGAATTAAAAAGGGGCACGCTAAGGAATGGCGATTAAAGGGTAAGTCGCGGCCTGACATCACGATTAGGAGATTAGGCATCACGACTTTAGGATGCATGATTTTCTAGCACGCGAGAATAAGAAGGCGACCGGGCTTTTGCAATGTCGAGAACTTGTTTGCATGACATTGTCCAAAGCGAAGACTTGACTATTTGTGAACTGGGTAATGGAGATTGCAACCTTGGCAATAACGACTATTGGTTGCGAGATGAATGGGATAGGTAGAATTGACGAAGGCAAGTGGATGTCGACGATTGGCAGGAAAGGTGCAAGGGGTTGAAACGATGGTGCATTGATGCATGATGGTGGTTGTATGTGTTAGTATATTTTAGGTTGCGGTGGCTTCGGTGTTTGGGTTGACGGTAGTGAAAGGTTGAGGTATGGAGATGTGTTATGTTGATCAGTGATGGATGTTGGTAGGAAAAACGCTTCGATTTCCAGTGATTAAATTTACTTACTTACAACTATGTTAATGGAAAGGTAATTAAGGGTTTTAAATTAATTTAATTAATCGAATTATCTCAAATATTCAATATTAATAATTCCTTCGTTGTTAATCAGTTTGAGGCACGTTGGTGCCTATGGGATCATGGCGATGAGTGCTACGCGATGGTATAGGATTTGGATATTTTTGACCTAAGGAAATTTTCAAAGAAATCGAATGCCGTTCAATCACTGGGCTGAGCAGAAGCACAGCAGCGCCAGCCAGAAGTAAAAGAGAGTTATCTCACTCTGTCGTACCTTCTTATATTTTATATAGGCGTGGTTATTTTTATTGTGCATTTTTGTTGCCTATGATTACTTGTTCGGATCATTTATTTTATTTATCAGTTAGTTTAGATATATTCCCGCCCTAGGAGCGGATGACCTTTATTACATTCCCGCCAAGATGTGGATGACCTTTATATAAGACTTATGTACCCGCCATGAAGCGGATGACTCATATTATATTGTATTATATATTGTCTGATGTGCAGAGGGAATTTTAGAGGGATCCAATAGGATTCCTCGCCGCTATGATTATATATATATATATAAGCTAATCTATATGAGTTGTGGTGTAAAGGGACACGTTGAAGGGATCCAATAAGATTCCTCAAGGTTTTTATTTTATTTATCATACCTGATGTGCTATATGATTTGATTTAATGTTGTATTTTTTTATTTTGACATGATATCACTTTTGAAGTGCTATGGTAGCACTAGGCCTGATTTTAGTATTTTTGAAAATACTATTAAATACTGATTTTTGATCTGAAATGTTTTAAAGTTGATTTTGGAATTGTTTGTGTTTGATAATCATTTATGAATTATCAAATGAAGAGTTTATTTGAAAATAAAGAGATGCATGATTTTTGAGTCTTTAAAGTAATTGTTTTGTGTAATGGTTTTAAATGGAAATTCTGAACTATATTCTGCGTATTTTAAATCCTAAAAATGAGTTTATCTTTTATAAATATGAAATGATATTTTTAAAAGAAGATAGAAATATTCTAGAGTAAACATTTATTAAACGATTTATATAAAATGGTATATATATATATAAAGATTTATAAAATAGTATTTTATAAATTAAGTGATAGATTATAAATGGTTTTTCATAAAAGAAATATAACTTAAAGTGATATCTTATATATGGATTTTAATAAAGGAAATTTTATATAAAAACAAGAAGTTTTATAAAATAAAAAGGAATTTATAAACATGGTTTTATAAATATAAGAGGGATTTATTTTGATAAGTAAATTATAGGTTTTTATGAAGGAAAATACATTACGGTATAAAGTTAAACTAATATTTTAAAAGAAATGTTTTGAAAGTGATATTTTAGAAGGAGATAAAGCGTTTCAAAAGTGATTTAAAATGTGTTAAGTGACTGGAGGACATGGATTTTGACACTGTTGTCATAATAAATGTTTTTGAGATAAAAGAAGAAGGCATAGACTATAACACCGTTGTTATTGTAAGTGGTTTCCGAAAGAAGATGTTTTATATAGTATACGAGATTTATATATATCCTATATTTGATGTTAAATATTCGAGGTGGGTAACTTCTATCTATTTTTAAGTTACGAATGTCATCCAATCAAGGTCTGAGAGGTAATAGTACCCCAACTTGATCGGCTTCATTGTTAACCAATAAATAGTTGAAGTTTGACATCGAAGATTAATGTTAAGTATAATTAGTCGAATCCCGATACTAGTGTTTTTGGGTTGTCGTAATGATGGTTTACGCAACATTCATTTTGGCCCAATAGTTTTGTGTTTTGACCTTCCATTGTGAAATACACCCATTGGTTTCTATGATCATACTAAAGACTTGGTGGTGTAGAAAGCTTCGCTTCTTATACTTAACACCCGTCCTGAGGCGTATGAACTTGGGAGTTGTATGGTTACAGATGGTAATTACTGTGTTTCGAAGTGGCAGTGTTAGCGAATATACTTATACCGCTAAGATAAGTATATGGAAATGTTTTCCAAGTATTGAAAGTGATTTAATTAATAAAGATTAATTAAACAAGATTAGTGACTGCTTGTGCGCTGAGATATAATTTTGGGTTCCTTGACTTGATATACGGGAGCTGATTAGTCATGTACTTATCTTGGAGCCAGTTGAATAGGATTGTATATCGTTTTGTGTTGAGAATGATGATTCGAGTAGGGCGAAATATCTATAGCATTCCAATCTACCGAGCTTCCTTCTTGGCTGAAGGATAGCAAGTTGAGAAGTTTGGAAACGTGACAAGTCTACAAGACTTGGTTTCCATATGAAGTTAAGGGTCTCATTTATCGATTGTTGGTCCGGAGAGACCGGGATTGGATTTGGGGTAATTCCCATCCAAAACCACTTCGGACCAATGTATGAGTTTGATGTGACTATAGCATGATGATGATGATTTTGAAGACTGGAGATCTTCATAATGTATGGCTTGCCACTAACCTCCGAGGTGATTCTCATATTATATATATGGTGGCAGGAGTGCCTTCATTTTGAAATCTTCGTATTGCAAGGGCTGCTTGCTACAAATCCTAGGGGTGATTCCCAAACAGGATGTAGTAGGAGTGCCTTCGTTTTGTCCTATTCCTGGACAACTTGTATGGACGAGTGTCTGACATTACATTTCGAGAACCACGTACATTGGTTTCTACAAACGTACATCTACGTGGTAGTGTAGGAGGTAACCCCTCTTATACTTAACACCCTTTCCTAAGATGTATGAGCCTGGGAGTTGTACTTTTGTTGAAATCAATTAATGTGTTGTCGAAAATGGAAATGTGGCATTCTAAGTGGGATTTTCTGTTGTGAAAGGTAATACGTTACCTCAGGCCTCACACGTTGGTAATGATAGAAATATGGTAAGTGCAGCAGGACTAAGCGGTTCGCAACTGTTATGATATGATCATCACCTTTCTAGATTTACTTTCTATATGTCAAGTTATGTATGTTGTGGCCACAGATAGGTTGGTAACAACCGGGGTGATGACATATTCGGTACTATCCAGGAAGGAGTAGGCCATTTCTATGTTGGTAGAGGGTAGCTGAGCTATTCCTCGATACGTTCTTATAGAGTTGTACTGTATAAAAGGTAGTCCCTTACTTTGTCATTGTTGGGATCCATTATCCACTACGTGGCTTTTACGGACTTGATTGTATACCAAACATGCTGTCAAATTTAATAAATGTACCAATTCCGGCTATTTTAATATGTTATTTTAAAGTGTTTAAAGCCAATGTCATTAGAAATAATATAAAAGTATTTTGATATAAAGTGGTTTGGTTACCGTAAGTTAAAAACCCGTCCGTGTTTATTTGCGTCGTGGTCATATGGGATACCTTTTTTTTGAAAAGGTTTTTGGCACCCAAATCTTATATTTATGAGTTGAGTTTCTTACGCTGGTTTACCAGATAGATCCGGGTGTTATTTTGTTATGATACTCGGATCAGACCCGAGTAGTTTCAGGTTTAGCTGAGGTTGCCTAGAGTTTCCCGAGGAGAGCTGGATGGCTTGGCTTTAGTTACCTATTGTCATATTTTATTTATGTTGTATCTAATTGTTGTACTATTCAGCATATGTGAGGATAGGTGTTTATAACTATACAGGCTAATCATGTGTGGACTCTGATTGATTTATGTAGTTTACAGTTTTCTTTCTGTAAAGATCGTTGATTTATTTTATGTTATCCATTCGTGTGAGATTTTATTCTATATTTTATTTTCTTCAAACCCTAACGACTTGGCTTTCTAGCACTTGGATGTCGGCATGTGATATTGTGTTCGCATCGGTGCCGATTTTCGAGTGTCGAAAATTCGTAGGTCGTTACAGGGTCAGTCATGGGACTGGTGTGAGAAAACTCCAAAGAACGGATACTTTTGAAAACAAAAGGTATCTCATAAGACCATACCACACATTAACACGGATGAGTTTTTACCTCATGATAACTAAAACATTTTTATCAAATCATTTGATATTATTTCTAATGACATTGCTTTGAAAACACTTTTCAAATAAATATATAATCATAGCTTAAATGCTTGCATCTCACATTCAAGTATTGGTACAACTAAGTACATAAAGCTCGTATTGGAAACCAGATTCCAACAATGATAAGGTAATGGACTACCTTTCGTACAGTACATATTTATAGGAATGAACCGAGGCGCAGCCCAGTTGCCCTCTACTAATACATAATCGGACTACCCCTTCTTGGATTGTAAAGAATATTTCATAATTCCGACCATTACCAACCTTTACCGGGATCCTATAGCATACCAAAATCGAGAGTGATCTAGAAAGGTGATGACCACATTCTAATTGTTGCGAACCACATAGCCCTACTACATCTCCCGTATTTTAGTCATTCCCGATGTATGAGGCCCGAGGTAACGTTTTACCTTTTACCAAACAGCAAATCCCACTTGGAATGCCATATCGCCATTTCTGAAAACACACAAACTAATTCCCACAATTGTACAACCCACAAGTTCATACACCTCAGGGAAGGGTGTTAAGTATAAGAGGGGTTACCTACCAAACCACCAAACAGATGTATGCTTATAGAAACCAATTTGTGTGGTTCAAAAATACAATCTCGACAGTCCTCCATACAAGTTGTCTAGGGAAAGGATAAACCGAAGGCACTCCTTCTATTACATCCTTTTCGGGAATCACCCCTAGGATTAATAGCAAGCAGCTTTTGCAACGTGAAGATCTCAGAATGAAGGACTACTGCACCCATATTTAGTTTTGGGAATTAGCCTAGAGATTAGTGGCAAGCAGCCCTACATTATGAAGATCTCTGGTCTTCAAAAATCATTGCCTTTGAGATGTCTTCACTTCCGAACAGGTACGTTGGTTCGAAGTGGTTTTCGGACAGGAAATCGCCCAAATTCGATCATTGTCTCTCCAAACCAACTATTGATAAAAAGATGAATAAGCATGTACAAGATTATTGAACCTCTTTCACTTAATCCTTTTATTCAACTTTGGAAAACTCTCCACTTTTATCTTAGGAAAATGTAGTCTGGGTTAATCAAATCAACTATCCCCTCCATAGGGCCAGGGCGGATAGCTAAGGGTGGCAGGGAACTGGTTTCCCAAAATCCGGTCTAAAGACTGCTATTTTTTCATCCATAAGATGGTCAAGTTATTTGATCAACTCAAACCTTACTATTATCTTTTTAGAGCATCCAAGCTTTCCCTTCGACTTGTTCCGTCCCTCGGTTAAGTTCCCTTGACTCTCACAGATGGGATCGACTTTAGCCCTTAAGGAGAGGGTATGCTTGCATATTTGTAGGCTCTCAAACCTTAGCCCTTAAGCAACATACACAATGACCAAAACACCTCCCCCCACACTTCCCTAAGCACAGTCGGCCACCCTCCCCATCACCTCCATCACTTCTTGTCCCTACCTTTGCTCTTAAGTATGCATCTTGAATGATATGTTTGACTAAGGAGAGATTTAGTTGATTTTTGTATAAAAATATCTAAATTTTTACCTTAAGTAAATGTAATGTAAATGTATATAGGTGTATGTGCATGTACATATGCATAAATATGTCTTATTTTACAAACAACTTTGCAAAATTCCATCACAACTTCTATTCGTCAAACCATTAAAAATCGGAAATCCAAAATCCGACAGGTCATATTTTACTTTTCTATTAATACATATATATATATATATTAAAAAATTAAAAAATTAAACTTTTCTATTGTTATTAAATAATTAAAAGGCCTTATTTAATATTTAAAACAATCATTTAAGTATTTAAACTCAATTTAAAATTTTCAAAACATTTTTTGAAATGATGACAGCACTGATGACATCGTCAAAATATTTTACTTCCAAAAATGGAAAAATAATTTCTTATTTTTATTTTTTTAATAGTTCAAATAGTGTATGTAGAAAAATTTGTGTTAACTTATATCGAGAAAATCTTAGTTTTATCAAAAACCGACTTTCTTCACTTTTTCCGATGAAATCCAAAATATTTATTTTGTAAATATATTTTCAAAACAAGTTCAACATTATAAATTATTACACAAAACATAATTATTTGTGTTATAAAATCTTATACTTGAATAATTAAAATAAATTAAATATTATAATCCAGTGTGATTAAATTACGGGTCGTTACATTAACAGGCATATATATGAGGTATGAAAGTCTCTACACATGCAAAAAGATTTTTCTTTTTATTTATTATGAAGAACAAAAGGAAAAACTATTCTAAGGTGATCAATCCTAAAAGAATTGCCTTTTAAGCATGAATAACGAAACACACATAGTAAATTCTTCTACTTACCTAATTGGCTTGTAAAACCTCATAAATAGTTTAGCTCATGCTACTAGAGATCATGATGATGAATGTTGTTGATAAAATGACATAATTAAAATATGAGAATTGAATACAGAAAGTAAAACGGGCATAAAAAGTAAAGAACTTGAACTAGAATTAATAGAACTTCATCTTCTTTATAAAATAAAGTAAAACCTAACATGATAGTTCATTTTAAGATCAAAGTACGTCCAATTCCATGGAGACTTGAGTATTTATAAACCTAGAGTTGCATTTATAATAAAACACTGGAAAATGGAATGAAACTTCTAGACAAGCTTTAGGCTGGTTCCGTCGACCTTCAGGGCTTCAAACTTCACAAGATGGTCCTCTAAAACATGTAGAAAAGATCCATAAATGGCTGCAAGGTTCTGGAGAGAAGCAACTCGTTTAGGGTGAGTTGGATTGGCCTTGGAGGTCGCTTGGGGCGAGTTAAGCAGAGATTAATTTGTGTTTTATCTGACTTTCAGTTAACTTCTGATTATGTTGTACTACTCTTCTCGCCTTTATATTTAATACCCTTAAAGTTAAGATTGTGGTCTTTCCAACGATGCTTTCGAATTGCTAATCAGAGTTTTACAACCTTGTCTTCCATGAGCTCCAAAATGCTTAATGTTAAAAGCTTTTCAGTGTCTTTTCTTTATTTCTCCTTTTTTCGTGTCTTTGAACTAAAATGTGGTAAAACTAACAAAACCACACATATTGAAACACCCCACACCCCTTAATATACACAAATGGACACATTAAAAGGCGTGGTGCGTTGTAGGTATAATTGAAGCTAACAGAGACTAAGATTTACAAGACAAATATAGATAAAAACAGCGGAAACTTAAAATAATAACTTAATTAAAACAAAGCCTCATAATTGCTTCATAAATAAGTCAAATACCAGATACCACATACATGCCTAAAAGTCCAATATGTCTCATGAAACAAAAACTCATAGTCTCCAAATCAGAGTACATAATATCCCTCAAAATAAGCCAGTACATAGAAAGAACTAAAGCTGAAATAAAAGAAATACATAGTAAAGAACTCCTCCAAGAAAACCGCCAAGCGGCTACAATCTACTGACTTCTCCCTTGAATGCCTATGGGGGCGAAGGGGTAAATAGTTTATGAACTTACCTAGCCATCACTTTTTCTTTTAGACAAGGGGTGTAACAGATCGAAGGAAAAGCCCGGATGCTCTAAAAAGATCATATAATGTTTTCTCATAATAAAAGAGAATTTATATTTTCCAGAAATTAAACATGTTAAGTATAGAAGATTTTGATTTATAAATTACAACTTGGATTGCATAGAAATGATCTTCCTATACTTGGTATTAAAGTCCAAAGAGGGAACTCGTCTTATTCGTAGAATTTAAAAGGTGATTTCACCGTTATTCCGCCCATAGCACTTGTTGAATACAGAAATTGATATTAAGTAAAAGAAGAATAATTTCCATGATCCTATTACTCAATAATGTTTTCTAAGATTGATTTTTGGGATTACAGTAAACGATGTCTTAAATAACATTTTTGGGATTGATTTTTGGGATCAAAGTACGATTAAATATTGCTCATTTATAAGTAGGTTAACTGTTTTACTAACGTTATTAATTGAAATTTTGCGAAATTTTAAACGATAAAATTTTGAAATATAAATTTGATATTTGGAATACGCCTAGTTAAACATAGCGACTGGTAAATTTTCGTCCAAAAATATGAAAGTTTATTTCGCACGTAAATTCACTTCAATTTAATCTGTTAAAAAGCGATAAAAATAAAATGTTCCAAAATCTAAATATTTTTACATAGAAAAATTCTAAACCATCTTCTGAGCAAGATGTCAGTTTGTAGTTTTTCAAAATTTGGACATTTATTGCTCCGTCGTTCTTATTTTCTACAAAATAGCAGCATTCTGATACCGATATTGATTTTTATCGGATGATCGTACCACTGATATCTGTATACCGTTTTGATCGTCTCGTCGTGCTGATCGCAACAGTGTATTCATTTGTGTATTTCGGGAATTCGGTACATGATGAAATCTATGGAACGTTAATCGTACCGGTACACGTTTTAAACTTTTGGTTTCTATCCACCTTTCATATACCTACCTGTTGAATTCAAACAGCCACTTGTTTTTCCATATTCCCAGACATTAATAGCAAACTTTTAATATTCTCACTGGTTCCAATATGGTGCGACCTTCACTATTTCCCTGTTCCACTATTCACTTTATAACAGGGCTGCTTCGTTCATTTTGGTCTTTTGCTCTTCCACTTTATTTTCGTCAGTTTAATAAAAGAATACATATAGTTGGTAAAAGAAGAAATATAATATTAGTTTGCATTTGCATTGCTATGGAAGCCACTCACCTATCATCTTCCTTCTCCCATTTTCTTTCTCTTTCTTCTATTATTTTTTCCAAAAATATACATACAAGCAAGCTTGCCTGTTCTTCTTCCTACGTGCAAGTCTTATAACAATTTTCCCAAAGCAAACCCTTTCGACCTTTCACCAACTGACAAGCACACCACCAATGGCAGTCACCACCGGCCCGACTCATCGCGCCAGTGCACTGACCTCTGCTCTAACGCCCCTCAGTCGAACCTCCATCACCTCCTTTCCCCTTGAACCCATGTGATCTGCTCTTGCACTCCCTCTTGGTTGCTGAAGCCACCACATCGTTGTCACCACACAACGCTTCCCTCTCCGACATAACCACCCGCCTTCCTCTCACCGGACACAACCACCGCCACAACCCAAAGCGACAGTCCGCCTCCGCTACTCCGAGCTCGAACCCCACCACCAACCGTGCTAGGCGCCATTGACGTCTTACGACCTGAGCCACTCCTTATCGTGCCACGTAAGTGTAGCAGCTTCTTTTGTTATATACAGTCTTATATATTTGTTTTACGTTTTAGTGTATAAGTATATTTTTTATATACTAGCTGTACTAAAATTCTACAGTATATATAGTTAATCTATCAATGCTTGTTGCGTTACATATATAAGTGTAATATAGATATTTTGATTCCTGAAAGTATGCATTTTAAAAATATAAATAGATCTGTTTATATATAAGCTAAGTATATATTCAAAAAGTTGGGCTGTATGTTACGTGTAGCTTCCTCTTTACTTTTTTAAAGTATGTTAGCATTGACATTTCTATTATATTTTTTTTTGAAATATAATGTATGCAAGCTGTATAGAATTTAAGTTAAATATATGGATATGTTCTGTGTACAGAAGTATATTTGTACAAGTAAGTTACATATCAACTTGTACATATATATTTTACATTTATATTATCGATTGCAAAATATAGGTGTATGTAACTTTATAATAATATCGATTTTAATTTGTACGGGTGTATATTTTGTGTTTAGCTGTTTAAAATGGAAATTGTTTAAAGCTTTATATATGCTATTGTTATAATATATAGATATTTTTCCAATACAATTATATGTTCTGCTAGCATTTATACAAGCTGTTATTTACATGCACTGTTATTGTTAAACTATGGTTTAAAAAAAAACATCCCTTATATTTTGATATAGTGTATATATATATATATTATATTATAGAACGGTGCAAGACATGTAGAGTACTGTGTACAAGATATGTTGAGTTAGTTATGTATTTCTTTCAAATATTGATAATGAAAATATATGTTTGATTTATTTTACGTATGTGTTTTAATTTAAACAATAATTTTATTTTATTTTTATTTATTTTTTTAAAAAGGAGGAAAAAAAACATATATATATTTAACTTAATGTGCATTTGAAATTTGAATATAGCTCAGTTATGTATAGTTATATATATATATATATAAATTCGCTCATACTATTTATCCCCATCGATCTAGTCCTAATTTTGTTTCGTCAATCTCTATTCATCAGCTCTGTTCGCCGAACCCGAGTCCATCGTGCGTCGCTTCGAAATCCGTGCTTAGATCCGTAACTCATCCCGTTGTTCTTCTCTTTAGACTCGAAAGGTGAGCAATCACTCACGATTAACGTTCTTTTATTTATTAAATTTGATTTCAATTGAAACGACAATTGAAATATGCTGTTGTTAGTTGATTACACTGTTATATATGTTATTGCCTGTATCAGTTCACCTGTGAAATCTGACACCATTATCTGTTAATTATTTATGCGATGATAATACAGTTTGGCTGATAATTGATTGATTGTTGATGTTTATATTGGACGTAAAATTGTTAATGTTAAAATGGTAAATAGTGTGAAATTGAACTTGATATAGGATAATTAATTGTTAAATTTGATTATCTGACATTTGTATAATATGATCCCTTTAACTGTTAAATTTATTGACACGTAGGATTTGTTTAATTACATCTTGAACCACTGAATGTATGTTGTTAAATTGATGATGGATGAAGTTGTAATAGATGACAAGTGAAAACCGTAATTGTAACGACCCAGATCTTAATTTAATTTAAATTAATAATTTATTGAATTTTTGAATAAAAATTGAAAAATTGATTGATAAAGTAAGCGAGTTTCCCCGGATCCAAATTAAAATTTGTTAAATCTTTAAATTAAAATATTGTATATATAGGTGATTTGAATCTTAGATAGATGTTTTAAAATATAAATAATAATAATAAATAATTTTGAATTTATTATTGATGGTTTGATAAATATTTGGGTTAATAAAATAAAATATAAGTTGATACATTAACAAATTCTAATAACAAATAAGATAGAAATTCATTTATATGTGTAAGCAAGTCAAAGCAAACAAAAAAATCAAGTGTACAGCCGAGTAAAGAAAAAATATATATACTCAAGAGTACAATATGAAAAGAAGATGTACAAGCAAATGAAGCTAAGCATGTAGGCTGAGGAATAAGGACTTAAGCAATTAAATGAAGCCACCAAACATCATCATCTTTGTACAGCCGAGACAAGCAAGAGGGAAGACATTGCATTTAATACCACCTTTCCTCAACACAATAAAATATTACCTCAGCCTCCATTTGCTAGAAAGATCACTGTATATTGTACAAAGCAAAGAAAATCTTGTACCTGTCTACACCTACCCATACAAGCTGCTTTCTTCATTTATACACATCCATACTTATTTTAGTTCGTTCCTTTCAAAACTAAAACAAGAAATAAAGTAGCATCACCTCAAAAACTCCAACGAGCCCTGTTATCTTTTATTTTCAAAAACCAAAGCAAGACATTTCAGTTTTTAAAAAGAAAAATCAGAGCTTTTCAAGTTCCAGTTCAAAGCTTCCTCAGTTAAAAAGAAATCTAGCAATGCAAATGCTTTCAGTTTGAAGTCTCCAGTTTTTAAAAGACTTCAGATTGCAAATTTCAAAGCCTGTTCAAAATAAATGATGAACTCTGTTCTTTCTTCTGAAGCAAGGTGAGCCACTTTGTTCCTTTATTTTTCCTTTCAGGCTTCTTTGTTTTCACCAGTGAGTAACATTTTATTTCAAAACCTGTTTCAAATAGGCTCTGTTCTTTTCCTGTAATCAATATGAGTAAACAACCTATTTTAAGAATTTAAGTTGAACTAAATATGTGTGTATCAGGATTTATATAATGTTTGTTTGAGTATTTCCTTCAGATTTAACTCTGTATATACATATGAATTTATCTGGGCATTCCTTTGTCTCTCTGTATTTGGATTCAGGGTAGAATTCAGCAAGAAATTCAATCTCTACCTATTTAATCATTATTAGACATTGAAGTTTAAAAAAAAAAAGTTAGTTTATACGTGATTTAAGATCTAAAAATATTTTCTAGTAGAACAATGTTCGGTAGCAACTGGAAAATTCATATTACAGGGAAAAACTTAACTTTATGATATATTCGAATGTCTTGAAACTTGAATTTAATTATATAGCTTGAATCGTTATCAGAAGATAGGATTTTTAAATCAAATATGGTAATTTTTCATTGAGTATGCAAATAGGAATTCGTAGATGAACTGGAAGTGGGTTCTTGGCGAATTCAGGCGATCGAGGGACCTAGGGGTAGCAGGGTCGGACGAGAAGGTGGACGAGCCTACGGAGGGTCTGGGAAAAATGACCGAGGAGGCTCTCGTGAATTGTGGTGGCGGCGGAGATCGCTTTAATTTTGTAAACCTAGTGTTGAGCAGTGGTAAGAATTGGATCGAGGTGGCCTCGTGAGTGGTTCGAGCTGCTCATGGATGGGGGTGAAGGTAGAGGGGAGATCGACGAAGGTGTGGCCAAAGTTTCGTGGTCGCTGGTGATGGGAAGCGTCGAGTCGAGGGGATTTTCGATCGGAGTATCTCGATTCAATTTGATCGAGTTGCCTCGATTTCGATTTGGGATGAAACGATGGATGCTGGGTGATGGATTGAGTTGCGTAGTTGATTTGTGATGTGCTGGAGGGTTCGTCAGTGGCCAAATCGTCGGCGGTGGCGTGTGCACGTATACGAGATATCACTCGTGCCTGTGGATGGTGTGGATTGTGAGGAAGAAGAGATCACTCGGGGACGCGCTCGAGAAAATGGGTGTTGGTCTCGAAGTATGTGGCAACGCGAATACCCGAAGCAGGTCTCGAGTATTAAAGCATTTGGCTCGGGTAAATTGTTTTTTTTACCTGACAATGTTTAAGTTCTTGAACTTAAAATAAAATTCAAAGTTAAAGCAAGCTAAAACATAGATTTTTTTTAAAAACCAATTTAAAATCTGATTTCAAAATGAAATTCAAATTTGGGTATTTAAATTGTAAAGTATTTAAAGATTTAAATAGGACGATCTCGGAAAAGTTGGTGAGTAACTCGGGTATTTACTCGAGTAAGTCATGGGAAGCACTCGGGTTAGTTTTCAGAACGACAACATTATAAAAAGTAAAGTGATTACTTAAAGCTTAATTACTTAATGAATGATTAATAAATTAAAGATAATTAATCAAGGGGTTTATGTATAATTACTCGATGCAATTAAAATGTGATAAGTAATTAAAGATAATCACTTATTGTAATAATTAAGAATAATTAATTAAATGATAATCAATTGAGAGTTGATTTATTTATTAATGAATTATTAAGGGTTAATTAATTTTAAATTTATCCTTAAAGGTTAATTAATAAAAGATTGAAGAATAATTAACCAAAATGATTTGTAATTTATCGATGTTAATTAACCAGGATTAGTCATTCATAAGTAATTAATCTAATTTGAATAAATCAGATAATTAACTGATCTTGCTTATGAATATTTGGATTCTATTGATTTGATTGTTTGATATCCCTGATTATGATGCTTTGTGATACACCCTGATTTATGTTGTGATCTATAATTTCTTTATCTGTGGTATTTATACATCTGTGATCTGTATGTGAAAGATAAGCGTTATAGTTTATATCGCTTATCAACTATATTTTTGTGTTTTAATCTGGTTTGATTGAAATGATGTTGCACTGTTGTGTAAAACCCCTGGACCACACTGTTACACACACAAATATGGATTTCACGTGGAAATCGGTTAAGTCACAGATAATTTAAATTTGATGTTTTGAAATTGAAATTTTAAATTTCAATTGATTTTGAAATTAGAAATTTCGGTTTAAATGTGAAAAGCTTTTGAAATGGAATTTCAAAGATGAAACTTATTTTCGAATAACCTGATTAAGTTTTGAAGTTTAAATAATTTGATTTAAACTTAAATTCAAGATTTGAAATTGAACTCTATGATTTGAAAATAGGGATTAGAGATTTTATACCTGTTATATACGAGTTAAACCATTTTAAAAAGTATTGACTTTGGAATGCGAATAAAATAAAAGGATTTTAACTCGTGTAAATATAATTGGATTTTTCTTAAACGAAAACTATTTGTTTTCAAATAATAACAGCTTTCATATAAGAAGTGAACTTCCAATTTGTGTTGAAAGGGTTTCAAATTCAAAATGAAATTGAAATGTTTAAAAGGCTATGAATGAATTCTTTTTTGAAAGCTATGAATTGAATCTGTTTATTTTTAACAGATTTAAAGTGATGATTTGTTTAAACCACTCGAAATGAAATTGTTTTGAAAGATATAAGTTGAATCTTTGTTTTAAAGATTTAACAAGTTAATCAAATTGAAATTGAAATTGATTTGGAAAATCTGTGAATGAATCTTTTGTTTAAAAGATAAAAATGTGGAAATTGTTTAAACCATTGAATGTTCTTTAAAATGAATCTTTTTATTTAAAAGATTAAAATGGTAATTTGTTAAACCATTTGAAGAAAGATTTTTGGGTAATAAGTTGTGACTTAATTGAAATCCCATTATCCACTTGTTTTTAAATATTGCGCTCACTATTCGGGTTAGCCGGGAAAGGACCTTTGGGTCGTATAACCCATTCCGAATAGCGATACGTCGTATATGGATGGCATTTGAAGACCGGTGATGAAGATCGGATATTTTTCGAAAATGAAAGGACAACCTGTCGAATGTCTCTGCACTGAGTTGCTCCGGTATAGAGATTTATATCACTCTTTTTGTGACGGGAAGTCCGGACGTGATTGGAAATTATCCGGATTTGCAAGGGCTTCGTGAGAAGTGCCTTCGGTTCTGTTCGAACCCGGAACAGACTTATATGGATACATGTCTGACATTACACTTTGAGATATAAAGCCGATTTCTTTCAAATACATTTCTGTTGGTGGCAGAGAATTTATTCTCTTAGCTTAACACCCTTCTCTGAGACGTACGAGCTCAGAGGTTATGTAGTTGAAGTTATCAGCGATATATCCCAATTTGGTAATGTGGCATGCTGAGTGTTGCTGTGTGATGATCAGTGTTTGATCATTTGTGATATGATCATTTGTTTGATCATTTATCTTTGTGATCATAGGTTGATCATCTGTTGACCCAAAGCGTGGCTTTTTGAAAAAGCGTAGCTTTGTGGACGAGACTTCGTCGAGCCTCACAACCCGGTAATGGTCGAAACAGGAATTGTGCGGCAAGGTTTTCAGGGGTAGCTCCCCTAGGGTATGACCATTCCTTCTGGAAAAGGGTAGTATCATGGTATGGAGCCCAGATACTTACTCATGTGGATACACTTTCTTTATGATGTGTGATGTTGGTTATCGAGCGCTCGGATAAAGGTCCCAAAGGACCGGGGGTGGCATATCTGAGGTTTCTTTTATCCCTTGGGAAAAGGGGTTGCCGGCCTTGTTTGGCAGAGAACAGTTGGTTCTCGGAACGTCCCGCCAGAGGCGTTTCTTTCGTGGAATAGGAAGTTCCTTAGCCTGACCATTTGTTGGAAATCCAAACAAAACAATACGAGCCCTGTACGGTTTTAGTTGTATTACCTGCCATGGAATGTGGTGGTAACCTGCTATTGAACATGGTAGCTATAGTAGGCATAAGTGCGAAATGTCTATGCTGGCTAAGATTTATATTCTACTTTCGAAATTGTTTTCTACACTATGCACTAGTAATAATATCAAATGATTTGATTTTGCGTAGTAAGCATCTTTGACTATCATAAGAAGAAATCTCCTCCAATTCTGCGTTTGCATTGTGTGTGTGGTGGGAGGTCTTATGGTAGTTTCATTTTCCAAAAGCATTGCGAATTGACTTTAAAATTCTCTGCTATTTGTTTTAAAGATAAACTGTTTTTGTTGCTCACACCAGTCCCATGACTGATCCGGAGTTTATTGTTCCTTTCCTAAACTCTGGGTGCTCATAATTTCCTACACGAGCAGTCTAGAGTTTGGTTTTTCAGATAGTCAGATTAGTAGGTTATCTGGAGCTAGTTCAGTCTTTGGATCGGACTGCACTTGCTTATCTTGGTGTATCGTTATTGGGAGTTCAAGCTATTTCTGGATTAGTGCTTTGAGGATGGAGATTATCCGCTGCTGATGTTATCGTTTTCTTTTCCGCTGCTATTTATTGTATCATATCTCTGATGTATATAGATATTCATTGTATCATCATTGTATCTGGATATTGTATCAGATGTTGTATATCTATATTCTTTTTCTTCCGCTGTGTTATTTACTTAACTGTGTTATAAGCTCCGGCGACTCGGATTTGAACGCTCGAATCTACGACATTCGAGTACGATGTAAAGTATGGATGTCGATTTTCGAACGCGAAAATCTGGGACGTTACATTTGGTATCAGAGCTAAGGTTGAACTTTAGCTCAGGAGTATAACACGTTAAGTAGCTCATTAGAGATAGAGTGAAGTAAACTCTAGAATGAGTGTATCCTTAAGATATCCGTCTGAACGTCTCAGTAAATTCTCTTACTATCCACTGATAGTGAGTATGAGTACAAGAAGAGGACGAGATAGGGGAGGGGAATATGACTACAAATGTCAATACCCTGCAACAGTGGAAACAATCTTTCTCTATCAATTTTCTTTGATTCGTTTCCAAATTCTTTTGATTCCTTCGTATCAGCTACAAGAAGAAGTTTCGATGTGATGATGGCTCTACGAATCGTTGTAGAAATTCTTACCTCGTATCTTAATCGGTTTCTTATCAGCCTTTTTGATTTAAACCTTAATGAGTTTGAAATTGAAAATTTAAAATTGAGATAAATTGATTAATAGAATATGAAGGCTAAATTGAATTGTATCAATTAAAACGATCTCGTTTAAAACAAAATTTGAAATTCTATTGAAATTTCTGTGAATACCAAAGTCCGAAGAGGGACAAATTGGTATGTATTTTGAGATATTCCGACTTGAATTCGGAATCCATATCTAGTGTTTAAGGAATTATAGGAGATTGAATCTGTCTATCTCTCTCTTTGTTTTTTTCGTTCCTGCGAATTTCGAGGACGAAATTCTTTTAAGGGGGGAAGTTTGTAACGATCCAGATCTTAATTTAATTTAAATTAATAATTTTTTGAATTTTTGAATAAAAATTGAAAAATTGATTGATAAAGTAAGCGAGTTTCCCCGGATCCAAATTAAAATTTGTTAAATCTTTAAATTAAAATATTGTATATATAGGTGATTTGAATCTTAGATAGATGTTTTAAAATATAAATAATAATAATAAATAATTTTGAATTTATTATTGATGGTTTGATAAATATTTGGGTTAATAAAATAAAATATAAGTTGATACATTAACAAATTCTAATAACAAATAAGATAGAAATTCATTTATATGTGTAAGCAAGTCAAAGCAAACAAAAAAATCAAGTGTACAGCCGAGTAAAGAAAAAATATATATACTCAAGAGTACAATATGAAAAGAAGATGTACAAGCAAATGAAGCTAAGCATGTAGGCTGAGGAATAAGGACTTAAGCAATTAAATGAAGCCACCAAACATCATCATCTTTGTACAGCCGAGACAAGCAAGAGGGAAGACATTGCATTTAATACCACCTTTCCTCAACACAATAAAATATTACCTCAGCCTCCATTTGCTAGAAAGATCACTGTATATTGTACAAAGCAAAGAAAATCTTGTACCTGTCTACACCTACCCATACAAGCTGCTTTCTTCATTTATACACATCCATACTTATTTTAGTTCGTTCCTTTCAAAACTAAAACAAGAAATAAAGTAGCATCACCTCAAAAACTCCAACGAGCCCTGTTATCTTTTATTTTCAAAAACCAAAGCAAGACATTTCAGTTTTTAAAAAGAAAAATCAGAGCTTTTCAAGTTCCAGTTCAAAGCTTCCTCAGTTAAAAAGAAATCTAGCAATGCAAATGCTTTCAGTTTGAAGTCTCCAGTTTTTAAAAGACTTCAGATTGCAAATTTCAAAGCCTGTTCAAAATAAATGATGAACTCTGTTCTTTCTTCTGAAGCAAGGTGAGCCACTTTGTTCCTTTTTTTCCTTTCAGGCTTCTTTGTTTTCACCAGTGAGTAACATTTTATTTCAAAACCTGTTTCAAATAGGCTCTGTTCTTTTCCTGTAATCAATATGAGTAAACAACCTATTTTAAGAATTTAAGTTGAACTAAATATGTGTGTATCAGGATTTATATAATGTTTGTTTGAGTATTTCCTTCAGATTTAACTCTGTATATACATATGAATTTATCTGGGCATTCCTTTGTCTCTCTGTATTTGGATTCAGGGTAGAATTCAGCAAGAAATTCAATCTCTACCTATTTAATCATTATTAGACATTGAAGTTTAAAAAAAACAAGTTAGTTTATACGTGATTTAAGATCTAAAAATATTTTCTAGTAGAACAATGTTCGGTAGCAACTGGAAAATTCATATTACAGGGAAAAACTTAACTTTATGATATATTCGAATGTCTTGAAACTTGAATTTAATTATATAGCTTGAATCGTTATCAGAAGATAGGATTTTTAAATCAAATATGGTAATTTTTCATTGAGTATGCAAATAGGAATTCGTAGATGAACTGGAAGTGGGTTCTTGGCGAATTCAGGCGATCGAGGGACCTAGGGGTAGCAGGGTCGGACGAGAAGGTGGACGAGCCTACGGAGGGTCTGGGAAAAATGACCGAGGAGGCTCTCGTGAATTGTGGTGGCGGCGGAGATCGCTTTAATTTTGTAAACCTAGTGTTGAGCAGTGGTAAGAATTGGATCGAGGTGGCCTCGTGAGTGGTTCGAGCTGCTCATGGATGGGGGTGAAGGTAGAGGGGAGATCGACGAAGGTGTGGCCAAAGTTTCGTGGTCGCTGGTGATGGGAAGCGTCGAGTCGAGGGGATTTTCGATCGGAGTATCTCGATTCAATTTGATCGAGTTGCCTCGATTTCGATTTGGGATGAAACGATGGGTGCTGGGTGATGGATTGAGTTGCGTAGTTGATTTGTGATGTGCTGGAGGGTTCGTCAGTGGCCAAATCGTCGGCGGTGGCGTGTGCACGTATACGAGATATCACTCGTGCCTGTGGATGGTGTGGATTGTGAGGAAGAAGAGATCACTCGGGGACGCGCTCGAGAAAATGGGTGTTGGTCTCGAAGTATGTGGCAACGCGAATACCCGAAGCAGGTCTCGAGTATTAAAGCATTTGGCTCGGGTAAATTGTTTTTTTTACCTGACAATGTTTAAGTTCTTGAACTTAAAATAAAATTCAAAGTTAAAGCAAGCTAAAACATAGATTTTTTTTAAAAACCAATTTAAAATCTGATTTCAAAATGAAATTCAAATTTGGGTATTTAAATTGTAAAGTATTTAAAGATTTAAATAGGACGATCTCGGAAAAGTTGGTGAGTAACTCGGGTATTTACTCGAGTAAGTCATGGGAAGCACTCGGGTTAGTTTTCAGAACGACAACATTATAAAAAGTAAAGTGATTACTTAAAGCTTAATTACTTAATGAATGATTAATAAATTAAAGATAATTAATCAAGGGGTTTATGTATAATTACTCGATGCAATTAAAATGTGATAAGTAATTAAAGATAATCACTTATTGTAATAATTAAGAATAATTAATTAAATGATAATCAATTGAGAGTTGATTTATTTATTAATGAATTATTAAGGGTTAATTAATTTTAAATTTATCCTTAAAGGTTAATTAATAAAAGATTGAAGAATAATTAACCAAAATGATTTGTAATTTATCGATGTTAATTAACCAGGATTAGTCATTCATAAGTAATTAATCTAATTTGAATAAATCAGATAATTAACTGATCTTGCTTATGAATATTTGGATTCTATTGATTTGATTGTTTGATATCCCTGATTATGATGCTTTGTGATACACCCTGATTTATGTTGTGATCTATAATTTCTTTATCTGTGGTATTTATACATCTGTGATCTGTATGTGAAAGATAAGCGTTATAGTTTATATCGCTTATCAACTATATTTTTGTGTTTTAATCTGGTTTGATTGAAATGATGTTGCACTGTTGTGTAAAACCCCTGGACCACACTGTTACACACACAAATATGGATTTCACGTGGAAATCGGTTAAGTCACAGATAATTTAAATTTGATGTTTTGAAATTGAAATTTTAAATTTCAATTGATTTTGAAATTAGAAATTTCGGTTTAAATGTGAAAAGCTTTTGAAATGGAATTTCAAAGATGAAACTTATTTTCGAATAACCTGATTAAGTTTTGAAGTTTAAATAATTTGATTTAAACTTAAATTCAAGATTTGAAATTGAACTCTATGATTTGAAAATAGGGATTAGAGATTTTATACCTGTTATATACGAGTTAAACCATTTTAAAAAGTATTGACTTTGGAATGTGAATAAAATAAAAGGATTTTAACTCGTGTAAATATAATTGGATTTTTCTTAAACGAAAACTATTTGTTTTCAAATAATAACAGCTTTCATATAAGAAGTGAACTTCCAATTTGTGTTGAAAGGGTTTCAAATTCAAAATGAAATTGAAATGTTTAAAAGGCTATGAATGAATTCTTTTTTGAAAGCTATGAATTGAATCTGTTTATTTTTAACAGATTTAAAGTGATGATTTGTTTAAACCACTCGAAATGAAATTGTTTTGAAAGATATAAGTTGAATCTTTGTTTTAAAGATTTAACAAGTTAATCAAATTGAAATGGAAATTGATTTGGAAAATCTGTGAATGAATCTTTTGTTTAAAAGATAAAAATGTGGAAATTGTTTAAACCATTGAATGTTCTTTAAAATGAATCTTTTTATTTAAAAGATTAAAATGGTAATTTGTTAAACCATTTGAAGAAAGATTTTTGGGTAATAAGTTGTGACTTAATTGAAATCCCATTATCCATTTGTTTTTAAATATTGCGCTCACTATTCGGGTTAGCCGGGAAAGGACCTTTGGGTCGTATAACCCATTCCGAATAGCGATACGTCGTATATGGATGGCATTTGAAGACCGGTGATGAAGACCGGATATTTTTCGAAAATGAAAGGACAACCTGTCGAATGTCTCTGCACTGAGTTGCTCCGGTATAGAGATTTATATCACTCTTTTTGTGGCGGGAAGTCCGGACGTGATTGGAAATTATCCGGATTTGCAAGGGCTTCGTGAGAAGTGCCTTCGGTTCTGTTCGAACCCGGAACAGACTTATATGGATACATGTCTGACATTACACTTTGAGATATAAAGCCGATTTCTTTCAAATACATTTCTGTTGGTGGCAGAGAATTTATTCTCTTAGCTTAACACCCTTCTCTGAGACGTACGAGCTCAGAGGTTATGTAGTTGAAGTTATCAGCGATATATCCCAATTTGGTAATGTGGCATGCTGAGTGTTGCTGTGTGATGATCAGTGTTTGATCATTTGTGATATGATCATTTGTTTGATCATTTATCTTTGTGATCATAGGTTGATCATCTATTGACCCAAAGCGTGGCTTTTTGAAAAAGCGTAGCTTTGTGGACGAGACTTCGTCGAGCCTCACAACCCGGTAATGGTCGAAACAGGAATTGTGCGGCAAGGTTTTTAGGGGTAGCTCCCCTAGGGTATGACCATTCCTTTTGGAAAAGGGTAGTATCATGGTATGGAGCCCAGATACTTACTCATGTGGATACACTTTCTTTATGATGTGTGATGTTGGTTATCGAGCGCTCGGATAAAGGTCCCAAAGGACCGGGGGTGGCATATCTGAGGTTTCTTTTATCCCTTGGGAAAAGGGGTTGCCGGCCTTGTTTGGCAGAGAACAGTTGGTTCTCGGAACGTCCCGCCAGAGGCGTTTCTTTCGTGGAATAGGAAGTTCCTTAGCCTGACCATTTGTTGGAAATCCAAACAAAACAATACGAGCCCTGTACGGTTTTAGTTGTATTACCTGCCATGGAATGTGGTGGTAACCTGCTATTGAACATGGTAGCTATAGTAGGCATAAGTGCGAAATGTCTATGCTGGCTAAGATTTATATTCTACTTTCGAAATTGTTTTCTACACTATGCACTAGTAATAATATCAAATGATTTGATTTTGCGTAGTAAGCATCTTTGACTATCATAAGAAGAAATCTCCTCCAATTCTGCGTTTGCATTGTGTGTGTGGTGGGAGGTCTTATGGTAGTTTCATTTTCCAAAAGCATTGCGAATTGACTTTAAAATTCTCTGCTATTTGTTTTAAAGATAAACTGTTTTTGTTGCTCACACCAGTCCCATGACTGATCCGGAGTTTATTGTTCCTTTCCTAAACTCTGGGTGCTCATAATTTCCTACACGAGCAGTCTAGAGTTTGGTTTTTCAGATAGTCAGATTAGTAGGTTATCTGGAGCTAGTTCAGTCTTTGGATTGGACTGCACTTGCTTATCTTGGTGTATCGTTATTGGGAGTTCAAGCTATTTCTGGATTAGTGCTTTGAGGATGGAGATTATCCGCTGCTGATGTTATCGTTTTCTTTTCCGCTGCTATTTATTGTATCATATCTCTGATGTATATAGATATTCATTGTATCATCATTGTATCTGGATATTGTATCAGATGTTGTATATCTATATTCTTTTTCTTCCGCTGTGTTATTTACTTAACTGTGTTATAAGCTCCGGCGACTCGGATTTGAACGCTCGAATCTACGACATTCGAGTACGATGTAAAGTATGGATGTCGATTTTCGAACGCGAAAATCTGGGACGTTACAGTAATGTAATAATCTTTAATCTACATGAAATGATAGTGTAGATTCTATAAATAATTATATTAATTCGTACAAATAACAATGCGAATTAATACGGTTATTTCGAGATTATTTGAATTGATTATTTGATTGTTATTGATTGTTGTTATTGCTTGTTTATTTAATTTGACACCATCCCAGTTATCACACTGCAAGTTCCCTTTGTTATGCTTTGATTTAGAATTGAATTGGAATCGGGTTGAAATGATAAATACCCAAATTGAACTTTGACCTAGGATAGGAAATTAAATAAAAAAAACCGATTGGTCAATAATTTGATTTAAAAATAAAATGAAGATTTTATTTGAATAAATAATATGTTTTGAAATGAAGTTGAAATTTGAATTTTAATGAAAGGAAAATGTTATTATTTAATAATCTGAAACAAAATATTAACAATGTAATTGATGAAAGAATGTTGTTTAATTTGAAAAATGATTGAATCAAATTTTGAAATGATTTAATAATTAAGTTGAAATTGAATTAAGTTTGAAATTATTAAACTTTGAAATGATTTAATAATTAAGTTTGAAATTATAATTGAGTTTGAAATTATTAAACTTTGGAATTATTGAATAATTAAGTTTGAATTATTTAATACTTAAATAAGATTAAATTATTTAATGATTAAATTGAATTGAAATTCTTTAATAAGAAAATTAAACTTTTGAATAAGTGAATTTTACTTCGTAAATAATTGAAATTGAGTTTTCTTTATTAATTAAGTTTTGGAAAATTATTTAAGAAAGTAAATAAGTGAAATTGAATTTCTGTAACAAGAAATGAAAATGTGATATTTTTGGAATTAATGTAAGACTTGTAATTGAAAGAATTGATTTGACGAATTTAATATAATTCAAAATTGTAAGTTTTGATTTAATGAAATTGAATTTAAGAAATTGATTTAATGAATTGGAAATTTAATAGAAATTGTTTTGAATGATAAATTTACTTAACGAATACTGAATGAAATCGATAAATAAATTTAAATTGATTTGAATGTTAAATTAAATTAATTTAAATGTTTTCGAAATGAAACTTATATTCGAACTTGAATCGATATTTGAATTGAAATTGAATTATAAGATTTTGAAATGGTAATTTGAAAGTTTGAAACGTAAATTTTGGAAATTGGTTTCGAAAGGCAAATGAAATGTTGATTTACGAATTCTATTTGAAATTGAATTGATTTGGTTTTGAAATAAATAAACGACCAATCGGTGTAATAATTACGAAAGTTATTAAAGAGACCGGGATCGGTAATGGATATACTCTCTATTTGAACCGAAACCACTTTAATAACTATACGCGGAGTGATGATCCAGAATGAAGTGGTTGGAATGATGTACGTGATGACTGAAGAAAGAGAACGATGATGGATAGTCTTGACACTTGTGTCGAATTGGAAATGACTAAAACAGGAGCTGTGCCGGGCCAATGGAGGATTAGCTACCTCAAGTGGACACACTTCTTCGAACTACTTATACTTGTTGTCGATTGGTGCACCCTTGATTTTGGGAGTGTTGTTTCACGGTGTTGCGGGCGCTGCGGCGTTGCGTTCTCACTAGTCCGGATCAGGCGAACGGTAGTATCACTACCTTGGGTATTGCCTCATGTGCCTTTTCATACTTGTATTCCATTTATTCGCGACCACTACGTTTTTGATTTGTACCTTTAGTATATGGATTGCCCTCTGGTGACTTCCGGTTTTGGGGAAACTACGGTCTTGTATATGCTTTTGGGAATAAAAATGTGTTAAGGGTGGAATGGGCCATGACTTAACACTATTTTGATATCTTTATATTACTGATAGACATTATCTACTTATCGTACATTACTACATAGTAGATAGTTTAACGGATCCTTAAAGGATGGTTATTCCAAACATCCTTTGAGTTACTCGTATTTTAAATTGCTATTTCACTTGAGTTGGATTTATTAATATAAGAATGTTAATCCTGACTCGAGTGTCTTGTGTTTTTGCTTTACGCTTGGGTCAGACTGAGTGTACCAGTATTCGAGACTCACCTTTGAAGTTGGAGCTTTGCTTGAAGATCCAACCATCTATTCTGCTTTCAGTATTCGATGATTCCAGTGATGTATTCTGATTTGTATCTAATGTATCGGGTTACTCTTCCGTTGTATCTGGTTTAACTCTGATGTATCGTGTTACTCTTCTGTTGGAAACTCTGATGTATCTTATAGATTCATATAGTAGCTTCATGAACTACTATCTCTTTTATTTCCGCTGCACTTATTACTCTATGTCTGTGATCTGGGATTATTTTATTTACTGTATATGTTCAGTTTTGCCAATTTAAATTAACAACGCGGTATTTTGAGCAATTCAACTCCGGCATGAGTGTCTACCTATACACTTATAATGGATGCGAATGGTCCAAAATGGCGGGTCGTTACAGTTGGTATCAGAGCTTTGGTAGCTCTAGGCAAAACTAAGCATATAGGGTAAATATATTTACAGAATCACTCTCATTCGAGTTTCAATCTCTTCCTTTGACTCAATTTCTTTGAATTTTGAAACGTTCCCCTCGGTTCCGAAATTCATTCGTGTCCTTCGCTATTCGTCTTCTTTCAATTCTGGAGCACCCCATAACTCCATTCTGAATGTTATCTATAATAGATCGGCGGTCTCGCCAATCTTCGAATGATTCGTAAAGGAGTAAAACTCCTTTATAATAGGCATCGATTCACCGGAGATTTCTGTATCCTCGGTTTACGATGCTATCTATCTCCTGCTATACCTGAATTTTATTTCTCGAGATCGGATGTTGATTTACCTCGGAATGCAGCATCGATCTTATTATTTAAGTCACGGTCGATCCGGTTAAGATTGCCCGTGAATTAAATAAGCTTATCCAACCTGATTCTGTTAATTGAATCATCTTATCTTTTCTTTCGAACTTGTGTTCAAATCAGAATTCTCTTTAACTTGAGTCCATAAAATTTGAAACCCTATCCTTATTTTGAAAAATTCATTCCTGTATCGTTGAGCAAAGAAATGTATTTGTAAACTAATATATAAATGTTTTAATATATACTGTGTTGTTTGAGTTGTTGATGTTGATTTGGGTTTTCGATCGATTCGTCTGATCAACGCTATCGATAGAATTTCGAAAACACTTGAACAGAACAAACTGACACAATATCGTTTTCAAATTTGATAAATAAAATAAAAGTTTTGTATGATTATCTTATATATAAATATAAGTTTTCTAAAATTAAATTGTTAATGGATTTGCTGTCTGAAATAATAATATTTGATTTTCATTTATTGTTTGTAAACCATTGACTATTGCATAATATAAATAAATGAATTTATAAACTTGGTTATAAATTGGTTGGAATTTGAAATGAATTTAATTCAGAAATTTGAGAATTTATTAGTTTCCGGTGATTTCGAACTTTGGTTTTAAAATTTTAAAGTATATTATTAGAAGTATTTTCAAATAGAAATCGTTTCCAAAGAATTTTAAATGTTGAAATCAGTGCTCTTCTCTTTGTCGCTGGAAAATAATTTCGGTGATGGCGGCCGCATCATCGACATTCATTTTCGAGTTTCGAAGTGGAGATACCATTCTGTAGCTTTGCTACGGTTTGTTTTGAAAAATATTTTGATTTGAATTTCTTCAGTATAATTTGATTTATATATATATAAGTATCTTATTTTAAAATTTAATTTGATTGATATAAATATATGATATATAACTCTAAATTGTTTAAAGTTAATCGGAAATCTAATTCTTAAATGTTGTTAAAGGATGATTTTAATTATAAATAAAACCAAAATTTGGAATAAATATTTAAACTTGAATAATTGAATTGGGAAAATTTTTATTTGTATATTGTTCAACTGCATTCTAATACAACTTACCTAAATTATTCATAAATTAATATGTAATTGGATAATATATAATATAAATGGAATTTATAAATAAAATTTCAGTGGTTATAATAAATGTTATACCCTTAAATTTTAATTATAAAATGTTAATAGAGATAAATAGAATAATAAGATAATTGAAAAATAAATTTTGTTTTGAAGGTTAATTAATAAATTGAAATTAGATCAACTTATAGAAATACCTTGAAATTGAAATCAATTAATGAAAATAAATTAATTTAAATTTAAATGGTTTAAATTAATTTATATGGTTTAAATATATGTAATAAGATATATTAAGTGAAATAAACTTAACAATAATTTGGAATAAAGAATAATTTAAATTGCTGAAAAAAAATATGATTATAATAAAAGACTATTCAAATTTATGGTTTTAGAAATTGTAAATTTGAAGATAATTGGATAATAAAATAATGAATTTAGAAATAGTTGAGATTGATTTTACTGAAATCAAATGGATTAAATCAAATATTGAATATCAATTAATTTAAATTTGAATCTATATGGTTTAAGTTAATTGTTATTTTGTATTTCAAATCTGTTTTCTTTCTAGTTGTTTCTATTCTCCTACCTCGTTCCTTTTCGGGGACGAAAAGTTTTGAGTGGGGGAGAGTGTAACGACCCGTAAATTTTAACTGTTTTACTAACGTTATTAATTGAAATTTTGCGAAATTTTAAACGATAAAATTTTGAAATATAAATTTGATATTTGGAATACGCCTAGTTAAACATAGCGACTGGTAAATTTTCGTCCGAAAATATGAAAGTTTATTTCGCACGTAAATTCACTTCAATTTAATCTGTTAAAAAGTGATAAAAATAAAATGTTCTGAAATCTAAATATTTTTACATAGAAAAATTCTAAACCATCTTCTGAGCAAGATGTTAGTTTGTAGTTTTTCAAAATTTGGACATTTATTGCTCCGTCGTTCTTATTTCCTGCAAAATAGCAGCATTCTAGTACCGATATCGATTTTTATCGGATGATCGTACCACTGATATCTGTATACCGTTTTGATCGTCTCGTCGTGCTGATCGCAACAGTGTATTCATTTATGTATTTCGGGAATTCGGTACATGATGAAATCTGTGGAACGTTAATCGTACCGGTACACGTTTTAAACTTTTGGTTTCTATCCACCTTTCATATACCTACCTGTTGAATTCAAACAGCCACTTGTTTTTTCATATTCCAAGACATTAATAGCAAACTTTTAATATTCTCACTGGTCCCAATATTGTCCGACCTTCACTATTTCCCTGTTCCACTATTCACTTTATAACAGGGCTGCTTCGTTCATTTTGGTCTTTTGCTCTTCCACTTTATTTTCGTCAGTTTAATAAAAGAATACATATAGTTGGTAAAAGAAGAAATATAATATTAGTTTGCATTTGCATTGCTATGGAAGCCACTCACCTATCATCTTCCTTCTCCCATTTTATTTCTCTTTCTTCTATTATTTTTTCCAAAAATATACATACAAGCAAGCTTGCCTGTTCTTCTTCCTACGTGCAAGTCTTATAACAATTTTCCCAAAGCAAACCCTTTCGACCTTTCACCAACTGACAAGCACACCACCAATGGCAGTCACCACCGGCCCGACTCATCGCGCCAGTGCACCGACCTCCGCTCTAACGCCCCTCAGTCGAACCTCCATCACCTCCTTTCCCCTTGAACCCATGTGATCTGCTCTTGCACTCCCTCTTGGTTGCTGAAGCCACCACATCGTTGTCACCACACAACGCTTCCCTCTCCGACATAACCACCCGCCTTCCTCTCACCGGACACAACCACCGCCACAACCCAAAGCGACAGTCCGCCTCCGCTACTCCGAGCTCGAACCCCACCACCAACCGTGCTAGGCGCCATTGACGTCTTACGACCTGAGCCACTCCTTATCGTGCCACGTAAGTGTAGCAGCTTCTTTTGTTATATACAGTCTTATATATTTGTTTTACGTTTTAGTGTATAAGTATATTTTTTATATACTAGCTGTACTAAAATTCTACAGTATATATAGTTAATCTATCAATGCTTGTTGCGTTACATATATAAGTGTAATATAGATATTTTGATTCCTGAAAGTATGCATTTTAAAAATATAAATAGATCTGTTTATATGTAAGCTAAGTATATATTCATAAAGTTGGGCTGTATGTTACGTGTAGCTTCCTCTTTACTTTTTCAAAGTATGTTAGCATTAATATTTCTATTATATATTGTTTTGAAATATAATGTATGCAAGCTGTATAGAATTTAAGTTAAATATATGGATATGTTCTGTGTACAGAAGTATATTGGTACAAGTAAGTTACATATCAACTTGTACATATATATTTTACATTTATATTATCGATTGCAAAATATAGGTGTATGTAACTTTATAATAATATCGATTTTAATTTGTACGGGTGTATATTTTGTGTTTAGCTGTTTAAAATGGAAATTGTTTAAAGCTTTATATATGCTATTGTTATAATATATAGATATTTTTCCAATATAATTATATGTTCTGCTAGCATTTATACAAGCTGTTATTTGCATGCACTGTTATTTTTAAACTATGGTTTAAAAAAAACATCCCTTATATTTTTTTTTGGCAAAGCCAGCGGGGTTAACTGGTCCCCTACCAGTTTATTGCAAATACAATAAAAAGACTCAAAACATACTTTGAGTCCAAAAAGAAAGTACAGGGAAAAACAAAGAAAACAACAAAGTTACATGGAACAGAAACAAAAATTACTTCCAGCATTCAATCATGATGCCAGGGATATGGCACTCCTTTCTTTTCAGATGCATGTAAATTCTATTCTTCACTTCAGACCCTAGCGAACTACTGCTTTTCCTTTTATTTTCAAAGACTATAGAGTTTCTCTCCTTCCATATCACATCCATATAAATTTTAATGCATATGAACAAAACTCTGCTAGCACTATTCTTCCACTTTGTAGCCATCAGAATAATATTCCAATCAATTGATGAGAAGGGAACAGCAACAGTTCTCTGAAGACAGCTCACAATCATTACGAGCAGGTCATTTAATCTTGGGCATTCGAAGAAAATATGTTCAACTGTTTCATCATGTTGCTCACAAAAAACACATTCAGGGATACTACTTATACCATACCTGTTTAAAACATGTCTAGTAAGGAGTGCATTGCTAACAACCTTCCAGAACATTAGATTTTCTCTCGGCAGGGAATCATTGTTCCAAAGCACAGTGCTCCATTTAGCAGCAGGGTAGACATTGTCATTGCTTAAGAGTTTGTAAACCCACTTAACACAATGGGGTTTTTTATTCCATGTCACAAAGGAAAGATGGTCAGGGCTAAAACTAATGCTCTGGATTGTGTTCCACAGTTGCCTAACAACTTGGCTACTATTGTAAGGAAGAATGATTCTTCCAACATTAAGATACTCATTGACTTTTGCTTCACGATTAACGCCAGATTGAACTATCATTGCATGATCAAAGTATGAGGATAGAATCATACCCGGTCTAACCCAGGGTTCATCCCAAAAACTTGTTTCAGTGTTTTCGCAGACATGGTACTGAATCATGGGCAGAAACACTTCCCTAAGCTTAAGGATATTCCTCCATGTCCAACTACTGTTTTGAGGAATATCCATCACCCAAAACTTCCTATGCTTTATATTGTAAGTCCATGTCCAAATGACCCAAAGACTGTTTTTCTTGGATATAACATCCTGGAAATGTTTACTAAAAGCAGCTTTGTTCCAATTCTTTGCGTTTATAATGCCCAGGCCTCCTAACTGTAGCGTAGTTTCACAATTTGCAAATGAGCAGGGCAGAAGTTTCTTATTGAAAATGGAGCCTGTCCAGAAAAATCTGATCATAGCAGAGCGAACAAGCCCAAGCAGCTTGCTTGGAAGAATAACAGTACGAGCCCAGTATACCAAGGAAGGGAAAACAACAGCTTTAATAAGCACAAGCCTTGCACTTTGGGACAGTCTACGATTTTCCCAAGCATGCATAACAGAAGTAATTTTATTATAAAGAGGTATACAGTCTACTATGGTAATTCTTTTAGTAATGATAGGTAGGCCAAGGTACTTCATGTCAGTATGCATACTAGAGAATCCACTTTGCTGATACAAGCTAGCTGCTTGAACAACATTGATACCTGCAAAAAGCAAGGAGGACTTGGTTTTGTTGATGGACAAACCAGTCATAAGGTAAAAGGAATGGAGAGCACACAGGATTTCACTTATAGAGGAAGCTTCCGGTTTCGAAAAGATCATCACATCATCAGCGAACATAATGGAAGATCCCTTATATTTTGATATAGTGTATATATATATATTATATTATAGAACGGTGCAAGACATGTAGAGTACTGTGTAAAAGATATGTTGAGTTAGTTATGTATTTCTTTCAAATATTGATAATGAAAATATACGTTTGATTTATTTTACGTATGTGTTTTAATTTAAACAATAATTTTATTTTTATTTTTTTTTAAAAAAAGGAGGAAAAAAAACATATATATATTTAACTTAATGTGCATTTGAAATTTGAATATAGCTCAGTTATGTATAGTTATATATATATATAAGTTCGCTCATACTATTTATCCCCATCGATCTAGTCCTAATTTGATTTCGTCAATCTCTATTCATCAGCTCTGTTCGCCGAACCCGAGTCCATCGTGCGTCGCTTCGAAATCCGTGCTTAGATCCGTAACTCATCCCGTTGTTCTTCTCTTTAGCCTCGAAAGGTGAGCAATCACTCACGATTAATGTTATTTTATTTATTAAATTTGATTTCAATTGAAACGACAATTGAAATATGCTGCTGTTAGTTGATTACACTGTTATATATTCTATTACCTGTATCAGCTCACCTGTGACATCTGACACCATTATCTGTTAATTATTTATGCGATGATAATACAGTTTGGCCGATAATTGATTGATTGTTGATGTTTATATTGGACGTAAAATTGTTAATGTTAAAATGGTAAATAGTGTGAAATTGAACTTGATATAGGATAATTAATTGTTAAATTTGATTATCTGACATTTGTATAATATGATCCCTTTAACTGTTAAATTTATTGACACGTAGGATTTGTTTAATTACATCTTGAACCACTGAATGTATGTTGTTAAATTGATGATGGATGAAGTTGTAATAAACGACAAGTGAAAACCGTAATGTAATAATCTTTAATCTACATGAAATGATAGTGTAGATTCTAGAAATAATTATATTAATTCGTACAAATAACAATGCGAATTAATACGGTTATTTCGAGATTATTTGAATTGATTATTTGATTGTTATTTATTGTTGTTATTGCTTGTTTATTTACTTTGACACCATCCCAGTTATCACACTGCAAGTTCCCTTTGTTATGCTTTGATTTAGAATTGAATTGGAATCGGGTTGAAATGATAAATACCCAAATTGAACTTTGACCTAGGATAGGAAATTAAATAAAAAAAAACCGATTGGTCAATAATTTGATTTACAAAAAAAAATGAAGATTTTATTTGAATAAATAATATGTTTTGAAATGAAGTTGAAATTTGAATTTTAATGAAAGGAAAATTTTATTATTTAATAATCTGAAACAAAATATTAACAATGTAATTGATGAAAGAATGTTGTTTAATTTGAGAAATGATTGAATTAAATTTTGAAATGATTTAATAATTAAGTTGAAATTGAATTAAGTTTGAAATTATTAAACTTTGAAATGATTTAATAATTAAGTTTGAAATTATAATTGAGTTTGAAATTATTAAACTTTGGAATTATTGAATAATTAAGTTTGAATTATTTAATACTTAAATAAGATTAAATTATTTAATGATTAAATTGAATTGAAATTCTTTAATAAGAAAATTAAACTTTTGAATAAGTGAATTTTACTTCGTAAATAATTGAAATTGAGTTTTCTTTATTAATTAAGTTTTGGAAAATTATTTAAGAAAGTAAATAAGTGAAATTGAATTTCTGTAACAAGAAATGAAAATGAGATATTTTTGGAATTAATGTAAGACTTGTAATTGAAAGAATTGATTTGACGAATTTAATATAATTCAAAATTGTAAGTTTTGATTTAATGAAATTGAATTTAAGAAATTGATTTAATGAATTGGAAATTTAATAGAAATTGTTTTGAATGATAAATTTACTTAACGAATATTGAATGAAATCGATAAATAAATTTAAATTGATTTGAATGTTAAATTAAATTAATTTAAATGTTTTCGAAATGAAAATTATATTCGAACTTGAATCGATATTTGAATTGAAATTGAATTATAAGATTTTGAAATGGTAATTTGAAAGTTTGAAACGTAAATTTTGGAAATTGGTTTCGAAAGGCAAATGAAATGTTGATTTACGAATTCTATTTGAAATTGAATTGATTTGGTTTTGAAATAAATAAACGACCAATCGGTGTAATAATTACGAAAGTTATTAAAGAGACCGGGATCGGTAATGGATATACTCTCTATCTGAACCGAAACCACTTTAATAACTATACGCGGAGTGATGATCCAGAATGAAGTGGTTGGAATGATGTACGTGATGACTGAAGAAAGAGAACGATGATGGATAGCCTTGACACTTGTGTCAAATTGGAAATGACTAAAACAGGAGCTGTGCCGGGCCAATGGAGGATTAGCTACCTCAAGTGGACACACTTCTTCGAACTACTTATACTTGTTGTCGATTGGTGCACCCTTGATTTTGGGAGTGTTGTTTCACGGTGTTGCGGGCGCTGCGGCGTTGCGTTCTCACCAGTCCGGATCAGGCGAACGGTAGTATCACTACCTTGGGTATTGCCTCATGTGCCTTGTCATACTTGTATTCCATTTATTCGCGACCACTACGATTTTGATTTGTACCTTTAGTATATGGATTGCCCTCTGGTGACTTCCGGTTTTGGGGAAACTACGGTCTTGTATATGCTTTTGGGAATAAAAATGTGTTAAGGGTGGAATGGGCCATGACTTAACACTATTTTGATATCTTTATATTACTGATAGACATTATCTACTTATCGTACATTACTACATAGTAGATAGTTTAACGGATCCTTAAAGGATGGTTATTCCAAACATCCTTTGAGTTACTCGTATTTTAAATTGCTATTTCACTTGAGTTGGATTTATTAATATAAGAATGTTAATCCTGACTCGAGTGTCTTGTGTTTTTGCTTTACGCTCGGGTCAGACTGAGTGTACCAGTATTCAAGACTCACCTTTGAAGTTGGAGCTTTGCTTGAAGATCTAGCCATCTATTCTGCTTTCAGTATTCGATGATTCAAGTGATGTATTCTGATTTGTATCTGATGTATCGGGTTACTCTTTCGTTGTATCTGGTTTAACTCTGATGAATCGTGTTACTCTTCTGTTGTAAACTCTGATGTATCTTATAGATTCATATAGTAGCTTCATGAACTACTATCTCTTTTATTTCCGCTGCACTTATTACTCTGTGTCTGTGATCTGTGATTATTTTATTTACTGTATATGTTCAGTTTTGCCAATTTAAATTAACAACGCGGTATTTTGAGCAATTCAACTCTGGCATGAGTGTCTACCTATACACTTATAATGGATGCGAATGGTCCAAAATGGCGGGTCGTTACACTTTGATTAGGCTGAATTCCTAATCCTGTTATTAGGATGTAACCCTAATTCTACCCTTTTCGATCCCTGCTACTCCATAGACCTTACTCCGGACCAGCCGCTATATAACTCCCTACACAGCAGCCAATGGTATCTATGAAAGATGCACAGAGCAACAACTGTGGATCAGGACGACATATATAGATCCCTACACCGAAGGCAATGGTGTATACGAAAGACACCCATACTAAGCGCTTGGAACTCATAGCTATTACTGAGCACCCGAAATGGAAGTCACACGCATAACTGCCACCATGCCCATGCTACCTTTTGCTCCAACTATTGGGTCTTCTTATTACCTCTAACTTCCAGCATAAGCGTGCCCCTCATCTCACTTTAGGCTAATGTGAAATCACCGTGTGTCCATAGAATCTATAGGGAAAATGCTGTTGGTACTGGCCCTTCATCCAAACAATATCTAGTTGCGCCCCTTATCCAAATCCCCCGTGGTTTGGACTCCTATTTGACCAATTACTACCATTCTTAGCATAAGCGTGCCCTAGACTCACCGTTTTGTCTAATGGGGAATGCTATTTGGTACAGGTCCTACTTTCTTCTTTGCTTATTAACTTAGGTAAATTATTTAAATAATCCTTTAAATTTTTCTCTACTATCCGTGCTTATTAATTTATCCTAAGTCTTAAAATAAGCCTTATTCTGTTCTTTTTCTTATTATAACCTACGTTATAATCATGCTTATTACTTAACCCAAGGTCTAAGTGTGAAAATAAGCTTCTTTCATCTTTTACACTTTTTAGTTATAATTCTAAGTTATAACTAGGCCAATCTTTTTAATTCAGTCCAATTAACGTCATAATTAGGCGTAATTTCAGTCCAACTTCATTTATATTACAGTCTTGGAAATTTACATCTTATATTCCATTATTTTAGTTTTCTTACAATTTAATCCGTATTCGCGTTAATCCTATTCTAATCCATACGCGAAGATGGAGGAATAAAAGAAAACCGAAAATAGGAGAAAAATCCAAAGCGTAGAAAGAAGATGTAAATAACATATAAATAACAGTAAATAAATTAAAATACCGTAAATAACTGTAAATAAATGGAAAAGCTATAATTAACAGAAATAAATTAAAATTACTGAAAAGAATAGTTAAAAGGAAATAGACTGAAAATAATTCTAAAAACTGTAAATAAACTACTAAAAAGGCTATTCCAAAATTGTAGTAAAACTACAACTATTGGAAACCCTATTATTTTAAATTACTTAAAGAAATATTAAAATAATTACAATCATGCACCTTTAGTCCTAAGCTCTTCCTTTGGTCTTCCCGGATCCACTTGGAGTTGTAAAATAATTTAATTTATAACGATTTTCTCCTTTGGAAAAATTATTCCATTTAGGGTCCTTCCTAGAAAGGTGAACCCAATTGGAGAAAACCTAGAATGAGAAAAAGTGTTAGGTCTAGGAGTCTATTTATAGGTGTAGAAGTGGATCTCGGACAACTGGATTTGGAGATTGAATAGGATGCAACCACGTCATATGCTGAATAGGAGCCATCGGTTGCAAGAATGGAGGGACCGGATTAAACTAAAGGATGCAAATGACGTGTTCAATCGCTGCTGATTTGTTCGAACGAACATTCGTTTGCTTGCCAAAATGCAAGACGAGTTGATCGGGCGGTCGACCGCCCCCTTGCCCAGGTCGTCCAGCCGGTCATCCTGTGTGTGTGTGTGTGTGTGTGCGTGTGTTTTCTTTTTTATTTCTGCTTATTTTGTTTATTTTATAACTTGGTCATATTAGCTTGGTTCTGACGTTCTATATATGGAAATTGACCAAAAAATTACCACGAACATAATGGTGCAACTCCCGTGGCTCAATTCTAATAATTTCACAAAGTTATTTTATTATCTAATTAATTAACGAATTAATTATTATGGGTTAAATTTTGGGTTGTTACATTCTCCCCTCCTTAAGGAATTTCGTCCCCGAATTCTCTAAGGATAAAAGAATGTACTAAATGTTTTAATCCAATTCTACAACCAACTACTCAATCATCAGCCATTCATCCATTGTTCTTAAGTTTTTCTAGTGCAATTTATGATACTTATGCAATTAATGAAGCGTAAATGTCCCTAACTAATGCAAAAGATTAGGCACTGATTCAGTTGACCTCCTTTTTATGCAATCATGTCCGTGCCATGTATCCAAATGAATGCAAAAAAATTCTAATGATACTTATAATTCTATATGCGTGCTACAAACATCATCCAAATGCAACAACCATGTGATAATAATCCATTTATAGTAATCATGGAAATAAAATAAAAATGCTCACACATCCATATGCATATGCTTTAGTGTCTTAGTTAGGCCGATCCCTAAGGAATAATAGTGCCTAGTATACCTATATGCGTCCATAGCATCCACAAGCAAACACTTACAATCACTAGCATACATCATTCATAACATGTTCTATTAACATGTTTACATCTAATCCTACCATCCATAAGTTAAATCCTAAGTTCTACCCTCCCAAAGGATAACAAAGGAAAGAACATATTCAAATCTAAAGATGGAAAAAGAAATTCTAAAACTTACTATCAAAAAGATGAGGATAGGAAGTACGAATCTTCTCTTCTGCTTCACAAGTGGCGTCTGCAACATCATCTCCCCATTGCACCTTCACCAGTGGAACCTCCTTATTCCTTAGTCACTTGATGTCTCTTCCAACAATCTTCATGGGGATAGGCCCAATAGAAGCTTCCCTTTCTACCTCCACCTCCTCTAATTGACTAGGCTCTACAACCTCCGCCGAGTCATGTAAGCACTTTCACAAGTGCGAAACATGGAAAACGTCGTGCACTCCTGCGGGCCTCTCTGGTAGCTTTACTCGGTAAGCCATCTTCCCAACTCTCTCTATGATAGGAAATGGTCCAACAAATCTAGAGGCTAACTTTCCATTTGATCCGAATCTTACCACCTTCCTAAGCGGGGATACTTTGATAAAAACTATATCTCCAACCTCAAACTCTAAGTCTCTCCTCCACTTGTCCGTATACGACTTCTGTCTGTCTTGAGCCATCTTCATCCTTCACCGAATTAAATCCAACCTCTCAGAGGTCTCCCTAACCATATCAGGTCCAAGTAATAACTTCTCTGTAGACTCTACCCAACATGATGGGGGCTTACAAGGTCTCCCATATAAAGCCTCAAATGGTACCATTCCTATACTTGTTTGGTAACTATCATTGTACGCAAACTCAACCAATGGAAGATGCTCCTCCCAAGTACCTCCAAAGTCCAAAATGCACATCCGCAGCACAAGCACCCTATTTACCCTCTCCGTTTGGCCATCAGTCTGGCGGTGATAGGCCATACTCAACCTAAGTTGCATCCCTAGCGCCTCCTGTAAGCTTCTCCAAAACTCACTAGTGAAAATGGGATCTCTATCACTAACAACACTAGAAGGAACTCCGTGCAGACGGACTATCTCTCGAATATACAAGGATGCCAAATATGAAGCCGTACGCTTACTCTTAACTGGGATGAAGTGAGCAATCTTGGTAAATCTATCAACAATCACCCAAATGCTAGTGTTCCCTTTCCTAAAACAGGGTAAACCGTCAATGAAATCCATAGAAAACCGCCCCACTTCCACTCGGGCACATCTAAGGGCTGAAGTAATCTACCAGGCTTCTGCTGCTCTGCTTTTACCCTTTGGCATATGAGGTACTTAGCTATGAATTCCGCCACGTCCTTCTTCATGCCACCCCAATAGAACATCCTCTTCATATCTCGATACATTTTGTCACCACCCGGATGAATAGTCATACGGGAATGGTGCGCCTCTTCCAAAACTGCTCTCATCAAGTCACTGGCGCGTGGAACACAAAGCCTCCCATCTCTCCTAAGCCACACCCTGCTATCTATGGAATAGCGTTAGAGATGTCGCGAGACCTCTCCTCGGCTAATCCTATCCATAATGTCCATGAGCTCTGAATCCTCCTATTGCCTCGAGCCAATCTGATCCATAAGAGTAGGCCTCACCTCTGAAGTCGCCAACAATCCGGGAGTAATGTCCGTAGAGGGCTTAAAATCAAAAGTAGAAATAAACTCCAAGCTCCTCCACTCTATGAACAAAGGACTAAGGGTTGCTTTCTTTCTACTTAATGCATCCACAACCACATACCCTTGCCAGGGGTATAAGCTATCTCAAAATCATACGAGGCTAAAAACTCCATCCACCTTTGTTGCCTCAAGTTCAAGTCCTTCTGCGAGAATAGGTACTTAAATGACTTGTGGTCGGTAAAAAGCTCAAACCTTTCTCCAAGCAAATAATGCCTCCAAGACCTAAGTGTAAAAACTATGGCAGCCAACTTCAAATCATGGGTAGGGTAGTTCTTCTCATGCATCCTCCACTGCCTACTACCATAACACACTACCCTCCCTTCTTGCATCAACACCGCTCCAAGACCCATTCTTCATGCATCAGTGTATACAGTGAAAGGCTTAGCTCCGTCGGGTAAAACTAACACTGGTGCAGGGCTCTCTTAAGCTTTGTGAAGGAATCCTCATAATCTACGTCCCATATGAAAGCTTTATTCTTCTTAGTAAGGTGCGTGAGTGGTGCCAAAATCTTGGCGAAGTCTCTAATGAACTTCCTATAGTAGCTAGCCAATCCTAGGAAGCTCATAACCTCGGTAACGTTCTTGGGGGCCTTCCAATCTTGCACTACAATAACCTTGGCGGGGTCAACAGCCAAACCTTCTTACGAGACTACGTGCCCCAAGAAACGAACTTCCTCTCTCCAAAAATGACACTTCGAAAACTTAGCTCTCAAATGATGACTACGAAGTATGCGAAGAACTTCTTCCAAATGGACAGCATGCTCCTCTATATTCTTGGAAAATACCAAGATATCATCCACGAATACCACCACAAACTTATTTAGGACATCCCTAAAGACGCGGCTCATCAAATTAACGAAATAGGCTGGAGCATTGGTTAGCCCAAAAGGCATAACCAACCACTCAAAGTATCCTCCGGTGTCCTAAAGGCAGTCTTATCTATGTTGTCATCAGCGACTCTAAGCTAATGGAATCCCATGACTAAATCAAGCTAAGAGAAAACCGAAGAACCTACCAACTAGTCAAAAAGATCATCAATCCTAAGGAGTGGATATCAGTTCTTCTTGGTGAGCTTATTTAATTCCCTATAATCTATGCAAAGTCGGAGAGAACCATCCGCCTTAATTGGCGAAGATGACTGGAGCTCCCCACTCTGATATGCTCCTTCTTATGAATCCCTTCTCCAAAAGCTCATGAATCTGCTTGCTCAATTCTTTCCTCTCCCTAGGTGCCATGTGCCTCACAGGTAATTCTACCGGCTTAACATTCTTGGTTAAATTAATCCTGAAGTCAATCTCTCTCTTAGGGGGCAGTCCCCTAACCTCCTAAAAGATGTCTGCAAAATCTCAGATGACCGGAACCGAATGCAACTCTAATGACAATGAATCGAGGGAATAGAGAAAACTCAACATGAATGACCCTTGCGGGTCGCAAGATACCTCTAGAGTCCTACCACTGCAAGTCTCAAGTCTAATGACTCTCCTCTTGCATTTGAAGATAGCTCCATATATGGATAGCCAATCCATCCCTAAGATCATCACATACCCCGATAATCCCAAAACATAGGCATCACGGTCAAATTCTACGCCTAGGATAAAGATTTTCAAACCCCTACAAACCATAGATAAGTGTGCCGATCCTCCTATGGGGTTTGAAACAATAATGGGGTCTACTACTAAAGATATGTCCAAGTGCAAACAATCTACTAGAGAATTAGAGATAATAGAATGTGATGCTCTGGAATCAAATAAAGTCCGAATGGGAAAATCAGATATAGAAATCAAACCTTCAACTATGACCTTCCTACCTCTATCTGGAATGCTACTGGAAGGTGTTGCGTCTACCGTCTGAATCTGCGCAACTGGTGCACTCGCACCCTGAGTGTGACGCCCCACCTCTATACCCACGCTAGCCAAGAACACTACGGTGTAATGCTGTCAACTAGCATGGAGAATAAGGCTGTTGAGGAGCGACCATCCGTGTAATTGCTTTGTGCGAGCACCGATATGTCAGATAGAATAACATGCATAAGAGGAAGTCCGACATACCGATACAAACTCAAAGCTACTACACATTGGCTGTATATAATCCTCGGAAACAAATATAGAAATAAACATAACACAAATCAGTCACAGACATCCATATCACAAAGGCGGAAAAAGATATGAATATATAACACATGAAAGTGTACATTAGAGTAGTGGTCTGAAAGATCCACGATAATACAAAAAGAATAGTTACAAGCTACACAAAAGAATAAGTATACATCACGGAGTCTATATCTCAAATGTATACAACAAAAACTACTAGTCTAAGAAGTTAGCCAAAAGTCAGAGTAATAAATCCCTAGAGAGAAGTCAAACAGAAGCACCTGTAACATCTCGGTCTGACCCGAGTATTATTTCATAAGAAAATAATAAATGGATCAGTCTAGCTATAAATATCAGATGACATGATATAGAATAAGAGATATGGCATAAACGTATAATAACCATAATGGCATACTACTATAAGTACGTAAATGATAATCAACAAGAGATTAATCAATATCACAAGAATCTTCTCAAAGATCCAAATCCACAAAAAGGTAATGACACACGAATTCACCAATGCACAAAAATTGATATAACATATCAATGAAAATCACGAAAATTGGTGAAGCACAAATTCCAGAAATCAACACACGAAATCCAGAAATCACAAAAAGGGGGAGGCCTATCACACGAATGGGAGCATGAAAGCTCACCAACATATGTATCACACGAACGAGATGCTATCTCATGGAAGCTAACCATTAATTTTTGAACACACGAACGGCCCGAAGACCATGGGGCGCTACCCCACATATGTGAGTAGAAACATCACACAAACGGGGTCTAGTCTCCCTCGCAGACAAAGAGACATCGCTCAATCGCTAGTCTAAATCACAAAAATGATCGTCATGATCATCAAGAAGTGTCAATTACACTAAGCTAGTAAATATATGAGTTTAGCTTCATGTCCCATAACCACTAGCTTAACTTAAATATTTACGAACAAACTGTAGATCTTCACTAGGAAATTGTCACAAAAGGTTCAATCGAACAAGTCCAAGAGTTAACCGACGAAGCAAACGCAAGCGTTTCATACCACTTGTTTTACTAAGCCATTTAATTCGATTTCTCATCCGAGTGAAGTAAAGGCTTGTATGTACTAATAGATTGGAAAATGGTTTAGGAAAAGAGCTTTGTAATAAAATAGTGTTGAAATCGTTTTGATGAAAGGGTTTTGGTATTTACTGCTAGTATTGAAACCTTTATGCTTTTAAAATGGTATATCACAGAAATTGATTGTAGAATCAACAAGTCACAAAAATTCACGTTCGAAGACGTGAATGAAATCCAAGGGAATCACTTCCAAATCCATCAAAGTAGAAATACCCATGCGACCTAACAAGGCCGAGCTAAAGTGCAATGGAACGACCTAAAGTAAAATAGGTCGAACGAATTAAGGCGTAACGACCTAATGGGAAACGACCTAAGGTTTAACAACCTAAAGGCGAACGAGTTAAGGCATTAGCAGCCTAACAACCTAAAGAGGAAGCGACCTAAGTCGGCGAGCGACCTAAGGGGTTAACGGCCCAAGTACGCGACCTATGGATGGAGCGACCCAAGCACGCGACCTAGGTGGGGATGGGGTAAAACGACCTAACGGGATGATAGCTAACGTCAGTAGCATGGTGCGACTTATGTAGGCCGAGCGACCTAAGGGTGAACGACCTAACGAAATAAAGGCCGAGCGACCTAGGGGCTAACGACCTAGAGGAGGTGCAACGAGCTAAGGGGTAGCGGCTTTAGGCCTTAAACAAGGCCGAGCGACCTAATGACTTAAGGGGTGGAATGGGCCGATGCAACGACCTATGGTGTAAGAGATGGCGCAACCTAATATTGGTGCGACCTAAGTAGTGGAACGACCTATTGGTCGAGTTACTTAGGGGTGAACGACCTAACGTTGCAGATGTGAGTATAATAGGTCGAACGATCTAAGGGGAACGACCTAAGCACGCGAGCGACTTAACATACTCGAACGACCTAACTGCAGTAAGGGGCGAGCGACCTAATCGTGGAAAGGTCGAGTGACCTAACGACCTAAGTGCCGATGCGACCTACGTTGGCTGAGTGCTATGCAGAGCAAGTGAAGGCATAGGCAGAACGACCTAAGCCAAGTTTTTTTGCTATAAACACTAAAAATTGGAGTTTTTTGCCAATCCAATCCAAACCAAATGCAAATGTACATGCTAAAGTGATAGGGAATCATTCCCAACAATCCAAGATAGTTATAGACAAGAATGTGAGATAAAAATCTCACCTTTTCACGGAAATTGATGGAGATCAATCTTGAAAGCAAAGTGAGAAGCAACCACAAGCTTGAATCAATGCTTCACTTTGAATTTGGAGTTATTTTTGAATTTGCAAATGAACTTGAGCTTGGAATTTTAATTTCCCATTCCCTCCACCATTTTTGATGAAGCTTTGTTGTTAGGAATTTATGAAGAAGGAAGTGATGAAGAGGAGATGGGTTGGGACTGAGTTAGTAAGTGGTTCAGCCCAAACCAAAGCCCTAAGCGAAAAAGTGACAAAATTCCACTAATTCCAAACATATCGAAGTTTATACTCAAAAAGATCGAAAACGTCATTTTGAACTCAATGGGGGTGGTCTCGAGTCCTAATTTGACCGTATGCAAAAAGTAGCTTTTCGGACTAAGATCCGACTAACGATAAAATATTTAAATAAAATATTTAAATATAAAATCGATAAATATGCGGGTTGTTACAGACTCCCCTCCTTAAAGAAATTGCGTCCTCGCAATATATAAGGTGGAAATAAAAAGTAACAACCATAAAAGCATATTAACACAAAAGAAATTTTGAAATAAGAAGTTCACCTTAAAGAGCATGAGAAAGTAAGTCCGGATGTGTACGCTCGATGAATTCTCTAGATTCCCAAGAGCAATCCTTAGGATTTGAGGACCATTGAACCTTCACAAGCAGAACATCTTTATTTCGAAGTCGTTTGACTTCCGAAGCGATAATACGAATAGGATGCTGCTCAAAGTAAAATTAGGCGAAGCTTCAATTTCTTCCACAACGTCGGACTCAAGAATAAAATCAGAATCTCAAAAGCATTTCCGTAATTGAGAAACGTGAAACACGTCATGAATAGCAGAAAATTGAGCCGGTAATAAAAGGCAATACGCCATGGAATCAATACGTTCGGTGATAGGAAATGGCCCAATATATCGAGGCGCTAATTTTTCCCGATCGACTGAAACGTACTACACCATTCATAGGTGAAACACGAATAAAATCTGGACCTAAAACCAGCTTCTCACCGGCCTCAAGCCAACAAGAAGGGGATCGGTATGGCCTCCCGTAGAGTGCCTCGAAAGGTTCCATACCAATACTAGATTGGAAGCTATTATCATAGGAAAACTCAAATAGAAAAATATGATCTTCCCAACTTCCATCAAAATCAAGAACACAAGAACGAAGAAAATCTTCAAGAGTTTGATTCACACGCTCGGTTTGTCCATCGGACTGGGGTGATAAGCGGTGCTAAAATCTCGAAGACTTTTCCAAAATCCACTATTAAACAATGGATCGCGATCGCTCACAATAGAAGTAGGGACACCATGCAATTTAACAATTTCCTTGATAAAGAGTTTGGCCAAAAGAGGAACGGTTCGGTTAGACCGAACAGGAATAAAATGGCTGGATATAGTAAGTCTATCAACTATCACCCATAAGCTATCATGACCCGAACAAGAACGGGAAAGGCCATCACTAAAATCCATGGAAATTTGGTCCCACTTCCAAATTGGAATTTCTAAAGGTTGCAATAACCTACCAGGCCTTTGTTGTTCGGCCTTAACAAGCTGGCAAGTCATGCAACACTTAACAAAGTTAGCAAAATCAGATTTCATTCACTCCCAATAATAAAGTCGCTTCACATCTACGTACATTTTACTACTACCAGGATGAATGGTAAATTTAGAATGATGAGAATCTTCTAAAGTATCTTTACGAAGATCACAAATATTTGGTACGATAAGTCTACCAAATTTTCGAATGCCGCCACTTGAATCAATATCGAAGTCTTTCAAACTTTCAATATTAATTTTATCCCTACAACTTTGGCTAAGAAGAGCCAATTCGGGTTCTAGCCCTTTGAGCTTCAAGAATGCAGTCTAAAAGAGAAGGATGAGCCTCAAGGCTACATAAAACAAGAAATGAACATGAATTAGAATTCACGATCTCGAATCTCACAAGTGGAGGAAATCTCGAGATCATTCCATTCGGATATCATCAAAGAAATAACTGCTTGTTGCTTAAGACTAAGGGTATCGGCAACACAATTCTCCCATCCGGGAGTAAACAAAGAATATCAAGATCATAAGATGCAAGGAACTCGAGCCAACATTGTTGACACAAATTAAGTTCCTTATGAGAAAATAGATATCCCAATGAGTTATAATTGAGGTGGAAAACAATTTCTTCCCCAAGATGATGATGCCAAACTTTGAAAGCAAAAACAATAGCCGCGAGCACCAGATCATAAGTGACATACCTAGTCTCGATCGGCTTTTAGGATTTAGAAGCACCAGTGATTGCACGCTCTCTTTTGCAAGAGAATGGCATCCAAACCAATACGATTAGCATTGGTACTAAAGATAAAGTTTTGGTTCCCTTCGGGAATCACAAGGATAAGAGTATCGAAAAGAAAGAATTTAATCTTCTTTCCCGAAAAGCTAAAACTTTCAAAATCACAATTACCTTTATAGAAAGATTTACATTTTACAAGTCAATTTATTGTGTCTGACTGTCTCATCAAAGCGTTTAGGAAATCCCTATCGATAACGTTGATCAAGCGCATCGACCAAAATTCTTAAAACACTAAATGGGCAATACAACACAAAATCATCTTCTATATGATGAAAATATTTCTTAATGGTTTTGAGAATATTCGTTGCTTGTTTAAGATTAAAAATCAAATTGTACTTATGAATAAATCTTATGAAAAAGATTTGCAAAATTTTAAATTTCTATTTTCATCCAAAATTAATAAATACAAGAATGGAATTATCGAGATATTCATAGAATACTCGATTTATAAATTGGATGAAATAAGCTGGATAAACCGAATGACATAATAAGTCATTCATAAGAATCATAACGAGTGCGGAATGTGGTAAGTGGAATGCTAACTCCCGCAACTCCTAGCTAATGAAATCCGGTGGCAAGGTCAAACTGGAAAGACCTTAACACCTCTTAAAAGATTGCTTAGGTGATGATCCTAAGACAAGCTCAAAGATTCTGGAAAATTCACAACTACCCAATTGAGAGAAATAATTCATTACTCAACATGTGAGATTAAAGAATAAAATGATGCTATTAATTTGGAATCGAAATCACAACGGAAAACTATGAATCTGCTTAACAGATTAAAAATGTCGAAAATGAATAGTCCATTCGGAAAAATAGGATATGGGCCTCATAATGATTAAGCCAATCCTTTCACGCAAATCAATTCCGAAACCTAAACAACGCATAATATTCAAATTGGTTCGAAAAGAAAAATTACATGAAATAATTTCGACATCAACAAAAAGCAAATTGAGTGTTGCGGATCCACCAACCGGATTCGCAATTCTCAAAGAAGTCATCAAGCCCAAAATGTTTTAAAGAAAAAGAATCAACAAGTTCTTTTGATATAAGAATGATAAGATGAACCCTTATCAAAAAGAACTCGAATAGGATAATCACAAAACAAGTGTAATCAAGGATTGAATAAGAAATACCTTGACCAAGAGAAGAGTTGCTAGGGGCTTGCAGCTTTCCCTCTCTCCTACTTTGAAGTTTGGGACAGGTAGATAAGTAATGACCCGAGCCTTTGCAATAGCGGCAATAAATGGGTTTCGGGCACTTAATTACATAATGGTCTGTGGAACCACGATTGAAGCATTGTTTACGACTAGTGATAGGAGTCTCAACTACCGGAGTTTCTTGTTCCCCTTTCTTCTTTCTTTGAAGTTTGGAACAGGAAGACATATAATGGTCCGCACCTTTACAATAGCGGCAAGAGATAGGTCTAGGACACTTATTTATATAGTGGTCCTTAGAATCAAAATTGTAGCATTCTCCACGATTAGGGATTGGAGTCTTTGCTACCGAGGTTTCTTGCTTAACCTTCTCATTGGGATAAGGGCTTTTGAACTTAATATGCCTCTTCTCGGAAATCCTGATACCACTATCAATTCCTTTATCAGCCTCTTCATGTCGAAGAGTGATATCCACAAGCTGATTGAAAGGAACTTCAAGTTTCAGAGGTAAAACCATTTCAGGGTTCATACACAAAGCACAGATAAACCTTTGATTCTTAGCAAGATCCAAAAGTTGTTGGGCAGACATGAATACGCCATCCAGAGAAGGGCTACTGGATTGACTAGCTCTAGGACTGCCAGAACTAACCATCTCTTCTTCTTTTAAGAAAGAAAGGAAGAAGAAGAAAAAGGTTATTCTCAGAATGAATATCAAGCAATCTTGATAGATAAAACAAGGAATCATAAAGAAAATAGGATGAATCGGTTCGAAGGCTCGAACTAAATCCTGAAGCACGACTCCTAAGTTGGACTTAGGACGATGATCCTTGTTAAGTTATTCTACATTGTTCCGAAGTTTGGCTCTGATACCAAGCTGTGACGCCCCACCTCTATACCCACGCTAGCCAAGAACACTACGGTGTAATGCTGTCAACTAGCACGGAGAATAAGGCTATTGAGGAGCGACCATCCGTGTAATTGCTTTGTGCGAGCACCGATATGTCAGATAGAATAACATGCATAAGAGGAAGTCCGACATACCGATACAGACTCAAAGCTACTACACAGTGGCTGTATATAATCCTCGGAAACAAATATAGAAATAAACATAACACAAATCAGTCACAGACATCCATATCACAAAGGCGGAAAAAGATATGAATATATAACACATGAAAGTGTACATCAGAGTAGTGGTCTGAAAGATCCATGATAATACAAAAAGAATAGTTACAAGCTACACAAAAGAATAAGTATACATCACGAAGTCTATATCTCAAATATATACAACAAAAACTACTAGTCTAAGAAGTTAGCCAAAAGTCAGAGTAATAAATCCCTGGAGAGAAGTCAAACAGAAGCACCTATAACATCTCGGTCTGACCCGAGTATTATTTCATAAGAAAATAATAAACGGATGAGTCTAGCTATAAATATCAGATGACATGATATAGAATAAGAGATATGGCATAAACGTATAATAACCATAATGGCATACTACTATAAGTACGTAAATGATAATCAACAAGAGATTAATCAATATCACAAGAATCTTCTCAAAGATCCAAATCCACAAAAAGGTAATGACACACGAATTCACCAATGCACAAAAATTGATAAAACATATCAATGAAAATCACGAAAATTGGTGAAGCACAAATTCTAGAAATCAACACACGAAATCCAGAAATCACAAAAAGGGGGAGGCTTATCACACGAACGGGAGCATGAAATCTCACCAACATATGTATCACACGAACGAGATGATATCTCATGGAATCTAACCATTAATTTTTGAAAACACGAATGGCCCGAAGACCATGGGGCGCTACCCCACATATGTGAGTAGAAACATCACATAAACGGGGTCTAGTCTCACTCGCAGACAAAGAGACATCGCTCAATCGCTAGTCTAAATCACAAAAATGATCGTCATGATCATCAAGAAGTGTCAATTACACTAAGCTAGTAAATATATGAGTTTAGCTTCATGTCCCATAACCACTAGCTTAACTTAAATATTTACGAACAAACTGTAGATCTTCACTAGGAAATTGTCACAAAAGGTTCAATCGAACAAGTCCAAGAGTTAACCGACGAAGCAAACGCAAGCGTTTCATACCACTTGTTTTACTAAGCCATTTAATTCGATTTCTCATCCGAGTGAAGTAAAGGCCTGTATGTACTAATAGATTGGAAAACGGTTTAGTAAAAGAGCTTTGTAATAAAATAGTGTTGAAATCGTTTTGATGAAAGGGTTTTGGTATTTACTACTAGTATTGAAACCTTTATGCTTTTAAAATGGTAAATCACAGAAATTGATTGTAGAATCAACAAGTCACAAAAATTCACGTTCGAAGACGTGAATGAAATCCAAGGGAATCACTTCCAAATCCATCAAAGTAGAAATACCCATGCGACCTAACAAGGCCGAGCTAAAGTGCAATGGAACGACCTAAAGTAAAATAGGTCGAACGAATTAAGGCATAACGACCTAATGGGAAACGACCTAAGGTTTAACAACCTAAAGGTGAACGAGTTAAGGCATTAGCAGCCTAACAACCTAAAGAGGAAGCGACCTAAGTCGACGAGCGACCTAAGGGGTTAACGGCCCAAGTACGCGACCTATGGATGGAGCGACCCAAGCACGCGACCTAGGTGGGGATGGGGTAAAACGACCTAACGGGATGATAGCTAACGTCAGTAGCATGGTGCGACTTATGTAGGCCGAGCGACCTAAGGGTGAACGACCTAACGAAATAAAGGCCGAGCGACCTAGGGGCTAACGACCTAGAGGAGGTGCAACGAGCTAAGGGGTAGCGGCTTTAGGCCTTAAACAAGGCCGAGCGACCTAATGACTAAAGGGGTGGAATGGGCCGATGCAACGACCTATGGTGTAAGAGATGGCGCAACCTAATATTGGTGCGACCTAAGTAGTGGAACGACCTATTGGTCGAGTTGCTTAGGGGTGAACGACCTAACGTTGCAGATGTGAGTATAATAGGTCGAACGATCTAAGGGGAACGACCTAAGCACGCGAGCGACTTAACATACTCGAACGACCTAACTGCAGTAAGGGGCGAGCGACCTAATCGTGGAAAGGCCGAGTGACCTAACGACCTAAGTGCTGATGCGACCTACGTTGGCTGAGAGCTATGCAGAGCAAGTGAAGGCATAGGCAGAACGACCTAAGCCCAGTTTTTTTGCTATAAACACTAAAAATTGGAGTTTTTTGCCAATCCAATCCAAACCAAATGCAAATGTACATGCTAAAGTGATAGGGAATCATTCCCAACAATCCAAGATAGTTATAGACAAGAATGTGAGATAAAAATCTCACCTTTTCACGGAAATTGATGGAGATCAATCTTGAAAGCAAAGTGAGAAGCAACCACAAGCTTGAATTAATGCTTCACTTTGAATTTGGAGTTAGATGTTGAATTTGCAAATGAACTTGAGCTTGGAATTTTAATTTCCCATTCCCTCCACCATTTTTGATGAAGCTTTGTTGTTAGGAATTTATGAAGAAGGAAGTGATGAAGAAGAGATGGGTTGGGACTGAGTTAGTAAGTGGTTCAGCCCAAACCAAAGCCCTAAGCGAAAAAGTGACAAAATTCCACTAACTCCAAACATATCGAAGTTTATACTCAAAAAGATCGCAAACGTCATTTTGAACTCAATGGGGGTGGTCTCGAGTCCTAATTTGACCGTATTCAAAAAGTAGCTTTTCAGACTAAGATCCGACTAACGATAAAATATTTAAATAAAGTATTTAAATATAAAATCGATTAATATGCGGGTTGTTACACTGAGGACAACTCCTACTCATATGACCAGGCTGCCCGCAAGTATAGTACTTACCCTTCATCTTCTCCTTCCAGCAATCCTTGGCCATACGTCCAATCTTCCCGCAACCATGGCACTTTATTCCTTTCTTAATCTGCTTCTGAGGACCATCACCTCTTCTTCTTCTTCTTATTTTCCCACCACTTCTTCTTTGAACCTTCCGACTTAACCTCTTCTTTAGACTCTCCCTCTTTGACTGTATCCAACATAAGTGCCATCTTGACCACAGACTCATAAGTAGCTCCCATCGGTACATGAGTCAGTAATAATCCCTGAAGGGGTTGATTCAATCCCTTCACAAACTTCATAGCTTTCTTGTGAGGCGTGTTCACCAAATCCATACCAAACCGCGATAACTCATTGAATCGATTGATGTATTCCTTAACAGACAAACTCCCTTGCTTCAAATTGATAAACCTCTCTAGCTGAACACTCTCTTCCACCTGAGATAGAAACTTCCTATCGAATCGCTCCCGGAATCCATCCCAAGTAACATTTCTACCCTCCAACTCGATCACCTCCCACCAATAAGATGCCTCCTCCTTTAGCTTCCAAGTGGCTAGCTGAACTCGCTGCTGACCATCCAATCCCAAAAGATCAAAAATCCTCTCTGTATCCCTATGCCATGCTCTCGCCTCAACAAAAGTCTCCTTGCCAGAAAAAGTTTTCCCGCCCAAACTCGCAAAATCTTTATAAAGCCTAGAGAAATTGATGGTGATAGGTGGGTTGATGGTATTCCTACCCGCTGGTGCAGGATTGGACGCATGCCCGTGCACCTCTGGAGTCGTGGCTTGTAAGCACCTACGAAACCAGGCTGGGACTGGAATGCCCTCGGGAAGGTTCGGGGCATCAGTCATTCTACAAAAAGAAAACGATAGTTTAGGAAAGAGTCAAAGGGAGATTGAACAAGACTTATGAGGGGATTTTTATAAAAATTCTTTTATACTTAAAATTATTTCTCAAAATTCTTTTCTAAAAAATACTTTTAAAACAAGTTATCTTGAAAAATACTTTACTTTCAAAAATAAATTTTAGTAATCCTGTAACCTTAGGCTCTGATACCAAGTGAAAAACCCCACACCCCTTAATATACCAAAAAGGACACATTAAAAGGCGTTGTGCGTTGTAGGTATAACTGAAGCTAATAGAGACTAAGATTTACAAGACAAATATAGATAAAAACAGCGGAAACTTAAAATAATAACTTAATTAAAACAAAGCCTCATAATTGCTTCATAAATAAGTCAAATACCATATACCACATACATGCCTAAAAATACAATATGTCTCATGAAACAAAAACTCATAGTCTCAAAATCAGAGTACATAATATCCCTAAAAATAAGCCAGTACATAGAAAGAACTAAAGCTGAAATAAAAGAAATACATAGTAGAGAACTCCTCCAAGAAAACTGCCAAGCGACCGCAATCTACTGATTTCTCTATTGGTTTCCTAAGGGGGGTAAAAGGGAAAATAGAGGAGTGGGTCAGACTAAAAGTCTGGTCAATAATAGTAATTACTAGAGTCTTTAAACAAGATTAAAGTAATAGACTCTATAACAGTTCTATCATAAATAAGGATAAATAATGAAATAGGAAAGAGATAAACTGGAAATAAGTACGATTAAATATTGCTCATTTATAAGGTAGGTTAACTTTGATTGCTTGCACTTGTCTTTGATAAATGCTTAGATTAGGCTTAATTCCTAATCTTGTTATTAGGATGTAACCCTAATTCTACCCTTTCGATCGGCCTGCTACTCCATAGACCTTACTACGGACCAGCCGCTATATAACTCCCTACACAGCAGCCAATGATATCTACGAAAGATGCACAAAGCAACCACTATGGATCCGGACGACATATATAGCTCCCTACACCGAAGGCAATGGTGTATACGAAAGACACCCATACTAAGCGCTTGGAACTCATAGCTATTACTGAGCACCCGAAATGGAAGTCGCATGCATAACTGCCACCATACCCATGCTACCTTTTGCTCCACCTATTGGGTCTTCTTATTACCTCCAACTTCTAGCATAAGCGTGCCCCTCATCTCACTTCAGGCTAATGTGAGATCACCGCGTGTCCATAGAATCTATAGGGAAAATTCTGTTGGTACTGGCCCTTCATCCAAACAATATCTAGTTGCGCCCCTTATCCAAATCCCCCATGGTTTGGACTCCTATTTGACCAATTACTACCATTCTTAGCATAAGCATGCCCTAGACTCACCATTTTGTCTAATATGGAATGCTATTTGGTACAGGTCCTACTTTCATCTTTGCTTATTAACTTAGTGAAATTATTTAAATAATCCTTTATATTTTTCTCTACTATTCGTGCTTATTAATTTATCCTAAGTCTTAAAATAAGCCTTATTATGTTCTTTTTCTTATTATAATCTACGTTATAATCATGCTTATTACTTAACCCAAGGTCTAATTGTGAAAATAAGCTTCTTTCATCTTTTACTCTTTTTAGTTATAATTCTAAGTTATAACTAGGCCAATCTTTTTAATTCACTCCAATTAACGTCATAATTAGGCGTAATTTCAGTCCAACTCCATTTATATTACAGTCTTTGAAATTTACATCTTATATTCCATTATTTTAGTTTTCTTACAATTTAATCTGTATTCGCTTTAATCCTATTCTAATCCATACGCGAAGAAGGAGGAGGAATAAAAGAAAACTAAAAATAGAAGAAAAATCCAAAGCGTAGAAAGAAGATGTAAATAACATATAAATAGGAGTAAGTAAATTAAAATACTGTAAATAACTGTAAATAAATGGAAAACCTATAATTAACAGAAATAAATTAAAATTACTGAAAAGAATAGCTGAAAGGAAATATACTAAAAATAATTCTAAAAACTGTAAATAAACTACTGAAAAGGCGATTCCAAAATCGTAGTAAAACTACAACTATTGGAAACCCTATTATTTTAATTTACTTAAAGAAATCTTAAAATAATTATAATCACCTACCTCCGGTCCTAAGCTCTTCCTTTGGTCTTCCCGGATCCACTTGGAGTTGTAAAATAATTTAATTTATAACGATTTTTTCCTTTGGAAAAATCATTCCATTTAGGGTCCTTCCTAGAAAGGTGAACCCAATTGGAGAAAATCTAGAATGAGAAAAAGTGTTAGGTCTAGGGGTCTATTTATAGGTGTAGAAGTGGATCTCGGACCGTTGGATTTGGAGATTGAATAGGATGCAACCACGTCATAGGCTGAATAGGGGCCATCGGATGCAAGAATGGAGGGACCGGATTAAACTACAGGATTGAAATGACGTGTTCAATCGTTGCTGATTCGTTCGAACGAACGAATGTTCGCTTGCCAAAATGCAAGGCGGGTCGACCGGGTGGTCGACCGCCCCCTTGCCCAGGTCGACCAGCCGGTCGACCTGTATATATATATTTCTTTTTTTTCGTTTTTTTCTTTTTTTTCTGCTTATTTTGTTTATTTTATAACTTGGTCATATTAGCTCGGTTTCTGAAGTTCTATATATGGAAATTGACCAGAAAATTACCACAGACACAATGGTACAACTCCCGTGGCTCAATTCTAATAATTTCACAAAGTTATTTTATTATCTAATTAATTAACGAATTAATTATTACGGGTTAAATTTCGGGTTGTTACACATATCATATCACTTAAAAGATTAACTTATGAAAAATATAAATGATTTAGAGGGATGTATAAGTACTTTTGAGTACTAATCAACAGTTCAAACACAAAATAGTCTAGTTTTTATTTTAGTGGACTCGTCTGCATGTGATGGATGATTCTACAAGCCATGACAAGTCAATTAAATTATGACAATGTGTGAGTTGGATGTTAAAAACTGACTCAAGAATAATCCAATATCTATTAAACAAAGTCACAACTTCATCTCTCTCGCAGCATTACTATACAGTCATCTAGACAGAATGGCAGTTTTCCAGTAGTAAAACAAGGATGTAAATAAATTCTACATCAACGTTATTGTAATCGATATTGTGTTTTGCCATTATAAATTAGTGATTATGATGAAAACAATATGAAAATTATAATGTCAAATATATGTCTCACAAAAAAGTTGTTCTTTCAAACATTAGCATTTCAATCCTTGAATTTTGTAAATCAGATCTATACCATCCTTAAACTTTACAAATCAAATCTAACAAATCCTTAATAATTCAAATGACAAAATTTATGAACAAACAAGATTATACTTATCAAGATCATACAAATGCCCCATTTTTACAAAGTACTATATTCATGTTTAATATATAGAGGTAATATTATCTAAAAAAATATTAATTAAATATATTTACATATTAAATATTTCCATCCAATCAAAATACAAAATCTATATTCCATGAGTGGAAATATCATTACAAGATAAAACTGGAACCTAAACAAAATAATATCTTCTACTTACAGTATATATGCCATAAACTTCCACCTTCGAGTTAATGAATTTCATTGTAACTAGCCCACCAAGAAAGATAATTAATCGTGCTGCAATTTATTTTTAAAATAATACAATCCAATATAATAAATAAATAAATGACTAAATAGATCAAATTTTATCATAAATACTTATGGAGAAAATGGCAAATGGACAAGCTTCAACATAGAGAAATTACATGGGAAATCAGTCGTATTGAGTTAGAATTGGCTTATACGATGTGAGTTTCGTCAATACGAACTGTTTTCCCCTGTAACTTCAACTGAAGCTCTACATTTTTAGTTGAATAGTATAAGAGGACCAATCATTAATTCGGGCTTTCTAATTGAATGCCTATAATTAATCATAATAAAGGCACCACATACACATGGGAGGTTGTTGAAGTTTCTCAACATGGCATGATGTGAGTTTCATCAATACGAACTGTTTTCCTTTATAACTCCAAGTAAATCTCTACATTTTTAGTTCATTGGTGTAGAAGATACTAGAGGACCAATCATTAATTCGGAATTTCTAATTTCATGCCCATAATTAATCATAATAAAAGCACCACAAACACAAAGGAGGGGTTGACTGGTTGGATGGGGTGGGTTTGTTGAAGTTTCTCCAAATGGCATACAAACCTAACAATACCCGACAAATTGTGACATGATAATACCGCAAAATTACCTTTTTGTACATCCTTATGGTATGTTGTTTCCATTACAAACTAAAACTAATATAACTTTTAATTCCATGAAAAACGAGAATCTGAAATTCATTGAACTACTCGTTTGGTAAATCGCCAATCTTGTACAACTTAACAATAAAACCCAAATCCAACTTTGAAAGGACTTCACTACAATATACATTATATGGTTAAATTGTTTTAAATAAACAATTTTTTAAATTCCTATATTCAACAGCATTTTGAATAAATCAATTGCGATCATAAATACTTACAAAGAAAGTGACAAATGGACAAGCTCCTGCACTGAACCAAGTATTAATTACCGAATCCTAATTCCATAAAAAAAATTAACCTAAAATCTAATAATACAATAATTTGGTAAATCGCAAATCCTATTAGTAACGCCACTTATCATACGCAATTTTGACACCTTACTATAATAATTGAAGTCAAAATTACATTTAACCTAATAGATCAAGACCAAAAAAATAATGATCAAAATTAAATATATAAAATGTGCATATATATTATATAAATGTCATATTCAAACACTGTCAAACATCTAAATTATTATATAGATGTCAAACTTAAACATATTAATTTTACAATCTCTAATTCAATAAAAAAAATTTCCAAAGTCAAAAGAAATATTGTTCTGGTAAATAGCCAATCCTATATTACTTCATATTTTATTTCCAATGCATTCATACAATAAAAATTGAAACTAGTCCTTCAGATGCATTTTTACACAAACCTACAAATATAAATTCAATGTCAACCTCAATTATTACCTAAAATAATTTGTACCTACAATAGGAGTTATCCTTTTTTGTAAAAAAAAATCACCATTTGTACCTACAATTTGCCCATATAATTGGTGTACCACAAACTACCACAAAATTGTGCTCCTACAAACAGCAACACTAAATAACGCCAAAATTTTGAATTTAGGATGCCAAATTGAAAACAAATCTACATAAAGAGCAAATTTCAAGCCGATTCCACATCACTATTACAGTTTAATGCACAATCAAACTTGCAACATTATTTTTATTTTAACAATATTCCAACCGTCCTAACATATACATACGTATATACATATTTTCCTACATACAAATACATACATATACATATACATATATATAGATATATATAACTTACAAATACTATGCCATTTTTCGAGGTTGACAACCTCACACTAAAATACATATGTATAGATACAATAGTATCAGACAATAGGTATCACAATTTTAATGAAACTATATATTATAGACTTCTAATTTAAGATGTGGATTGTATTAACTCAAACCCAGTCAAAAATTTCAATTGAGCTTCTAATCCAACAATATATTTTTAATATATGCTAATCAAGAAACAATATATTGAACATGGACATCCTAACTATTTCTGCAATTGGTTTTATCACTCAAGTTGGACAGTTAGAATAAACTACTTGGTAACAATTGCTGTCTTACGGAAGAAGATAACCAACAACAATAAAATTATATGCTGATCACAAAGTTTAGCTTACCTTTACTTTGTAGATGAATTATCAAATCATTTCTCTCTTTAAAGATCAATATGATGACACAAACTTCACAAGTACATCACAAAGGAGGTATTCATATAATTAGTTTAAAACATCGGCTATATTCTTATACAAAGTAGGTATTGATTAATAGTTTTCCATATGCAACATAAATACAAAGGATGACATAAAGCTGCATGCAACCAGAAGCACCATAACAACCATATGCAATAATAGTACCGAGGATACTCTGTAATAAAGTAATATGCATCTAATATTTTCAAAAGATAAATTTAGATATGAACGCCTGGGTTTTTCTATTTAAAATATATTTTCAAAACTCCTTCCAAAACAGAAAATCTCAATTACAAGAATCAACATGACAAGGAGAAGGCTCTTTCTACCTAGCATGGTATAATCCCAAACGAGTATACCTGGCGAGTCCCCTAACTCGAGGAAATTTCCAAATCGCCCAACTTTAGACATTGACAAAGACATCTGGAAAAAAAATCAATTTGCGAATACTCTTTTCAAATGTCTAGAAACAATAATATTTTACAAAATTATTTAAGAATAATACTAATATCATTTCTTTCTCAAATTCTTTTGAAGTCACTTTTTCAAAAGAAACAGGATTTAAGTCCAAATTGGATAACAATTTTAAAATCCAATGTTAATAAATTCATGTTTTATAAACCCTAGATTATAAAATCACACAACCACTCTAATCAATCCAAAGCAACTACCATAAAGGAATAAGCTAATACTTACCATTATTTAAAATGTTAAGTGACTAACAAATAAAACTTAGCTTAGGCCCACAACTTTCTTGATTGCCTAAGAATATAAATAATTCCTAAGCATACAATTTTTCTCATCAGCATTTGGTTGTTGCTTAGAAGGTTATTGTAACATCCCCTATCTTGAGGCCCGAAGCTAAGCGCTATAGATGTTGCAGTCATCTATAGTATTAACTTTCGGTGAAAAAATACGGTAATGTTAATGGTATCCATAATATCAAAAGCACATGAATATGAAAAAAAACCACAGATTCCAAAAACAGCCACTTTACTGATTACATTTTAAAACTTGTTTCATATTTCATTACATAATCGCAAACATTTCCCAGGTTTTGATCAAATATAGTTATTACAAAATACGCCAAGAGCGACATATGAAGATGCCCCCTTAGATGGTCAAAGTACTAAATAAAAATAACAGTCTTAATACATTACAGCAGAAACAAAAATAACAACTCCTAAATAGCTATCCATGCCTCCTGCACGTCTTCGAAAGCTTTATTCGTTCACATACTAAAACCTGTAAATCCTCAACTCTCAACCTACTCAAATCATATTTTGAGCACCCGAGAGTTTAAAGGGAAAAACATAAACTTCGAATCAGACATAAAGCCTAGTGTGAATAATACTATACATCTTTACTGATATAAAGTGAGACCACGCCGCTTAGTGGAACAGGTTTCCTCTCACTAATATCCCTTTTTTAAACATATCTTTTGCAAATCAAAGTCCTGCAACCAAACTGGTTAAAGCAATAATAATAATATCATGTATGTATATAAATTAGGTAACAAATGGACTAGCTTTCCGAACAATATAATTTTCGTTGGCTAAATACTAACCTTTGGCTGACTCGGGCCTACCAGACAAAATAAACAAATGATCTAACTTCTGTTAGACACAATCCTGAACGGTCTGTCCCTAACTTACTTTTCCCAGGGTCAACTAATCCTAATGGTTTTGCGGGCTCACCAATAACCTATCTATACTTTGTATATTCCTTTCTGTGTGTAACATCGTTTTAGTCTAACTTGTGACAAATCCCTACACGCTGGAATTTTGGAGTTATATTAGCTAGAGGCTACTAGCTAAAGTATAGGGTGTGACTCCATACCAGTCCCATCTGGTATTCTAATATTTGAGTCATTCACTTAGGGTCTACTACTCCCATCAAATTTTCCTTGAAAACCTTTTCAAATTTATTTAACCCTTTGAATCGTACATAAACAAGGAAAATATACTCTATGCTTTACTCAAATCACTTTGCCATGTTATGTATACTTTACAGCAACATTGTTGATTAAAACATTCAAAAACTTTGTTTAAACCCTTGAACAATCTCTTTTGAAACCTTTGAAAGTACCCCCTTCGAAACTATTGAAAGTACCCCTTTCGATACAAGTAAACTACTTTACTTTATAACCTAGGGCCGAAAGGCCAAAACATACCTTTGAAACCATTTACAATAGTCCTTTCGAAAACATTTCTTTCGAAAGCTTTATAAAACCTTCGACATCCTATTTTTAAATCACTTTAAATATTCCTTTCGAAAACATTGGAAACCCTCCATTTAAACTCTAAGGTAAACCTTTCAAAAATATTGGGGAACCGCCCCTTTGAAACCTTTATTATATACCTTTCGAAAACATTAAGTCCGTTACATAAATCAAACCTTTCGAAAGCCTTTGGTTTCAAGTGAAAACATGTGAAACAATCTTTCGAAACCATTTTAAACCATTCCTTTTGGAATCTTTGGGTTTAACTTTCAAAATCTCAAAAGGGTCTTAAAAGAACTTAGTCGAAAGTAACTCTTTTGAAAGCAATTCCCTAAGTAAAAGAAGTGGATGGTGTCGAAACCAACCCATTCGAAAGCCATGGAGAAGCGGCTCAGGGTTTAATGCGAAAGATTCTTTCGAAGGCATTGCTTCGAAAGATATGACGCGACAGCAGGGTTACGACCCCTTAGAAAGCTTCCATTTAAAACAAAGGCAGGAACCTGTTTCGAAACCTTTCTTTAAAACGATTAACTAAGTCGAAAGCCATCTCATCCGAAATCATTCTTTTCGAAAGCAAAGCAAGCGGCATTTCCTTTTGAAAGAAAAACAAGGTCTCGACCCCTTCGAAAGCCCTGCTTCGACTCTATACCTTTCGCCTATCTCCAATCCACCACATACTAAGTCCTTGATACCTTGTGTATTGGTTTCAACTAAGGTGCAGGCAAAAGTATATGGTCGAAAGGTGGCTGCCGAAAGTGGCGAGATAGCAAAAACCTTATAAAACTGATTTTTAACTTTAAAAAGCAATTCCGTTTCAACTAACCTGCTTATCAACATATGATTGGTTGCCGATACTTTTCCAAAATCTTTTCTAAAAATGCTACCAAATTTCAGAGAGTAATAATTTAAAACATTTACAAATTGCCCCTTCTCCTTTTATAAACATATAAAACATTTAAGTCACATACATTAAATAATTTTATATACTTATTAAAACACTTAGGAAAATTCTACAAAAATTCCCATAAATTACTTTTAATATGTTTTCTAACATATATAAATTTCTGACCCAGAACTAGCATATAATAGACATAATAAATTTTAAACCCAATTAACGATTTTCTTCACTAGAAAATTCATAATAAATCCACATTAATTCAGAAAATTATGAAACTTGAAACCCAACCCTAAATTAATATTTCTGTGATACCCCAGAATTTTTGGCAATATCAATTTAATAATCTGTATTGAAATTTAAATTGATTTGATAATTTTTGTTGATAAATTTAAATTTATTTAATAATCTTCTTTTAATAAATATTTAATTGGTGATTTTATCTTTTCAAAAGCTAATAAATTGTTTTCTATTTATAATGTGTATATATTTGTATATATTGTAAATAGAAATCTTTGGGTTGAATTTAATAAATAAATAAATCTTGTTTTCAAATTCTAATATATTTTGGTAATTTGGAAATTATGATTTAATTTAAAATATATGGTTTTTAAATATTTAAGATAAATGTTTAATTGATTAAATTATATCTTAGCTTAAGTTTAAGATTAATTAAAAGGTTTGTTTTAAAATATTGTTTTATAAATATGATATATTAATTCATTTAATAATAATAGGAATTTATAATCTCTTTTATAAATTATTTAGACAAATTATTATTTTCAAATAACATTATTAATGTATTGTTTTATATATAAATATAAATAGATTTTAAAATAGAAGTGTTATTTTCAAATTAAATATATTTTTTTGGCAAGGCCGACGGGGTTGGATGGTCCCCGACCATTTTATTACAGCACCATAAGAAACACAACACATACAACACAGAGCAAGCTCAGAGCACAGAGGAAAACTAAGTGCTACAAAAAACTGGAAACTAAAAAAATTAAACAATAGAACACAGTTATCTCATCTAGAAGGATTGATTTATTCCCGAATCAAATGAGAATTTTAGCATACCCATTGATCTCATGAATTATCCAAAGCTTGAACATAGCTTCAGTTTTTGCGCTGCTGGCATCAAATACTCTAGTGTTACGTTATCTCCAGACTGCTGTAATAAAACTCTTCAGAACAGCACAAAAAATTCTCTTATCTTTTTGCATGTGGCCTGTTTTAGCATGGATAATATTCCACTCGACCTGATTGTCAAGAGAAATATCATATCTACAGAATTTAGACATAACCGCAGCCCAAACTTGTTTAATTTCTGAACATTCGAAGTAGAGATGTTCAACAGTCTCAACCTGATCATAGCAGAATGAACAAAAAATGTTAACATTCATTCCCATGCATGCAAGTTTAGCCGTAGTCATGATTGCACGGTTAAGCACTTTCCACAGCAAAAGGTTTTCTCTCAGACTACTGTCCATATTCCATGTTCGCTTCCACCATTTCCACTTTAACTTTGCAGTTTTCTTCATCAAGTAGTCATATGTGTCGCCAATTTTATACCTAGACTTTTTATCACCCCATACAAGCTTATCAGATGAAGATGACAGCGGAGTATACCTTCTGATCGAATTCCAAACGTTCTGAATTCTCGGGTTGGAAGAAAAGGTATATGTACTCAAGAAATTAAAGAGAACATCCCTTACCTTCGCTGCTAAGTGAATGCCTGTTTGCTGAATCTCATTGTACGTGAGCTGCCTTCTAAGAATCATGCCCCTGTCAAGCCATGGATCATCCTAGAAACTCACACTGTATATAGGGTTAGAGTTCATTTGAATGAGAGGTAGTAAAGTCTCCTTAATCTTGAATATACTTTGCCATGTCCAACTCAAGTTTTGTGGCTTTATCATATTCCATAAGCTCATTCGCCTGACAACATTTTGTCGCGACCATTCAGCCCATAGGCTGTCGTCACAGTTAAAGTAGGTGTCCACATGTTTTGCAAATGTCGCTGTATTCCTTTGAGTTAAGTTAATGATACCGAGACCCCCTTTATTCATAGGTCTCTCAACTTTGCTAAATTTAATTGGCGCAATATATCTACCCGTTGTCTTGCCCGTCCATAGAAATCTCATAAAGGAACTTCTAATCATCGTAATTAACTTAAAGGGTAGAACGAAAGTTCTATCCCAATACACTAGCATCGCATAAATAACCGACTTAATTAAGGTAAGTCTACCAGCTTGGCTAAGCTTTCCCGTAGTCCAGCAGTTTAATCTAGCTATAATTCTCTCAAAAAGAGGCAGACATTGATTAGTTGTTATTTTTGATGTTGCAAGCGGCAGGCCTAAATAGGAAACAGTGGAAGTGTTAGGCGACAGGCCAGTAGCTAGAGAAATTTCATCTACCTGTTCCATGTTAACACCGGCTAATATGATTTCGGATTTCTGGATGTTAATCTTTAATCCAGTCATCGCATAAAACTGATCAAGAGTATGTATCAAATTGTTGACAGTTGTGATGTCCGGAGTACAAAACACTACTAAATCATCAGCAAACATCAACGTTGAGATTTGAGGATCAATGCACACATGATGGTGCTTGAACTTTCCTTGGTTTATTAGCTTGTTGATCATTCTCGTTAGAAGTTCCATAACCATAATAAAGACATATGCAGATAACGGGTCTCCCTGCCTTATGCCTTGCCTACTTCCAAAAAAACCAGCAGCAATACCATTGAAAATGACCGAATATGTTGGAGTAGAGATACATTCATATATCCAAGCAATAAAGTGGGCGGGAAATTCATATAGCCCATGATACGAATGATGCTGTCCCACTGTAACATATCAAAGGCCTTCATGATATCAAGTTTTATCATAGCTTTCGGGGTAGCATTCTTACGTTTATAACCTTTAAGTAGTTCATGCGAGAGAAGGATATGATCCAGAATATTGCTACCAGGAAGGAATGCAGCTTGATTCTTGCTAATAATTCTAGGAAGCACAAGCTTAAGTCTCGAAGCAATAACCTTTGAGATGCATTTATAAATGGTATTACAGCATGATATAGGACGAAATTCATTAACATGATGAGCGTTCTTATTTTTGGGAATTAGAGCTATATTGGTGTAGTTGTACGACCTGAATAGCTTGGACTTCTTGTAGAAAAGCTTTATGGCATTGCTCACATCAGTTGAAACAAAGGACCAACATGAAGTGTAGAATTTAGCGTTCAACCCATTAGGGCCACCGCATGAGTTACTATTTAGAGAAAACATCGCCTGTTCAATTTCTTCAGTGGTAACTTCAGTGCAAAGGAAGTTATAGTCATCTGCAGATATTCTTGGTAGGATGTCAGAAGGGATCTCATCAATACAAGGAACGAAATTGTTCGTATTGCCAAATATGGAAGAGAAATTTTGTACAAATGCATCCTAAACATCAACAACAGATGTTTTAAGCACACCATTCATATCATTGATAGTTGCGATATTTTCTCTATGTTGCTTGTTCCTGAGAGTAGCATGGAAGTACGCACTATTTCTATCTCCTTTTTCACGCCATTTAATTCTAGACTTTTGCCTTATCATATCACTTTCTTTAGCTAACGCCTCATAGTACTGCTGGGACAGTATTTTCAACTGAAGAAAGGTTTGCATTAGAAACATCAGACATCATAGCCGTTTGAACTTCAGCAAGCTTTTTTCCAATCGAAGTGCTCAATTTCTCTCCTTTGCCAAATCTCATATAGGACCACAGCTTCAAGGCTTCTTTAATTTCTTTTATTTTTTCCTGCAAAACAAATAAGTGATTACCATTATGAGTTTTACTCCAAGCATTAAAAGCAGTTATCCTAAAGTCTGGTTCATCAACCCAAGAGTTAAAAATTTTAAAATTTGTTTTTCCTCTCTTGTCCGCTCCGCGAAGATGAATTATTTGAGGAGAGTGGTCCGAAAGAAGAGGAGGAGGGAGAAGGTAGAAGAGGAGAGGCCATTTGGTTAATGCAGATTGGTTTGAGAAAGTGTAATCGATCCTAGAAAAGGTTCTTCTACCATGCCTTCTTTTATTATTCCATGAGTACTGCATTCCAACGGATCTAACCGGAATTAGCTCAACATTGTTGAGGGTATCTGCAAGAGGTTGTATTTCATTAAGGGATAGGGGATTTCCTCCGACTCTATCAGAGAGAGAATAACAACAGTTGAAGTCCCCAAGCATAATCCACAGATGAGAGGACTGCCTCAAAGCTGGGATAACTGCAAACAATGTTGCTCTAGCAGAAGCTGAGTTAGAGGCATATACAATGGTAACATAAAAGGAAGTATTATCAGAGGAAGAATGAGCATGGCAATGCATCATTTGGGAATTGGAATGGAGAGGAGTTAGTTGGATATGAAGGGGATTGAAAAGAATCATAATCCTACCGTATGGTGCTTCATTCAGATTGTGAATAAAGCTCCAATCTGGATTTATGTAATTGGCTACCTTGACAGTCAAAGCTCGATTTAACTTAGTCTCAAGTATCGCTAATATTGATAACTTGTGTGAACTGATTAATTGTTTACATTGATAAAGTTTGATGACATGATGACCCCCACGTAGATTCCATGCTCTTATATGGGTCATCATTGATGAGCACGGGCGTTAAGCATTTCTATCTTCATTCTCCTAGTCACTGCTTGTGAAGAGGACAAGTAGTTAGGAATTGTAGCTGATAGTGGTGTCACTTCACTGTTTGATGTTCCATCTTTTGTTGGGGGGAGGCGAGAGTATAGTGATTAAGAATTGATGGTGAGGATAGAGGTGAGGATGGAGGAGAGTGAGATAATGGGGGAGGCAATTTGTAAGCAGATGGTGGCTTGATGTTGGAGTACACATGTAGAGGTAATGGTTCTGGTAGTCTATCAGCAACTGGGTGGGGAATATTCATTGTCTGTTTGTTGGTAGAACAACCTGTACATGCTGTGCATGCATCAACATGCATGAGCGCATCCTTACTCGTATCAGCAGCCTTTATGAGTTGTGTATTCCATTTTTTACTCTTTTTATTTTTCTTTGCACTTGTGTTATGTCCCTCTTCATTTTTACTTTCAAAGATTGACCCACTGTCTTTATTTCCAGTTTTTTTTGTTATATTGCCTTCACTTTTATCTACCTCATCAAGCAGTTGAATTGAGAGAACAGCTTTATCCTGTTTTGAATTTTTGTTGCTTATGTCTTTTTGCACCTCTTGCTCTGCTGCATCATTTTTCATTACTTCCTCATTATTAACATTTACTGCTTCACCCTTTTCATCCACATTCAATCTATCATAATACATGTCACTAATATTATCCACCTCATCCAGTCCCATGAGAACATCAAATTTATTAGATACCAAAAGATTATCAGCTATATCCTCCACTCCAGTATTCACATCTTTCGGTTTTGTTTTCTCCTCAACCAAATTATTAGCATTAGCTTGAGGGTTGGCTGTATTAGTTCCGCTCCTTTCTTTAACCAAGTTTTCCTTCTCTACTCGCTCCATTTCCTCAGCCTTCTTTTTAGCAGGAATATCGATGCTAACTTTTTCATTCACCTTTTCACTATTCCTTTCTCCTGTTTGTTCTCATGAACTTCCATCACAATATTTACTATTCTCTTTTTCTTAACATGTTGCCATTTTCTAATGTTCTATTTGTTGACTGGTCTGACCTTTTTGTGAACTTGGGCAATCACTGTGTTATCTTCTTTGTCTTCCTCTCTTTCATTTTTTCTATTTTATCTTTCATTCCTAGCTTTACATTTTTCACTATTATCACTACCTTCACTTTTATGTCCGAACTTCTTGCACTTAACACATACATCTGGCCTCTATAGGTACTCGACATAGATTTTCTGATGTCCACCTTCAACCAGCTTAACCGTAAATTCATCTACTAGCTCTTTATCCGGCCTAACCTCAATCAAGCACTTCGCAAAGCTCAACCTATCTTGCTTCTTTGTCATTTCATCCATACATAACAGTTTACCCAAATGACTACTGAGCTAGTTAATTCCTAGGGGCGACCATGCAAATATTGGGAGATTATACAAATGTACCCAAACCGGTACAGCGGTGACAGAGCCTGTAACATTACTCACAGCTACATCATATGGTTTTATTATGAATAACTTATTATTCATAATAATAGGATCACTCTGTAGAATTATTTTTCTGTCTTCACTACAAGAGAAGTTGAATAAGAATATTATACCATCCGATTTAACTGTGACAGAGCCTTTTAGTTTCCATATATTCTTAAGCTTCTGAACGACAGCTATGTACGATAGTGGCTTGTCAAGGAAAAAACCAACTATTGTTCCATTCCAGATCGCCGCACCAGCTTCAATAACATCCAACGGAGGCACTAAAGCTTCATCTTCATACATAGGAGTTAGGTCAACGGGAATGTACTTCCCAGCGTTCCTGGGTTTGCGCTTAAACAATGAGGTCCATTTCCGTTCACCTAGATTAGAGGGGGGGATGACGGCATGAGTTGGAGGATGAATGGCAGGTTGAAAAGGAAATGGATCAGGGGGAACATGATGGGGGATGACAGGAGGAATGGTGACAAGGACAGGAGAGGACGAAGGGATAATTGCTGATAGACAAAGAGGAGAGGGTACCTTAGAGGAGACAGGAGGATCTGGATTATTGGACAGAGGGGGCGAATGATCAAAAGAAGTTTGATAAAGGACAGGATTGACTGCGGAGGTAAGGGGTGATTCGACAGAGTTGACGTTGGGAAGGGGAGGTATTGTTGAGAGGACGAAGAGGGGAAGGAGAGGGACATCAGGAGCAGACATGTTGTTATATATGTATATATATAACTTGATTTTAAAATTGGATTTTTGAATTTATTTTGAATTTAAAAGTCTTGAAATTAAAAAGGGTAGATATTTAAAATGTTTTGGATTTTAAAGATATTTGTATAAGCTGTTATTTGTATATATATAAATAGTTTTATTTTATTTTCTCTAAAAAATAATTCATAAGTATAAAAATAAATAACTGTAAGTTGTGTTTGGTGGTTTAAGATTTAAAAGAAATAAAAATAAGAAGTTATGTTAACAATAGAAATAAATATGAAAGGGAAAAGATATGGTTATATAGACACATAAGTGAACACTTAAGCAAATTCTAGAGATATATAGTCTTTAGAAATACATGTTTGCAAGGCAAGAAAAATGATATCTCTGTACAGGAAATTAAAGGATAAGTATGTAGACATGAAGGAGACAACTTCATTAATTGCTATCATCTCTAGTACACAAATAAGATCATTTCAGCCTCCAAGAAGAAAAATCTCTGACCTTGTTGTACCAGAAAATAATCACCTGTATACTTGTTTCACATATATCAATCTCCTCACTTCATTTTCGTCCATCCAAACTGAGTAAATCAGAAATAAGCATCATTACAAACTTAAATAACAATTCAACTATAACAACAATTCAACTCAACACAAACATGAAGATCAAAAAGGGTTTCAACTAGCAACTTTCAAAGCATTTTCCAGTTTTAAAGTATCAAAAGCTGTTTTCAAAATCAAGATGCTCTGTTCTTCCTTTTCTAAACAGGTGAGTAACATTTAAAAAAAAATATAACCTAAGTATAAATATGGTTGCATGTTAATTTATGTGATAAATATGTATTGTGTGTATATATATAAGTGCAATCTGCTGTGAATATATATGAATGTATAGTGTGCATGCTGTTGTATATATGTTCTCTGTTCTATGTTTCCAATCATTATCTCTTGACCTACTTGCTGTTTGGACTTAGGATTTAAACAAAATATGTTTGTTTTATCATAAATTAAAGTTTAAAATTTTATTTAAGTAAAAATAAATTTGGGAATTTGCACTGGAAACCAAAAGAACAGAAATACTTTAGTTTTGTCAAAATTTCAACCATACTAATTTATTGTTTCAGGCTTAGGATCTGAAACATCATTCAAAAACTTGATTTTTAAAACTAAAATCATCAATTTTTGTGATAGATTGAGGGTGTAGTTCTGGGTTGACCAGAAATGTTGTTTTGGGGGTTTTCTGGTGATTCACTTGCTCTGGGAGGTCGGGGTTCTTCCTGGAGGTGGAAGAGTGATCGGAGAGTAGAGGAAAATTGTCAGGAAGAGGATCAGATCATCGTGGAGGTAGCGGTAGTTGATTTCAGTTTGTAACCCTAGTTTTAGCTAGGTCTGATGTTTTGAATGGTTCGCCTGCCCTGGTTGATCGAGTTCAACCAAACTCGAGGGGATGGAAGCATGGAGGTAGGTGATTGTGTGGTCGGAGTTACAGACCCTCTGGTGGTCGGAGTTTCGTGAACGGTGATGTTCCAGCTTTGATGGTGGTTTCTGTTGATGTTCCAGGTTTTGGTTGGAACTCGAATTCAATTTCGAGTTATGAGGATGGTGATGTGATGTTGGGTTAGGGTGTAGAGGTGATTGCCGATGTGTGAAGATCATCATTGATGATTAGAGTGGGACGGCGTCACCGTGCATGTGCACGGTGCACTTCCATTGTTTTTGGTGAAGTTTAGTTTGAGCAGGAATGTTGTCTCGAGTAATTCTCGAGTCATTGAGGGTTTTTGCTCGAAGTCTGGTTGGGTTTGACTAGAAGGAATTTAGGGATAGCTCGGGTTATTGTTTAGTTACAGGTTTTCTTTTAAACCTGTCTGTTTAAATTTTAAAATGATTTTAAAATCTGAAAGTAATGATTTAAACAGAGTTTTAAATCTAAGTTTAAATCTGGAATCAAGTTTAGTTTGAATCCTAGTTTGGAGATAAATAAGTTTTTAAAATTTAAAATGTTTTAAACAACTTTGAATGTTTAAAGCATAATCTAAATAATTTGGATTTAAAAATGAATTTGGTTTCAAATTCTTTTAAACTTCTTTTATAAGGTAAGTATTTTTTTAACATGAGATTTAAAAGTTTTTTTAAATTGTTTAAACTTTGTTAAAGTTAAATTTGTATTCATTTTAAATCTTAAATTTAAAATGGAATTTAAAAGTAAGTTTAAAGGTAAATTGTTTTTAAAATGCTTTTGATAATGATAATTTAATCATTCATAAGAATAAAGTTTTATCTTAAAGATAAATAGAATTTAATGATTTATGATTCATTAAATTATTAAGTTAATTAAAATGGATTAATAAATTTAATTAATAATTTGGATTAATTAAGTAATTAAGGGTTTTAAATCAATTAATTATGGTTTAAGATTAATTATTTAAGGAATAATTAATTTGTAATTAAGGATCATTAATTGGATGAAGATTAGATTTTAATTAATGATTAGGAATTAATTAATCAAGTAATTAAAGATTAATTAAGTTACAATTAAGCACTTAATTAATTAAATAATTAGGATTAATTAGTGGGATATTAATCTAAGTTTAATTACTTAAGAAAAGTAATTAAAGAATTGTTAAGAGTTAATGAAGGTCATTAACTAGGATTATTAAATAATTAATTAATGTGATTAATTTTAATAATTAATTAGATTAATTAATTAAGGATAATCATTTATGAAATTGTTTAAGTGTAATTACTTAATGGAAGTAATTAAGGAATTAATTACTTAATGTAATTAATTGAGTTTAATTTGATTAGTTTAAGTTAATTAATTAAGTTTAATTAATTTAAGATAACCACTGGATGATTTGATAGGTAATTACTTAAAGTAATAAATGAAGTGTAATTACTTAGTGAAGTAATTAATGGTAGTTACTGGATGTAATTAATTGAAGATGATTTAAATATGGAAGTAATTTGGATTAAATTACTTTGTGTAATTAATCAAGGGATTAATTAAGATAATTAATTAAGGAGTAATTAATTTATTTAATGAAGTAATTAAGGGTAGTTAATTACTGGATGTGATTAATCAAGAGTGATTAATAATTATGGTTTAATTAAAGATTAATTACTTAATGTAATTAATTTAAATAGAATAATTAATTAAAAATGTAATTAGGGATCATTAATTTATATAATTAATGATGTAATTAAGGGTTGATTAATTAAGATTAATTAATCAATAATAAGTGATTTTGAGTAATTAATTAATGTAATTAATTAAGGATTAATGTATTTAATTTTAGTTAATTAATTAATGAATTAATTAAAGATTAATTATTGTATTTGGTTAAGGATAATTAATTTGTGAAATTAATTAAAGGATAATTACTTGAATGTAATTAAAGGATAATTAATCAAGGGTGATTAATTAAGATGGAAATTAGAGAATGATTAATTGATTGATTTGTAATTAATTAATGGTTAAGTAAGCAGGATTTATAGAATGAAGTAATTAATTTTATTTTATTTTAAATTAATCAGAGATGAAGTAATTAATTTAATTCATTTTAAATTAATTATAAATGGTGAGTAATAAATTATTGCTTATGGATGTTAAATGATATTGATTTGCTTTGAGTGGTTTGAAATCTTAGATATGAGATAAGTAATGCTATGTGATATGAATGCTTTGGTTGAAGTGTGATGATAATATGGGTTATCTGTTGTAATGATAATGTGAATTATCTATTGGTGATGGTAATGTAGATTATCTATTGTGACATGTGAATTATCTATCTGGGTGTATATAGATAATAAATTGAAAATTGTTTTAACTGTAAAACAACTTGGCCTTAAAAGATACGTTTTGGATTTCGATGAGACCGAGATCGGGTTTCCAGATTTGGATATCCGAAAACCACATCGATCCAAATTAACGATAGGTCGTGAATCTCAAGTGAAGATGAAGATTCAGAGTGCAAGGGTTATTGTCGTTAACTCTGAGGGTGATTCCAATATGAGTGTAACGAGATAATGCCTTCGGTTTCATTCGAACCCGGAACGAACTTGTATGGATTGAATGCTTTTAGAACATCGTTAGGTGGACGATGAGCATTCTAAGAGATGTGTTCTCTAAAGGTAATCGTAGCCTCAAGCCTCATCAACCGGGAATGGATAAAACAGGGGAGGTGCAGCAAGGCTAAGTGGGTAGCACCCAAGTAGGACGAGATTTTCCCCTGTGTAGATGTCCCTTTTATTTCGGCTGTGTGGACGGTTGTGAGCTCCAACTGCTGGGGTTGTCTTGTTCGGGGCTGCCTAGTAAGGGATGGTCTCGGCCTTGTGTTGCAGGGGATTTAGGGTGGATCCTCGGTACTCTAATCTAGGCCAGGTACTGTGACGGGCGGTACCCCGGTAGCCCTGCCATTGTATGGAATCCAATCTCCAATAAGCGCCGTACGATTTAGTTGTGCCCAACTATGTTGGAACGTGAGATGCAAGCATTCCATCTATTTCTGTATTTTACTTGAAAACCGTAGACACTATTATAATATCACTGGATTTCCTATCAAATGTTTGGTTAGCGTAAGGTAAAAACTTACCCATGTTTATTTGTGGGGAGTCTTACGTGATATCTTTTGTTTTCAAAGGATTTTCAAAGTTAAGCAACTTTAACCTGTTACTCACACCAGACCCATGTCTGACCCGGAGTTTATCTTTTGTTTTTCTTAAACTCTTGGGTACTCAAATTTTTACGAGTAGCCAAGGGATTCAGGTTAGCTTTGACGATTTATGGAGGAGCAATGGAGCAGGAGGCTTCAGCATTGTAGATATATATAGTGTTCCACTGTGTTGTTTTCTCTAAGTTGTATTTGAGTTGTAATAACTAGACAAGTGTTTATAACTGTCTAGTATGTGATTTATTTTCTGTGTAACTCTGATAGATGTTGTACATAATGTAATACTTATGTGATTAATATAATTTATTCATTCTGCTGTTGAGATTATGATGTTGTTCATTTTATTCTTCTCTATCTTTTCTCTTTTCTATCCCTTTCTTTCTTCAAGAGGATACGACTTTCTGGTCGATGAAAGTCGGGTCGTCACAATTTCTGACCATATATCAAAATCGCAAAGCATTTGTATGTCATTTAATAGGTTTTTCAAATTAAACCTTAGCATAAAATTTATATGAAATAGCATAAGTCATCAACAAACATATACATCCATTTAAACAATCAAAAGATGGAAAATCATGTGCAAAATAATTTTGGATCTCAACTATAACCGAAAATAAGAAAATATGAGATGTAACCTATTATTCACCTTTAGCTTGTGATTAAGGAGTTTGAGATTTTCTTCTTGAATTAGGTTAATTAAGCTTCCTTCTTTTGATTCTAGCTTTTCTTCCTTTAGGTTCCTCCTAATGGTGGCCGGCCTCTCTTGATTTAATTTTAGTTTGTGAACGTGTAAAATGAAAGTGGAATGAGGGTTTAGGGTATTAGAATGTAACTCATTCCTATTTTTCCCTTATCTGTTTCATTTTGACTTCCTCTTAGTTCATTAGTTAACTAGGCACGGATACCCTCTAAATATACAAATCCCAATCCCTTAACCATTTACATTATTTCATTTAATTTAACTAATTAAATGTCCTAAATAGTGTTAGTCAAAATTAGGGTCATTATAGACTTACTCATTAAAATCAATCATAAAGGTAAAACATACCATGAAACAAGTCAGAATAAGCATCTCTGATCATTCTCTCTTCATGCTCTCAGCTTCCCAAGTTTAGTCTCTCTCGTCGTCGCTTCACTGGACTTTAACTAATCTGACTATCTTGTTCCTTAGCCTTTTCTCATCTCTCGCGACTATACGAACTGGCTTCCTAACTATACTCAAATTTGGTCCACTACTAAGTCCTCTAATGTAGTTCTATAGTAGTCTCCGAATCTCGAACACACTTCCTTAGATGAGAAACATGAAAAACATCGTGGACTCCTGCCAAACTGTTCGGTAACTCTACAATAGGAAATGGTCCAATGAACCTTGGTGCCAATTTCCTAGATTTCCTAAATCGAATTACACCTTTCATTGGTGATACCTTGACGAAAATGTAATCTCCAACTGAGAACTCCAAATCTTTCCGTCTCTTATCAGCATAACTCTTCTACCTAAACCGAGCTTCCTTCATTCTAGCTCAAATTAACCCAATCTTTTCTGCAGCTTCCCTAACCAAATTCGAACCAAGAACTAACCTATCCCCGATCTCCAACCAACAAACTGGACATTTGCATAGCCTTCCATACGAAGCTTCAAACGGTGCCATCCCTATACTAGCCCGATAACTGTTGGTATATGAAAACTCGAATAAGTGTAGATAGTCTTCCCATGATCCTCCAAAATCTAGCACACAAGCTTGTAACAAATCTTCTAAGACTTTGTTGATCCTTTTCGTTTACCCATCTGTCTGTGGATGATAAGCGGCACTCATTTTGAGCTTGGTACCTAAAGCATCCTACAAACTCTTCTAGAAATCGCTAGTGAATAAGGAATCTCTATCACTTACCATACTACTAGGAATTCCATGCAGTCTAACTATATTCTTCATAAATAACTTAGCTAAAACAGGTGCCGTCCTAGTTGACTTGATTGGAATGAAATGGGCACTCTTGGTCAACCTGTCCATTATGACCCATATACTTTCATTTCCTCTATTTTATATTGGCAACCCATCTATGAAATCCATCGAGGTAGAATCTCATTTCCATACTGTAACATCTAAAGGCTGAAGTAACCCACTTGGTTTCTGATGTTCGGCCTTTACCTATTGACAGTTCAAACACTGTTTCACCCACAAGCCTACATCTCTCTTCATACCTTCCAAGAAGAAATTCCTCTTCATGTCCTGATACATCTTAGTTCCTCTTAGATGAATGGTGAACTTTGAGCGATGGCATTCTTCTAGCACTTCCTTCCTAATGTTTCCCACATTCAGAACACATAGCCTTCTTTTCTTCCTTAACAACCCATTCTAGTCAAGACTGAAATCTTTTAAGTCATCGCTCTCTTTTCCATTTCTTAACTTCCTGGTCCGCTCAGCTAATACGGGATCGTCCTTCTACTTAGATGCAATCTTTTCGATCATAACTGGTCGAACTTCTAAACATGACAGCATTGCAGTCTCCTTACTAGATCTAGGTTCAGATCTCCATTGTATCCTGGATGTAGTCAACGCTTCTAAATCTTTCCACTCAGCTACCATTGCCAACACTGCATTCTGATGTTTTCTGCTAAGTGCTTCCATAATCTTGTTGCCTTTTCTTGGTGTGTACTCAATACCAAATTCATAAGTGGCTAAAAATTCTAACCACCACCGCTGCCTCATATTCAACTCCTTCTGAGAGAATAAATACTTCAGCAACTTATGATCCGTATAAGCTCAAATCTCTCTCCCATAAGGTAATGTCTCCACACCTTCAATGCAAAAATTACCGCAGCTAATTCCAAATCATGCATTGGATATCTAACCTCACGTGGTCTAAGCTGCCGAGAAGCATAGACAATCACTTTACCTCTTTGCATTAACATAGCTCCCAACCCTGTTCCACATGCATCCATGTACACTACCAAATCCTGATTTCCTTTTCGAACAACCAACAGGTGAATTAGTCAATAAGTGTTTCAGCTTCTGGAATGCCTCCTCACACTTATAAAACCAAACAAACTTCACATACTTTCGCGTTAGCTTGGTCATTGATGCCGCTATCCATGAAAAATCCTTTATGAATCTCCGATAATACCCAGCTAATCTAAGAAAACTCTTTATCTCAGTCACTATCTCGGATCTCTTCCAATTATTAACCGCTTCGATCTTAGTTGGATCAACAGACAACCCTTTCTCTGAGACTACATGACCAAGAAACTTCACTTCTTTCTTCTAGAAATGACACTTCGAGAATTTCTCCTTCAGTTGATGCTGCCTCAACGTCTTGCAAGCACCCCTCTAAGATGAACTTTATGTTCTCTTTCATCCTTAGAGTATATCAAAATGTCATCTATGAATACTAAAATGAATCCATCCAAGTGTTCTTGGAAAATTCGGTTCATCAAATCTACAAAGAATGTTGGCGCATTAGTTAGTCCAAATGGCATTACTAACCATTCGTACGGTCCATATCCGGTTCTAAACGCCGTCAAAGGAATACTATCCTCTGCCACTCTAAGCTGATGGAATCCTGTAGTCAAATCCATCCGGGAATATACTTTGGCTCCACTCAACTAGTCGAACAAATCGTTAATTCTAGGTAATGGATATCGATTCTTTTTCTTCTTCTCATTCAACTTATGATAATCGATACATAACCTTAACGATCCGTCCGACTTCTTAGCAAACACTACGGCTGCTCCGGTGAACTACTTGGTCTGATAAAATTCTTGCCCTCCAAATCCACCAACTGCACCATTAACTCCCTCATCTCGGTAGGTGTCATTCTGCTTGGCGGTCTACTCACCAGTTCTGCTCCTGGTACCAAATCTATCCGAAACTCAATGGATCGTTTCAACAGCAATCCCACTATAGGTTCAAAGACATCTACGAATTCTCTAACAACGAAAACTAGATCCAACTCGTCTTCTACCTCCACAACTCCCAACAAAGCATTAACCTCAAAACTAGGGTTTTCTATGGAGTATACTATCCAATCACTACGGTCAAGGTGTCTAAGTGATAGTTTCCTATCTTGGTAAAATATCCTAGCATCTTATTTACTTAACTAATCCATAACCAAAATAATTCCAAACCCTACGAAATCAAACACATGTAAACTGCAAACAAAGGTATGACCTAACAATTCAAACTCTAGGTGGTCACATCTCATCCCAAGAGTCGCATAACCTCCTATTGGATTTGCAACCCTTAAGGAAGTGACTAGGTATGAGGGTTCTAGGTTAAGCTTATCTACCAAACAATGAGATATAAAAGAATGTGATGCACTATTATCAAATAGAATGCTAAATGACATACCATGAATCAAAAGCATACCTCCCAACACAGCCTTTCCCTTTTCCTCTGCTGTTGGCCTCGAGAGAGCTGGCTCCAATGCAAATACTTTGCCCTTTCCATCCTTGGCTGGCTCCTTGCACTGGTTCTTATAATGTCCAACTTGATCGCAGTTGAAGCATCTAATATTCTTCTTCCCGATCACCTTCTTTCCATCTCCAGAGCGACATTCATTTGCAAAATTCGTTTTCTTGTCACATTTATAGCAGACAACCTCCGCCTTTCCTTTCTTAACAGCTCCACCCTTCTGAGCCCCTTTCTTGATGAAAAACTTCCTTTTTCTGGTTCTGCCCTCCGTGAGCTTCCTTTGTCTTATTTCTTTCAAGAAAAGAAAACATCTCTTCATGCCTCAAGGCCATCTAAACAACAACATTACATGGATCCCTAATATGCAGTAATGTGGCCGTAGCAAGCTCAGACTTCAACCCACGAATGAACTTCTCATTCCTATTAATCACAGTATCAACCATAGCAAAGCCATATCTCGCTAGTTCCTCAAACCTGGTCGCATACTCAAGCATAATCATATCTCCCTACTCCGACTTAGCAAACTTCCTGAGCATAGTAGACTTAGCAATCTCCGACAAAAATCTCTCCTCAAACCTTCTTTTGAATTCAGCCCAAGTCATTGTCTCCTCATTAACCCAGCAGTAACACTGTTCCATCAGTACAGTGCTGCTCCTTGTAACTGCCTAGAAGCGAGTCTCCTTTTTTGAGCCCCAAATCAACGAAAATCTTCTCGCAATGAAGTAGCCAATTCTCCATTTCAATTGCGTCTTCAGTACCAATAAATGGCTTTCCTCCCAACCGAGCATAATCTTTACTCAAAATAGCATAGTTGTTAACCACCAGAGCTTCCTGGTTTCCTCCTCCAGCATTTCCTCCAACTACTCCAGCACCAACTCCTACTTGCATCATGTTTACGAAGAACTGATACATTGCTTCCATGTCAACTTGCATGACTCCAGCACCCACATTTGCATCTTGTGCCTGACCTGGGTTCCTCTTGGTATTTAGTTTGGAATTTCCATTTGTTGTGGTGCTTTCCCCACCAAGGTTAACTCTTCCACTTCTAGCATCCATAGCTACATTTGAGTCTTCATAAGATACATAAGAATAACCTAAGAGAGATGGGAGAATAGAGATAAAACGTATACTTATATATAGCAAATACAAGTACGTTACTATAGCGTTATCCCATACCCCGATCTTTTTTCTAGCTAATTCCTTATGATTATGTTTTCAAAATCATTTTAAGTTTAAAGTTTTTCTTAATCCTATGCTCTAATACCAAGCTGTAACATCTCCTATCTTAAGGCCCAAAGCTAAGCGCTACGGATGTTGCGGTCATCTATAGTAATAACTTTCGGTGACAAAATACGATAATGTTATGGTATCCATGATATCAGAAGCACATGAATATGAAACAAAACCATAGATTCCAAAAACAACAACTTTATTGATTACATTTAAAAACATGTTTCATATTTCATTACATAATCCCAAATGTTTCTCGGGTTTTGATCAAATATAATTATTACAAAATACGCCAAGAGCGACATATGAAGATGCCCCCTTGGATGATCAGTGTACTAAATAAACATAACATTCTTAATACATCACAGCGGAAACAAAAATAACAACTCCTAAATAGCTATCCATACCTCCTGCACGTCTTTGGAAGCTTTATTCGTCCACCTACTAAAACCTGTAAATCCTCAACTCTCAACCTACTAAAATAATATTTTGAGCGTCCGAGAGTTTAAGAAGAAAAACATAAACTTCGAGTAAGACATAAAACCTGGTGTGAATAATACTATACATCTCGGTTTGCTGAAATAAAGTAAGACCACACCGCATAGCGGAACGAGTTTCCCTCACTAATATCCCTTTTTTTAAACATATTTTTTGTAAATCAAAGACCTGCAACCAAACTGGTTAAAGCAATAATATCAATATCATGTATGCATTCAAATTAGGTAATAAATGGACTATCTATCCAAACAATATAGTTTTGTTTGGTTAACTACTAACCTTTGGCTGACTCGGGCCTACCTGACAAAATAAACAAATAATCTAACTTATGTTAGACACACTCCTGAACGGTCCGTCCCTAACTTATTTCTCCCAGGTCAACTGATCCTAATGGTTTTGCGGGCTTACCAATAACCTTTCTATACTTTGTATATTCCTTTCTGTGTGTAGTATCATTTTAGTCTTACCTATGACAACGCCCTACACACTGGAATTTCGGACTTATATTAGCTGGGGCTACTAGCTAAAGTATAAGGCACGACCCCATACCAGTTCCATCTGGTATTCTAATATCTGAGTCATTCACTTAGGGTCAACTACCCCCGTCAAATTTTCCTTGAATACCTTTTCAAATTGATTTAACCCTTTGAACCATACATAAACAAGGAATATATACTCTATGCTTTACCCAAATTACTTTGCCATGTTATGTATACTTTACACCAAAACGTTGTTGATGAAAACATTCAAAACCTTTGTTTAAACCTTTAAACAATCTCTTTCGAAACCTTTGAAAGTACCCCCTTCGAAACTATACCCAAAAATAATTTTGGATCTCAACTATACCCGAAAATAAGAAAATATGATATGTAACCTATTATTCACCTTTAGCTTGTGATTAAGGAGTTTGAGATTTGCTTCTTGAATTAGGTTGATTAAGCTTCCTTCTTTTGATTCTTGGTTTTCTTCCTTTAGGTTCCTCCTAATGGTGGCCAACCTCTCTTGATTTAATTTCGTTTTGTGAACGTGTAAAATGAAAGTGGCATGAGGGTTTAGAGTATTAGAATATAACTCATTCCTATTTTACACTTATCTGTTTCCCTTATCTATTTCATTTTGACTTCCTCTTAGTTCATTAGTTAACTAGGCACGGCTATCCTCTAAATATACAAATTCCAATCCCTTAACCATTTATATTATTTCATTTAATTTAACTAATTAAAAGTCCTAAATAGTGTTAGTCAAAATTAGGGTCGTTACAGTTATCTTAACCATCTCAGGACAAAATTGAAAGTCACTCCCCAAACTTTTCATAAGGCATATAACTGACCAAACCAAATCTTTGCTTCGGTGGAGATGATGGAATATCAGACGAGACTTGCCGAACCAGATAGTGATGTACTAATGCTGAACAAGATTGCCAAACCAGATACTGCTACTACATATCCTAGCTGCTGCTCTTCTCTATCTCACTCTATAAATAGAGGAGATTCTACACAATAATGGTTGCCGGTTTTGAGAGCTTTGTGTGAGCTATTTCTGGACAATTTTGAAGATTTTACTTTTAGGATTTGAGATATCTTCTCAACGTTTTTATGGAAATTTCATGTAGTTTCTTGGTTGAATCAATAAAGGTTTCATTTTTGGAGGAACCTTTTCTGTTTGCTTTCTTCACTACTTTTCTCTTCTAAATCTAATTGTGTAGTGATTCTGGAAATTCCCTAACAGTTGGTATCAGAGCCTGCTACACAAATTTTTAGAAGAGCCTTTGACTATGGAGAAGATCGGTGTTGAAAAGCTTAACGCAAGGAATTGAGGGTTGTGGAAGTAGAAGATGGAAGATTATCTTCATCTTAATGATCTTCATCAACCCTTGTAAAACAAAGGGGAAAAAATTGCATAACTGAGGCAAAGTGGGAAACCTTGGATAGCAAGGTTGCGGTAGCTATTCAATGTTTCTTGGAGAATTCTATGTGTCATATTATTACTTGTGAAACATCTGCTTTTGGAATATGGAAGATATTAGAAGGGTTTTATGCTAAGAGATCCACAATGAATAAGGCATTTCCAATGAGAAGATTGGTTAATCTAAAGCTAAAGGAAGGCAAATCGATTGGTGAACTTCTCAATAACTTTCAAGCAATTGCGAACCAATTGGAGGCTGTAAGCTTCAAACTTGATGGCGAAACTCAAGCTTTGATATTGATGAGCTCATTGCCTGAAAGATGGGAAACTTTGGTAGTTGTATTGAACAATTCAAATTCTGATGGAATTGTTTCAATGAAGACTATAATTAGCAGTCTTCTTAAATGAGGAGATGCAGAGGATAAATTCATAGAAAGGAAAGGCCATCAAAGAAAATAAAACTATTCATCCATCGGTAGAGGTCCACGTTGCAAAGAGAGAAGGTGCCCTTACAAACCAAATATTGATCGTGACTTCATTTGTTATTACCACAAAAAACCAGGTTACCTGGCTGAAATTTTGCAATAAATTAAAAGCAGATAACGAGAAGTTGAAAGCTCAAGAAGGTGGCAAAAATAAGCTGGAGGAAGACAGTGATGAGGAGGTAAACTTTAGTATTAACAATGATGTTCTCTTCATTGAAATGAGAAGTGGGAGATTGGGTGCTTGATTCGGGTGCATGCTTCCATATTTGCAATCAAGAGGAAGCATTCATTGATTATAAGAAGGAAGCATGCAAGGTGGAGTTTGGTAATGGTGGAAACTTACATGTTCAAGGCACAAGTTCTATCAGGCTGGAGATGAATACTGGAAAGATGGTAATGCTTATAGGGGTTAAGCATATCCTTGAAATCGGGAGGAATCTTGCTTCTGTTGGACAGTTGGAAGGAAAAGGTTGTAACTTCTTAACTCGAGGTGGAGTTAGAAAGGTTTGAAAGGGAAACAAGGAGGTACTGCGCACGAAAAGGGAAAGCAATAATATATATTCATTGCTTGGAAAAACTTTGGTAAATGTAGAGTCCTCTACAAGGAAAGTTAAAGAGACAAATTTTTCTGAATTAAGGTGGAGTCAACAACGGAAGACCACAATGCCTACATGGAGGCCTTTGTGATATTAGTGGTATCCCGCTTTTTGGTCAAAGCTGGAATATCAAACAAATTGGCAAGAAAGGATGGATATCAGGATTGGGGATCAATTAGAAACAAGGTTGTGATCGATGTCGTCAAAATTTGGCCAAGCTCCGATCAAGGCAGAATTTATTGGGAATGATAATCAAGGTTAGGAGAGGCTATGTTTCAATTTTCAATACAATCGGACTTCGTATGTTCGAGATATGGATGGGTAAAATTATGTGAAAACTGGTTCATATCGATGCATCTTGCATCGATCAGTAGACGATGTTTCGAATCGATACGGTTCGTATCGATCAAGTACATGGCGTAGTGGTGGACTTCGAATCGACATCATTCGTGTCGATCAGCATGGACTTGGCTCAATGACTTCGTATCGATCAGGTAAGCGGGCAGGTGAGGCCTTGTTCGTATCCATCAGGTAGAATACTGTTTGCATCCATTTGATAATGCTTCGTTCGCATCCGCTAGCCAAGGTCTTGTTCGTATCCATCATAAGGGTAGGCTTCGTACCCATCTCACAACCACTTCGTATCGATGACTCCTATGGTCGCTTCGTATTGATCAATGTAAGGGATTGATGCAAAGTGTACTCCTGGAATCGATGCAAAAAAGGAACACAACGTTATGGATATGAACAAGCACGAAATACGGATGCGAGCGAAGAATACCCGCGTCTCCAGGAAAGAAGCATTCAACACGGCAAGAAGAACGGATCCGACCTTGGAAATAGCGCCACGTAGTCAATGCACACGTGTTCATGATCGATGCGAAGAGGATGGATGCGAAGGCAAGGATTCGAAGACAACAGCCAACGGAAAACACAATCTTGCATCGATCATATCTCACAAATCACTGATCCAAATGCAACGAAACTTTCACAGGAGCTTACGCACAAGGTAAAGTGTGTCTCTTCCAAGTTTTAGCTCGATTAGATCATTTTCTGATGGATACGAAATGGTTTCGTATCGATCACAGATCAAGTCGAAACTTGGTAGGGTCGGTCGCGTGGGCCCCCTTAGGTGCTAGAAGAAGTCTCCCGAAGTTTGAGCGTGATCTCAGCCTCCTACGCCTATAAATAGCCCCCTGAAGCCTACAGAAAAGGGATCTTTTGGCCATTCAACGTCTAGACCCTGCCGGATTCAATTCTACGCTTCAACACAATCATTGTACTCGAAATTCTTCATTGTAACTGCTATAATCATCTGTAACCAGCAAGGATAATCAATAAAAGATAAAATCTTGAAGTGGACGTAGGCCGGAGATAGCCGAACCACTATAAATTATGTGTCACTGTTCATTATTTCTGGATTGCTATTTGTTGCTTGCTTAGATCTGTGACTTGTGTTTGCCGTATTGCTGATTCGTACTCATAGTTTGGTGCTTTCACAACACTTGGTGTTTGTGACCATTTTTGGCGCAAACACTTTGGTGCTTTCACTGAGAGGGACTAGCACCTGCTACATCGGATTGAAGTTCAGATTTGGAAAGCGTGAAGAGTTGAGATTTGAAAGACAATGACTCGACAAACAAGACAAAGAGCCGAGCGGAGTCAGCAAGGAGGAAGTCAAGAGGCATCCTCCGGAGCTGGAGAAGGACAAGCTTCGATTTACATTACCAGAGACGAAATGGAAGCTATAACAAATTCGTTGCATGAAAGGTTGCTGAAAAGTCAATAGGATATGATGTATACTTTCTTCGAGCAGATGAGAGCTGCAGGTATGCAGAACTTAGGACCAGCCACAGCGGCTGTTAATGTGGAACAAGGAACTAGGGTTATGGAACCCAATGGAGGACAGAATACAGAGCCGGAAGGCAATGAACAAGGGCTTGGGGGCAGGCCCGCAGGATCCAACATAGGAGGACCTATGGAAGGAGTTCAACAGGCTAGGGCTGACGTTGCTGCTAATGAGCCACATGAAGAATATGTGCCGGAGTTCCCACGGGAGCATGGGGGGCAACCCCTGACAAACAACACTGGATTAATGGAAATCATTAGGAAGACTATGCGTGGAGGTTTGACCAATAGAGATTTGGAAGGAGTGAACAGGAGTCTGTTCGCTCGGGAAATCAGGATAGCTCAGAATCCACCTAAGTTCAAGTTACCTAGCGTGGAAGTATATAATGGCAAGGCTGACCCGACTGATCACTTGATGAGATACACTAGACACATGGAAGTGCTGGGGGCATCGGAGGAAGTGATGGCCAGATGTTTCCCGTTGTATTTAACAGATCTAGCTGCAATGTGGTTTAGGCAGCTGGGAGAAGGATCTATCAGGACTTGGAGGGAATTGGTGGATAGGTTTTTGGGACAGTTTCGGGTTCATATCAAAAGACCTAAGAACGTGATGACGTTAACATCGGTAAAGCAAAGGACGGATGAATCGCTTAGAGCATTTCTAACTCGATTCAATGCGGCAGTTGCTTTGGTGGATCGGCCAGATCCATCGATGGTTTTAATGGCAGCGGTATCGAGAGTTATACAGGATTCAGATTTCAAGGTATCTTTAATACGAGACCCACCTTTGGATCTCGGAGAATTCTTTCATGAGGCTGAGAGGTTCCTTCGACAAGAGGATGCATGTACAGATTTAAAGTTGAAGGAAGTGAATGCAACTGAGGGTGGAGGACCATCCAGTAGAGGTTCGGATAAAGATAAAGAGAAAAGGAAGTTGGATGATGATTCTGAAAAAGCTTGGAAGCGATGGAAGGATCCAAAGTTTTCCACATACACGGGATTAAACGAGACACTATAGCGGATATACATGGAAACCTAGAATCACCTTCCTTACCGGAGGCCGGCTAGGAGAGAACCATTCGAGCGGGAAAGGGCATAAGGAAGGCAATGTCTCTTCCACGATTTGGACGGGCATGATACCAACAGTTGCAGGCACTTAAAGGACATAATTGAGGAGCAAGTGAGGAATGGACAATTGAGGCAGTATGTTGGGGCTCGGAATGCAGAGGTGGAGCAGGAGCAACCACCGCCTACCTCAAGCCATGAGGGTGTGAGGCCTAGGAATGATGGTCGATTGGTCATCAATTGACCGGGGTAATATGAAATAAGTAACAAACCATTGGCGAGCAACCAAGTCATTTACACATGTATGGGGACGGAGATAGCCCCTAGGCATGCTCTGAATGATGATAAACCGTGAAGCCATGGTTTGCGAAATCTGTCTTTTGTTTTTCGATTGGACACTTAGTTTTCCTGTTTGGTTTTGGAGTTTGGTTTGAACTCCTGGTTTTGTTTGCTTTCTGTTTTGGATTTTCATTTAGATGACTGGTTTCTGTTTTGGATGCTGGTTTGGATTTCTGATCTTTTTGGTTTGACTTGGATTTTGGATTTGATTTTGATTGGATTTTTTCTGGTTTTTGATAAATGGTCATCGGGTATGGATAATACCTGGCAAGGGGTGAGTCACTCTGCCCGAACGTGGTAAATTGACTCATTCAGGTCGTCGAGTATGGACTATGCTCGGCAAGGGTCCGGAGAGACCCGGACTCAGCCTAGGACTTAGGCCCTATATTGTCGGTTATTATTTCAGGTCGTTGGGTATGGACGATGCTCAACAAGGGTCCGGAGCGGCCAGGATTCGGCTTAGGACTTAAGCCACGACATTACTTACGTCCAGGGACACTGGACCACGGTCGTCAAGTGTGGATTGCGCTTGGCAAGAACCCGGAGAGGTTAGCTCAACGTCCAGGGACACTGGACCACGGTCGTCAAGTGTGGATTGCGCTTGGCAAGAGCCCGGGGAGGTTATGGATTTGGATATCGACTAGGAGAGGTCCTGGATTCGGCTATTGGCTATTGGATAAGAATGGATTAAAGGCTCGGTCTTCGAGTTCGGATGGACACGGAATTGGTTATGGACTTTGGATATCGAATTCGGAATTATTCAAAACACGCCTTCTTATCACAAGGCATGTTTTGGGGGGAAAATGTTATCCCGCTTTTTGGTCAAAGCTGGAATATCAAACAAATTGGCAAGAAAGGATGGATATCAGGATTGGGGATCAATTAGAAACAAGGTTGTGATCGATGTCGTCAAAATTTGGCCAAGCTCCGATCAAGGCAAAATTGATTGGGAATGATAATCAAGGTTAGGAGAGGCTATGTTTCAATTTTCCATACAATCGGACTTCGTATGTTCGAGATATGGATGGGTCAAATTATGTGAAAACTGGTTCGTATCGAGGCATCTCGCATCGATCAGCAGACGGTGTTTCGAATCGATACGGTTCGTATCGATCAGGTACAGGGTGTAGTGGTGGACTTCGAATCGACATCGTTCGTGTCGATCAGCATGGACTTGGCTCAATGACTTCGTATCGATCAGGTAAGTGGGCAGGTGAGGCCTTGTTCGAATACATCAGGTAGAATACTGTTTGCATCCATTGGATAATGCTTCGTTCGCATCCGCTAGCCAAGGTCTTGTTCGTATCCATCATAAGGGTAGGCTTCGTACCCATCTCACAACCACTTCGTATCGATGACTCCTATGGTCGCTTCGTATCGATCAATGTAAGGGATCGATGCAAAGTGTACTCCTGGAATCGATGCAAAAAAGGAACACAACGTTATGGATATGAACGAGCATGAAATACGGATGCGAGCGAAGAATACCCGCGTCTCCAGGAAAGAAGCGTTCAACACGGCAAGAAGAACGGATCCGGCCTTGGAAATAGCGCCATGTAGTCGATGCGCACATGTTCCTGATCGATGCGAAGAGGATGGATGCGAAGGCATGGATTCGAAGACAGCAGCCAACAGAAAACACAATCTTGCATCGATCATATCTCACAAATCACTGATCCAAATGCAACGAAACTTTCACAGGAGCTTACGCACAAGGTAAAGTGTGTCTCTGCCAAGTTTCAGCTCGATCAGATCATTTTCTGATGGATACGAAATGGTTTCGTATCGATCACGGATCAAGTCAAAACTTGGTAGGGTCGGTCGCGTGGGCCCCCTCAGGTGCCAGAAGAAGTCTCCCGAAGTTTGAGCGTGATCTCAGCCTCCTACGCCTATAAATAGCCCCCTGAAGCCTACAAAAAAGGGATCTTTTGGCCATTCAACGTCTAGACCCTGCCGGATTCAATTCTATGCTTCAACACAATCATTGTACTCGAAATTCTTGATTGTAACTGTTGTAATCATCTGTAACTAGCAAGGATAATCAATAAAAGATAAAATCTTGAAGTGGACGTAGGCTGGAGATAGCCGAACCACTATAAATTGTGTGTCACTGTTCATTATTTCTGGATTGCTATTTGTTGCTTGCTTAGATCTGTGACTTGTGTTTGCCGTATTGCTGATTCATACTCATAGTTTGGTGCTTTCACAACACTTGGGGTTTGTGACCATTTTTGGCGCAAACACTTAGAAGCAATTCTAATCGCTTATTGATGTGCATGTCCAGTTAGCGGGCATGCATAGTTTGGAAGGAGGTATAGTATTTTGGTGGAGACATTTGTTTCCTTGAAGTTTTCTTAGAGTTTGGAGTTGTAGGTGAAGTTTTGATAAATGCGTTTGGATATGTAGTATCAAGGTGGAGATTGTTGGGTTTGATACCTGATTTGCACATAGGAGGAATAATGGTCAAAATCCTAGTTGCGGTTGGAGATGAAGTAATGAAGTGGAAGATGAAGACGCATGAGAGGAGAAGTCGCGGTTTGGTGAAGTAGTGGATACCAGACCAAATCTTTGGTTAGGTGGTGATTGGAGAAGGGTTTGCCACTCCAGGATTCTGAAATAGGGGTGATCTCGTTCGCTGGCAAGCTCGTTCGGTCTTTAAAGTATGTTGATTTGAGGATTAGGGCATGTGAAGTGATGCTGCTAAAGATAATGACTTTTGTTGAACCAAATGAAGGAGATGTTGATCCATATGGTGAAGGGGTATGCCAGACCAAATATTTGGTCCGGTGGAATCATGGTTATACATAATCAAGTCTTTGGTTCGGTGGAGATGATGGAATACCAAACAAGGCTTGCCAAACCAGATAGTGAGGTACTTGCCAAACCTACGTCCACTATTCATCTTCTATTATCTCTTTGATTATGGTTACATGAAGAAGATTATAAGAAAATAGTTCTTAGGCAATTTCAGCAGAGTCTTGTCTGCTCCCATAATTGTTCGCCACTGTTGTCTAGAAGGTCCTGTATTTATAGAGTGAGATTATGAGGAGGGTGGCTTGATATAAGCGGGCCTTGGTCTTGCCTTTCCTTGCCTTTGAAATTAATTGGTCTTGTGGTGAGATGTGGACTTGACTCGTTCGGTGGCAACATGAAACAAAGGTTTGGTTCAGCGATTGAGACAAGCAGGGGGTGTAGCCTTGGTCCGATTTGCTGAAGCAAGGAGGAGCACTGATTCGGTTAAGCATATGGTGAAAATAATGAGGCATATGGTTCGGTATAGGAGATGGTAGGCCGGACCACCTTTGGTCTGATGTTGGAGTATGGACCAAACAAATTATGTGGTTCGGTGGTCAAGAGGACTAGAACACTTATGTGGTTCGGTGGTGGAGCAATGGGGGCCGGACTACATTAGTCCAGTGGTGATGAGGGATGGACAAACCAAAGGTTTGGTTCAGAGATGATGCCTATAGGTTGGACCACTTGGTTCGGTATTGGAGCCATTTGCGTCGAGTCGTACTCCATGTACTGCATCCTTCCATTCGTCATAACTTCCTCATTCAGAGTCAGAACCAAGTGAAACTTAGACCGATAGCTTTGTATCATTGAGTAGGACATCGTATTGTCTTCGGATGTTCCATGTGAGGGAATAAATCAGTAGCCCTCCAAGGTTGGATCCATATTAGTTAGGCAGCGGACAGATATTGAGATGCTCATATCTTTCAAACCGTTACTCAGATTGAGACATGGTTTTGACCTGGGTTCATATCTTGATATCGTGAAAACTACTTAATCAGTTTGAGTCTATTTTTAGACAATGACTATTCTGCCCCTGACTCTTCATATTCACCATGTAGTGGGTGAAAATGCCCACAGCATTGGAATTATTATGCCTAATCAGGTTTGGCTATTACATTATGTTCGCATTGCGTTAGGCTTAGTAAGGTGATGACATTGAAGGAGCGATTCCTTATTATCTTTTTTGTACTTCCGGGATTTATCCCCGGCCATATTTGTATAGGATCAGTATTGCCAATTTCCTTGACAGCTTGTTTGTTAATATCATATGTATTTGTGTAGAGTCGATCACTAGAAAGTGTTGATGGAGTAAGTGTTAGGCTTGAGCGAGTACTTCTGGCTTCTTTGTCTTCAAATTAATAGAATTTGTCTGCATCATGAGATAGGAGCACTTCCTTATTCTATTACGATGTCATTGTGGTTAAACATGAAAAGCAGATGGTCTGGTCGAAAAGCATATTCTGATTGTAGGCAAGCTGTTTTATCGTTGTTGCTCAGATTTGGAGTTGGTTGCCACTAGTGATGTATCTAATCTGTAATCAAGCCCTGATCGTGGGTAAGCTCGTTCATAATCACTGGTTCGAGTTATGTTGAGTACTAATGTTGGATGCCCCCAGTATATGGTATCTAGCCAGTATGGTCTTTGGGTGTTAGAAGCCTTGATTTG